>JAUMJK010000726.1:0-615770 GCA_033558105.1 Coccyzus lansbergi
ATGGTTTAGTGTTTGATAGGAATGGTTGGACTCGATCACCCAGTAGGTCTTTTCCAGCCTGGTGATTCTATGATTCTCTCTCCTCGCCGCTCCTTCCGGTGAGGCCCAGCGCATGCGCAGAAGGAGGGACGGGGACTGGGGTGGGGGAGGGTGTCGCCGCGCGCGAGCGCGCGGCGTGAGGTGAGGGGTCACGTGGGCGGGGCGGCGAGGCAGACGGCGGCCCATGTGGAGCGGGCGCGGGAGGAGGAGGGGGAGGCCGCTGAGGCTGAGCCGCCGACGTAGGAGGAGGCCGGAGCCTCACCCGCACCGCCGGGCCCGGAACGAAGACAGCGCGGACGCCGGCGGCGCCCAGGCCGCGACGGCACCATGAAGGGGTGAGTGAGGGAGCGCGGGCCCGGCGCGCGCCGCCTTCCCTTCCCGCCCGCCCGCCCGTCCGTCTCTCCCCCCACCCCGTGCTCCCGCGCGCGGCTCCCGCCGGGCCGGGCGCGAGAGGGAGCGGCGCGCGCCGCGGTCCCGCTTCCGCCGCGATCGTCGAGGGGCGGTGTCGGGGCGACTCTCCTCTTACCCGACGCCTCTGGCCGGGGCGGGGGGGGGGGGTGGTGCTCTCCGAGGATCGTAGAGCGGTTTGGGTTGGAAGGATCCTCAAAGCCCAATCAGTTCCACCCCCCTGCCATGTGCAGGGACACCTCCCACCAGATCAGGCTGCCCAAGGCCCCGTCCAGCCTGGCCTTGAACACCTCTAGATGGAGATAGGGCAGCCCCCGCTTCCCTGGGTAACCTGTGCCAGTGCCTCACCACCCTCGTTGTGAAGAATTTCTTCTTAATGTGTAGTATAAATCTGCGTCTTCTGATTCGAAGCCATTCTTCCTTCTCCTATCACTCAGCGCCCTCGTAAAAAGTCCCTCCCCAGCTTTTCTGTAGCCCTTTCAGATACTGGAGTCTGCTATGAGGTCTTCCCGGAGCGTTCTCTTATCCAGGCTGAACAAGCCCAACTCTCTCAGCCTGTCCTCAGCAGAAGTGCTTCGCCCTCTGATCATCTTCATAGTACTCCTCTGGATGCTTTCCAACAATTCCATATCCTTCTCTTGTTGGAGATTCCAGAACTGGTCACAGTACACCGGGTGGGATCTCAAAAGACTGGAGTAGAGATGGAGAATATCTTCCCTTGACCTGCTCTATGTGCTTCTTCTGATGCGGCCCAGGATACAGTTAGCCTTTGCTCCCCCATCTCCTGGATAGGCGGCCAGCTGCCACCTCAGGACAAGCCAGGGAGGGGTGTGTGGATATGTACAGGCAGGAGGGGTATTGGTTCATCTCTAGGTGTCGCAGGGGGCTGGAGCTCGGTTCTGGGAAGATAAACCAGCAATCCTTTTGCTGTTTAGTGGAGCCCTTTCAGCCGAGTGACAACTCCCTCGCTGTAAAATCTGTTCTGCTGCTGGAGTAAAGACTCTCCATGTCAGGCCCCTGAGCGACGCAGTGGCTCTTGGTGCTCCTGAGTGATTCCAGCTTACAGGCTCTACCTGTCGGCTGAATATAGTCGACAGTGTGGGGGTCATGCTGGCTGATCTCCTGTGCATGTCTGGCAATAGTGAAGAAGTACTGTTGGTTCTGTCCAAAAAAGCTGCCAGCCACAGTTGAGTAGTTTTAGAATCGTAGAATTATTTAGTTTGGAAGGGCCCTCAAAGATCATCCAGTTCCAACCCCCCTGCAAGGCCACCTTGCACTAGATCAGATTGCTCTCATAGCCTCTTCCAGCCTGGCCTTGAGCACCTCCAGGGAGAGGGCATCCAGGTTTTGCAGTGCTTTTGTTAGTAACATCCTCTTAGCACTTTTGTGAACTTAGGTCTTCCGCATTTATCTTTATGGAGGCTGTATGATCGGAATGGATGAAAACGAGCTGTTTTTTGTCTAATTTCTGTACCAGGCTGCTTTGGGCCTGGCTTCACGTCTCGGTGGCTCTTGAAAATGTAGATATTTCAGATGTGGTTGGCTGAAACACTCCCTTTCCTGATCAGTGGAGGCAGCTAAGTGCAGTGTCTGGACATGGAACTGGAGGCCTTTGGTGTCACTGTTCTGCTCTGGAGGCAGTGAGTCTGTCTGACCTTGGATGGGTCACTTTGGGACAGGTTTTTCAGTGTTAGTTAAATCACCTAATGTTTATTAATCTCGGTGTCAACCCGTTCCCCACAAAGTGCGATCCTTCCACTCCATGCCTCAGTTTCCTCTTACGCACAAAGGAAGTTTTCCGCAACTGTTTCTCAAAGGAGTATTAGACCAATCCCCTTGAACCTGGTGTTATGCAATGCCGGGTATTATTATTCCAGTTTGGCAGCTTAAGGCAGGGTTGAATGGAGGCTGAAGCACTTAAGCTTTTACTAAGAAATGGTAAGGGGTTTAGCTTATTAGTGATTGGGGTGAGGTCACACACAAGGCTGGTTGACAACAAATACTTAGTTTATTTCTCACAGTGTGTAAGCAGCTTCAGGCATCATGAGGGGCTGGTAGGTGTCTGTAGAAAGAGGCTCAGTGATGATTGCATAAACTGACTTTCAGCTGGCATTAAAGAGGTGTGTTTGGGATATCAGGCAATCCTTTCTTCACCTGCACTGCCCTGCATGAAACGGGGCATCCTGCTTCTTAGTCACCTTATAACAAGGATTTTGCAGAATTTGCAAGGAGGGCAGAAGCACTGATCAGCTAAGATGAAGTGGCAATTGATGTGATTGTTGTTCAGCAACACTCCTGACAAAACTGGGTTTCCTTTTGTCTTCTGTTAACCATTCTGCTGGTTTTCCCAGCTTAGCCTTGTGTTGGCTATACATCAGACTTGAGTTGAGGGACAGGGTGGTGTGACAACAGGGTTGTGTGACAAGACCTGGATGTGTGAGGCAGAAAGTGGCCTGGACAGGTCAGAGCAGCCACGCTGCGGCACTCCCCGAGGGACTGAGCCCTGACTTCGCTTGCACAGCTCAGCAGTTCTCACTTTGGTGTATTGTTTACTTTTTGTAACTTTTTTATTAAAAGAATAAAGCTATAGAGGAAAAATACCCCACCACCCTCTTCTGCTTCTAGAACACTAAACTTTATATCTGTTATTTTATGTTCACTTGCAGGAGGCTGATCTTTTTGGGTGTATTCCCACTTTTTCTGGTACTCCTTCATCTCTTTGAAGAGAAACATATTCCTCTCTCGTCAAAATACTGTTGGCGGCACACAGCAAGTTCTTGTGCAGAATCAAGAATCTTCTAATTGAATCCAGGTGTTCTCTAAAAATTCCAATTGAGGCAAATAGGCCATAGAACTCAAATTGAAAAATAACCCAATTTAAATACAATGAGAAAATCAAAGTAGTAGACAAAGATTTTTAGAAGGGGTATAGTAAATTACGCAGGGATACTCTGGAACAAAACCAAATTGTTATTCAAGCTACAAAGGTTGGAGAAGATCCTTAAAAAACAAGCACTGTCAGAAGATAGGTCCCAAAATAGATCTAAAGCTTCAGCTCCTGACATACAGAAACTAATGTGGTGTTTGAAGGATCCGATCTGTCTTCAGTACTGAATCCAATATTGTGGATCAGTTCTTTTGAACAAATTGACTCCATCAGAGAACTCTTTCTGGAAGTGTAATCCTTGAGCAGGAATCCACACCACAAAGTACAGATATAATTTTGGGAGCACTAAGCTCCATAACATCATTTGTAATTATGTATAGTCTGCTTTGGCAGGCAAAGAATTAAAACAGAAACTAACAAGTTCTCTGATGTTTTGAAATTTCAAATCGAAAAGAGATCGTGTAGTCAATGTGTGTCACTTGCAGCCCTCTTTCTTAGCTCTGAACTCAAAATAGCATGTAGCAGTGTGTTAGTGCATAGGGGGTTTTAGTGTGTCATCAGGGTGTTTGAGGTTAGGTGACTTCTTTTTTCAGAGGACCTGTAGTTTCAGAATTAGTGAAAGATGGTTTTGGTTTCTGACCTGCTTAAAAATTGTGGGTTTTCTCTTTGATGAATTTCTGAACTGGTAGTTACTGTTTCCTCCCACATGCTTTTGTGATACTTGGCTTTATGTTCGCTCTATCCTCATCTCCTGAACGATTTTAATAGTTCAGAGATTTGTTATGTTTCCTCTTTTTTTGAACACAAATTTTAAAAAACTGAGGTAATTCACTGTTCTGTCAGTGAACTTGATGATCCTCTGGAGATTAATTTCTTTTTTTCATGTATTGTATTCCCAAAGGTTGTTGTTGTTAGTTCTGGAATTTGAAAATCTATTTTAGAACTGGGTTTGCATGAGAATAATAGCAGTGGGATGGCCTTGGGTTCTACTTTTTTTGTAGTAATTTGCCTGGTTTTGTAGAGCACATGTAAATGATACTCCATGCACTTAACTGCTTTTGCAGTGTTGATTCACTTGTTGCTCCCCTTTTTTGTGTTTTCATTAGAGTAGTTATGCTACTATTTTCAAGGGAAGAAAACAAAATCTTGCATCAATTCTTCAGCATTTGCTGGTCGCTGTCTGTGGCCTTCTGATGTTTTGCAGTAAGAGGGCTTTCCTGACCTGTTGCAGATGAGATGAAGCCTGTGAGAATAAGTCATCTGGCCTTTCCTTGTTGCCTGTGCCTAAAATACTCATTACCCTAGGGTTATAATGCAGGACACATGTGCTTCATTGTGTGCTTGTACCTGTGATGTGACTAGGAGTGCCAGCTCATGTACAGAGCATGTAGCGCGTGTTACAGGCAGGGCCTGATGCCTGTGCATGACCAAACCTCTCTCTAGTTTTGTTGGGAAACAACTTCGGTTTTTTTTGCAGTGGCACCATATGTTTAGGCATTTGATGAAAAACTGATGGAAAAGGGCAGCAGAGTGCTGTTACACTGCTGTCTTAGAAAGTAACGTGCACTCCTTTTCATTAAGAAGCTTCTAGGATGATGCCTCTAAATTTTTACATGTTTGCAGTTAAGTTTTAGGTTCTGTAGTTTCTGTGTGTCCTGTCTTGCTGCAGAAGAGCCCATCAGACCAGATGCTACACAACAGGGAGCTGCTGCTGTGGACAGCTTTGTTACTGCTAGGCTTTGAAACCTAGTGAGTGCTATTCTGGCTGCCTTTGGAGAAGAGACATCCCAGCAGCTGGGAAATACTAAGCATAACAGAAAAATAACAGTGGTGTATTTACAGTACAGTGAATTGTTATGGGTAAGCTCTGATATCTCTGCTTGTCTTGCCCAGATTTATTAAATAAACCCTTCAAGGTCTCGAAGTTGTGCATGTTTCTCATGAGCACACAGATGGTTTTATCTCTACTCTTCTGAGATGGTATTGCAAAGCTTGTGCAGAACTATTGATCTCCTTCCACTTGCAAGGCACAGTGCTAAGCTCTGTGTATATGGATAGAAATTCCAAGTTTTTGAGAAAACTGCTGAATCGTCATATGCACTGGATGCATGGCAAGAAGTGCTAATTGAGCTTGAAAATCACTGTTTGGTTTTAGGATTGTTCCGAGTCTAGAAATGTCAAAGCATGAGCTATACTTTCTCTGTTTAATTTAATGGTTGGTAAATTTAGACCATTACAGAAGGCTTAATATCTTCATCTTGTAAATTAAGTTTATAAAAATTCAGTGAAGTTTATTATCAGTACTTTAACCTAATTTATAACTCTTACCACTTCAAATTTAATTCTGTAACCGTATTAAAGATATTCTATGAAGTAGGAAGTATTGTGAGGATAGGAAGGTAGCAAAGGGATTATAGCTGTTTCATTGAAGCGCCGTAGAACCCAGTCTTAGCTTTTGAGTAGTGGTTGACCATTCAGTTATTTTTATGTGTCTGTGTGGCTAATTAGTATGTAGATTGGCTTGCTAGGTTGGGACACTTCTGTGAAAAATGTAGTATTGTTCACCAAGTGCCACAGAGTCTGCTGCCGTCTCCCAAGGATGAGATAAATGATGCCTCCTCTTACCACGCTAAATCTCTTCTAAAATGGGGAGTAATGGGTGATGGTTGAGCCAGAAAAATGCTTTTATCTGAGTGGAAATTATTCAAAATTTGAGGAGCCTGCCCATTTTGTAACCATTAGAAGTGTTCAGACCAATAATCTGAGAAGGTATAAAGAATTTTTACCCAGAGGGGGAAGGGACAGGAGAACTCAGATCTTTATATTTGCTTGGGAATTAATAAGAGAGGAGTGGAAGCACATCCTTTCTGCTGTAAGTGAAGCCGGCAATGTCAGGATTACTTTCTGCTCCCTGCTGACAGAGGGTAAGGGAAGAAGTGAGCTATGTGGGAGCTTTAGGGCAGCAGAAGTTTGTCAAAAGGGAGATCTGAGGTGAGGAAGCAGGGTGGAGGGGGAGAGAGAAGCAGGCTATGCATGGAAGGATTGCTGGTTATTTGGAGACTCTTGGACTTGAAGACTGCAAACAGAGAAGCACAGCATTGAAATGGGGTAACTGTACTTGTGTCAAAGCATATTTAATTAATTCATTATGGAAAGGAAAAGATACGAGGCTTTATAGCAAACAGACAAAACAGCACTGTCACTAGGTAACTAAGATTAAGGTTTTTGAATTTTCTTGGTGGCAGCATGATTTTTTTATAATGAATTGAAAACACTGGGCTGTACAGTAAGGTCTTAATGCATGAAGTACTTCCTAAGCTCTCTTGGCTTTCCTCTTCCCCACCCCATGCCCCCCCCCCCCCCATTCTTTTCCGGGTTTCATGTAATTTTGAGCTGTTAGCAGACTAGAGTCTCTATCCTTGAAAAAAAATTCCCATCATCTGACCATTGTATTTGTCTTCTCTTGAGAATATAGGGTGAAATCCAAGGCAGCAATTTAAGGCTTGTGAAAGTTTCCTGTACATGGCACTTGAAATTTTTTGTGAGTGAAGATCACAAATGAGGTTGAAAATTGCTATTAAAGGGGAGTTATTGGTTTTTAATAATTAGCTCTTTAGAGTATATTTTCATTTGAGAACAATTCATATTTACTGAAAACTGGGAAAAGGACAGAGGAAAACAGTAGCTTTTTGTGCTTGTTAAATTAGGCATTTGCAATTATTGTTGCCTTAGAATTATTTTAAGGTAGGCGCATAAAACTGATAGCACATTTTGTTAATTTTTCACAGTATATTCTTTATATAATTCATAATTTGAACACCTCAAAGACACCAACCCCAAGACTGAAATCCAAAGTACAGGCAAGAGACCCATAATAACCTGCTGTTTTTTCTTTGCTAATCTAATGGACACAGGCATTTGTAAAGAAAGATGTTTCAGTGGCTTGTAGAAATAGATTGTGTGAAGCAATAGTCAATTCTATAGTTTGTTACCCAATATAAGTACAAGAAGTGCCTTTGAGCTATGTAGATTTATGTAGATGAGACACTTTGTGAACTCAGCATCACTTCTGGTTTGAGTGTGAAGGTGAGCTTGTGTTCTCACCTGAAGATCATCTAGGTACTCCAGGAACACTAATTAGTTAGAGTTCACAATCTGCTGGGAGGCAACTAAGGTTTATAATTGATAGATCTCAGGACACTGAGGGTGTAGAAAGGGGCAATAACTCTTAAGATGTCTCAAGGTGTTGGTAATGGAGACACTGAACTAATTTTGAGTTGTTTCAAACTGGTGAAGTACTTCTGCTTTGCAATTATGGTTCAAAATCTGAATGTTCTTGTGAGATTACTTGAATGATAAGGAAAGTGGTTAGACCAACAATGGAGAGTTGGGATTTCTGGCAGGTCTTTATCTGCTGTGTGGTCAGAGGCAGGTTGCTTCCTCTTTCACCTGGCTTATGCCTATGAGATAGGCAGATGTATTATCTAACCCTTTACCTCTTGAGATGCTCTGAAACAAAGTTCTAGATCAACCACATTGTGTTCTGATATTTTGGAGTTTGAAAGTCCTGTCTGAAAATTCCTGCTGTTTGTATCCAGCTGCAGGGTGAGATGGCTCTTAATTTTCTTGAGAAAGTTTATTTTTTTTTGACACTTGTTGAAATGACACTTGCACTTGTATAATCAGACAACTGAGATGCTTCATGATTGTGCTGCTGCTTTAGCTTTAGGATTGTCTTTTTTGAGATCAGAGTTGAGTCTAGATTTGAGGCCCAGCACAACTCTTGAAGAGAAGAGCAGGCTTCAGCTGGGAAAATTGTGAGGCTATTACAGCATAACTTTACTTCTTACATATGAAGACTGCCTTGTCTTTTCCACAGTGGTCAAGGTTTTCTAGGTTGAAGCAGAGTGAATTATCCAAATATAATAAAAACCTTGATTCTAATACGCTATGTATTTTTTAATACAGAGAGGCAAAGTATGAAGTGAGAAATTATGGTGCATGCCGGTGAAACCTGTTCACACTGAGATCCATTTGAATCACAAGTCTTGAGGGAGGCCTTCTGTTAATTCTGATTCTAAAATTGCTTAACTTTCCTCTGTCCATCACCGCCCTTCTTCAATCCAGCACACAGCTGGGGGCAGCTTCCAGCATGGTGTCAGATGTCATGCAAATACATGTTTTCAGTAGTAAGTGGGACTAAAAAAGATCGGGTATCTCAGAGGCAAACTGGTAAGACTGCATGCTAGGCTTGTACTTATCCTTTTGCTTTTCTGATAAGTGAAGGAGATTAGATTTACAGCCCACAGATCTTCTAGATAATTGAAAACATACTGGTCTGTCCACAGCAATTAGGCTAACTTTTGCACCAAGCAAGACAGCTTAACTGTTGAGGGGAAAAAAAAAAACCCCAAAACTCAAAAAAAACCACCCCCCAAAACCAAACCAAAGAAAACAGTCAAAAAAAAAAAAGCCCCACCTGCCAAATAACAACCAACCCTGAGACATTAGAGAGGCTTTTTCTGGCTTTGGAGTTGAATATAAGCAAAGCCACAACCTTCAGGTCTATAGCTTTCATAGCTCTGGTTTGGTTTGATTTTATGAGTGGATTATCCTGTCTAGACTCCTGCTTTGACTTGGAAGCAGAAATAGAAGCAATAAAGCTAGTTGGCCACTTAGTGGGTGACAAACCTTCTCTTAACTTGTTAGGCCCTTTTTTCCCCTTGCTCCCTCTCCTGACTGTTCGATGATACCTCAGTCAGTTTTCAGAGTTGCAGATAGAGCTCTGCTAAATTTAGCATGCCAGATGCCTGAGCCTAGTTATCATTTACACCAAGGTCTGTTTCAGTCAGGCACGTCCCTTTGGGGAAAGGCTTGCGCTATTTAAAGTTGAATGAGACTGAGATTCTTGCAGGATTAGGAAACTTGGAATTCCCCCTTTTTCTTCTTCGTGTTGGTTCCGAACTTGTGTTCAATACTTGTTAGTTCTTGGGACTGAATCTATGTTTCCTCTTGAGCTGTAACTCTGGAAATTGGCTCTGTCCTAAGCTATTGTTCTCTATAGCAGTTCTTCCTCAGTATGTGTTGAGAAGCAAAATGCAGCCTTAGCGTAAGCAAACACAAATGTCTTATTTAGCCTGTGTTAGTTGGCATCATAGGGAAAAGTTTGAATGGCAGCCCTGTAGTAGACTGTGGATAGAGAAATGCAGCTGCAGTAGGACTAACTGGATTGCATTTGGTCCTAGAAAAAGCAAGAGTTTTTTTTTTTCCCAAGCAATTGTGTGAAGGATCTTGGGGCACTGGCATGCAAGCATTAACACTGACATTCTGGGCATGCATCCAGTTCCAGTAATGCTGCATGTCACCTCACTAACGTCCCACTTCCCATTAGGATTTCTCGGATCACTGTTCACTTCCGCTCTTGCCTAGCTGGGTGGTGTCATTGTGGGACAGCAGCCTTATGCACCAGAAACCTGTTCCCTTCACTAGTGAAGTCTTAGCGTGCAGGTTTTTTCCTCAGTAGCTGAGTCAATGTATTGTACATTTGTGAGAAACGCAAATGTAGGCTAAGGATATGTTAGGAAAATGCTTCCAGTAAAGATGGGAACACCTTGCTACCCTTGTATAAGGCAATAGTAAGTATTGGGATGCCGTAAGCAGTTTTGATTAGCTGTATTTAAGGAGAATTGATCTGAAGAACTGGAAAGGAGAGCTAGTATGACAATGGGAGGAATTAAGATCCATTCTTAAAAGAGGAGGTCAGGAGCTTGACTTCAGTTACAGGAAGGAAAGTATAAAGAGATTATGGTAGCTCTCTGAAAGGCATATTGGATAGGCTGTATTGGTACCCATCAGCTACTGAAGCTAATGAGCAATGAGACACAGCATATGGGTAGAACTAGGGTAGGCTGCCACTTCTGCTCAAGAACTATCCAATTCTACCTTGGGCAACTTTTTTCTCCTCTTTATGCTGGCAGAAGACTGATGTGGGAAGTCCAGTCAAGGGACTGATGTGGGTTAAAACTAAATTTTTTTTCTGGGGTAGGTTAGTTTTAATTTGGGTTGGTTCACCACATCATTGCACAAATGTTTGTGCCACCAAAATGATGTAAATGAGTGGCTTGGGGACAGGAAGACTGCTGCTTTCAGCAGCAGTGCCAGCTTTCTTGTGTTTTCACTTGAGGCTGTATTGGCACTTCTGCCGCACAGTCCTTGGACAAAGTGATGATGTGGGTCTTCCTTCTCATGTCCTTGTTTAGTTTGCTTATTAAATGATTTTGTATGTAAGAGATGCAGTGCTGATTTAACTAGATAGTGGTAGACGTTGAAGTAATTTATTATTTGAGTAGGTGATATTTAAACAAACTTATTTTACGTACTTCAGTAGTTTATAGTTCAATGCAGTGTTTTTCAAACCTTTTTTGTCCTCCAGGATAAATTACTGGACCTGTTGCAATTCTTGAGCAGCATGGAAGCAGCTAGTGCCTGCAGGAGGCAGGCAGAGAGAGATGGCACCAGAGAGAAATGAGTGTGGCAAGTAGTGAGGGCTGTGGGGGAGCTCAAGAGCTCTGGGAAATCTGTCCACAGGACCTTTTAGCCACCTGTCACTGGAACTTGTTCCTCTGGCCTAATGCCAGCCTCAGCGGTGATGTCTTGGCTCAGCAGCTCTGAGCAGACTTAGGCTCTCCTTCTGCACTTAGTTATTGTCTGTCTGAAACTTTCCTGGTGAAGGTCTGTCTTCTGGCTGTGGGCCCTTTCCCAGCCATCTTGTCCTGGCTGCTCTGACAGAATCACAGAATCACAGAACAACCAGGTTGGAAGGGACCCATCGGATCATCAAGTCCAACCATTCCTATCTAACACTAAACCGAGTCCCTCAAGACCTCAATCACCTGTGCCTTAAACACCTCCAGGGAAGGTGAATCAACCACCTCCCTGGGCAGCCTATTCCAATGCCCAATGACCCTCTGTGTGAAAAACCTCCTCCTAATCTCCAGCCTAAATCTCCCCTGGCGGAGCTTGAGGCCACTCCCTCTTGTCCTGTCCCCTGTCACTTGGGAGAAGAGGCCAGCTCCTTCCTCTCTACAACCTCCTTTCAGGTAGTTCTAGAGAGCAATGAGGTCTCCTCTCAGCCTCCTCTTCTCTAGGCTAAACAACCCCAGCTCTCTCAGCCGCTCCTCATAGGGTCTGTTCTCCAGCCCCTTCATCAGCCTCGTTGCTCTTCTTTGGACTTGCTCCAGAGCCTCAACATCCTTCTTGTGCTGAGGGGCCCAGAACTGCATACAGGATTCAAGAAGCGGCCTCACCAGTGCTGAATACAGAGGGAGAATCACCTCCCTGGACCTGCTGGTCACACCGTTTCTGATACAAGCCAGGATGCCACTGGCCTTCTTGGCCACCTGGGCACACTGCTGGCTCATGTTCAGTCGGCTGTTGACCAACACCCGCAGGTCCCTCTCCTCCTGCCAGTTTTCCAGCCAGGCTTCTCCCAGTCTGTAGTTCTGCATAGGGTTGTTGTGCCCCAAGTGCAGGACCCGGCATTTGGCCGTGTTAAACCTCATGCTGTTGGACACTGCCCAGCGGTCCAGCCTGTTTAGGTCCCTTTGCAGAGCCTCTCTACCCTCCAGCAGATCGACACTTGCACACAGCTTTGTGTCATCTGCAAACTTGCTAAGGGTACCCTCAATGCCCTCATCCAGGTCATTGATGAAGACATTGAACAGGACTGGACCTAGCACTGAGCCCTGGGGAACACCACTTGTCACTGGCCTCCAGCTGGACTTAACACCATTTACCACCACTCTTTGGGCCCGGCCATCCAGCCAGTTTTCTACCCAGGAGAGTGTGTGTCTGTCCAGGCCAGAGGCTGACAGTTTCCGTAGCAGAATGCTGTGAGAAACTGTGTCAAAGGCTTTACTGAAGTCCAGAAAGACCACATCCACAGCCTTTCCCTCATCCAGCAGCCGAGTGACTTGGTCATAGAAGGCCATCAGGTTGGTTTGGCAGGACCTGCCTCTGGTAAACCCATGTTGACTGGGCCTGATCACCCGGTTCTCTTGCAAGTGCTTCATGATAGCACTCAAGATCACCTGTTCCATGACTTTCCCTGGCACTGAGGTCAGACTGACTGGCCTGTAGTTCCCCGGATCCTCCCTGCTACCCTTCTTGTAAATGGGAACTACATCAGCCAGCCTCCAGTCCAGAGGTACCTCTCCAGTCTTCCAGGACTGCTGGAAGATGATGGAAAGGGGTTTGGCCAATACATCTGCCAGCTCCCTCAATACCCTAGGATGTATCCCATCTGGCCCCATAGACTTGTGGGTGTCCAGTTGGCCAAGCAGGGCTCTGACCACCTCCTCTTGGACTATGGGAACCTCGTATTGCTCCTCTGTTTCCTGGGTATCTACACAGGGGGAACAGCTTTCTTTACAATTAAAGACTGAGGCAAAGAAGGCATTAAGTACCTCAGCCTTCTCCTCGTCCCCTGTCACTGCTGTTCCCTCTGAGTCCAAAAGGGACTGTATGGTCTCCCTTGTCCTCCTTTTACTGTTTATATACTTATAGAAAGATTTTTTATTGTCTTTTAGACTTAGCTAATCTGATCTCTAGTTCAGCCTTAGCCCCTCTGATTTTTTCCCTACATAGCCTCGCTTCCCTCCTGTAGTCCCCACAAGAGGCCTGTCCCCCCTTCCAGAACCCTTTGTCCTGCTGTGCTGTAAACATAAGTATTCCATAGTGACTGCCTTCTAATATCTGATTGATTCATTCATTAATAACCAGTTAATTAAAAAATAATATAGGAAAACATGCTACCTGGTAATAGTCTGTCGGAGATTTTTGCTCAGAAATAAAGAGGACTTGCTCTGTAACAACTTTACGGTGACCTCATTGTAAGAGTTAATGCTGCTGTTGCTGACCTACTGAAGCTTGGATCTATGGATACAAAAACATATCACTGAGGCTAATGTACTATTAAATCTTTTGGACAAGAGGTCTAGGCTTTCAAGGAACCGAGTGTGAATGTGAGGTTTTCCTTTTCTCTTACAGACGTCCTGATCTGCAGTTAATCAGGGCTAACTGGGCAGTTGGGACCTACTCACTTTAGCTTGCACTCTAATGCAGACTGCAGCAGAAGAGGCTGCTGGGTCTTTTCATCACTCTGGTATGAGATTATCAGGGTGCACTACTCCAGCAAAATTCTCTCCTAAACACAAATACACCCAGGAGTCACATGCCACAGTTTTATTCTTGCCCTTTGTGAGGAAAAGGTAGCAGCGCTGCTGGCTGGGATTAGAAAAGGACACAACTTGCCTTCTATGTGTTTGAAGAAGCTCTGCCTTGCTAGGATGAACAGCTCTGCTAAGCGGCGCAGAAATCAAATATGACGGTTACGCCACCGTTAATAACTTTGATAGGATGCTGTTTGCAACAGGAGTACTTCTGTGGTGTGAGATCATCCTTACTAGCTCAGTACTTACTTGGTTGGAATATAATTATCAAAGGGGATTCCACAAGTGGAGGTGCATGAAGAAAGGAGTCCTGAGAGCAAAAATAATCTAAAAGATGGAAGAAGCGGTGAAACAAAGGGCTGGTGGTGGTAGGAGTCATGGAATAGAGATACTGCAGACTGTTTCAGCGCAATAAAGTGGTTTATAGCTAGGGACTCTAGAAATATATCCCATTGCTGTTGCTTGTAATTTGCCTGGGTATTTTTATATGGATGAGATGCCAGAACATGGACACTATTTCTTCTTCTGTGACTCTTGAGATCACTGTTGCAGAGCATACTGTCCAGTTTTAGTGAAACATCTCTCAAAAAATTGCTGTACAATTGGTCAGACTGTGTTTGTTCCTTAGCAATTGCCCTTACAGTGAGGGAGGAAAAAGATAGACATCTTCAGGGTGGTAGGGGAGAGACATGAGAAGCTGCCTGGAATGATTACAGATACCCGCACAGACATGAGCTGCTTGGCACCAGGGGGCTTTTAAATCTCTTTAGCAAATGAGTGATGAAAGATGAGACTTCAGAGCCAGCAAAGTTCAATGTATAAATGCCATACATTAAGTCTGAGTAGTAACTGAAACACATAATTCGATGGAGAACTACGAAATCACCAGCAGTCAATCGGTCAGTGCTGGGCGATTCTCCAAAAGTAGCCCTCCTTGCAAGTGTTTTGGCTCCTGCTGGGTTTGCTAGGGGGGCTTATCTGTGTCTTACCAGAGTGTGCAATGGTGATCTTTCATGTCTTTGCAGAACTGAAAACTGTGCCTTCTTGTAAAAGAAAAGGAGAAACCGTGTGTGAGGGCAAGTTGTGCTTCTTAAAGTAAATGTTAAAGGCTCTATTCCTGTAACTTTTTCTGATAGCCTAGCAGGCTGCAGGACATCGCCTAGAAAGCATTGTGTATTTTTTACCCATGATTGGTAACAACAATTGAAACTGATATGATATCTGGACTGCCATTTGTTTTAGGGTTTTTGATGTATAAGCAAGGTTAGTTAATAAAGCAGAGACAGATTTTACTGCACAGTGCTTAGTACAGTTCTTAGGGAAAAAAAAAAAAAGAAGAAAAAAAATATGAAAGAACAAGCTGCCTTGGCACAAGAGGCACGGGAGATGGAAAGCAGCTAGAATGAAAAAAAGCATTAATGGAAGGCATTACTAGAATGAACAAATTTGTGTCTTTACCAATGTTTGGACAGAAAACAATCTGATTGTTTATATTCAGTAAAACAAGGCTGAGATGAACCCAGAATTGTGTGTGTTTCTGACTCAACACACATTGGCTTTGTACTTGCCTATGTGTTTTGGTGACCATTTGGGAAAATATTTTGGTTATCTTGGGTTTTTATTTTCTATGAATTTGCACACAGTATTGTTGCTTTTTAGAGTCTAGTAAAGACTTTGACTAAGCTTAAGCATATATTGATAGGTGGTAAAATTAAGGCTGTCTTTGAAGCAAGGATAGGACTTAATTTTCTTGGTCACTATTCCAGCTTCCTGTCTTTCCCATCTTATCTTTGTTGTTTGTTTCTCCCCTTCACCCTGCCTTGTGATTTTGATGATTAGTGAGGAAACTAATAGGGTAAAGTTAAAGCTAATACTCTTACAGAAATTCATGTTCTCCTGTCTCTCACCTGATAAACCGTGCGTGTACTATCAGTGTTAAGTGTGGCCTGAGAAACTTGTGACTGTATAGTACTGACTGAAATTGGGTTTGGAAGTGAAATCAGCCACCAATGGAATCCTTGATTGTATGGGTTGAACATTGCAGACCAAATAGGTATTGAACTGACTATTAGGTGGGACAGTTAATTTTGGGTGTCCTTAGAAATTTTGCAGCATGCCAGATGTTAAGCATGTTTTGATTTGTTCCAGTAGCCGGATCGAGCTGGGAGATGTGACGCCACACAACATTAAGCAGCTGAAGAGGCTAAACCAGGTCATTTTCCCTGTCAGCTACAATGACAAGTTCTACAAGGATGTACTGGAGGTTGGCGAACTAGCCAAATTAGGTACGAAAGATTTTTGCTGGTCATTGTGGGCTATGGTGGCAGAAGTGTTCATCATTGCTATCTGCAATGGTTTCGAATAGCAGATCTGTCTGTTTTGTTGTCTTACATGAAGAAAAATTAACTGTTTGGGAATATAAAAAAAAAAACAGTCCTGACTTCAGAGGCTTTTTATTCTAAATAGATTCCATTTTACTGGGAACAAAGTATGTGTTACGTTACAGCAGAAAACTTGAGAGATGGTGCTGCCAGTGTACTTCTTGCCATCACTGCTAGTTGTTTTGAGCTGTGTTAAGCCAACCACTGTCTGAGCACCATTGGTAACTTCACTCTAAGTGCTAAGTCACAATGTATGATATTTTGGATGAGAGAATTTGTAAGAGGGAAGGAAGGAAAATGCAGGGTTTAAATGAAAGAATTGTATGTACCCGTTGAGACTTGTGACTGATAATACTTTGTTTCCCTCCCTGGCAGCCTATTTCAATGATATTGCAGTGGGAGCAGTGTGCTGTAGGGTGGATCACTCCCAGAATCAGAAGAGACTGTACATCATGACACTCGGATGCCTGGCACCCTACCGAAGGCTAGGAATAGGTAAGTAAGATCTTTTCTTCTGTCTGACTCATCAAAGAAACCAGGTTGCTGTTCAGCCTTTTAAATGCTCTGTCAGAGTTTTAACCGAGATAGTACACTTTTAGACCACTGATTTCTTTGGAAAGGTCCTTGGGCAAGTGTATGATTTATAACGTGATCTAGTTTTCCTGCCTAGTTTCTTTTAGAAATGGATTTCTTGAACAAATTTCAAATTAAGAATTTCAGATTATTTTAATCTTAATTGCATTATCATACTGTGACGTAGATGTTAGAGGTATGCAACCAATGCACAAGTCATGTGTAAGTAGAACACAACATTTCTTCATTAGGTTATCTCTTCATTCTTCTAAATGTACGGGTCTTTTTCCTATTTATTTTGTCTTTATCACTACTGATAATTGCTGCTCGGGATAGTAACTACTTCTTGTCTATACTGCAGTTTGTACTTTTCCATGTCACAAATCCATGGCCTAGATTAATCAAGACCTTACATTAACCTATTTGTTTTGACAAACTGGAATTACAAGATAACTTTATTTTAAATTATGTTACTAGGTGTTTATTAAAAAAACCCCTTACTCTCACAGCTTTATGCCTTTCTCACCTGCTCTCACTGCTTTATTCGTTGTTTTGACCATATTTTGAGGTGGGTTTGAGACCTTGAAGCTAGTATATAAAATGGCTGAGTCATATATATGCTTCTGGGCTGTTTGGTTTCTTTTCTTTCCTGCAAAACACCCAATAAATTTTGTTAGCAGTCAGAAATATAGTCAAATACTCACACAACTGTATTTTATTTGCCTTTCCTGGTACTTACAAGCCCTATAGTTTTACCCTACTTATAGTTAACATGCCTTTCCTCAAGGAGGCCCTTAGCTATGTACAGGCCTGATTGTGCACTTCTGATTTTAAGTATTTCTTTACCTTTTTAACAGGAACTAAAATGTTGAATCATGTCTTAAACATCTGTGAAAAAGATGGCACTTTTGACAACATCTATCTGTAAGTAAATGAGTTGCACTCATACATTTTTTGAGGAGTCATATATTGAAGCAAAGGGAGGGAGATCCAAGAGCATTTTTAGAATGTATTTCAGTGGGGTCACGGGACATCCCCAGCAAGAAAGCTAGAGAACATACTCTGGGCTTGTTGTGTGGGAAGAAAACCAAAAGCTTGCTTGCTTTAGAAGAGCTTCTTAAAATTTACGAAGTCTGAAAGTAATTTAGTTACAAAATGACATTCTATACCACAACTCACTATATGACTAAAAAAAAATTTGCAAAAGAATTCTGTTTTTATGATACAGTGTAATCCTCAGAATAGAAAATACCAAGAGTCGCACATGCAGTTTAGATGAGTTTGCTGTCTGTCTTTTGTGACGGTGCTGTGTAGATCAGAACATCAGATTAGAGGTGCTCGTAAGAGTCTAGGTTCACATCCAGCAGCAAGGCCCAAACTGCTGATTCTCATTCTTGCGCTGTGCCAGGTCAACTCTTTGTGCAGCAACGTAGTAAAGTAGGTCAATGACCTGACCCAGCAGGGGAAGCTGGTTTTGGTTTAGTTGGGTGTTGGTTTTGATTTTAGCGTGGCTTTGGGGTTTAGTTGGGTTTGGGGTTTTTTTCCTTTGTTTGTTTGGTTTTTTGGTTTTTTTAATAACTGCGTGTCTACATAAGCACTTGGCATGATGCAGACATGAGAACGATCACTGGGGTGAGGACAGAGCTGCTTAAAAGAGCGCTTTCATCAGTGTAGATCCCCATGGAAATAGAGCCTGAAATCCATAGATGCCAAAGCTTTGCTTCCCCCTTGCTGATGGCTGCATGCTTCTGCTTCTTCCTGTGCATGTTGTCTGTGCTTTACCAAGTGAGCTGATGCAGTTTTTGGCCAGATGGCCTTCCTGAATCAGCTTCTTCCTTGTCCATCACTGGTTGCTTTTACCAGTACAGGCACGGTGCACTGGTAGGGAGAGTCCCACAGCAGCTATGGCTGCCACGGAACTGCACCCTCAACTCTTTCTAGGACTGTTAAAGGTGCTTGGTGAGGAGTATTTCAGAAGCTAGTATTGCTGTAAATGGAATGACTTTTTCCTCTAGCTTAGTTCCCCTCTGCCAAGGACATGCAGAGTCTTCCAGGAGCTCTGCTATTCTAGCTTTGTGCCATCTCTGTAAGAGGAACAGGAGATTTAAAGAGGAGTTTGAGTGAAGCTGATTTTGGCTTGTATTCCTGTTTCAGAAGAAGTGGTAATGAACTCTCTTCTCAGGTGCCTGCTAGTTGGCATACACTTTCCTTTTTGCTTTCGCACTGTGTGCACAGGGAAGGAACTGCATGCTTTTTTAATGCAAAAAAACAAGTCCTTTGTAATCCCTCTTTCCATTTTCCAAAGTAATTTTCTGGAATACCAATAAATAGCCCCCAAAGCTGGGGGCTTTTAGTAGTTTATGGATTTTATTAGTAATTCTGTTGCTTGTGCACTATCTGAACATGTTATGCAGCTTAGTACACAAGTTGATATCAGTGGCTAAACTTGTCATTATTATGGAATTTCCTTTTAGCTATTTGATGTTTATTGGGCTTAACAGCAAGATCTTTTGTTTTATTCTGCTGTTGCTTCCAGAGTTGTCTTGGCTTTATGGTTATGCAGCATGTTGTCATGACAAAGTCATTCATTGGGCTTGTGCAGTGTCTGCTGAGTTTTGGGAGTGTTTAATGAATGCCTTTTTTCTGAGCCAAACACGATTTCTTTTTTTAATAGAACTTGTCATAGTAGCTTGGAATGAAGAACCAATGGCTGCTTGTTTTGGAGACCTTGAAATTGTTTAAATGTGCTATCAGGACCTGTAAAACTCTGGAGGAGGTAGATAAAAGGGCAAAAGGACCTTGTAAGTCCATAGGGCTACTTTGTGCTACCACAGCTTTTTGTGAGGAGAGTGTAGTTAGAAACAAGTGTTTCATTCTGTAAGGATCATGGGTCAGACAACTGTTTTGGTCATCTAAGAAGTGTCACTACAGGTAGTTAAAATTTGCTCTGTAGTGAGGCTTCGTTATGTATTTCCACAAAATATCTGTCACTTCTAAATTAAGAAAAATGGGAACTACTAAGATAGTAAGGCTTCAGAGTCTCTCTGCTATTTGTGTTCTTTAAAAGAGCTTTACTGAGGAGAAACATTTGCTACATCTCAGGATGACTGCCACAGGCTGTCTAGGAGCTGTGTGTTAGCTCAGGATTGATTTGGGAAGGCCGAAATTTCCAGTCCTAAACTTACGCTGTTGTTCCTGCCTCTCTCTAGATAGCTCCTTTTCTTACCTTGTCTTTGACTGTTCTCAGTATGAGGCAGAATAGCTGATACTTGTCTCTTTGTCCTCCTTTCTGTCCCAGGCATGTCCAGATCAGCAATGAGTCTGCAATTGACTTCTACAGAAAGTTTGGCTTTGAGATCATCGAGACGAAGAAAAACTACTACAAGAGGATAGAGCCCGCAGATGCTCACGTGCTGCAGAAAAACCTCAAAGCCCCTTGTCTTGGCCAGAACGCAGATGTGCAAAAGACCGACAACTGAACAAAACCCCAACGAACACTTTCTTGCACTTGCTTGTCGCCAAATAAGGAAAGAGAGGCCTCTTGATAATTTTTTTCTTTTTCTTTCTTTTTTTTTTGGTTTTTACTCAACCCCATCATCCTTTTTTTTTTTTTCTTGACCTCTCTCCAACAAAATGTAACGCTTCTTCCAAGGATTCTCCAGTCATGTTTGGGGTTATTTGTTTGGGTTGTTGGTTTTTTTTTTTAGCTCTCCTTTCTGTGTTTTTTTTTCCTTTGTTTTAGGTTTCTTTGGGGGACTTATTTCCTCTTTCTGGGGGTGGGAAAAGGTGTGCAGATCTCTTAAGTTTGAGGTGTAGAGGGCTTGAGCAGGTTATCCTGATGACAAGTTTCCTTCAGAATTCTCTCTTTCAGTAAGCAGAATGTAAATCCAGTGGGGGGGAAAGGAAAAGCAATATCTTGTCCTTTGAATCCTACATTATTGTGGTTTTTTTTTTAGAACCTACAGGGTACTTTACCACCCCCCCAACCTTTGAATGTTATATAAGTACTTGCCATCCTTCCTTTTAATTTCCTCCACCTCAAAAAAGTATGTTTAGTCCTTCCCAATATTTTTTGAGTATGGCTTTTTCCTCCATCTTTTGCTGAGAAGGGTGGGCTACTTAACCATACCTTTTCACTCTGTCTGGCCTGATCTTTTTGAATGCTTTTTTTTTTTTAAGTAGTCCTCACCCAAGCTGGTGCTACACTTCTTAACTGACCGTGAAGAGGGTTTAGAGTGGTCTTGGTTTTCTGTTTTGTTTTTTTCTCATTTACCCAACTCCCAGCAGATTCTGCCACAGTAAGAGCTCTTCCACACAACTGCAGGTGTTGGCAAGAGTAACCTTGTTAAAATATGAATCCTGAGGCAAGACCTTTGCTTTAGCTGTAGGATTCATGGAGAGTTAGTTTTATCTGTGTTGTTGGGATGGGAAAAGTGACTGTGACCACCTTTCCAGCTTTGATCACATAAGGCAAGCACCCATCTCCAGATAAATCCGCTACAGCTACCAAATCTGTGGTGACAAATCTGAGATGAGGCAAGCATGGAGAGAATTGGGCAGCAAGGCTGAGAAGGCAAACATGAATCTGACCCTAATTGCGTAGCTTTGCAGGAGTCTCCTGGATTTGCTTGGGATTGGCTTGGCTTGTTGTGTTTCTTCTTCAGGAAGAGGTGGTTAAGAACTGCACGGTTTGCTCCTTTAAAGATTCTTTTCCCCTTTCTCCCTGTTCAGTTGTAATAATGCAGTTCTCTCATGAGAGGGTGTTCACGGAACACCGGAGAAAGCAGCATATATTAGAGAATTTTATGGGTTTGGAAAATAGGCTGACTGGCTTCTTCCTAGTACTGTAACTTCAAAGCTACAGTAAACTCTACTAAGCTCTGCGTTGCTTCCTTTCAGGCTTTGTTTGCGTGAATATCAGTGCACCTTTCTATGCACTGTTGCCAGCATTTTCATGTATGCCAATACAAATACCATCTTGAGCTTGGACTCTTCTCCAAGCACCTGGGAAAGTGCACTGAGCTGAGACAACACCAACCTGTCCCATCCCCCAAGTTGATATGGAACTGCATCCCTTCCCTGTTTGTTTTTTAAAGTTTATATCTGCATCTGAATTTATCTGCTTTGAAAACCTCCAACCTGTAGAGCGCATTGCAGGAATCATCTGGTTCATAGGTGCTGTCCAGTCATTCAAGGGTGACTTGGGAACCAAGGATTTCAAGATGGGAATTGTGCTGAGGCAAGGGACTGCACCATTCATTGCACGTTATGTGGTCTTCAGTACCTGAGGGGTGACTATACAAGCTGCTTCAGAATTAGTCCTTCTTTCCCAGAGGTGTGTAGCATTCATTGGAGTGCATCTTGACATACCTATGCTGGAAAACAGCTACTCTTATTTGCTGGGTTTGCACTAATTGAGTCTTTGGAATGGGCAGATCTCTAACAAGAGCCCTTCTGCATGGCCCGAGCACCTGTGTTGGCACCACTCGGTGGCAGACTCTGGCTAGAAAGATGCAAATGGTTTCCTTGGCCAGAGGCAGCCTGGTTTTGACAAAAGCTTACTTTTAGTACTGCTAGGACCTGCTTGCTCTGGTTGTGTTGGCAGTTCCAGCATCTTTTTAGAAGGGGATGTATTGAAGCACAATTAACTTGTCCTCTGCCAACATAGTTTCCCTGGCCATCTGTAGACCAAACCAAGAGAAGTATGTGGAGGGAGCGCGATAGTATTGTATTTGAGGATGTTTGCGCAGCACAGCTGTAACTCAGACCATAGCTGCCTCTGGTGCCAAGCAAAGTGCTCTTCATTCTTCTAGAAATAAGTGATAAGTGTTTGGGTTGTGTAGATGGGTGTTGGGATATGAACTCTTAGGATTTGCTGTTGTCATAGGCTTCCACAAATCAGTGTGTTTCACAGTTTTCCTTCAGGTTTAAAAGTACGAGTCTGATGTCTGAACTTACTTGGATTAATCTTTGTTTCTGTCTCTGTTTGCTTTGGGCTGCCATCATTCTATGAATGTATCCCTGAAAACAATTCTTAAAGCTCCTATTATGCAGCAAGCCTGCCTCATTATAACTTCTGATAAAATGTTTTGTACGAGGTGGAAGAGAGAGCAACCACCACAAATATAAGACTCCTTTTCCTGGGCTATTAATCCTGGAAAACGGTTTTTGTATGTCGATCACAAGGTTTAATCTAAATCTCAATAGAAAGCTGTGTTCCCTGTACATGGATAAGGGCGAGTAAAGGTCAGTGGTTCTGAATGACAAACAGTTGTGGTTTATTTAGTGTATCAGCCGTGTGGAGTGTGGGAAGAGAATGCTTTATATTAGTGCTGTTACCCAGAGACACTGAAATGGTGAGAAGTTTGGGCTTACTGCAGAGAACTTCAGTTACTTTGTGCTGCAGGACCTCCTTTTAGCTTGAAACAGCAGCGGATGAACAACTAAATTTTTTAAAAGTTGGGAGTTTCAGTGGAAAAAAACAAACCACCGGCACTTCCTGTTCTGGATGAAGATGTAGCATGAAAAATGTGTGCGACTAACATCTTTAGAGTGTAAATTGTGTATATATGAGTTATTCCCCGAATCTCTGCAACTGGTTTTGTCATACATCGGTTGAAGTACGAAGATACTGCCTACAAAAGACTCCTGTTAGAGGAAACCATGGTACAGGGGAAGAAGAATCATCCAGGAGAGGTATTCCTTGGTTTTGGGAGGGGGAAGGGAGAGATTTTATTTTGTGTATACAGAACCTGGCTGAGTTTGTGATACAGCTAATGGTTAAACCTGTCAACTAAATATGACATATTGTTACAATTAAAACAAACCTACGTGATGTTTTGTTAATTCTTGATGGTGCCCTGTGTCTAGTGACAATTCGATCCTCTAAATCATTTTGTTCTACCCCATGTTGTAATCCAGGGTCAGCTGCTATGCACAAAGTCTGTGTTTTGTAAAGTGTTTGCTGACTTGGATGTTTCTTCTGAATCTGCAACTGCTTCCTGATTAATTTGGCGAAGACCACCCCTGGTCTCTTGAGTTAAGGTTCAGTGAAAGGTATGCTGTATGCAGTTTACAGATGCATTTTTGATGTTACAAGTTAAGTTGCAGGGGGAGCAAATTCTTTACAATAAGATGGTCCATTTTGAATCTATATCATTGCCCTTGTTGTACATCAGGAGCATGTTTTTGTTTTTCTCAAACTCTTTAGAAATACCGTTCAGAATAAACGTGCACTATTTGAGTTATGTCATTCATGAGTTGTCTTGTGCATTTTTTTTGCAGTCCAGCTGTTTCCCTCGATCTGGTAAAGAATATTCCTCAGGTGCTTCATAAACAGTGTAACTCTCAAGATTTCTAACATGAATTGTGAATTAGGCTGCTGTGATGAATGTCATGGTTGTCTGACAGCTGAGGATAGTGGGGTCTGTTTGGTTTTTTTCCCTGAAGTTATGAGCCTTTTCTCAGAATTGCTCTCCCTTGTGGGTTGGGAGGGACGGGAGGAGGAGAAACTATCCTGGAATACTTTGCATTTGCTCGTGAGCAGTCTAGAAACAAACAGATGGGGCATCAGGAACTCTGCGTTTTGAACATTATAGGTTAACTACTGTAAAGTATTCAAATTAATTGCTAGCTATTGCAAATCTTAACAACAGTGTTTGAAAAACTATGGTCTGTATCTGTAAGAGTAGCTGGTCTTAAGATGCAATGAGTACTCTTACATACTGATGTTTCTCAGAAGGGTATTTAAGTAAAACTTGCCTCTCAGTTATTCCCATCTCTTCTGTTAAAGCCATTTTTTGCCTGTAGCTTCTTTCTGCTCTTCTGCTTTCAAGTGCCATTTATGAAGTGATAAAATGGCACTGTGGTACAGTTTCTGGGGAGAAAAATGTCACCCCAAATATTCTATAGCCTATCCTATTCTGTTCATATATATGTTCCATCTGCTTATTTGAAGTTCCTCAGGAAACTGCTTTATCAGTAGATAGAATTGCCACATTGATTAAGGTAGCATGCAAAAGCAAAGCTCAGCCTCTGAAGCTGGACAATCATCTTGGGCTGCTGCTACCAGCTGTCTTCCCTGATCTCTGCTGGAGGGCCTGGAAGGCATAGCTGGAGATGAACTGCTATCAGGAGGGCAGCCTTCATCCCTCTGGCCTCATCAGCAGCTGCAGAAGCTGGAAAACTTATTTTCTACTTAAACTGCTGCAGCTGTTCTCCAAACCACTTTGCTCTTAGTGGCCTCTGTCACATTTCTATCCTTCTCCACCCTCATCCGAGTCACCTCTCTAACAGCCTGTACAGTTTATAGATAATTCAGTTGCTTCTTTATAGGAAAAAAACCAGATTAACCCCATTGCCCTTTCCCAAAGCTTTTGCTGGTTCTACAGGCAATTCTGTTCCCTTCACTATATTAAAAACTTGAGTGTTCACAGGGTCATTGTAATAACTTGCAGTGAGCTGTTACATCTTGGTTATAACAGTTTGCTTTTTTTTGTTACCGAGATGATTATTTAAAGAACACTTACAATGCCGAGATCTAGTAAGTGAGCAAGTTATTCACTTCACATGAAAAACAGGAATTGGGTTTTTTTCCCCCACAGTGTGTACAGCTCTCCGTTGACCTGTGCTATGGTTTCCCACTACACTGCCCAGTCACTCAGTGTTAGAAGCTTCACCTCTCATTCCTCATTTTTATTACCTTGACTAACCTCCAGCAAATTTTCACCTTACCCTACTTCCTTTTTAAAAATCCTGTTGAGGAGTATAGAACCCAACTGTTGACCAGCCATTGGTGTGAAAACTGATCTTTTATTCCATACCCTGTGATTTCTGTCTTGATCAGCTTTCTCTGCTTCTCAGGATACTACCCTTAGATGCTATAATAGCTTAAACTACTTAAAAGGTCCCTATCCAAAAGCTCTTAGGTGAAGTCCTTTTAGATATCTACCAAACCAGTCTGTAAGCTGACTATTGTAATCTTCCTGCCCATATTGATTTTCTTCCCACAGGGGTTCTCCAAAATTCAACCCATCTAGTCTAGATGCTTTCTGTGGGATGTGATTCTTGCTTGCTGTTGCTGTATGTCCTTTTCTCTTGCCCCTAAAGAAACATGAGTTAAAACAGATGATGGAAAGGTTACCCTATCCCTCTCTTTATCCTGCCTTATTTTCCCCTCCAGTGCTCTCATACTGTAAAAGCACTCAGTTTTAACAGCTGATTTGCCAAAAGGCTTTGAGGCAATGCCATCGCAAGCTCTCTTGGCTGCTGAGTTGCCAGCTTTCTCTTTCCCTTGAGTGTGTATGGCCCCCAGTCTGAGAAACTCCTGCACGTGGGGAAGAAAGCATAGAACAGTTGGGGTTGAAAGGGACCTTAAAGATCATCCTGTTCCAAGCACTGACCTGTCTTCCGCTCACCTTTCTATTACCTCTTCTATCACATCATACAGAGTTAGACCATTTCTATTCACTAAATTACTGAGCCCAGACCCATGTTACAGCCAGGTGTTATGCATTTGTTCAAAAAATAATGCAGTCAAGTTAAGGCAATTTAAATATAGCTGCAGAAACTCTTGCTTTTCACCTGTTACAGTACCAACGAATCATCTCATCCAGTCAACAGAAACATTTTCTAAATGTTTGTGCGAAATCCTTTTTTTTTTTTTTTTTTTTAAAGCTCTCTTGCCATCTAATTGCTAGTCTGTATTATAGAATCATAGAATAGTTTGGGTTGTAAGGACCTTAATAATCATCTAGTACCACCTCCCCCTGCCATGGGCAGGGACATCCCACTAGATCAGTATTCACTACTGGAAAAAGGCTCCCGATGTGCAGCAATTTCCTGTTCTATAGGATTTCACCAGCAGTTTTGCCTACTGCTGGATTTCAGGTATTGAACACTGTCCTGGTAATCTGAAGATTTATAAGCTCAGATGCTCCAGCGCCCCTTAAGGGTGGCAGAAGGTGAACTTGATTTTGCTGCTTTTGACAGGGGGCGCCTTTCTTAGTGAAAACCTGCACTGAAAAAGCAAACTACCCTTTAAAAAGGCGGGGGGGGAAGTAACTCGGCTCATATTGGAATAAACTGACAGAGCCCAGTTTAGTTCAGAGCACAGGTATTTCAGATTTCCCCAACTTTGGTTGTGTCATATCAGAATTAAAAAATGAAAATTGAAAACAAGCACATTAATACTGTGAAGTTTCTATTTAACTTCAGAATTTCTCTGCAAAAACAGCTTGGGCCTTAAATCTTCATAGCTGGCAAACAGGTGTTCCACTTCAATGCCAGTGGCAAGATTATTTTGTGAGCAGCAGCTACTCAAACAGAAAAGGTTTTCCACCCAGGAGAGCGTGCACCCTTCCAGTCCAGAGGCTGAAAATTTCCAAAGCAGAATGCTCCAAACCATTCTATGATTCTGTGGAAATAACTGCTGAAGAACACCTGTAGAAGAAAACTTAGGAGGATGGAAACAGGAAGCTACGTTATGAATAGTAATTGGATGGGAGGCGTTGGCAGGAATTGTAGAAGGATTTGGGTTGGAAGGGTCCTTAAAGATCATCCAGTTGCAACCCCCTGCCATGGGCAGGGACACTTCCCAGTGAATCAGAGTTCTCCAAGCTTCACCCAACCTGGCTTTGAACACCTTCAGGGATGGGGCAGCCACTGGGCAACCTGTGCCAGCGCCTCACCACCCTCATGGTGAAGAGTTTAACGCCTAATCTAAACCTTCCCCTTTCAATTTAAAGCTATCCCTCCACGGATTTGGAAAAAGCCCCTCTCCAGCTTTCCCGCAGCCCCCTCAGGCACCGGAAGGCCGCTGTAAGGTCCTCCCGGAGCCTTCTCTTGTCCAGTCCGAACAACCCCCGCGCTCCCGCCCTGCCCTCAGCGAGGCGCTCCGGCACCATCCCCCTCCACGTCTTCCTCGTGCCGGGCACGTTGCGACAGGCACTCGCTTTACGGCTCCGTGTTCCCTTTAAGAGCCTCCCCGGCACTTCCCGTTTCGTCCCCTTCCCGTGCTGTCGGCTCCCCCGCCTCGCGATTGGCCGGCGGCTCCGCCTCTCGCCGCTCCCATTGGCCGGCGGCTCCTCGGCCCCGCCCCCGGCCACCGCCCATTGGCCGCGCCGCCCCGCCCCCGCGCGCTCGCCATTGGCCGCCCCCGCGCCGCGCGTGCGAGCGGCGGGGCCCCGGCGCGACGCGGAGGATGGTCCGGGCCGTGGGGCGGCCCCCGCCCGGGCCCGCGGTGAGACACCGGGGACGGGACCCGCCTCCTGACAGGGGCTCCCGGCGGCGGGGAGGGGCGGGGGGCGGTGCTGGGGCAGGTGGAGATGGTGCTGCCGGTGGTGGAGGTGCTGGTGGGCTTGAAGATGCTGCTGGTGGAGGTGGAGGATGTGGAGGCGCTGCTGCTGTTGAAGGTGGTGCTGCTGGTGCAGGTGGTGATGGTGGAGAGGATGCTGGTACAGGTGGTAGTGGTGCCAGAGGTGCTGGTGAAGGTGGGAGTGGTACTGGTGGGCTTGAAGATGCTGCTGGTACTGGTGGAGGTGGTGAAAGAGGCGCTGAAGTTGGTGCTGGTGGAGGTGGTGGGGTTAGAGAGAATGCTGGTACGGATGCTTAGGGGTGACGGAGGTTCTGGTTGAGGTGGAAGTGGTACTGGTGGACTTGAAGATGCTGCAGGTGGTGTGGGTGGTGCAGGTACTAGGGGTGGAGGTGGTGGTGCTAGTGGTGATACTGGTGACAGAGGTGCTGGTATTGGTGCTAGTGGAGGTGGAAGTGGTGGAGATGGTGCAGGTTGTGGTGATGATGGTGGAGAGGATGCTGGCACTGGTGATAGTGGTGATAGAGGTGCTAGTGTTGGTGCTGGTGGAGGTGGAGGCCATGGAGATGGTGAGGGTTATGGAGATGGAAGTGGTACTGGTGGACTTGAAGATCGTGCTGCTGGTACAATTGGTGATGGTGGAGAGGATGCTAGTACTGGTGCTAGTGGTAACAGAGGTGCTGGGGGAGGTGGAAGTCATACTGGTGGACTTGAAGATGGTGCTGCTGGTGCAGGTGGTGATGGTGATGGTACTGGTGCTAGTGGTGGTAGACATGCTGGTGTTTGTGCTAGTGAAGGTGGAGGCAGTGGAGATGGTGCAGGAAAGGGAGGTGGTGCTGCTGGTGAAGGTGCTGTTGCTGGTGCAGGTGGTGATGGAGGAGAGGATACTGGTACTGGTGCTAGTGGTGATAGAGGCGGAAGTGGTACTGGTGGGCTTGAAGATGCTGTAGGGTGCTGGTGGAGGTGGTGGTGGTACTGGTGCTAGTGGAGGTGGAGGCAGTGGAGATGGTGGAGGATGTGGAGATGGAAGTGGTACTGGTGGTCTTGAAGATCGTGCTGCTGGTGCAGGTGGCAATGGTGGAGAGGATGCTGGTACTGATTCTAGTGTTGATAGAAGTGCTGGTGAAGATGGAAGCGGTACTGATGGACTCGAAGATGGTGCTGGTGGAGGTGGTGGTGCTGCTGCTGTGGGTACTAGTGGTGGAGATGGTGGTACTAGTGCTAGTGGTGATAGAGGTGCTAGTGGAGGTGGAAGTGGTACTGGTGGACTGGAAGATGCTGGTGGAGGTACTGGTGCTATTGTTGCTAGAGGTGGTGCTGCTGGTGCAGGTGGCAACGGTGACAATGGTGGAGATGGAGGAGAAGGAGATGGAGATGGAGGTGTTGATGCTGCTGGTGGAGGAGAAGGAGGTAGAACTGGTACTTGAAGGTGATGATGGCAGAGATAGTGCTGTTGGTGGTACTAGTGCTAGTGGTGGTACAGGTGCTAGTGCTGGTGGAGATGCTGCTGGGGGTGGTGCTGCTAGTGGAGGAGAAGGAGATGGAAGTGGTACTGGTGGACTTGAAAATGGTGCTACTGGTGCCAGTGGAGGTTGGTGCTGGTGCTATTGGCAGTGCTAGTGGAGATGGTGGCAGTGCTGGTGGAGTTGCTGGTGCTGATGATAGTGATGGTAGTGCTCAGGGTTTGTGATTCTGAGAAGTTTGGTTGCTTCAATTGTGCGTGTTGGGTCTCCCAAGTGCTGGTGCGTGTGGTCTGGGAATGTGTAGCAATGAAGGCAGCTGAGTTTTGGAGGCTGTGATGTTGTTAGCATTTTGAAGTCTTAATGATGAGGGTAGGCTGAGAGAGCTGGGGTTCTTCCGCCTGGAGAAGAGAAGGCTCTAGGGAGACCTTAGAGCTGCTTCCAGGACTGAAAGGGGCTACAGGAAAGCTGGGGAGGGACTTTTTCCAAGGACGTGAGTGATAGGATGAGGGGGAATAGCTTAGATTGGAAGGGGGGAAATGTAGATTAGAGACTAGGAAGAAATTCTTCATAATGAGGGTAGTGAGGCTGTCACCCAGAGAACTCGTGACTGCCCCATCACTGGAGGTGTTCAAGGCCAGGTTGGATGAGGCTTTGAGCAGTCTGATCCAGTGGAAGGTGTCCCTGTCTGTGGCAGGAAGGTTGGAACCATTCAATGATTCTATGAACCTCCAGGCTGAGACGTCACCCGAGCACGCAGAGGTGATGCACAGCACATTTGCTACCTTCGACTACGCTGAAAAGATGCTACAGTTGAGAAACAGTGCCCATATTCTGCTCTCTTGACAGCTGCCTTTCTAACCAGCAATTTATAATCAATTGCCTCAGATCATAGAATGGTTTGGGGTTGGAATGGACCTTAAAGCTGAGCCAGTTCCAACCCCCCATGGGCAGGAACACCTCCCAACAGACCCAGGACTTCTCTGGGCAACCTGTGCCATTGCCTCACCACCCTCGCATTAAAACATGTCTTCCTAATATCTAATGTAAATATCTCCTCTTTCAGCTTAAACCCATTTCCCCTCATTCTGTCCTGGCACTCCATGATAAACATCCCCTCCCCAGCTTAGCTGGGTTAGTCAGCTTCAGAGTACACTGTAAAAGTTCATCTTCTCTTACTTACAATTTAGTCCCTGGGAACTGACTTCTGTTGTGTGTGCTTTCAGCTTGATCTCCTAAGAAAAGAAGGCTTATGGGCCTCCTCTGTTGCTTCTCCACTTAGTAGTTTTAGCTCTCTGGCTAATTTCAATCAAATGTACCATCAGCAGAGGTCTTAAAGAGGTTGAGATGCATAGTTACATGGAAATTTGCAATGACAAATTGCAGAAGATCACAGTTATTGTTCCCTCTAAGAGCAGACCACCTAGAATCCGTCTCCTTGTGACTGATGACAGCACAGGCATATGGAGTCCATCAGCATACATGTGGCTGAATACAACTGTAGCACACGATGCTGTTTGTCCAGGCAAGCTTGTGGAGGAAAGGTGGAAGTCAGGAGAAGACGGGAATAGTGATGTGTTGAGCTGCTGACTGTAAACACATAGCAAATGGCATGTCTTTATTTTTAGTTTTCATGTAACAGCTTGGCCTTCTGTTAGACTCGACCCAGACATATGAGTATTACATACTTCAAGCAAAGGTAACTTAATGGTTGGACAATTAGGCATTCAGAAGTTAGGTAATCTAACAACTCAACTTGGAAATGTGATTTTTAACTTTGGTGTTTCGTATACGATGCGTTGGGACAGTCTGAATTATGTGACTATGTTACATAGCACTTTAACAAACTGCAGGGTGTCCTTGTCACTCACTCATCACTTGTGTGCAGTAATTGGAGAAAGGAGAGGGAAAAAACTTCTATGGTGAAAATGGTTATTATTATTTTAATTTTGACTTTCAATTAGTGCCGTGATGATAGTGATCCACAGGTACGTTTTGGGGCAAAATAGATTTGACAGCTGAAAATACATTTTTCACTGAATGGGAAATCAGCTTAGAAAATGCTCACATGAGTGTGATTTTGAAGAGCTTATGTTCGAAATAACATACGGGATGTGTGAAGCAGTTTGAGAATGGTTGCAAACTTGGAAGTATTTGGGTATTATTTATTACCTTAGAGACTTAATTTTTACCTTTGGTTATAGATAAATGGGATGATTTTAACGGAGTAGGTGAAAACAATAGTGGATCCTGGAGGAGTCTGACAACTGTAAAGAGACAATTAGGGTGTAAGTGCTTGATAGTGACTTTGCTGCTTTCATTCCTGGTTTTCCAAGTAATGTTCCCTGAGAGCTGACCAGGGACAAACTGACGTGACTGTCACTCAGGTGGCATGTGATGTGTGCCTGCCACGTTCCTGTTCTGTGTGCATTGTGGACTCTGCATTTGTAGCTGGAATTTAGTCGTAATCTGAAATTCCAAAGACATTTGACAGAGAAGCCAAACATTCAGCGAACGTGTCACACTGACAGTGCTGACCAAGCTACTCCAACTGCTTTTCACCCTATCTCTCCATAGGTAAACATGAAGGATAATTCCGACTTTTTGAAAAGGAGGATTTAGAGAGCTACTTTTTGCAGGTTGGTTTTCTTGGTGGCTTCTCCCCCATTTGCTGAAATTGTAAAAACCTACCTGGTATTGAGGCATAACAAACTGGGTAGCAAAGGGATTTGAAATACAGCTCTATTCCAGGATCCCTTTAATTTGCAAAGTGTGCTGGCATAAGGTGTGTGAGGACATAACTGGCACTCCCTGCTTGGATGTGAATTAGTGCAATGTATGGGGTGAAGTTGGATACTTTACAGGGTAGAATAAATAAATAAAAGTGTAGAGAAGGGCTGGGACATGCTGGGAGTGACAAGAACTGTGCTGCTGTTTAATTTTTGTACTGCTGTGCTTGTGTTTTTGTGATAAGTGTTTGGAGCCATGATGGTTTTAAAAATAACTTTGTAAATGGCATGTGATTGGGGCAAGGTATAAGTAGCACAGCATTTGATTTGAAAGGATTCTCAATGAATCATAGCTGTTTGCCTCTTAAGAACTTGTCAAAAATTCCCTGAAGTCTATGCCACTTTGAAGAGTAGCGAATAACTATCGCAGCACAGTGTTTCAGCTGACACAGTTTTCAATTAAATAGCAATATTGAGCTTTGCACTCAATTATCAAATTGCCAACGGAGACATGTGCCTGGCTGTGTGTACAAACCAGGTGTTTAAATGAAAATGGATATGTAAAATGTGTGTGCGTGTAGCATCTTGACAGCTTTCATATTCCTTCTAATTTCATAATGGGTCTCGATGTAATTCTCAGGCTTCTGAAGAAGCGTTATACTTGTCTCCAACCTGAAGGACTGCTCACTAATAGTGTTGCTGGTCACTTTATAACTTAGTTTCTGTGCTAGTGTTCTTCATCTCAGTCATGTTTGTGACTCCTTTATTCGAGTAGTGTTAAAAGGAACACGTTTTCATATTTTGAAGGGCGTTAGTCATAAGGTAAGGGAGGGATGTGTTCTGGAAAAATTGAGTGAAGACACTTCAGGTTGGATGGCTGAGCAGTAGGGCTTCCTTTGTTTTGTATTGCAGTTAAACATGTAAAGGTCACAACTCTCTGATGAAGAAACGATGTGCCGTGCACAGATTATATAATTCAAACCTAACTTGTTGGTTAAAATACAATTCCAGCTTTTACATGCGCATATCATGTGTCCAAAGAGTGCTAGGGTTTGACCTTACAAGCGTAGCACTGTTGTCATGTTCTGAGAAAACACCAAAGTGGTTCTGCTATGTGCACAGCACTTAAAAATCATGTGTAAACTCCATGTGTCTCTTGTATGGAAAGCTAAAGCATTGGGCTTATAAAAGGAATGAGTTAGTTTTGCAACTAACTAACATATGATAGCAATCTTTTACATCAGCCACACTGTGTGCCATTGTGATTCACACAGGAGGAAAGTAGCAGACTGTTAGAAGTGGTTTGTGCTTCCTATTAACAGGTGCCTCTCTCACACGGTTACCTGGAGTTCTGTCAGGTTAATTGACCAACACAGAAGACTGTGAAATGAGATCAATGCCATTTAAAAGCATATCTCAGTCATGCCTGCACTCTCATACCAAAATGAGTTCTTTGTGGTCCATCTGTAGTGTGGCTGGAATGATCAGTGTGTGGATCTATTAACTTTTAGGTCTAAACACAGGTTTCTCATGTCTTGTGATCTGGAAGTCACTGATGTGGTGGGCGGTGCCACGAGGAGATAATTGAAAACACTGTTCCTTAGGCTGCTGACTCTGTTAAAAGAAGTGTAAAGGTTTTATGGGAAGAGGAGAATTTAACTTTAAAATGTTCTGTTCTCTCTTCAAGTAACTGAAGTTTAAAGTGCGGGAAAAAGTTGGCCATTTGGAGCATCTGCTTGCATCTGTAATGAGCAGGAGGCTTGTGGGACATTTAATTCATGCCAGTCTTCAACCTTTGAAGTTGGACTCTGCTTTGCTTTCATGCATCAGTGAAGTTGTTAGCTAGAAATTGAACACAGATCGGTTGGAAATTGCGTTTTGCTCAGTGCTACAGCTGCTCTTACTGCACTAATAAAATGATGCAAGGCCAACACTGAGCAACTTCACATCAGGAAGAAGATAAGGAACACCATTTTTTTACCATTGGAGGATCCATAACATTCAGAGATGCTGTTTAAATATTATATATCAGTAATTTAAATGCTTGAGTCTTCTATGTAAGTCTCTCACTTGCTGTAAATTCTGAGACTCCCCATGTAATCGAAGTTTAACTAGTTCTGGCATCATCTTGCATCATAGTTCCACAAACATTAAGCTGATGCTGCCACTGCAAGAAGCAATCTTGTACTAACATAAACAGTTTCAGTGTACTTTTCTGGGAGTAGAGGGCATCTTTGCAATCCTTTTACAGAGTAAATTCTAAGTTGAAGTTATATTTTCATCTGGCTTCCTGTTTGAGTACCAAGGAAGCTGGGGAGAGGCCACGTCTCTCAGCAGACAGGGTGCTCGAAGGGGGTAACCATCTTACATACTTCTCTAATACTGCTGTAAGGGCTAATTAAGGAAAATTAAGTGGCCAGTTTAGCATACGTTGCAGTGTAACTCCTTGTAGCTCAGATTGTGATAAAATAACTAATACAAGCAAAAACTATTACTTTGCGATGCATCAGGTTTCAACTGTAGGTTACCGCAATGTAACTCAAATTTCAGTGTGAGTAAAGTTGAATTGAGAACAGGCTGAAAGGCTGGGCCCAGAAGGTGGTGAGCACAAACTCTATTTGGAGGCCAGTGACTAGTGCTGTGTTCCAGGGATTCATACTGGCTCCAATCCTGTTGAACATTTTCATTAATGATCTGAGTGACAGAGCAGAGTGTATCTTCAGGGACTTTGTTGATGACACCAAACTGTGAGGAGTGGCTAATAGACCAGAGGATCATGCTGCCAGCCAGAGGGACCTCGATAAGCTGGAGAAATCAGCTGACAGGAACTTCATGAAGTTCAACAAAGGGCAGTGCAGTCCTTTACCTGGGGATGGACAACTCCATGCAGCAGTACACACTGGGGGCCACTCAGCCTGATAGCAGCTTGGCAGAAAAGGATCTGAGGGGTTTTGGTAGATACTAATGTGAACGTGAGTCTGCAGTGAGACCTTGCTGCAAGGAAGGCACGTAGTATCCTTAGCTAGTAAACCATTGCCAGCAGATCAAGGGAGGTGATCCCTCCCCTTTATTCAGCACTGGTGAGGCCACACTTGGAGTCCTGTGTCCAGTTTTGGGCTCCTCAGTACGAGAGAGATGGACATACTGGAGAGAGTGCAGTGAAGGGCCAAAAAGACGGTGAAGGGACTGCAGCATCTCTCCTGTGAGATGAGGGTGAATGAGCTGGGGCTGTTCAACCTGGAGAAGAGAAGGCCCAGGGGGGATCTCATCAAAATACATAAATACCTGAAGGAAGGGGGCAGAGAAGGATGTAGACAGATTATTTTCAGCAGTGCACCGTGACAAAACAAGAGATAATGGACACAAGTGGGAATGCAGGAAGGTCCGTCTGAACATCAGAAAACACATTTTTTACTGTGAGGGTGACAGCGCTGGAGCAGGTTGCACAGGGAGGCTGTGGAGTCTCCATCCTTGGAGATATTCAAAAACTGTCTGGACGAGGTCTCGGGCAACAGGCTGTATGTGGCCCTGCTTGAGCAGGGGAGGTTGGACCAAGTGTCCTCCAGAGGTCCCTTCCAACCTCAACTGTTCTGTGATTCTGTAATACTGTAACCTACTTTAGGACCTCAGAAACTCTTAGAATAGTGCATTCAAAGAAAATAAGAGTCAATAATTATAGTGCTGTAGTCACATCTTGCCTACGTGACCACTGACCTGTCATCATTATCTTTAGTTAAAACTGCAGCAGTTACCATTTGTATCCAAACTACTAAAAATACTGATGATTACTGTTTGTTATAGTGTTCACCTTTATTCAGTCAGCATGCCAGCGTTCCGTACTTCTCAGTTGCAATTTCCTTGCTCTGAGGTGTTAGCTGAGGGTTGCAGCTCTGCCTCTGAGCTTCTGACCACTTGTGTACCCAACACTTGCACACTCTTTCTTCTGTCTCGCTCTCTCCATGGCTCCAGTTCAAAATGTCTGTTGGAGGCAGCTGTCAGGCACTTAGCTGATGTCAGTGTCCAATTAAATGGAAGTGGAGGAAAGTTGAGGGCTTCTTAGATTTGTTTTTGTTTAAGTCAGTGTCCAAAAGTGATGCACAGTCTCAAAAGTGGATCATTTGGATTATTAAATACTGCCTTTATCTGAACAGTGGCGTCTGTCAAGGTATTTTGAGTATTGCTTCAAAATATCCTTGCCAAGTCAGTCTCAGGTGGAAATAGGGAAGTGATTTTGGACAGTTATAGAAGAAGAAGGTGGAGGTAAGGCATTTTCTAATGAAGTATAACCTGCAGGATCATGGCATGGTATCAGTCTGTTCCTTTCCTTTATCCATTCCTTTCAAACCTCTGTGAAGTAATAACTTGGAAATCTGGTTTTAGTTTCTGCTGTGTTGTCAGTGCTAAGTTTCTGCAGTAGTTTTATTTGCTTTTTCTAGTGTTTCAGAACTATTTATTTACCCCTGGATAGCTCATGGACAGCAATTCTCCTAAGCTAAATAAATAATTTCTAAAGTGCTGGAACTGGGGAATCCTATGGGTTTGCATCTATTGGTTCCATTTTCTGGTGCCTGATATGTACTGATCTTGTTTTTAAATTTCCTCTTTGAAAGTGGTTGTTAAGAATGTGCACCTACTTTCCCTGATCACTGGGGCTCAAATATCTTTAGTTTGAACATCTCTGTTAAATCTAACTGAAATAATTTGCAGCTTTATCTCTGGCAGTAATGTTCAAAACTATCTGGCAACCATCCACATCGCAAGATGAATGGCAGCAGCTCACATCTTGGATGCAAACCTCTCCTTGAATAGTTTTCAGAACATCATGAGCAAGTAAAATACTTGGTTCATTAGGCATGATCTCTCTGTCTCTCTACCCCTCCTCTATGGTTTAAAAAATAAATGAGGCTGTACTAACATAGGCAGACCTTAGGGGCAACAACAGTAGAGCAAGAAGAATAAATGTGAGAGGTGATTCTTTTGGTGATTCGTAGGGAAGTTTCTTTTTTTCCTGAAGTTTCTGAATCAGATCTGGTCAGGATTCTCAGAATCGTAGAATATGAAGAGCAGCTGAGGAAACTGGGTTTGTTTAGCCTGAAGGAGACTGAAGGGGCCTTACTGCTCTGTATAACTACCTGAAAGGAGGTTGTGGTGAAGTGAATGTTAGTCTCTTCTCCCAAGTGGCAAGTGGTAGGACGAGGAGGTATGGCCTCAAGTTGCACCAAGGGAGGTTTAGATTGGAAATGAGGAAAAATTTCTTTACTGACAGAGTGGTGCAGCTGTGGCAGAGGCTGCCCAGGGAGGTGGTGGAGTCTCCATCCCTTGGAGGTATTTAAAAGGTGGGTAGATGAGGTACTTAAGGATATGGTTTAGTGGCAGATAGGTATGGTTGGACTCAGTGATCTCAGAGGTCTTTTCCAATCTGGTGATTCTAGATTCTATGATTCTACAGAATGTAGAACTATGATTCTATTCTATAATTCTGTGAACTATGCTGTCCTGAATCTGCTTGTTAGTAAATGGTCCTGAACAATTATGTCTTTAATATTATGAAAATTATAAATGAAAACAAAAATAATTTAGATACGAAGGAATATAACTTGAGCGATAACCCTGCTTCTTCCTCCAAAGCTGTTAAAAAAGAAAGAGGAAGTTTTCTTTCTGTTTCTCTTGCATGTTCTTGTAAAGCAGTTTTTCTGAAAGTTTTGTTACTTTAGGTCAGCAGGAGGAAGAATACCAATGTATTTGAGTTTAGATGGTACAAACAAAAGAGGTAGAGAAAACAATTCTAAAAGCAGTGAAGTTGTTTTCCATCTGTTATGTATCTATGTGTCTGCAGACACCTTAAAAAAGTGTCTGGCTTGTTTAACAGGTTTTACTTTACTGGCATTGATTTTCTTTTCTTAACTTTTGCAGAAGCTCTGGGAGCAGTCTGGTTACCCTAGGAAACTGTTGGCTGGTTTGCATCAGGAATGTGTGTTCTGTGAAAAGTCGAGATAGGTCTCTCCTGCCCTTTAATCCCTTATACATTTTCCTCAGCAGAAGCTGGTGCATGTTGTGACAAGTCTGACACCAACTCATCATGGACCTGAGCAGCATCCACTCACTTAATGGTTGGCACTGACCTCACTTCTCTTTCTCTGCTCAGTGTCAGGCTTTGTAAACATCTCAGAACTTAGTGTTGTTGAGAGGCTTCACTGGGACCGGCTGTTGTGAGTGGTTGCATGAAGAGGCATGAAGCAGTAACAAGAAAACCTTCAGAAACCAAACTAAAAACTATCAAAGGGATTTTTACTCTTACCAGGAGAAACAGACCTTTTCAATTAGGCTTAACAGGTGACCTTTATAGGCAAAATCAGTCAGTACACGTAGCTAACAGTCATAAAGGTAAGCTGTCAAGTTTCATTTCCTGCAATTGCTTTACTAGGTAAATGCAAAATCAGAATAGAAGTGTTTCAAAGGGGAATATAGAAAAGGCAGAAAAATGTGTCTCTTTTTCTCAAGGGCACCTTGCTTGTGATTAAAAGCTTGGTTTAAGGCCCTGGTTGAGGCTCACCTTGCTTTAAACATGCATGGAAGGCTGGAAAAGAACTCCAGCAGTCACACAAATGAAGCGGACACTATCTTGCATAAAAGAAAAATAGCGTTTGAGTAGTTACTTTCCATGGCTTGGAACTGATCTTAGCTGTAAATCATTGTGAACTGCTTGAGGTGTACAAAACTAGTAAGAACTGTGAGATTGTAGCAATGCAACAATGTAAGCTTGCTAGAGTACATTAAGAGCAAGAAAGATTTATATGGTTGGACTTAATGATCCAGTGGGTCTCTTCCAACCTGGTTATTCTGTGATTCTATTTGAATTGCTGGTAGTTTTACAGAATATACGTAGCTAAAAATGGAAGGCTGCTTCATGTAGAAAAATGGAGTAGCTTTGTTAAGTTGAGGAAGGTTGAAACACTCCCTAAATAAAGAGTGTGAAGTTAAGCATGGAATCATAAAATTGTTTGGGTTGGAAGTGATCTTAAAGATCATCCAGTTCCAATCCTCTACCATAGATGGGGACACCTTCCACTGGATCAGGTTGCTTAAAGCCCCATCCAACCTGGTCTTGGATGTCAAATAAAATAATGTAAGCTAAATTTTTCTTTAAAAGCTAAATCTGCTGAAATATTTTGAAGAAAAGATTTCATAAAATGAGTTGCTGAATGCTGCAAAGATGGATGATAGACAAGAAGGCATTTCAAAACAATTTGGGTTTGAGTTTTCTAGCCCACCTTTTATAGACAAGATTAAATTACATTGAACTTAAATCTCCAGAACACAAAATAGATTTTCATTTCTGGGGATGACATTTAAATTAAAATCAGTATTTCGGGTTAATATTGTAAGAGCTGTAAACTGCATAAAGCTTGAGGGAACCTTAATACCAAATAAATATAAATGTTGAATTGTTTCTTCATCAGGCTAAAGAATTTCTAATATGCTATATTCTCTCTGCAAAAGGCTTTCAGCTCAGTCAAGTGAGCATATTTCTTAAGTGAACCTAAACCACAATTGCCCCTGAGCTTATAGAGCAAAGACATGTCTTCTGCTTTAGAATACCAATGAAGGAATCTCTCCATGAAGAAGTGTTACTTGAGATTGAAGAAGCAGAGAAGACCCTTTCAAAGTTCTGGTGATGCAACAGGTGATAAGAAGAAATAGAGGCAGTGTAAACAGCAGCAGCACACGGAATTCTCTGCCTAGGCAGCATTTTCATTTTTGCTTTAATTTCCAGGGCCTGTATTTTCAGGATCTCTTACGAATACCACCTTCCTGCTACTGCCAGCTCTAGCAGTTTTGTATGAAATAAAATGCAGAGATTATTGTCCTTATGGAGTAAGAACGGGAAAAAACAGGCTTCAGCTCATCATGTTTCTTATGGTTCATCCTAAGAATAAAAAACCCCAAAGTTGTATACCAGTGTTGTTTAACAAATTTAACCACCTCTTTTCAGGTAGAAAAATCAGAACTTTAGGTAAACCAAGTGGTTAATTAGATACTGTGTAGTACGGTGGTCTTTTGTGGAAGTGATGGGGGGGGGAAAAAACCTGCTTCAAAGCTTTTGAGGAAACATTAGTTGAATGATAAACTGCTAATTTAAAGAAATTCAGCAGTAAAGTGAGGTTAGAATAGAATTCATTGTGTTCCCTATCTTCTATATGAAATGGGCTGAGTTGAAGTATACCAAATACAAATTTTAAGGTTTTTTGTGTTTGATAGTTTGTGAGGCTTGCACTGTTATTGTATATTGAGTGGCATCTGGCTTGGAATTTGCAGTGAATGGCATCATTTGGGCATAATTGCAGAAAGAAAAGGTAGGGGGAGAAGAAAGAAAGAAACAGTCTTTGACACTGTGTAATAAGAACTTTCTGTAACAAGTTGTAGTAATAAATTTCAACACAAACTTCTAAAGCCTTGCATATATTCTCAAATATTATATGCAGTATATTGCTGAATCATTTAAGGCATCTGCTAAGGAGGAAGAAATAAGGCAATTGGAAAACTGTGTAGATTGAGAGATAAGAATGTTGGTAATAGGAATAAGAATTGAGCTGAAGAAATGCGGACCCTGGGCAGAAGAGTGTAGAAGTACAAAGAGCCTGCGTTGGGAGGGAGAAATGGGTGCTCTGAGTTGGGGCAGTGGGGAGATGGGGTTGTGGATGTTGTCTGAATTGTGTGCAGGGAGAAGCAGGTGGTGTCGGAAGAGCTTTATCTGTTCTGGAGGAGCTTATTTGTAGTTGGGTGCTTTTTTACACCCTTTACCCAAACATAGTTGTGCTTTATCTGTAGCCTTACATGGTACTCAGGAATCTGAGTTCACACTAATGCTTTCTATATTAAGTACACTGCAATAGAGAAATATTCCTGAAATTGCATAAATTTGCAAGATTAAAAAATCTGGTTGTTTGGTGAATACATTAATCTTTAAAAAAAATGTTAAGTTCACCAAAACTAAGACCTATTTTCTTCCAATTTCCATTATCCTTGCCATGGTCTAATAGCACCCAGTAATGGATGCAGCAACTCTGTCCTTACAGACAGTGCAGAAAAGTGAAGAAACAGGGTACAAGACTGCCACATGATGCAATCCAGCATCTTCCTTTTCCTAGGTGTAACATTTGTGAGCTTTGCTGTACCAGAACTATGTCCGCATACTCTTTTCTCGCCTCCTTACCCCACTACACAGTGTGTGCAGTGCTGTTTCTAAATTAAATGACCCCTTTGCCCCCTTGAGTAGCTGTTTTACCGTGTACACAAGGTGTTATCTTAATGATAGATATACAAGAGCATAGTGTTACTGGCTACTCTGCTTCTTGTGTCTTTGCTGATAGCCTTAATGAATATAAATTTTGCTGGGCTGCTTTGACACAACTGAAAAAAACCCCACTGAAACAAGGTGTGTTGGCCTCAGTCTCTCAATGTATGCGTGAACGTCTCTGTGGTTGCCAGCAGTGTAAAAGATGCTTTGGCTCAAAAAAGGTTTTCATTTTATATGTTTTATATATATATATACACACACACACACACGCACACACATATATATATATGAAATCATAATTGCATACCTGCTAAACTCTCCCAGAGAACTGGCCTAATCTTACTGCATATACACAAAGATGAAACTCTTGACAAATTAAGCTAAATGGATTTAAAGGGGAGGAAATATCTTTTTAAGATGAAGTAGCACAAGGTAATTTATAAGAGAGTGAATGAAAGTGCTGAAGTTGTGCAACTTCTTTCTCATACAATAACAGACTCTGTTAACTTTGTTTTTTCATAATTCATGCAGAGCATGGCCACTGGGAATGGAAAAAGCAAAACCTGTAGAGAAATATAAATAGAAAGTGATGTGCTCTCATTGATGGGCTAGGAAAGTTTGTGGTGATCATGTTTCAGGTAGGCTGTATGTAATGCCCAGAGGAGTGGTGTAATGCTGTAATTCGTCTTGGAGGTGCGAACACTGTTGTGTAGGTGGAGGAGTTGGATCAGGTTCCTAAAGACTTTATGCATTTTGAGTTCCTGAAGCTGGATCTTATTGACAGGATATCACCTGTTTGCTTTACTTTATGGTTTGCCTGCATTTCCCATGTCTTCACAGGACTAGAGAAAGTCCTTAAAGAAGGGGGAGAATGGTCAACAGCATTAGTTCCCATGTTTCTCCTCAGTTATGCTTTACTGAATGATAGCGCTACATTCAATTAACCTTTCAGAATACAGAGACTGGGGAATATAATCCAAGTTCTGCTCTGGCACGCTAAAGATTATTTCTATTAATTTTACACACACACACACACGTGCAGAGAACCCTTTCCAAAGTGTATGCTTCATTGGTTTGGGGGCAATAAAGATGATTGGTTTTCTGGTTTGTAAGGATTTTCTTTTCTTGTTTTAGATGTTAGTGTCAGTAATGGTAGGCTCGGTTTACTGTTCTGTGTTGAAAGTTATATTAAAAACCACCCCCACTTCCTTGCAGTACAAACAAACAAACAAAAAAATACCCTAAAGATACGAAGCCTGTTAAAAGAAGCTGATGAGCTTTCCAGGAGGAGCCAGGGAGAGGTGAAGCCACGAGGAGCCTGAGGGCCCATGGGAAGAGTTGCAATAACAGGTTGGTTGGTGAGAGAACGAGCAGAAGCATGAAACTAAATGAGACCTCAGCCCTATCAAAACCAGATTTTTTTTTTTCCTTAATTTCCTATTGTGATCTATACTGTACTGTGTTACTTGCTCTCTAAAATTTGTTCCTCTGACAGATACATGCCCAACCATCATTGATTTTATCTCACCTTTTTTTCATGATGATTTTATTTGTCTAAATACAGGCTACTGATGTGTTCGAGCTGAGGACCAGTTAGATGCAATGTGTTAGGCTGTTATGTTTAACTTTATTTGATAACTTTATTTCTAACTGAATTTTATGCATCTTGAGAACAGAGGGTGTAATAATTCTTAACCATTTTAAGTGTACATTAATTCAATAGCAAGTGAGTTTTGTGATTTGCTACATTAACAACGTTGTAAATCCGTCTTTAATTAAATGTCCTCATTGTAGCTTGTATTTTGCTTAGCATTCATGTTTCACTTAGAACTGGGAATTGAATGCATATTCAGTTAGTAAGGGTGGATGAAAGGGTTTATCTATACTTCTTCCCATTCAAAAAACAATCGTACACTCTAATTTTCCTTTTTGATTCTTTAAAGTAGTTTGGAATATAGTCGGGTTTATATTTAAAGTAATTGAGGAAAAGGAAACCAGTTCATCATGGACAGCAGCAGTTAATAAAGTACCCCGATAGGTAGTGTACTTCATTTTTTAATGGCCAGACATGTACTTCAGGGTGATGAACTTGTGCATACATTATAGTATGTCCTTGTGGTTGAAGGCAAAACGATGTAACAAATGTCATGTGCTAAGAGGTCTAATGAGTGCAGGAGTTGTTAATTCCTTCCACATTTTCTTTAGGCTCTCTTCTCCGAAACCATGCCAGAGATGACAGAGAATGAGACACCTACTAAGAAGCAACATCGGTGAGTTTCTGTGGGAAAGAGACTGTTTCGTAGTTCTGTAGTCTGCGGTCATATCCAGTTATGTAGTTTCTAGCTAAAAGTTTGGCAATAAGGGTTTTGACAGGAAGTTCTGAGGGTTGACCTGGACTGATCAGAAAATTTGGGAACTATGGCTGCAGAACTCCATTTCTCTCTTCCCTTGTCTGTGCTGCATTATTCATTGAGGACATGCCTACCTGGGCCACCCAGGTGTCACCAGCTTGATTAGAGTGCAACTGTATTATTGCAGAGACTTCTTGTAGAGATCCAGGGGGGTCACTACACTTGTTTTGACAGAGTAAGTTAGATCTCTTCCTCAGCTCCCAGTGGAATCTGGATCTCGCATCTCAAACCTCTACTGGAACTCAAAATGCATCTTGAGATTGAACAGCAGTGCTCTGGCCAAAGTTTGTGGCAAAGCACTCATTACAAATTTTCCAGGTTTTCATTTGTTGTTGATCTGGTTCCTGATTGGTGGGGAAATCTTTCAGTCCCTGGTTAAACACAGCATTCGTCTCGTGCTAGCTAGCCATGTAGGATATGATTTATGATAATAAAAGCTCAGAGACAGCATTGGTTTATCCTGCAGAATTTTTTTAACTTTTCATGGATTTTGTGACTCTTTCTTACCTCACTAGTAGATTATTTTGAATTCTGTATTGGTAATGGGAATTAAAGGGCAGCTGGGGCCTCTCTCATCTATATTTAGGACATATGATCAATTCTGACTGGCAGATGATTGTTTTGGATATAAGTGGGAGGTCTGTATTTTACTGTAAAATAAGAAAACACTTAAAATGATAGTTAACATGCATTCCTGTTCTGGTGGTGCAAGTTTTGAATGAGCAGAAGATGAATCACTTCTTTAATAGTTGTAGAACAGGTGTGCAACCTTCAACTGGCATTTATTAGACCTGAAGGTGCTCATCTTTAGGCAGTGTTTCTTAGCAAATGTCTCCAGGTCTGACCGTCTGCAGTAGCATTACTGTCTTGTGATCATTGTCAGAGTTAGTCTAGAAGCACAGTGCTTTTGGTGAGTTACCAGAAATAAATGTGTCTCAGCTCAAAGCATAAAGGATACATGCCCTGATATGTTGTCCGCATATGTCTTGCTTCTCCCTTCAAATTCCTTGTTAGTTTTGGACTGTCCTGTAACAGTGGAAAAGACACTACTCTGCTCTTTGCATAATCCAGACAAACATCTAGACTGAGAGTACACTGCTGGAGAGAAATCTTTTGAAAGATGTTTTTTTTCTAGAATATTTCTATTTCCAGAAAATAAGTGCTTTGCTTTACTGTACTTCCTGAAGGTATTTGGCTTGCTGCATGTGTACCATACATCTGATTTGTGTGTGTAGAGTATACATTTGGAAGTTAGTGACTTCCAGCAAAGCAATTTGAGGCATTGCACAGTGATTCTGACCTGGTTGCCATTGGTCCAGAAGTCCAAGGTGCACATCTGAAAGCAAAGACAACCCTCACATGTCCAGATTATACCTAGGCAGAATTTTGAGGCGTTAAAGAGCAGCTGCAGAGAAATGGTAGTTCTGGTTTCTTACACAAAGGCAGCACGTCTTATAGTAGGTGGTGTGATGTTTAAAGGTAGCATATCTAGAAAGATCAGTTTGTGTGATAACATTTTCTCCTGTTTCATTGATTCAGTGAATGGAAAGCAACATTTTGGACAAAAATTTAACTACTTTGTTGGTCAGGAGTTAGTTCTATTTTTATTATTATTTGGCCTTATTGAACACTGGACTGTGCAACAGTTGTCACTGAGCAGAAACATAAAAATTCAGCTCTGCCCTATAAATATGTAACAATAATCGAATGGAGCATTATGCTGTGTCTTGTTATACTGAAATTTAAGGCTAAACATGAATGAGTTTTTGTCAGAAACCATTTAATTTCAATGTTAAAGACAAGTCCTTGGTAATGTGACTTATACTACCTTCTTGCTTACAGAACAGAATATAACATTTAGTAGTTTTAACTGTAATGGAAATAACAGAAACGTTATGTGGATTCTTTTTTTTTTCTGTCTCACATGACTGTTTTTGCTTTATGTTTCACAGTAAGAAAAACCGGGAGACACATAATGCAGGTATGAATGTTATACTTTGTTGTTTGGTTTGGAAGGAATTTGTGATATAGAATCATAGACTAGTTTGGGTTGGAAGGGACCTTAAAGATCATCTATTTCCAACCCCTCTGCCATTGGCAGGGACACCTCCCACTGGATCAGGCTGCCCAAGGTCCCATCCAGCCTGACCTTGAACACCTCCAGGGATGGGGCAGCCACGACTTCTCTGCACAACCTGTACCACTGCCTCACCACCCTAGTAGGGAAGAAATTCTTCTGTGTGTCTAGCCTAAATCTGCCACTCTCCAATTTAAAGCCATTCCCCATAGTCCTGTCACTGCAAAATAATTCCCAAGGACCATGGGTTTTAATGTTTATACAGCTTCTCTGATTTCTATGGTCAATTTAATGCAGAAGAGACTTTGTCTTGCTGTGTTTAGTGTATTTATGTCTGTCTCTTTCACCACCACCAGTCTATCCTAAGATACGTAAATAATTTAGTAGTTTAAAAAGTGTAAATTGAAGTGACAGAATACTGAAATAAAACTGTTTTAAATTAAAGCAATATATCCTTTGTAAAGGAGCATAAAGGTGTATACTCACCAATCACTGTCTGTTTCTGTGTGCCACCAAAAGCAGCTGAGGTGCACAAAAAAACATGAGGCAATACACAGCACAACACATGATACCGTGATAGAAATGTTTTCAGGCTCTTTGGGAAAAAAGGAAGAAAAAAAAAGCATCTAATAGTTTTAGTTTGCATAGAACACCAAAACGTCTCAGTCAAAAATGCAGCTATGTGAGTGAGTTGTATTTGATGGAAGCTGACTATGGTGGGTGGAAAGATGAATACTATCTGAAGAAAACATTCCCAAAGGTACTTACACTGGTAGACTTGTAGTGTAGAGCCTTTGCACCAGTGTTTAGGCCTTGTGAAGAGGTAAATTATGTCAATAGAGGACTATAAATGAAGCATTTTCTGACCTGCAAGTACTGCTCATTAAGTATTTTCTTTATTACCAGTTATAATTAGACCTTGCAGAACAGTTACACCTTTGAACATAAAAAAGTGTGACTGATAGTCCATATACCTAGGGCTTCAGCTCTTTTCAGTGTTGGCTGCTCCATCAATATAAATTTAAAATTAAGACTGAAAACTGACAAAATCTAAATGATTTCTCTTTGGTCCTAAGCTTAATATTAGCATTTACAAGACACTGATTTCCTTACAAATTTTGAAATTGATTCTTTCCATAATCTTGGTTAATTTGCTTTCTCTATGCCTAAATTTAATCAGTCTGCCTTGTGGAAAGATTTTCATGAAACTCATCTAGAGAGCATTACAAAACCTGAATTTGGAGTTGCAGTAACTCCTCTTTTCCACAAAGGGGTCTAGAACATCCCCAGCTTTTAAAGGTATTGCTTTTTATGTTGCAGGTCATGTTCCCACTAAGTATTAAATCAGTAACTACGGTTTACTTTAGAGGAAGTTTTTTCCTCTCTCCGGTTGTTATGGGTTCTGTACATATGTATTCTGAATAATGTATTTTTGAGCCCTTATATTGGTACTAGTTGTGCTGCTGTTGTGCTCGCTTGCCAAAGCAGATGATATAGCACATATTATTTTTGCTTAGTGGAGAGACATCGAAAGAAGAAGATTAATGCTGGGATAAACAGAATCGGAGAACTTATTCCGTGTTCTCCAGCACTTAAGCAGGTGAGTGTCTGTTCAGAAGTGCATACAAGTTTCACGTAAAATGATGTGAGTTTCCTTGTCTGCAGAAGTATAAATACTTATTTTGCTATGTGTCCTAGGAAGAAGGCAAAACTGTCTGAATTAACATGCTTGAAAAATCTTAGTAGTTATAAGCATTTACAAAATCGTCTTAATAGAGTTCCGTTTATGAAAGTGCAGAGCCACATGAATGTAATTACATAGATTATAAGCTTTTTAGCTGCAAATGTTGCTCATGACTGCTGAAGGAAGGAAACTGTGCAAGTTGGACATGTGACTGATCTCCTTAGTTCGTACATGCAGTATTTCTGAGCAGATGTAAGCTAGACTAATTTGCCCATAGTGATTTGTTCGGCTTGTTGATGTCTGCCATTATGTTTGATTCACGACCTCCCAAAGATCTCATTCAAGGTGCATGAGTGTTGTTGACAACAGAAGGTAAAAATCTTATCTCACCTGCTGCCTGCCCTGTTGCATTGAGGAGATGGGTAACTGTTGACCCTTTCCTTTTTATGTGGTGCAACTCCTGTTTGTCAAAGCCATTTTCTACTGATGCCATTTCATGTAGTCTGTATGATGCTCAAGTGGTGAAAGCTGTGGGTTAAGAAAGGTCTTTTTTTCAAGTCAATTCTCCCTTCTCTGCCCTTTAATGCTGTTCACTTAATGCCCTAAGATTTAAATAGAATTGCATGCATGCTTATTTTTGTCACATTACATTTAGTGAGATGAAAGCAATTCAGAAAATTAAATAGTAATAGTAAATTAAGATGTTGTCCTTATGGGAGATGAAGCAAGAGAGAGGATTTGAGGCTGATGCACAGAAATGTGTTTTTCAAGACAGAGACATCTACAGCAGAGGTTGTTCCTACCAAACTGTAGAATGAGAAAGAAATTAAGAAATGAACAAGAGGTTTTGCAGACAGAATGAACATAGTTTCATAAAAGGAAGATGGAAGGGTTGTAGCATATTTTGTCTTACCATTTTCTACAGTATAATAATTTCAAAATTATGCATACACCTCCCTGGATAATTGTTCCATGTTTATGTCTTTTCTAATAAAATATTTACAAGGCAGTACTCTGGAAATTTCCTGTGACATATATGTTTATTAGTGAGGAAGAATATTAGGCTGCTCAGCAAGCATGATGCTTGCTGTTTGGGTTCTGTGGCCTCAGTATCTAGCTTTGGTCATCAGAAAATGCCAGCTCCAGCATTGAAAATGTTATTTTGTAAAAAAACACAGCATTTTAAGGTCGATGTCATTCATTAAACCTGTAGTTCATCTGGAAAAAACCTGCAAAACAAGAGAAAAAAACCCCATATATCTTTCCCGCCCCCTCCCCCCGCCATATTCAGAGAATCACTCAGGTTAGCACATTTGTAAAATGAAAAGTCTTGGAGCAAGTGTAGTTTCATCATTAATGGGTCTACCAACAATAGACCTTTCTCCTAATTTTGTGTGTTTTCTTTTAAAGAGCAAGAACATGATCCTGGATCAGGCCTTTAAGTATATAACAGAAATGAAAAGACAGAATGATGAACTTCTGCTAAATGGAGGGAACAATGAACAGGGTAAGTATAGATGCTGCTGGAGGCTCTAGAATTTTTGTCTCTCGCTGTGTCTGCTAGTAATGACTAGCAACAGGACCTGGACTGACAAACTTGGGAATCCCAATGCATTGTGGACATCCAAGAAAAACTCAGCTCCTTAGAATACTCAAAAAAAAGAAACCAACAGAGTGCTCAAGTGTGTGTTCTTGCATGTAGCTACAAGATAATGAAGCAATCACGTTGTGGTTACAGAGATTAGGATTAGGATTAGAGATTAGGAGGAAGTTTTTCACGGAAAGGGTCATTGGGCATTGGAATAGGCTGCCCAGGGAGGTGGTTGATTCACCTTTCCCTGGAGGTGTTTAAGGCACCAGTGGACGAGGTCCTGAGGGACCTGGTTTAGTGTTTGGTGGGAATGGTTGGACTTGATGATCCAATGGGTCTCTTCCAACCTGGTTGTTCTATGATTCTATGATTATAGATGATGTGACATCATCTAGTAGGTTCCATCCTGTTTTTTTATTCTATTGTAGTTACCAGAGTGATTTCTGAAAAAATGTAGAGTTAGATTTTTTCATTGAAAACATGGAGTTCCCTCTATGCATAGCGTTATGGGGTTTTTTTTCCTTTCAAATGCTGTAAAAGTGATAACAGCCTATTCTATAAAAATACAAAGCATCATATAAACGCTTTTTGAACAGATGCGTAAAAAATACAGTGGTGGAGATTTGACAGAAAAAAATCTCAGAGCTAATGTTGTGGCTTGTGATTTTTATTTCTACATGTAGAATGCAATTCTAAATAGTTCATTTTTATCTTGTCAAAGTGTTTGAAAAACCTAGATAATTTTCCTAGTTAGGTGAGAATAGTATCAGAATAGTCTGTGAAGTTTATTCACTTTCCTGCTCAGTAGAGAGGCTTATTAGGGTAAGAATTTGTGTTTCTGTTATGTTAACCAGTTGAAGAGAGCATACGTTATTAACAATTTATTTCAATCCTACATAGTATTTATTCTCCAAGTCATGTGGTACCATTATCTAGTATTTGCTCTGGTGCTGATCTAATGGAGCGCTCTCGCTGTTTTGTAGCTGAAGAGATAAAAAAACTCCGGAAACAGCTGGAGGAACTGCAAAAGGAAAATGGGAGATACATTGAACTACTGAAAGCAAATGATATTTGCCTCTATGATGACCCTACAATCCACTGGAAGGGAAATCTCAAAAATGCAAAGGTCTCAGTTGTCATTCCCACTGATCAAGTTCAAAAGAACATCATTGTCTATTCAAATGGAAGTCAACCCAATGGAAATAACCAGGGAGCATCTGTCCAGGGAATAACGTTTAATGTTAGTCATAATTTACAGAAGCAAACAGCCAATGTTGTGCCAGTCCAGAGAACTTGCAACCTAGTGACTCCTGGGACGATTTCTGGTATTTACCCCACAGAAAACAAGCCATGGTCGCAAACTACAGTTTCTCCACTGGCAGCCCCAGCTCAGGCAGCCCCAACAGGGAATGTTCTTGAGCTTTCCACCCCGGAGAATGAGCGAGGTGTGCTTGTTGCTTCTACTGCCAGCTCACAGAGTACGTCTCGATCTGAAACAGAACAGGAACCACAGAGTTCTTCAAGTAATGCACCACAAAATGATCAAAATCTCCCCAAAAGTAAAAATGATGATGAGAGCACTAAAATAACAAAGAAAACAGTTCTGCAGGGAATGAACCTTCCTTCCAGTGTCTCCACAGAAGCCTCCCAAGTCCAGCAGGTAACTGCAACTTGTTCAAATACAGACAGTTCTAGGAGTGACCTTCAGGAAGGCTGTGTCGTTTCAACCACAGATACAGCTTGTGTACCCTCCATGAGACTGTCCATTGCAGACGGTTGTTCCACTGTAAATGTCCTTAAAAATACAGACCTAGTCATCAGTGCTGGAATGCCTGTGTCTTCTGCAGCAGAAGGAGCTAAGGCTGTGATGGCCGTAAGCACTCTCCCTGCCAGTCCCCTAGAGAACTGCTGGTCTTTTTCAGGCTCTTCAGGTGTTGGCACTTCAGACTTGAAAAACATGAGTAGCCTTTCACGAATGCCTTCGGCTGGAAACACGCAGACCACGTGGACGACTTTGCAGCTAGCGGGAAATACTGTTCAGCCACTAAGCCAAACGCCATCCAGTATAATGACTGCACTACTAAATGAGCCGGTTAATGGTGCTGGTACTGTATCTTCTGCTCACAGCAGGCCTTTGACTACAAGTATCAGTTTGAATACTTCTCTGCCTGGGGATGGCCAGGCAACTGAACAGATTGTAGTTACCTTGCCCTCGTGCCCACCCTTACCTATGCAGCCTTTAATCAGCCAGGCACACGTTAAAACTCAGGCTGCAGGAAATATCCTTCCATTAAATTCAGCTATGCAGGTGATTCAGATGGCTCAGCCAGTCGCATCAGCTGTCACAGGAGCACCATCCAACCAGAATGTCATAATCCTCCAGCCTCCAAACCCTGCTCCATGCCCTCCAATCGTGAGAGCAGACGTTCCTAGCCAAAATGTTAGTCAGCAAATTGTAATTATACAGGCTGCTAGTCAGAACCCTATTCCTCTCCTCTCTGCTCAGCCTTCTGCTTCTGTAAGGGTTCCTGTGAACGGGCCCACTGCAATCACGAACTCTAGCAACTCGGTACAAAATGGCCCTCTTCCACAGACTTTTGGAGGGAAACACCTTGTCCATATATTACCAAGACCATCTTCTTTGGCTTCTTCCAGCTCTACGCAAACGTTTTCAGTTACAATGTCCAATCAACAGCATCCTCAAACTATCTCATTGAATGGACAGCTTTTTGCATTGCAGCCTGTGATGTCTTCGTCTGGAGCTTCAAATCAAGCCCCTATGCAAATTATTCAACCCACCACCAGCGAAGATCCCAATACCAATGTTGCCCTCAATACATTTGGTGCTTTAGCTAACCTCAATCAAAGCATATCACAGATGGCTGGGCAGAGCTGCTTGCACTTGTCTCTCAGCCACCCTACCAATCCCACAAGTGTCAATAGCCAGATTGCCACAGTCAACTGTGTGTCGTTACCAACTTCTGTGGCATCTTCAGTACCTGTGGAGGTTTCGATATTAACCAGTGTGTCTAATTCAATAAATGTTTCCCCCAAAAAAGTGGTGCCGTCCAGTGCAAAATCAAAAAGGACAAACAAAAAGCCAAGTACAAAGAAACACCAAGCAGCCAACAGCAATGCGTCCTGTCCGACAGCTCCTTGCAAAGATTCAGAGAAGGTGGACCGCGCTCCTGTGGAAACGGCAGCAAAGCATTCAAACAGCGAGGGGGTGGTTGAAAGTGCAGTATCACAAGCTTCGACAGCATCGCAGATGATCAGTGTGTCAGCGTCAAGTGGCATCAGTATTCCTAACTGTCATTCCAAAGAGACTGCGAGCTCTGAACAGGCAGTGAAAACCTGCTCCGTCCCTGAGCCAAGCTCAGCAGAGGCACCCACTTCCTCACCACTGGCATCTGTGGTGTCGGAGCAACTGTCACTCATCCCACCAACTGTCAAGGATGCTGCTCCTCGCCAGCAGGCCCCTGGATCTCAGAACCGTCCACCAACAAGCTCTGCCTTGGCAGAATCTCCCAAGACCTGCGAACCCCCCAGCACCTTAGCGTCCTCTCATACTAAAGCACATGTGACACATTCTCAGGTTGCTGGGATGTCAACAGCGCAGGGCAGCGCAACCGGTCATACTTCCAAGGCAGGAATGATTTCAGAGCCCTACAGTGTTGCGCAGGATTCCTCAGTGGTAATTCAAGATGCAGACTTGCTAGAAGGACAGGGTCTGACAAGAATGCTGTCTGATCTCACAAAAGAAAGAACAACTGTGGAAAAAACCTCCTCATTTACCGTTCAGAGGGACCACATTAATTTTCCCACGGAAAACTCTAAGTCGGCAGAACCAAACGTTGATTTGCCTGAGAAGCAGGAACTCTTGCTAATGAACACAGAAGGTGATACTATCTCCCAGCATCACTCCTGTGTTTCTGACCAAGAAGTAGTCAGTGCCTCCCTTGTCACTAGCAGGCAGGCAGACTCCCCGATGTCAACGAGCTCTGGCAGTAGTCGAGGCTTCTCAGTCGCATCTATGCTGCCAGATACCACCAGAGAAGATGTCACTAGCAGCACCTCAACCAGTACATGTAACAGCTGCCCGTTTTCAGAACAAACTGATATAGTAGCTCTTGCAGCGAGAGCCATTTTTGACCAGGAAAGCCTTGAGAAAGGTGAAGGAGGGATGCAGGTTAACATGAGGGATGCCACCTCTAAGCCAACCGAGGCTGCATCTTCGAAGAGAGAGCAACAGGCTTTTAAACCTCAACCAGTGAAAGAAAGCAATACAGGGCCATTGGAAGTGGGGGCAAACAAATTCAGTGCTCAAGATGCAGTACAGACAAGTGTCGACAGACAGGTTGAAAAGCCAAGCTGCCCTGTAGGAAGTGTAGAAACGTCAAATGCTTCTTTGCAGGTTTCTTCTTCCCAGTCACCAAGCATAACCAGTTTAAGTGTGAATAACCTAATACACCAGAGTCGCATTGTGCATCCCCTTGTGAGTTGCTCGAGTTTAACCCAGTCTTCGGAGCCACCAAGCATCCCTGCAACTGTGAGCCTCTCCCTTCCATCTACCACATACATCAATCAGTCTCCAGGACCCGCTATGATGAGTGAGTATGCTCAGGAACAACTGAATGCTATTAGGGCAAGCACCATGCAGGCACCCCAGCTGCAGGAATCCCACTTAAAGCAGCAAAATCACGAAGGTCGCAAGGACTCCGCTAAGCGAGCTGTTCAAGACGACCTTCTGCTTTCTACGGCAAAGAGGCAAAAGCAGTGCCAGACAACACCCATCAGGCTTGAAGGGATGGCATTGATGAACCGAACACCAGAGAGTATCGCTGATCAAACGCAGATGCTAGTTAGCCAGATTCCTCCTAATTCATCCAATTCAGTGGCATCGGTGAGCAATCAAGGGCATGCGGAGGGACTAAATAGGTTATTCCCCTCAAACAGCAACTTTGTAACACCAACTCTGAGACAAAATGAAGTTCAGTGTGCTCCTCAACCATCGATTTCAGAGCAGCAAGGCCAAGCAGGGCAGCATTTGCAGCCAATTCAACATGTTCCTGCTCAAGGCATATCTCACCTTCACAGTAATCATCCGTACTTAAAGCAACAGCAGGCTGGTCAGTTAAGGGAAAGACACCACTTATATCAACTGCAGCACCATGTCACTCATGGGGAAAACTCAGTCCACTCTCAACCCCACGGTGTCCACCAACAGCGAGCAATACAGCAGGAGGTGCAGATGCAAAAGAAACGAAATCTCATCCAGGGAACGCAAGCCACACAACTTTCTTTACAAAAACACCACGGGAGTGATCAAACACGGCAAAAAGGTCAGCCTCATCCTCACCACCAGCAAATGCAGCAGCAGATGCAGCAGCACTTTGGAGCTTCCCAGGCTGAAAAGAACTGTGAAAATCCTGCAACAAGCAGAAACCATCATAGCCACCCTCAGAGCCATATAAATCAGGATATTATGCATCAGCAGCAACAAGATGTTAGCAGCAGACAGCAGGGTTCAGCTTCTGAACTTGTGTCAGGGCACAATCAGATGCAAAGACTTATGACCTCAAGGGGCTTAGAGCAGCAAATGGTGTCCCAGGCAAGTATCGTAACCAGACCTTCAGAGATGACCTGCACCCCTCATAGGCAAGAAAGAAACAGAGTTTCCAGCTATTCTGCTGAGGCGCTCATCGGGAAGACGCCCTCTAATTCAGAACAGAGAATAGGAATATCTCTTCAAGGCCCTAGAGTCTCTGACCAGCTTGACATGAGAAGCTATCTTGATGTTTCTAGAAATAAAGGGTTGGTCATTCATAACATGCAGGGTCGCTTATCTGTTGACCATACAGTTGGCTCAGATGTGCAGCGGCTTTCTGATTGTCAAACGTTTAAGCCAGCTGGACCCAATCAACAGCCAATGGGTAATTTCGATGTACAGGCATCAAGAAACAATGAGATTGGTAATTCTGTGTCGTCCCTCAGGGGCATGCAGTCGCAAGCCTTTCGAATCAGTCAAAATACTGGGCCTTCCATAGAGAGGCAGAAGAGATTGCCCTACCAGCCAGTTCACGGTGTTCCAACGGGAAATACCCTACCATCAAGGGAAAATGAAAACACATGCCACCAAAGTTTTATGCAGAGTTTACTTGCCCCTCACCTTGGAGACCAAGTTAGTGGAAGCCAAAGATCAATCCCAGAACATCAAAGGAACACTCAGTGTGGTACCTCCTCCACAATTGAGTACAATTGTCCTCCAGCACGAGAAAGCATTCACATCCGAAGAGATGGTGACGGCCAGAGCAGAGAGAGCTGTGATATGTCTATTGGTGCAATTAACACAAGGAGCAGTTCTTTGAATATTCCTTTTTCAAGTTCTTCTTCCTCAGGAGATATTCAGGGTCGCAATACAAGCCCAAACATTTCTGTGCAGAAGTCCAATCCCATGAGGATGACGGATAGTCATGGAACTAAGAGCCACATGAATACTCCTGTTTCTAGCAACATGCATGGAGGTGTGAGGCCAACTCACCCTCACCCTGCAGTTTCTCATGGAAATGGTGAGCAAGGGCAACCTGTTCGTCAGCCAAATTCTTCAGTTACTCAGCGGTCGAGACATCCTTTGCAAGATAACGGAGGTTCTAAAATACGTCAGCCTGAAAGGAATCGTTCTGGAAATCAGAGACATGGAAATGTCTTTGACCCTAGTCTTCCCCATCTCCCCTTGCCTGCCAGCGGCAGTATGATCCTTGGGCGGCAGCAGTCTGCAATAGAAAAAAGAGGAAGCATTGTCCGATTTATGTCTGATGGCCCTCAAGTGTCTAATGATAATGCAGCCCCTGACCAACATACTCTCTCTCAGAATTTTGGATTCCCTTTTATTCCAGAGGGTGGCATGAATCCACCGATAAATGCCAATACCTCTTTCATCCCACCAGTCACTCAGCCTAGTGCCACTCGAACACCAGCATTAATCCCAGTCGATCCTCAGAATACGCTGCCATCCTTCTATCCACCTTACTCTCCTGCCCATCCTACCCTTTCCAATGACATTTCTCTCCCTTACTTTCCCAATCAAATGTTTCCTAACCCGACCACAGAGAAGCCCAGTAGTGGAAGTTTAAACAATCGATTCGGATCCATTTTATCTCCTCCCAGGCCTGTTGGTTTTGCTCAGCCAAGTTTTCCTTTGCTTCCGGATATGCCGCCGATGCACATGACCAACACATCTCACTTATCCAATTTCAACTTGACATCTTTGTTTCCAGAAATAGCCACCGCTCTTCCTCCAGATGGTTCAGCAATGTCGCCTTTGCTTTCCATTGCAAACACATCTGCTTCAGATTCTTCCAAGCAGTCCTCAAACCGCCCTGCCCACAATATAAGCCATATTCTAGGTCATGACTGCAGCTCAGCTGTATGAGAACTGAGAGACTGACTTCCAGTCTCATGTGTTGTTTATATATTTAAGAAGAAGAAAGTGGCTCTTACTGGCATCCTGAAGAGACCATTCATAGCATCACTGTTTATTTGCCTAAATGTATGTATATGGGTACTTTTCATACACACTGTATTTCCATCCACCTCACTAACTCTGAAGCACCAGTGCCTATAGCAATGCTTACTTACTAGTGAACAGTAAGGATGCAACATTTAGAGCTGTGCAAACATTGGTTGTTGATTTTCCAACAATCAGGTTTGATGTCCCATTGTTCCAGGGGAAGAGCCACCCTCAGTAATATGTGGATGTAAAGAAAGGAGTGACAGAATCCATAGAGGAGACAGGAAACTCATGCTACTGGTTTAATTTTGTTTCTGATGTGTTTGCCTGAAACTACAGATGAACTTGAAGTGGCTTGGGTTTTTCTTTTTCTATTGCAAAATGTCTTCAGCAGCCTCAACACAAGACAAGTATAAGTTAATGCAGTGTTAATTGATAAAGACATTGGTTGTGCAGCTTTTGTCTATTTGAAGCTTGACTTAAGGCTGACTTTACCTGGCAAAAATTACTGTGTGTTTCCATGGTCAGCAACTGAAAATACTGGTTTAGAAAATTTGGTTTTATTTAACCCATGATTTTCTGTTTCTAAGGATAATTTTGTTTGCATTTGTTTTGACGATGGCTTCGGTTGCTGTTGAACTCGGTCAGAGTTTTAATGTAGCTCACGACTCTTTCTGGTGTAATCAGCAGAGACAGCAGTTGCATTTGTTGCCATTTTGTTGTTCATATGCTGCAAGTTACCTCAGGGTGGGTTTTGTACCTTATTTAGCACCTTCTTAATGTCTCTATGCCCCCTCACCCCCACCCCTCTTTTCTTTGGCCCATGCTCAAATGCCAGCTTTCTGTTTTCTGTGAGTGACAGCCCTTTGTTGTACCAGGCAGCACATGGGAGGAGGACTGAGCCTCTGGTGTCCTGCAAAATATGTGGGAATCCCTGTGGGCCCAGTTTTTACTTACATTGCTGACAGGATTGGGCCTGAGTCGATATCAGTACTCTGCACTTGAATGCACCTTTTGTCTACACCCGTCTGATTGTGGCTGAAGGAGGACCATGAATGTGTCAAGACTGAAATGCTGTGTAACAGGAAGGCTCATGATTTGAGCACCACAAGGAAGGGGGATGTGTCTGTATGTGCATGAGAGATGGAGTGAATATGTGTGCACTGGCTGAGTCTCCAGTACTCCTGACAAATTTCAGTCCCATTCCTTTTAAAGGAAAGGGAAGAACTAGGTAAGTTTTATTTATTTAATGATTCTACAGTGTGATTTTTCTTAAAACAAAGTGGAATACTTTGTCTTTTATTTTTATGTGCTTGGAAATACCATCCTTGTTTTGATTCTTCAAATAACATAGGAACTTCAGGTCGCCTCGTATGGAATCCTCTCTACCAGCCTTGGAGTGGCAAAAACTGTTCTGAGGCTTCTTCCCTGGGCAGGTTAAGCTTGACACACTTGTGTGTTGCCCACCAGTGCATCCGCTTGCTGCTCCTGGGATATGTCATAGGTTCTCCCCAGTGCCTCTCCTAGTAGGGAGGACTAGCGAAGAGTTGACTCCCTGGGATTTCCTATGGGATTTTATTTTTATTATTTGAAAAGTGGAAAGGAAGATGTTTCTCCATCTCCAGGAACAGGATGCACAAAGAGGGACCTGAAAGATTTTTCCAGAGCTTGACTGCTTATGACTCATTTTTGCTAAGTCCTTTTACACTCATTCAGGAAAGGAAAAGAGGCATTAGCATAAAAAAGAACTGGGCTCTGTCTGTAGTCAGTCCTGACGATGTCTCTGCTTTTGTGACCTGCGGTATGATGTTCTCCTGTGATGTTAAGTATTAATAAAACGGTTCTGATTCAAATTGGGAATCACTTTTTAATTCACTTGGAGCTTATTTTAGGACACTAAACAAAATGGTGCATCTGTTCTCTGTGTTTATTAAAAATAATATATTGAATATTTATTTCACTTCAAAACAAGGCTTTGTTTGACTGTGATGTGGGATTTCAAAGTGCAGTTACCAACTGAATGGCAGCTACTGGCCTGTGCAGAGCAGGAAGGTTAGAAGTGACAGTCAGTCCTCAATTCCATCTAAGAGCACTGCAGGTCTGGATATTATCCAGTGAGACTGATCAGATTGATTTACCTAACACAGCAGATCCTGAAGGGGTTGCCTCAAGTGGGGAAATGAGTTCCGTAAAAATGAGTGGCTCTGTGCATTGTGGAGGATAAGGATCAGGAGATGGAATCAACAGCTATGTTGTACATTACAGATTTGTCTATAATGCTAGGAGGGGAGCAAAACAACCGTTCTTGCTGTCTTTGAACGGCGTTGATTGTGCAGCAGTGCATTTGGCTTTCAAGACACATCAGTGAAAAAATCAAGCCCTGGCTTCCAGGACTTTTATGTAAAAGATATTAATCCTGCTCATCATTCCAGACATTCACATAGTACCCCATTAGTTCCCCCTGCTGGGAAAACTCCACTACTTCACGATGTCTTTGAAAACTGGAGTCTGCTTGTAAGCTTGTATGGACCAGTTGTATCAGTTGAAAGTTCACTAGTCCATGAGGCCTGATGGGATTCATCCCTGAGTACTGAAGGAGCTCGCGGATGTTACAACAGGACCTCTCTCAGTCATCCACCAGAGGTCTTGGGAGTCTGGAGAGGTCCTTGCTGACTGGAAGGTAGCCAGCATTATTCCAATCTGCAAAAGTGTGAGGAAAGAACCCAGGGAACTACAGGACTGTTAGTCTAACATCAGTTCCTGGAAAAAATATGGAGACGATCGTAGGGAGTACTATTGAAAGGCATTTAGAATAACAACACAATCCTCAGGCACAGTCATCATGGGTTCACAAAGGGAGAGTCTTGTTTTGATATCCTCCTATGATAAGGTGGATCCACTCATCTAGTGAATGAAGGGAAGGCAGTGGATGTAGGTTTTCTGGATTTTAAGTAACAGCATCCTTCTGGACCAGTTGTCCAACTGTGGGATGAGCAGGTCCATGGTGCACTGGGTGAAAAACCAGCTGAAGGGCAGAGCTCAAAGGGTTATGGTGAATGTAGTGATCTGGCTGGCAACCAGTCCCCAGCCCTGTGGGACTTGTCTAGTTTGGAGAAAAGAAAGCTGAGAGGGGCAACATCTGCAGCTTCCTGAGGAGTTGTGGAGAGGGAGATGCTGGTCTCTTCTTCCTGGTATCCAGTGACAGGACACATGGGAATGGTTCAAAGATGTGCCAGGGAAGGTTTAGATCAGACATTAGAAAGCATTTTTTTACTGAGAGGGTGGTCATACCCTGGAACAGGTTTCCTAGAGAGGTAGTCTATGCCCCAAGCCTGCCAGTGTTTAGGAGGGATTTGGACAATGCCTCTAATAGCTTGCTTTTGCTTAGTCAGTCCTGAAGTGGTCAGGCAGACTAGATGGTCATTGTACATCCCTTTCATCTTCCCTTCCATCTTCCCTTCCCTTCCCTTCCTGTGATTTTACTATTCATTTCCGTGGTGTTATACTGAGGTTAAATGCAATACTGAGTATTCACAGTAGATCCACAGTAGTTGTTTGTCTTTTTAAAATATTGGACATAATTTTCTGAAGAGGCAGTAACTTTTGTGTACCCCTTTTCTCTTGGCAAAGGTGACCAAAAATAGTGACTTTGTTCATAGGACACCTGCAATGCAGGTAATCACGATAAAGGTATTTTACTGATATAAAGACTATTGCAATTTTGCAGGAGCTGCACAGTTCTGTAGCATGTTGCTCAAAACCAATTACCGCGTGATTGCCCCTCAGTCTTTCCCAGAGGTTTGTACAGGGATTCCTGTGTTATCACCAAGCCACTTTGTCATCCTTTCTGGGTCTTGTTAAACCTGCCAAGACCAAGATCATAGAATAGTTGAGGTTGGAAGGAACCTTAAAGACCATCTAGTTCCAACCCCCCCGCCATGGGCAGGGACATCTCACTAGATCAGGGGGATGAAAGATGGGGAAACATGATTTCATTGCCCTCCTTCAACATTTCTGTTGAAGTTCAACCATGTACCAGTGTGAGTCTTTTTATGTGCTGTATGTGGTGCTAAATGATACCCTGGTGTTGGTGTGAGGTCAGGAAGACTGCTATGCAAAGAAAGGTAGGCAGACCTATCTGCAGGAGCTTCATAGAAATGAATTTGTCCAAATTCTGTTACTTACAGTGCTGGCTGGCTGTTAGATCAATGATTAAATAATTGGCTCTATTGTTCAGTCATTTAGTCTAATTGACTGCCCAAGATGGTATTTGAATGCTGAATAGTCCCCTTTTTTAAGAGCAGCTTGTGGGTTTGCTACAGATATCAGCTACTCACATGTTTGTGCTCATATGCCTTTAGGAAGAACAGGGGATGGACCAGATGTTTCACATTAAAAGAGAAGAAATAAGTAATTTTTGTTATTTTTTAATTATGCAATTGTTTTAGTTTTCCTCTTCATCATACACTACTCACCCCTACCACTTCACATTAGCCAGGCCACAGCTCAGGTTCTTGTAGGTCCGTTTGTGCTGCTGACAGGTTGGTGTTTCAGCTTCCGACTGCTGACCCTTTCCCAGGGCTTTGGGCTCTGCTCCCAGGAAGGGGAGCAATTCTAAGATCTTTGCCATTGAATGGAAACTATTCTTTCCTCTTTCTTTTGTTTGTCCTTTCTCCTACCATTGAAGCTGTTTTGTTTAGGTTATATCTATATGGGTCTTATCAGGGTGATAGGACTTTAAGGAAGGTTCACTTTACCTCAATATATGCTTGGGGTATGGGGGGAGTTTAAGCAAAGAGCTGCTTTAAATTGGGCAGATCAAGTAATTCTTTTATTTATTGTAATAATGATTTGACAAGCAAAAACATTTTCTTCAGCATACAACTGGGACACCAACTACTTGTTACCTTTTTCTCCTAAGAGTTAACCTGGTAACTCACAGTTGCTTTGCTTTTCAGGATATATAAGGAAAAGATTTTGTGGTTTTAATTGCAATTTGTTAGCACGAGAATGGCATTTTCTTTTCCATAATACCTTTTTGAAGGTTACTTAAGCTAAGTGGGGGATTGTTTTGTTTTGAAGAAAGGAAAAATACCAGTACTGCCGAGTCCAGCAAAATATGCAGCAGAAGGGAAAGGTTCAGAGCTACTTCTAGGGTGGGACCCACAGCTGACAAGTGGGGTCTCTCTGTTGTGGCTTTCATCATGGTCTAAATGACTTCAGCAAACAGTAGCCAGTGGCATAGGGCTGGATTGCACATGCATCAGTGTAGTCCTTGACTAATCCCTTAAGAAGCCTAGGAGAACAAGTCTGACAAGAATCAGACTGAGTTGAAAACAGGCAGTAAAATAGTAGTGTATTAACATCTAGATACCTTTTCATCGAGAGAAAGGACCCAATTCAAGAGCAGCTAAGGAAACTGAGAACTGAAGTGATCTGAGCTGGTGGCTGAGCCGTACTGGATCGTGTTTTCTAGCTCCTGTCCCCTGCCTCTGTCACTGTGCTGCTACCCAGGTGGAAGAACACGCCTGTGAAGAAAGAAATAGGCTGTGCTCATGCAGAGCCTCCTAAACTTTGCACAGATTTCCTACTGCACTTTAAGGCTAGGCCACTGCTGCTGTGGTTGGTGACTGTAGTGCTGTTGCAGAAAACAGATCATGTGGCAGGGCAACTGCAGAGGGTCATTTTGGTATTTTCTCATCTCCTGGTATCTCTTCTCCTTATTCAGAGGTACTTGCACAGTCCTGGCTCAAGGACTTGGTCAAAAACTCATGCTGTAATCTGTTTCTGGATGACCAAGTGTAGGCAGTTGTGCTAGGAGCTGTGATCTTTTGCCGTTCCGCAAATAAGTTTCATGCTCATCGCTTTAATAATGACAGATTATAGGAAGACAGATTAGCAATTAATCTATTTATACGAAATCAGTCAAATTTGTGTTGGTTTATGATAGAGTGGTATAAGGAGCTCCATTCTTTATTATCACCTAAACTAAGTTATCTGCTACTGTTTTTCCCCTCTCCTGCTGTCACTGATCCAGCACCGGCAGCAGCCACGTGCCAGTGCAGACACAGGTTTGTTTGTGAGTGTGTGTCTATCTCCTACTGCCTCTGCAATCCTTAGAGTAAATCAAAAACCTGAGGGCACCAACATTTTCTTCCCATTAGTCATACTGACAGCAAGCTGCTCTGTGAACTGGTAAAAGAGCAGGGGGTTTTGGTCATAATGATACAAAACTATCTTCTCTCTGTGAACAAGCCCTGCTTTGTTGCACAGAAGCCATTTATTATTTGCTGTTACCAGTTTTTGTGAGATAAATTATAAAAAAAAAAAATTACAAAGGCATTTCTTTCTGCTTCACTAAAAGTAGTAGTTTTACAAGTCGGTTCCAAGTTTGCAATATGCGCTGCTGTTTTGGCAACCACACATGTGAAACAACCAAGCTCGCAGTGAGAAGGGAAGCAAATATGGATTTTGCCACAGGAGATTAATCAAAGATGCTGTTGCCCTCCGTGATGTAAATTATTTATATTCAGTCCAGTGTTTTCTGCTGTGCTTGTTTTATACAGCTGTAAATTACTTGGATACAGCCCCAATGGAAAGTCCTTCCTATTTTGTAATGGAAAAAATGGAATTCTGCAGTAGAAATCTATAATGAATGAACAGGAACATCATCTTCCAATTGTAAATAAGATCTTGTTCTGTTTATTTTGACATCTTTTTACAAATATGTTGCATTCAAGTGTAAATATCCCAGACCATGATCTTGTTCAGAGTTCTGAGATTTCTATTGTTAAATGCAATACTTTGTTTAATAGTTGTAATAATTATTTGTATAGACATGAACACGATAGTATTTTATTAAAAAAAAAAATGAAAAGCACTCTGTGAATACTGTATGCTTTTTTGGTGCAGCTTCTTTCCTCATGGAAAGCCACACGTTCTGCTTTTCAAAGCAGATAAAAATAAAAGTGTTGGTTTTAGTCTGGGAACTTACATGTGGAGTTCTCCACTGATATGTGTCCCTGCATATACAGAGTTGTTCACCACTTTATTTGGATATTGAAAACTACACAATCCAGGAGAAACAGGAAGTGATAATGAAGTATCTAATCAATGTGTGGCAGATGCTGTCCCTGCCCAAGTAACAGCTATCACAGTGTTGAGATACAACTCCAGCTTTACCAAATGCGTCTCATCACAGGCTGCCAGGTTGTTTGTTAAGTGCTCGAAGATAACTCTTTTGTCACAGTTTGAATGTAAAGGATGTGGTTTGTATGACACTGGTACAGAGATGCTGCAAGGTAAGCGACAGCTTCTAGGGATACTGCACCCCACAGAAGGGGCTGGCAGAATTGGTATGAAGCAATTCCTTTGGGTGCTCCAGGATGCCTTGCCTGCAAACCTCAAAATTTTCATGGATGCTAAAGATATCTTTATGGAAGATTTTTTTTTAAATTATTATTTTTAATTATTTTTAGAATTTAGTATTAAGACAGATCTGCCTTTATTATATATTGCCAGTATCTCCAGCTGAATGAAGAGACTGTTTCAGGATGGCTGTGGGTAAGTAGAACACAGAGAAGCTGCGAGGAGGAGTAGGGGGTGGTCTCTGGGCAGTCACAGTACTCTCAGCCCACTTTCCCTACCCTGAGAGAGCAGCTCAGCACTAAGAGCGGGTGGCAGGGCTAGTTAACTGCTCAGAGCACTGCCTGAGAGCAACAGCCCAGCCTGGGGGAGGGAGCTTGGGGGATGCACACATAGAATCACAGAATCATAGAATCACCAGGTTGAAAAGGACCCACTGGATCATCGAGTCCAACCATTCCCATCAATCACTAAACCATGGCCCTCAGCACCTCATCTACCTGTCCCCTAAGCACCTCCCTGGGCAGCCTGTTCCAGTGCACAGTGACCCTTTCTGTGAAATATTTTTTCCTAATGTTCAGCCTAAACCTCCCCTGACAGAGTTTGAGGCCATGAGAAACTCAGTATTTCCCTGTTGCTGTTATTGCAAACTTCCCCTCCTCACGCAAAGACCCCTTTGCTCTGTGTAGATGCCACTGTCTTAATAAACACAAAAATCTACGTTTAGCTGTGGACAAGTTGACATTTCTCCTAAAACTCTGTGTTCACATCTCAAACTACAGCATGGTCCTCCTGCCTTGGCTGGTCTTCTGTCATTCCAGAGGTTGTGGTGGTAATTTTAACACTGTCAGCTCACATGATCGTAACAGCTTCCCTGAAATATGAGGAGTGGGTGTATTACTAGTACTGCTACTAGTAGTAATCATCATCATCATCGTCATCATCGTCATCATCATCATCTAAAGCTGTTTCTGTGTCCCTTGAGTTATACCAGGCAGAAGAACAACTTCACTTCCATTTCCTGAGAAAACAGGGACTACATATTTGCATCCACCTCCTCTTTATGCCTCAGGTCAACCTGGCTGTGAGAGAGAGAGAGAGAGAGAAGGAATCAGCAGGTGCCCAGAAGCTGCATGAAGAGCACAGCAGAGGCAAGAGCCAGGTCACATCGCTGCCAGGGCAGGTGGAGCAGAGCCTGCTCAGCAGCAGCTTTCTGGCCATGCATTCCCCAAAACTGCTTGACTCAACCACAGTGCTGCACTGGCTTTTGCCTGGGAAAATTCTATAGGCCTGGGCCTGGGCAAAGTGTTGCAGGACATCTTAGCGCAAAAATTATACAGAGCCAAGTCTTCGTAGCTCTTTTGCTTACAAAACCACCAAATGTTACTCATGACTCGGCAAATAAGCCTCAGTATTTGATGACCAACTTCAGAGAGCTCAGGGCAGGTGTTCCTGGGCAGGTGCAGATTCCAAGACGTGCAGAGGATCACTCTTAGCCACCACTGTCACCCAGGCCGGCTTGGGCTTCCTGAGCTATTCAGCCCCTGACACGAGCTGCTTAAACCCACTGAGGAGGGGATTCACCAAGAAAGGGAGCTGCTTGCTTCCCTTGTGAGGGTCCCTAAAGCAGCTTGTACTGAGCATAGGAGGGAGGAGCACATGATGGGGAAAGCATGGACTCCACTATCAGTCCATGGGCAGCAGAAAGGCCCCTACCTCCTAACACAATTCACAACTGCTACTCTGTTTTTTTTCCCCTGCAGACCTCTGACTCACATTGTTTCACTGCTGAGCAGAGAAAGGCAAAACAACAACAGTGGCACCTGCAAATCAGGGAATTCTTGTTGCCCACCTACCCAGGGCACCATTATTCCTTCCCCAAGGGCAGTCACTTGGAGAAGGTTTAGGCCGGACACTAGGAAAAAAAAATTCACTGAAAGGTTCATTGGGCACTGGAACAGGCTGCCCAGGGAGATAGTTGAATCACCTTCCTTGCAGGTGTTTAAGTCACGGGTGGATGAGGTGTTGAGGGGTATAGTTTAGTGTTTGATAGGAATGGTTGGACTCAATGATCTGATGGGTAGAGAAGAGAGCAGTGGCAGCTCCTTGTGTCATTCCTCCTCCAGACCTCACTTCACTCTGCCGAAGGGGCTACAGCGACAAACAAGAGCATGTGTTCTTCACTCCAGTTTGCCCCACAAAGGCATTTGGTTAAGAGAACAAGCAAGTCACCTGTGCCGATGCTTAGGAAACTGTGAGGCTCTGAAGGATGTCTGCCCGAATGCTCCTCTTCACTGCCAGCTGAAGCAAGAAGAATTCAGATCAGTCGGCAAAGCAGGGAGCCAAGAACATTGATTTTATTGACTATTGTGACAAATGCCAGCTTAGAAAAAAAAAAATAAAGCCCCCAGCTAATGCATAATCCTTCTAGGAGATACAGACTCCTCAGAGTAGAAAATCACCAGTCTTCTGCTTTGGTAAGCACAAGTAGAATTGAGCCTTCGCATCACAGTGTACACATACATACATCAAAGGAAAAGTGCTCAGACAATGTCAAGAGTAAGGACAGCAGGCTTCAAAGAATACTTTTTAATTCAAAATTAGCAACACAGGTCACATCTCACATTTCAGATGCAAGGCCTGAAATAATTCACACTTTATTCTTGCTTTTTAAATAACTGAGAATTCAGGAAGAATGCAGAAGGCATTTAAAAAACTTATTTCAGATGCAGAAATGTTGGAGAGGAAAGAAGTTTGGTCCAGCTTTTTTAGTTAAAGAGCTTGACTCCAACTGCCCCAAAAACCTCCTCCACACCCCTAGCCCATAGCTGCTTTGCCAGGTTTGTGGGAGGAGAAAGTTTGAGGCTGCTGGACAGCCTCCCCACTCCACCTCACCTCTTCAGTGAGGCAGTGGGAGCCAAGGAGTTGCCCGAAACACAAGGCTGCAGCTTCACCACACCATCTCTCTCAGGGTCGCTTGAGGACAGCACTTCAGGTGCCATGAAGGAGACCGTCACACTGACCATCACTCTCATAGGAGCTGCCAGAGAGAAGTGAGGCTGTTGAGAATGTGGGAGAGGCTGCAAGAGCAAGGTGGGAGGTCATCTCTGGCAGAGCCCTCATGGGCAGCTCTGCTCCACATCTCCATCCAACGCCACAGTCCTTTGCCCTCATTTCTCTTGTTGCCATGGCTCAACAACTGCTATGGGAGGAGCTCCTCCAATAAAAAAAGAAAACAGTGCCCCAGCACCACTTCAGCTCAGAGTCCTTTGCTCACTTGGCGGCTGTGGGTGAGGAACCAAATGCTCTCCCAGTGCTGCTGGAAGCCTTCTCCGAGGGGTACAGGCACCGACTGCCGATGCAAGAGGAGCTGCATTGCTCTTCTCAAGCCTGCTCACTAGTGAGGAAGTGGAGCACATCAGCAGAGAGGAAGGGAAGCAAAGGTCTCAACTGCACCTCCTGTTTCCTCCCTCTTCATTGGCCTCAGCGTTCCAGCAGCTATGGGCCAGACGGCTGAGCCCTGGCCTCACCCTCCAAGTGATGCTTGCCCCAGAGTGTGGCAGTGGGAAAGCAGCAAGGGTGGTCTTCCCTCCTGATCCTGCCTCAGACACCACAGCACCCCGTTATGTTTGCTGTAGGATCCAGTTCCCCTGCTCCCATGGGGTTACCAGCCATGGGAACAGGCTCATTACCCACAGATGCTGGTGTCCCGGTGCCTTTGGCTGAGCAACTGGGGATGCCCCTGTGCCCTTGTACCCTGGGAACTCAGAACACTGGGATCTTGTCCCTGCGCACCATGTCCAGGTCATCATCCAGGGTCAGCAGGACCTGAGGAAGAAAGCACAGGGCAGCTTCATGTCTCGCTGGCCAGCACATGGCTGGGGGCAATGACCAGCTCCCATCAGCACCTCCTCACAGCTCCACTTGGGCCATGTCTCCAGCACATACAGGAGCCACGACAGCAACCCATGTGCCAGATTAACTCTGTTTCTGTAATACTTCCAGCAAATCACTCAGCTGGCAAGTAGCTACATGCCTACGTTGCTGCAAGGATCGAGCAGATAACCCTGCCCCAACCATGATGGAGATGCTGCTTGTAAACTGGTCACTCATCACTATCCTCTAAAGTGACATCCAGGAGATAGCGGGATGGGAATTGCTTGACCACAGCTCAGATTTTACACATGGTTGGGCAAAGAGTTTGTGCTTTTCACAGCCAGGGTTGAGGTCTCCCTCCCCACTGCCCAAAACACTGTGCTGTGACCCCATCACAAGGTGACACCTCCACCTTTGCCACTACACAGAAAACCAAGACTGAAAAGAGGTACCAAGTAGAGGAGCCCACGAGTCAATTATAGAAGGGAGGGAGAGCCCAGGAGTGAGCTAAGCTCCGTGTCAGTGACCCTAGTGCCTGGGGCAAAGGGAGCAGGGCTCCTTTCTGTGAGTAGCTCACAAACCCATGCGAGGGTTGGTCAGACCAGCAACCCTTCAGCTTTCCCACAACAGCCAAGACCCACAGCTCCAGAGGGAATTTGAGGCCAGGAGCTATAGGGAGCAACAATGCAAAGGATAAAGCCTGATCCCATTGACAAGGAGCATCCCACTGTGAAGGGTGCCTGGAGGGAGAGGCAAGTGGAGGAGTTGGGGCACTTCTGTGGGGTCCTGGGACAGTCACAGTTCCAAGTAAAAAGGACAAGAAAGAGTAGTAGAGAGCGAAGCTCAGCAGGACTCACCAGGAAGGAGAAGAACAAGGCAGCTGCAGAGAGGAAGTGCCAGACATCATGGTCATCAAAGAAGCCCAGCAGGATGCACGGCCGATTCTTTTCCCGGGACTCTGCTGGAGTCTCCTAGGGGAGTGGGAAGGGGGTCAGGACCTGATATCTACTCACACAAGGCCCTGACTCTGGACACTCCAGAGGTCATCTTGTAGCACTCCATGCAGGAGGCAGGAAAAAGCACTGTGCTGACCAGACATGTGGTGAGAACCGGACAGGAGCACAATGTCACGCTGAGGACCAGGGGATGGATCTGGGGTCACAATCCATGGCTCAGGGTTACCCTTGGATCTCCACATCTGAGATCCTGCATTTTACAGGCTGCACAGCCTGTAGCAGAACACCCTGCAGCAAGCTCCTCATTTCCATGGAGATCTTGCTAGTAGGCATTCAGACAGGACATAAGAGCCTCCCAGACCATGGTGAGCCCCCCCCAACTCTAGGCAGGTTATTCCCCACTGGCTATCTCCTCCAGGGAGAAGTCTTCCATCCTGCACTAGCCAGGATTTACCCAGTTTTGCTTTCAGATCCCCGGCTCCTCCTCTGTCCCTTGATGAGGACCAGTCACCTCTGGATCCCCTGGTCTCTCCACAGATACATGCATGCAGTCATTTTTGGCTCAGCAGAGCCTTCTACGCTCCCTTCCCAGCCTGCTTGAAGTACTCTCAGTTCTCAATGAATATTCCAGGACTCTTCCCCAGAGTACTTTTTGTGTAAAATGGACAGTAGGAAGGAAAGATGATGAGAGATGGAGACAGACAGAAGGGCAGTGAAAGGGGAACTTTACCTCCCAGCTGCTGAGGTTCTGGAAGAAGAAGTAGAGGGCAGCTGCCCACACCACTGCTGTGGCCACAATGCAGAACAGGGGGATGGGCAGGAGCTTCTCTGAGCTGCGGAGCTGCAGACAAGGACATAGTCTCATAATGTACACCCAGTTCCTCCCAGGGGCCAGAACTAGGAACAGGGCTGACATGCCAGCCTGGACCAAAGGGTCACTAGGCACTGGAACAGGCTGGCCAGGGAGGTGGTTGAGTCACCTTCCTTGGAGGTGTTTAAGGGATGGGTGGATGAGGTGCTGAGGGCCATGGTTTAGTGACTGATAGGAATGGTTGGACTCAATGATTCAGTGGATCTCTTCCAACCTGGTGATTCTATGATTTGCACGTGCAAAAGGCTGCCCACCCCAGGGAGACAAAGCTTGGCCACCCCCATGATGGTCTATCACCCCTTCCCAACACCTTGTACCTATGCTGAGCCCCATAAAGACCTCTCAACATCCCTCTGCAGCACCACAGGAACCCAAACTGCAGCCAGAAAAGGGACCTATTCCCTTCCCCTACAGAGACAGGCACCTCAGGGACGGCTACAGCACCCTCCCTTTACCTTCATGATGATGTAGAAAGCCAGATACAGCAACAAGTTGCAGATAAAGATGCCCAGTATGTAGGAGGCGAAGTCTCTGGGCCGATACACCAGCCCAAAGATTGCACTGAGAAAGAGGGAAGAAGAGATATTAGACAGCCTCCTCAACTAGGAACGGGCTACATCCCCTAACTGAGAGCCAGCCTCTGTCCCACCAAGACCACAGGACACAGCAACACTGCTACAGCCTCCCGAATCCCTGGAGGAAATGCACCATTCACCTCTGCCCCATGTTGAGCAAACTTGGCCATGGTCAGCCACTGAGAGCCACTGGAGACCCCAGAGAACAGACAAGGGTCCCTGGTTGCTTCCAACCCATGACTAAACACATCTCGCTCAGCAGGAGTTGGCCCCAGACCTGTACCTATAGCAGAAGGCACGTCTCTGTGAAGTGAAAAGCATGAGCTTGAGGCAATGATTTTAGGTCTCATCCAAGGTTGGATCCCTCCTACTCATGCAGTTACTGCTGAGCCAAGCTCTATGACTGTGACTAATGAGCATCTGTCATGTTCCTTGCATCCTGGCTATGCCAGAGACCTTCCAGCTTCATGGGAAGCACATGCACAGTACAATGCAGCATCACAGCGCCAGCCCAGCCCTACAAGCTCACTCAGACACAAGCCATGAGACAGCACAGGCTGAAATGCTTAAGGATGGCTCACATAACTCTGTTGTGCTGTAATGCTTCCCATCAGAGCTGAACAGATTAAGCCGCTTGCCAAAACGTGTCAGAAGGGCCCCAGAACAGGATTATGGCAGAGACACTCAAGCATTTTCTCACCATTTCAGGCCACCTGTGTGTCAGCTCTGCACCTTGATGCCCACGTGCACAAATACACAAGACACCAACGCCCCACTACTTACAAGGACCAGTTGACCAGGTTTCCAACAATGAGCAGCACCATCCTGTCCTGTAGAGAAGACACTGATGATAAGGTGAAAGCAGAAAGAAATGCAAAAAGGGGCCTTTGCCTCAGCAGTTCAGGGTTCTACTACGCGATGATTTGGAGTCTGCTCCCTGCAAACACATGTGCACCTGGCTCTGAAGCTTGCTGTGCAGTAGCTTGCCTGCTCTGACCCTCACAAATTTGAAGAAAGTGTTGGAAAAAGGAGACTGACCATCTGAAAAAGGACAAGCCCAGCACTTAAAGATGACCCTCAGGAGGTTCTGCAAATCCTTCGACTGCTTCCACTGTTTTTTCTAGTCAGATCCCTTCCCTCTGACCATTTTACTGAAAAATTATCACACAGAGCCAGGACATGCTTGAAACAGGAAGCAGGGGAAGCTCTGGATAGCATCCCACACATCTCCACAGGGCCTTTTGTCACACGTCTCGCCATTAGCCAGGGAAGCACTGTAGTGACAGTGGGCAGAAAGGCTTCGTTTATGGGGCACATGCATTTATGTTAACAGTTGCTTTCATGATGTAGCTATTTCAGGCTCACCAGGCTTACTTTATGCCTGAGTGCACTGAAGTCTGCTTGCAAAACTCAGTCTGAACTTATTCAGAGATGGAATACCAGATAATAAAAAAATAAAGAAAAAGGATGCTCACAGATAGAAAATTTTGCTTGGCTTCAAGTTTTAATTAGCTCTCTGTGCCAAGAAGAAAGGAGTCAGTGGGACAAAAGGTTGACAGCTACTGTTTCTTACTTTTTTGCTGTCTGCAAGCATCTATTACCTACCTATCTATTCTGCCCCTGCACTAAACACTGGCAAGGCTGCACCTCAAATCCTGTGTTCAGTTTTGGTCCCCTCAACATAAGAAAGACATCGAGGTCCTGGAGCATGTCCAGAGAACAGTGACAAAGCTGGTGAAGGGTCTGGAGCACAAGTCTTATGAGGAGTGACTGAGGAAACTGGGGCTGTTTAGCCTGGAGAAGAGGAGCTTGAGGAGAGACGTTATTGCTGTCTACAACTGCCTAAAAGGAGGTGGTACATATGTCTGTGTTGGCCTCTTCTCCCAAGTGACAGGTGACAGGATGAGAGGGAATAGCCTCAAGTTGTTCCAGGGCAGGTTAAGATTGAACATTAGCTAAAGATTCTTCACAGAAAGGGTTATCAAGGACTGGTACAGGCTGCCCTGGGAGGTGGTTAAGCCATCATCCCTGGAAGAGTTTAAAAGACCGGTAGATTAAGTGCTTAGTAGTGGACAGGTAGAGTTGGGCTTGATGATCTCAAAAGTTTTTTACAACCCAGAGATTCTATGATTCTACACCTGAAAGGCCACGCTGCACAGAGCCAGATATCCATTCCTTGAATGGATGTGCCTCAGAGAGCAAGAGCAAAGGCAAATCTTATCATGTTTGCCTCACCTTTGCTCCAACATTTTATTAGCCAAACCTTGGATAAGAGGAGGCTTGAGAACAGGGGGTAAACTGCTCCAGTGGAGATCTACACTTAGCCAAACATTTTGGAGCAGTGGGAAGAAGGGGCGCAGGGAGCATTGCTTTTTTTTAAATAGCCACAACTCTTTCCTCTGCACATGGCCTAGAGAGTGAGCGATCACTGAGGTGAGAAATCACCTACCATGTACATTGGTCGACTGCACTGCTGGATACAGTCTGTGTACAGCACCATCGCTGCCCGTCGAAATATCCCCAAGTCTGTCAAAGAAAAGGATAAAAAGCCAGAACCCAGCAGAGTGAGTGCCAAAACACCTACAGGGGAAAGAAGCCTTCACCCCCTGGCTGACCGCAGAGGACAAAGCCTGCGAATGCTCAGGGTGTCGACAGATTCCTGTTTAGCCCTTCAGGAGTAGTCTGTGCTGAGCAAAAGGGAAGCCACCATAGGACATGCGTGGCCTTCGGCCAGAGTGACAAGTTAAAAAACATTCCTCCCCTTGCCACTGGACCTGCCCAGAAATCAAATAGACCCTGACTGTAAGAGTAAATGGGCTGGCTTTGCAATCACATCTCTGGAGAAAATATGTTTATGCAGGAAGGAGGAAAGCACCTTCCATGGAACAAGTTGCTAGAGCAGGGAAACAGCAGAAACATTTCCTTCAGCCCTTAGAGGAGCACAGAGGGTCAGAGTGCACTCGAGACTCTTCTGCTGTCAAAAAATCACTGCAAAACCTTCATTGGAGAGCCACCAGTGGCAGTGGGGATATGCATGCATACGCAAATCTCTCTTCACAAACAAATGTGAAGCTTGAAAATGTTCCTACACCAAGATCAGAGCTCTCCTGTCCTCTGTCATCCCCTCCCTGCCACGGAACGGGACTGTCAGTGTTGCTGGCAAACTGACTTCACTTCTCAAGAACCAACCCCAGGTGGCACCCCAGCCTGCCTCCCCACACCTCCATGCACCCCTGGATGCTGTGCCACTGCTCCCTCAGTTCAACAGAGAAAAATGAGAGCTGCTAAGTTACCTGAGTCAGGGCCATCTGAGGCAGTGAGGAGCAGAAGAGGAAGGAGAAAGAAGTTTGTAAGCAGAACACAAGCGCTGGGTTCCCCGCCAGACCCTTTCCCCCTCCATCCCATGACTGAGTTTTATGTAGCACAGCAGTAGGCAGAGGTGTAGCTGAAGGACAGCCTTGTTCACTGTCCAGCTCTTCTGCCACCACAGAGCAGACAGGTCCCCCTGACTCACACAGGTCAGGGAAGCAGCACAGTGCAAGAATTTCAGAGGCCAGGAAGAGCACTGGATGGAGAGGACAGGATAACCCAGAACACAAGCACAGGCCATGGGATCACGCTCACAGATGTGCTGCAGAGGCAGCTCCCAGCAGGTGAGGAGAGGAGGTCCCTGCACATCCTACTCAGTTGCAGCACTTACCGATCTTGAAGCGTCCCATGTAGTAGATCTGAGTGCTGAGAGCCAGCGAAGCCAAAACATGGATCATCGAGAAAATGACCCAAAACCACATATCATTTTTCCCAAACACCTGGAAACAGACGTATTAAAAGCAAACTGAGCCCTGTTATCAGCAGACTGAGCCTTTTCTCTGCTTCACTATGGGGCATTACACAACCTCGCTGAACATGGAAGAGAAACCCCCAGATCTCCCAACCTAAAAACAGTTCTATTAATCCAAACAAAGTACAAAAAAATCAAGAGGTACTCAGCATTTCTGGAGAGGAAACCATTCTTTATGAACACCTCTTCAGACAAGGATGACAGCTTGGAAGGACCGCAGCTGGCCCAGGGAACAGAAATGCAGGGACTCTCAGGCTACGTGAGCTACCTGTGCTGAGGTGGGTAAGCAACTCTCTGGCCAGGAGCTGGATTTTTAGAAGCAGTCAGGGAACCAACTGTTACTTTAACAAGTTCAAAAACAGTAAATCAAAAAAGGACAAAGCTGTTCTGCAGGCAATTGCACCTACTTTACCCTTTCACTTTATTTAAGGACTGGAATTGACCTAGCAGGTTAATGCCATATTAAAACTTTAACTTTTCAGTTATACATTAAGGAGCCCAGAAACTCTGGTCTGCCATCAGGCTGTGACCACACACTCCCCACACTCCCCTAGGGCACAGCAGATGCCTGAACATTTCTTTCTCTGTGTGTGTGGAAAACAAAAAAAAGCAAACAAAAAAGCCACCTCTCAAGAAAGGAGCAAGGAGACATGCAGTTTATCAGCTCTACTCTCCAGCTTCAAAACATCCCATAATCAAAAACAAGGTATCCCAGAATAAAACCCCAGTGTTTTGAACCTGGTTATGTAGATCTAACACAAAGATTTTTGGGAAGCCTCAAATTCACCAGCCACTCTTGCACACTTTACCCCACAGTCTCCTATGCAGGGATCTTCACAGAATCAATTGTTATTTTGTGTTACATCAGATAGTGAGCATCTGACAGCCTGCTGGGGCCCTGCTAGTTCAGAGCAAGAATTCAATGGACTTTGCTTGATTACTACCAAATGAAACAAAGTCCCCCAAAAACACAGAAGCAGAGTTCTCTAAGGCAAAGCATAGACTGGGGACTTGGGTAAATTCAGCTGAATACATGCAGTACTATGAGCAAAGGGGCAAAACCCTACACCAGCCTGACCTGTCAGCTGCACTCTCTTGTGATCCCTTCTGCTCCAGTGCCCTTCTATAAGCAGATACTCTAGAAACTTGTCTGTGAGCCTCTCCCTGCCTTTATTCTATCCCTGTGCCTCTCCAAAGATAGCAAGGCCAAGTGCAGGAACTGAACCTAGCAATACAAGAGTGTTCAAAAGGAAAGAAGAGGCAAAAGTAATTTAGGTAGAGGACACTTGGAGTCCTGGAAGCTCAGCCAGCCTCACCCCTCCTCCCACAAGGTAAGCCACCCCACAGGAGTTCAGCTGCATGCTTTGTCATGGACCCCTGGATGTGTGAATTTCTCTTCTCAACAGTACGTGGTAGACGAAGCCCAAGAAAGGAGCTCACCTAGAGAAAATTGCTCTGCTTTTACCCTCCCTGTGAGTGCAGGAGAAGGGAGGAGGAAGTCTCAAGAGCTCTAGGAATTCAAGTGCTACCAGTTGCTTAATATGCACTTATCCTACCCTACTGCTCTCCCCAATCATTTGCCCCATTTGTTCCCAGCCACACCATCTCCCTCCCAGAGAAGTGGGTAGCCATACCACTCCAAGGACGGCCAGACAGATGACTACAGCAAACGAGGCATAGGCAGAGTAGGCACTGGCATTGATGTCTGGGTGGCGGGTCTGGTAGAGCTTGAGCATGCACAGTCCTGCGATCATGTACATGAAGGAGGTGTCTACAGGGGGAGCACAACAGAAACAGTGAAAACGGGTCCTGCCAGTAAGCTCAAGAAGCTGCTCCAAGTGAGCATAAAGAATTGTGGCAGCAGGGTCAAACCCAAGGCTGGCAGGCACAGATCCCTGCTTTGCAGTATTGCAGCACATCTACCATGCTCGGGGGCAACAAAAACCAAAGGGGCTTAGAAGATAACTGCCTGACACAGTGCAGCACAAAAATAGGCAGGGAATCACACAACAGTTGAGGTTAGAAGGCGTGTTCGGAGGTTGACTGGTGCTACACACTCTGCTCAAGCATCAGCTGTGAGAGGGTTGCTCAGGACCATGTCCAGCCAAGCTCTGAATATGCCCACAGAAGGAGACTTCACAACCCCTCTGAGCAATCTGTTCAGTCTTTGACCACATGCAAAATAAAAAAAATAATAACAACATTTAAAAATCCTGTGTCCATATGGGGTTTCTTTTGTTTTAATTTGTGCCCATCGTCTCTTGTTCAGTCACTGAGCACCACTGAGAAGGGCCTGGCTCATTCATCTTCATCAGGCATTTACGCACACAGACAAGATCCTGCTCAAGTCTCCTCTTCCCCAAGAAGGCAAAGGAGTCCACAGAGGAAAGAACTTCCACTGAAGTGGCAGAAAAAAGACCTCCTAGGCTTCAAACACTCGGTCGTTCAGGCTGTGTACTTGCTATCTTGAAACACTGAGTTTCAAAAGCAAAGGGAGATCTTGCCAGCAGGTCACTACCACAGTACTAAGGCTGGAGAGTACGTTGAAATGCACTAGATCCCAGCATCCAAAGCCTCACTGCCTCCTGACTGAACCCTGGAATAGGCAGAGTCCAGGGAAGGGTAGAGGGATGAGAAATGCCAGCAACTCAGAAGGAGACAGAACACGGGAAATCCTACCTCCAGCACAAAAGGAGAGAGAAAACTCAACTCACCAAACTGGAAATTTGAGTAATTAGGGCAGACATGGTAACAGGCACTGAGCACCCCTTCCATCATCAGAGCGATGCCCATTGCATAGAAGAGACCAAAATGCTTTGGGATCCCATAGTCCTGGAAGAAAGCAGAGCTGTATCGTAAGTACCCTCACCATCCCAACAACAAATGAGTTTCCGGTCTTCATCACTTCATCCCTCCTAACCCTTATGCATGTTCTGCAGTCACCAGTGCAGCAGTGTGCTATGTGCAACTGTAGGCTCTGCACACTGCATAGACAGGTGAAGTCATAGGCAGCAAACCCAAGCTAATCACACAGAAACATCTGGCCTGAAGACCTCAGCATCTCAGTACTGACATCTAGAAACTAAAAATCTCTGTCATGACCATGTTATGTCCTGCCTCAAAGTGAGAGAGCACTGGCAACCCAGAAAAGCAGCCTTGCTCCTGTGGTCAGCAGAGGGTTAAAGGCACCAGGAGGAGCAGAGCCCATCAGCAAAGGTGAGAAGGCACCTCCATCAGGATCTGGCTGGGGTCTCATCTGAAAGCCACAAGCAGCAGACCTTTAAAACTGCTAAGACCTTCACTTGCTACCAAGACAGTGGTACAGGGCTGTTTCTCCAGACCCCCCAGCCCTACTGCCCATAGGGTTGCTGATTTTTCCATTTTCAACCAGTAGAAACTGAAGAGGCTTTGACTCCATGCAGCTCTGCTTCAGAGCTAGAGGCAACCAAATTCCTCTGAGTTATTGTAGGCAGCTCTGTTCCCTCTTGCTAACAAGAGTGCCAAGAAGGAACTCCTGATTGTGTAAGACAAATCAAACCTTACTATAAACAAAAACATCTCAGGACACTCTTGCTGCCCTCACTCCTGTACAGTAAGTGCTGGAGGGAAAGTCACAGGCACAGGAGTGGCTGCTCATCTCCTTATGTCTGCAAGCCCAGGCTGGGTCACCGTGGCAGTATGGACAGACCATAAATAGCAAAGTACTGGAGTGTGCAAGAACAAAAGCATCCTACCTAAACCCTGTTTCAGGGGAGGAAAAAAAACCCAGGAGGATTCAATTCTCCAGCAAGTAAGGCAAATGGAAGCCCACTGTGTATCACTGGTGTTCAAGTGCTCCCTGTCCTTCCTCCCTCTTCTCAGCCCCATGCGACCATGCTTCCTACCAGGGTATAGACATCTTTCCTCTCCATGGCCCGACGGTGGAGAATGTTCCTGCGTAACACTATGAGGAGGAAGAGAAAGCCCAGCAGCAGGTGGCCCACATTGCTGAGGATGTTGTTGAAGGCACTGCAGGGAAAAAGAAGGCTTGAGACAAATGCAACACAGCAGCGGGAAACCAAACTCTGGCCCACAATAAGCTGAATCCATTCTTCTCTTCCCCATTCTCCACCTTGGCAGCTGCCAAACACCTGCCAGTTTTACACCCTGGATGACAATTTTAGGCTGAGTAGTTCACCTGTCCCAGTGGCTTTAGTAATTTCTCTGTGAGATTCCCAACTTTGCTTTCTTTGCACTCCCACATTAGTTCAGAGAAATGCTGGACTGATCTCAACCTCTCTGCAGAGCTGTTGCACCTCGGGTTCAAGTGAAAATGCCCAAGAGAGCGTGGGAGCATCCTGTTGCTGTGTCATAGGCTTACTAGGGGAACTCAAGTGCCATATGTTTCTGGGTGCGTGTGCCTCACTACAAGAGAAAACCACTCTAAGCAAAACTCCCAAGTCCTAAATTCTCAGTGGTCTTTAACAACACAGTTACTGTGAGCTGACCAGGACAAAGTCCTGACCTGGGCACAGCACAAACACTCAGGTAGCAGAAGACAACAATGCAGTGCAGGACTCACTCACCTCAGCACGCCAAGGGGATGGGCACACAGAAAGTTGTAGTAGCAAATGTCCTGATTGCCCGTCACATTCACTACCTGGACAGAGAGGAGGTGGGAGACTTGACATTAGCAAATTCTCCCTACTCGGGGGAGGTTTCCTTTGTGAAACACTGCATGCACACAAGGTGTACCAGAACACCAGCCAAGCTCTAGCTCTGGAATAAGGCAGTATGTGCAAGCGAAACTTCTAGGGGACAGGGACCACACACTGCCACAGGCAACAAACCTGACAACAGTCTTCAGAGGAAATATATAGCGTGTTCTCAAATCCCATCACTAATAGATCTGCTTGCAGATGTCTGAATAACAGCAGGATAGCAAGGGTGAGGTGGGGAAAAGGGAGGAGAAATCACTCATTTCACAGCAAACCCTATTTGCTTTCAGTTGTCTTTTAGAGGTAATGGCAAATTCCTCTTGCCTCTAAAATGAAACAGGCCCCAGATGAGACATCAGATGAGAAGGAAAACAGCTGCAATCCCACTTCCCAAGCAAAAATAGCAGAACTGCAGGCTCAGAGAGCCAAGCCAGTAGCAATACTCAATACACGGTGCAGAGAAAGAAGCTAAAGTAAATTGCCTCTCAGACAGAGCAAGAATCCAGTTTCACTGCGACTGTCATCTTTATACCATGCAATGACAGAATAAATTTAAAGGCAAGAGTACCCAAGCATGGGGGACAGCCACACAGAGCCCAACGCACCGTCTGGTAAGTGATGACAAGTTGGATGACTGGCAGGGCGTAAAACACTGCAATGGTGATGATGTTCCTGCAGAGAGGAGAGAGTAGCACTAGTCACGCATACCAAAACAATCGGAGCACACCCAGGACAGAGTCCCATGGTACTTGTGGAAGAATGTGTACACCTTGGTGCTGAAGGGCACAGACCCTGCTCTCTCAGCTTTACACCTCTTACTGTGATCTCCTGAAGCAGTAGAGCAAACACGCCAATGCAAACAGGAGGCAAATGCTCAGGCTACAAAAAAGTCAGGATATGGAACGTAATAACATAAGGTTTAACAAGGCCAAGTGCTGTGTCCTGCACTTGGGGTACAACAAACCTGTGCAGTGCTACAGATTAGGGGAAGAGTGGCTAGAAAGCTGCCGGGAGGAGAAGGACCTAGGGGTGTTTGTTGACAGCTGACTGAACATGAGCCAGCAGTGTGCCCAGGTGGCCAAGAAGGCCAATGGCATCCTGGCTTGGATCAGAAACGGTTGGACCAGCAGGTCCAGGGAGGTTATTCTCCCTTTGTACTTGGCACAGGTGAGACTGCTCCTTGAATCCTGTGTTCAGTTCTGGGCCCCTCACCACAAGAAGGATGTTGAGGCTCTGGAGTGAGTCCAGATATGAGCGATGAGGCTGGTGAAGGGGCTGGAGAACAAGTCTTGTGAGGAGCAGCTGGTAGAGCTGGAGTTGTTTAGCCTGGAGAAGAGGAGGCTGAGGGGAGACCTTATGGCTCTCTACAACTACCTGAAAGGAGATTGTAGAGAGGAGGGAGTTGGGCTCTTCTCCCAAGTGACAGGGGACAGGACAAGAGGGAATGGCCTCAAGCTCCATCGGGGGAGGTTCAGTCTTGACATCAGGAAGAAGTTTTTAACAGAAAGGGTCCTTGGGCACTGGAACAGGCTGCCCAAGGAGGTGGTTGAGTCACCTTCCCTGGAGGTGTTTAAGGGATGGGTGAATGAAGTGCTAAGGGGCATAGTTTAGTGGTTGATGGGAATGGTTGGACTCGATGATCCAGTGGGTCTTTTCCAATCTAGTGATTCTGTGATAAGTTCATAAGATTGAGAGCCAATTTATCCCCTTCCTTGGTATGTTCCAGCACACCAGCTGTTACCCCACTAAAGCAATTATGCAAACCAGAACCCATTGCCAGGATGTATGTCATCACGTATGCCCTGTTCCACAAATATCCTTATTTGAGCTATGTAGGACCTGCAGTTACTTGTTGGAACAGGGTCAGAATGTGTAACAGGATGGCTGAAAGAATATCCTCAGGTCTAAAGTGTGGTTCAGAAGAAGGGCATGCAGACAGACTCCACAACCAGAAACTGGCTCCAGAGCTTGGACCTGTACAGTTTGTCTTCTCCTTACCAGAAATAGATTTTGTACTTTTTGCTGACAATCCGTCGGTCCTTCCTTGACAAGTCTGATAGGTAGAGGAACACCTAAAACATTAGTGGGTGGAAAAAGAGAGAAGAAAACAGAAAAGAGCTAATGATGCCTACAGAAGCCAGTAGAAGACCTTGACTTATTTGGACAATAAGCAGCTTGGTGCTATTCGGACCATTTTTTCCACAGTGAGTTTATTGTGTCCCTTGGTTCTTCAAAGAACGAGTTCTGCAAAACTCTCTGACCTCCAGGAATGGCTCTGACCACACAGGGCAGCATGGGGTCACAAAAGGAGGCAATGGGAGAACTGCTAGCTTAAAGCCCCTCTGTACATCCACTACATTTGTAACCACACTATTTGTAACCAGATAACCACTTACTATTGCACATTACTTTCTCCCTATGCTGTCCCACCTCCTTGGACTTTTTGGGGCACTATAGGTTTCTTCCTTTATTCTCAAAAGTCCCCAGTACATTCTGGTCTTCTTTATTAAATCACTCATTTCAGCAGCACACTTAGCACAGCAGGAAACTTTCTAGACTCTGAAAAAAGCACTATGCAGCACATTCAACTACATTAGATTAAATCCACCTAAAGAGGATGTGGAAACTTAAAAACACTAAGTGATTAGTGCTGGTCCTGGCCCAGACGTGTTGATGGCCCAGCATTACGGCCACAGCTGCAACACCAGCCATACCTTGGTGCGGATGACATTCTTATCACTTTCAATTTCTGGCATGGTGTCAAAGTCACTGTCCTCCTCCACAGAGCTGTCGGTGTCAGAACCAGGTGGTAACCCACGCTCAGGGGAAGACAACTGCCGTCCACCACTGGAGCTTGACTCGTCTGGAGTAGAGCAGAGAGGAGGAAACAGGCAGGGTAAAGGTTAAATTCCTCTATGCACAGCAACAAGAAAGCCACCCCAGGTATCAGCAACAACCTTCTGGGACAAGCTCATAAGGACATTTCAGGGAACAAGTTTTTCCATGATCATGAACCTTCTTAAAAGTCTCAGATGTCATCTAAGAATACTTTCAGGATCATCTTACCCCTCTGCAGCATTCTGGGTTTTTCCCTGCTTTTATTCTATTACTTTTCATCTCCTAATATTTTCTGCTCTTTACTAGCCTGGGCTCTGAAACCTGGACATCTGGGAGAGGTCAGAAAGCTCTAGTGAAAGCAGTAGTCTGTCTAGGGGTCAGAAACAGGCTGACCTATTTAATTTACAGATTTTATATAAGCTTTATACATAAGCTTTTCTAAGGATATTGTAGAACAAAAGGTAAAGAGGAAGAAAGGAAAATTTTCAAAGCAAGCAGAGCATCAGTTTTGCTGCCAGTGAATGCACAGTATCAGTCACCTGCAGGTCAGCAGGACCCGTGTGTTCTTCACACTGGCTGGCCAAGCTTCCAGCCACCCCATTACCCATACTGGCATTAGCAGAACACAAGTTTATTTCTCATTTCTCAAATGCTTTCAAAGCATTTCCTTGAGAATTGGGAGGGGTGAGAGGAGTTGCTGCAGCCCTCAACAATATTTCTAGACTATTGCTCCTGAATTTTATCCAAACATCATGAAATATCAGTTTTGTGTTTCTTCATCAGGTGTTCGGAGATATCACACCTTCCCAGTGCAACAACTGGGTGAGTGAGTGTCAGGGCTGTCTTTACACTACAGTGAGCAAATGCATCCTGAGTAGGGACTAAAAATTACAGAGTTGATCTCTCTTAGTTAAGTAGCCATCTCACTCTGCCCTGGACCTGCACATGAGTCCCTGAGCTGCCAAACTGAAGGATTATGTCCCAAAAATCCACAGCACTAGACTTACCTTACATAGGAGGGTTCAATACCCTTCCATAGGAGGAAAACTGTTCTAAAGAGATTAAGAAATACTCCAGCAAAGAAAGGCATTTCCCATTATTTTAGATACACAAGACCCTTGGAAGGGGTTTTTCCTCCTCTGCTGCCACCATGGCATTATTTATCTCCTAATAAAATCTTTGGACCGCAAGAAGTTCTGACTCTGTCTTCTATTGTTGCACACAATTCTTCAGCCTTCCAGTGCAAAGCATACTTTGGTCTAAAGGCAGGCTGGGTGTGATGACAGCAGACTCCTAGGAGCTTTGCTGGAAGGGACCTTTGTCTGTCCCTAGTTTACCACCTACCTGAAGCAGCACAGTCATCAACACTTATCAGATGACTGTGACTTCCTCTAGCTTGACCATTTCAAACAACAGACTCCGGACACGTCTTCCAGAGATTTGCCACCTGTTTGTTGTAGATTTTTTTCCTATAAGCGTAATCTGAACCTCTCAAACTGCAATTTTCTTTTCAAATAGTTAAAAACTGCTACTAAAGTACCTTGCAGCTTTATTTCCTTCAGGCTCTAAAGCGCTTAAAAGTGCCTTCCCCTACCCGAGGCAGAACCCTCCCCAGGCCCCCAGTTGTGGCAGACTCTACCGATAGCACCATAGCTGCTTCCCTCAGGGGTGCTGGCTGTGATAGGATGTGAAGACGTCATAATCCCCGATCCTGCAATGGAAACAGATGGAAAAGGACAGTTAGCTTCAAGTCAGTGCTTTGAAGCACATCTCCAAGGTGAATACAAACAGCTTGAAGACCTGGAGGGGCTTGGGAATAGCAGCATATCTCTGAACAGATGGCAACCTCCCCCTAGAGCATATTGTGCAAAAGGGAAACCCTTGCTTTGCCATGAGAAGCAAACCCATTCCCTTCAGCCTCCCTACACAGGTTGCCAGTCTGACATACAAAAGCATAAGCCTACCTCCAGCACACTGTAGGGATTGTGTCATGAGGCTGCAAGACTTGGCAAATTCCAGAGCAAGTCTCACAATATTCAGAGGACCCTTCTGAATTTCTAACTCTCCTTCCCCTCCTCGCACATTATCTATTCAAATATCGCTACCTCCAGTTCCTGTAAGAGTCACACACACCTTTAACAAGACAGCTGCTACACAGCTTTAACCAAGCAAGGAGAGCGCAAGAAATACTCCATGCAAAAAGTGGCCATGATCTTAAGTTGATGACAAGAAGGGCAAGACTTTGAGGCTTGTGAAGTCCCTGCCTCCCATCCACACATCTGAAGCAAGGAGGGTTGCATTTCCCAATCAGGTTGCAGTGGGACTTTCCCCTCCTGCCTCCAAATTCCCTCTTTTTGCCTCTGTGGTGGAGCACAGCTGCTGAACTAGCAGCAGAAAAACATGGCAGGAAATGCAGCCAGAATCCCTCACTGAGGGGTGAAACACCCATCTCCCCAAAAAGGAGGGAAGTAAGAGCAGTAGGAGCAGGACTGTGCCTTCCAGTGGTGGTAACATTGTGTTGCCAGCCAGTAGCAAAGGGATGTGTGATATGGAACAGTAACTAAGGCTCAGCAACCTTATTTCAGCCTGGCAACAGCCTGGCTTCCCAAACTGCATTTCAAGCTTCCCAGTACCTGACCTGTCCTAAACTAAGAGGCGCTGGCGGATTCCTCTTTCCAGATGGCAATTCTAGGCACTTCTGTAACACCTTGCACAGGTTTTTATACCATTTCTATTAGCCATATACGTAAACAGCCCTGACGCTTGTTCTTTCCTGAGCCCAGTTCCTAAGCAGGGGAGCATCCATAAAGCAATGACACTTGATTTTCAAGTTCAAATTACTGCTTTCGTTTGACACGTTCCCTGTGCTTACTAGGCTGTGGGCTAAGACTTGGTCTCCTTTTCAGCTTCTCCACCCTCCTGCCCCATCCCTCTAACAGGTCAACGAACAGCTCAGAGGAGCATCAGAAGTGGGCAAAAAGCCACAGACTGAGTACCGGAGGGAAGGCTCCGACAAACCACAGCCCCCCACAAGATAGTTCTTCAACCGTGAGTTGGATTAGTATAATGTTGTTGCAGGTTGCTGTAGGAGCAAGAACCACCTTCTACTTGTCACTTGCTGTGCAACTCTCCCTCTCTCCTGGCAGTTTTTCCTTTTGCTTTAAAGTCATTTGGAAATCCAGATCCCTGGGAAGAGGGTGGAAGAAGCATTTCCCCAAGTCCCTGAAGCCAAAGTAGATACATGGTTCCTATTCCCATCAGTCCTGTCCCACAGGAATGCTTCCTCTTTATTAAAATATCATGACCAAACGTCATGCTCTCAAGTGACCTATCAACATTTTCTCCCAAAGAACCAAGGGAAGATTTAAATCTGGACAAAGCAGGGATGCCAGGGAGAAGAGGCACTCTGCCCTGTCTCTAACAGCCACTTCAGACCCAGCTCACCTGCTAATTTCAGTCCTACCTCCCAATGTGTGAGTGAGTCAGCAAAGTAAATGTACCACACTAGGTGTGGTTCCTCCAGCTATTGCCTCCACCAGAAAGTGAAGGGAGGTACCTCACAGGATTAAAAAGTAAAAAAAAAGGTAACCACAGAAGCTGGACATAAGATGGGAGACAGGAACAAAGAAGCATGAGGAGCTGCAGACTGCAAAGACAAGAGGCAGAGACAGATTACTCAGCACCTCCATCCATGATTTTTTGGTGAAGAAGGGGAAACAAAAGTGGAGCAACAAAGAAGGTGAGATCTAGGGGTGACTTGGAGGAAGAGAAATTCCAGTGAGTGGGGAGAGCAGGAAAAAATTAGAGAGAAAGCCAGCATGCCCTGGGTGACAGAGAAGACGTTAGTTGCCATTTTATAGGCATCAGTCGGGCACAAACCTTGAAAAGACACGATGGAGAAAGAAAAATCATGTGGGTAGGACATGGATTATCTCCAGAGGAAAGGACATAGCTGTGATATGCAGTGCTAGGCATGAACAGGTGGCATAAAGCATGAGGGAGATGGCAGGTTACAGAACAAGCAGGTACCTCTGGGAAGAAACCTGTGAAGCGTGAAGGAACTGTGTTCTTCTGCCCTTTGACAGGGATACTGTTCAGCAATCCTCCCTGTTCAGGACCAGTCCTCTGTCCTGCCCAGTCCACTGCTAAGAATCTATGCCTGGCAGCTTCTTTGCTAACTTTCCAAGCACCAGAATTGAACTTCCATTTCTTGTAAGGGCAGCTTGAAAAACAGTTTCTTAGCTGCCTTCGGCATATACACTCTCAGCTGCTGGATCAGAAGCACTTCCAGAAGCTTCTGGTTTCAGTTGGCTGAGACTGTGCCTCCTTGCCTTAGACAGTGATCCCTTGTCACCAGCCTGGAGCTCTTCCAGAGCCTCGGCAAGGTCTCTTCAGCTTCCCAAAACTTCTGGACATACAAACCCTTCCCATTTCTCCAGTGCCTTAAGACCTGTTGTCTCACCAGATGACTTAAATTTAGAATACTTTTAAGTACACTTTTACAGTCCCCTGCTCATTTGGTTGTGAAAACCTTTCACACATATTCCACATAAAGGGATGCCTGTGTGGGTCTCAGTGGCTGAAGAAGCCAACTCCTGAGAAGCCAAATGCCCCCAGGTTCTTGGCAGAAGTATTAACCTAAGTAATGCCAGGTTAGAGTGAGGTTCCAGTGCTGATCCTCTAAGCACAGCTCAGTTTATACTAGTATGCTTTTCTGTTGGTATGTAGCAGACCAGAGAAACTAAAGAAGCGAGGGATTAAAACAAGGAACACAAGAAGTTTTCAAAACATGTCTTCGCTTTCCCCAAGAGAGAGGTACAAAGAATGATGCCTTCCTTTATCCTCAAATCAACACATTAACTACTTTACAGGCACTAAATATTCAAACAAAATGAAACTCCCACATTTCTCCAGAAAGCAGAAAGTCCCAGTGCCTCCCCACCCCCTTTCACATGACAAAAATGTCAGTCTTTCACTGGTAGCCTCTTGAATGCAGCCATGTTTTTATAATGAAGAAACCAGAAACCCATAGAATGTTGAAATGGGGCTGCAGCATAAAGTAAACTGAATCCAACACCAAAGTAAATAACACAAACATCATTACCTATCTGTACTAGTCAATCAATCACTTGGTTGTCTGCAATTCCCAGTTAAAACAAATTAAAATTAATTTAAAAAAATGAAGATCCCATGCTTACACGAAGCAGAAGAAATCTTAAAACCTAAGAGCTGACAAACTCAAAGTGCCTTGCTTAGAAAGTAACAGACCTGGCAAGAACAGCAGCCTGTAGCCAGGTCTAGCCAAGGCTTGTCCTTCCTCCACTCATCTAAAAGACAGTTCCTCAGGGCAGGGGTCAGGACAGGGATCAGGGGAACCTGCTTCTTTTGTGAGGGCAGAGAAGAAGCTCTGACATCTTTCTGCAGCAGCAGGGACCACGTGGTACATGCATAGGAAAGAAGGCTTGATGGGACAGATCCTTGCCTGGCGTGGGGTCTGTGCTGTTCACTTAAGGCTGTCACACAACAGAAGAGGTCTTACCATCATCAGGACTCAATCTCCCAGCTGCAGCCTTCCTCCGAACCCTGAAAATGAACAGGCAGTACTCATGAGGTGGACAACAAACCCCACTACCTGCGAGCCAAGGCAGGATTATTTGAACACCAATAAGTAAACACAGTGCAAGCTCTAAAAACCAAAAACCCAGCAAAATCAAACAAACAAAATACTAATTGGACAAGGCACCACTAAGCCATGACTGCTTGCTGTCCGTTTCTCCAGTTCCCAAAGCAATAGAGGGTTTTTTGATCCCCTCAATTATCCTGTCAGAGGCAGGACAACCAGTAATATGACTGTCCCATCCTGCACTGCATGTTGGGATATACTCTTAGATCACCCTCCCAAACCCAACTGCCTCACTCAGGGGATCAAACACACAAAAAACTACTGAAAGGGCAGCAAGAGGTAGAGGCTCACATCATCACAACATTTAAGAAGCCCATACCACCTGCTTCAGTGAAGATGCACAAAAAATCCCATTTGCCCACAATAAGGAAAAAATAACAGCAAAAAAGAGCACACACACTTAAATCATTTCATTGAATTATTCCAATGATATCTTGTTTCATTGATGTGCCTTCAAGTTAAGTCATGCTCCTATCTTATAACTGTTTGGTTTCAGAGCATCAAACTCAAGTACCTCTTCTGAAGCAGCTGAAAATTCTTTGCCGCGTGCAATCTGAGGAGCTGGCTGACAAGCGTGATTCCCACAAACCAACCTGCTATCGGCTGAAAGCTTTTTACAGCTCTTCTCATGCCAACTTTTGCCCAGTAGGGCAGGGAGGAATGTTGAAGGGGCTTCCCTACTCTCAAGCCTCCAAGCTTTGGACAAAGTATTTGCTTAACTGCTGTCAAGGCCAACACAGGGAGCACTGATGGACAAATTCCACCATCCCCACCACCTTAGGAGCACCTGCCTCTTGGCCCATTCTCATTCTGCATTAGTAGTTAGCCACCCTATAGGAGCAAATCTTTCCTCCCTTTTAGACTACTATGCCCCTCCTACCCCTCTAGTCCTTTCTCTTATTTAAGAGAACCTCATGGTTGTCTCCAGGAAGCAGAGGCCCCTGGGGGAGCACTGAAGAATTCTGCCTTCCCCCCGCCTCACCGGGATAACCTGTAACAGCAATTGTGCCCAAGTTCACCTCAGATGCAGGTATAACCTGCAACACAAGCCCAGGCATCAAGGTCTGGGGCAGGAGGGGCAGGTCAGGAAGGCAACCAGCACTCTTGGGAATCCAAGGCCCTATTTAGGTCACTGCCACTTATTGCAGTATTTGGTCCCTGCACTCTGGGAAGTACCTTGTTTCCCCAGTGCTCTGGCACCCTATATCCCAGTCTGGCCACACCACAATTCACATCTGCCACTCAGTGTCCTCATGTAAAGAAATTCAGGAGCAGAGGCGCTCTGAAAGCTAGAGGGCAGGACCTTAGGTTTTCACCATTGTCATGATCCCCATGAAGAAGAAAGGTTTTCTAGCAGATCAGAAAGAGCCCACTGAGTAGTCACAGACTTTCTTGGCTGCTCTGTTCAGACTCTTTCTGCCATGTTTGTCCCAAAAAGCACTGCAGGGTGGGGCATCTCTGTGAATGAGGAGAAAGAGAAAGGCTGTTCTTGTTAAAACCTACCAACTCACCTGATGTAGTGCACAAAAGCAACCACCACTGAACCCAGGTAAAAGGAGAGGAAACTCAGGAAGCTGAAGAACATGGCCTGGATATAAACAGACTCTGAGGAAAGAGAAGGTATCAGTCAGCTCACAGAGCACAGACAGCTCCTCTCAGAGCCAGCTCTCCTGTCCCCAGTGCTACCTAGTGACAATGCCCAGCCCCAAACAGCCCTTCAACCATATCTGCTTTCTTCGAGAGCAATTGCCAGAATGTGTTGCAAGGTCTCCCCCGATTTCTTCACCCCTAGTGCTAGCTGGTGTGCCCATGAGACCACTCTGTGCCCTGCAGCACCTCCTGGAAGGGACCAGGGCTCCAATTGGCTACATTCCCTTTGCTGGTACTTTCTGCACCATCCCACCAGAGAGCTGCCAGCCCAGCCATACCCTTCTACGCAGAAGTGCCAAGTCCCCCTGTAAAGTTGCACTGCTCTGCCCACAGACACTGACTTTTAATAGAGGGCTCAATCATCACTTGAAGGTTCTTTGTTCGCTGCAGGTTCCAGGTGCGGTTAACATTCCCTGTGAGAAACAAAGTGGACAGCATGTGTAAAACCAAGCAAACATTAGCGATCTCTGGCCCTAATTTTAGTTCTCCGCACTTGGAAAATCACCAGGGTCTGGCTTTTCACTATAATCCATGTGTGGTTTTGCTCTAAACCTTTCCAAGACTCCCCAATATGCAGCTTTTTCCATGTGTTGGGTTTTTTTTGTCACCCCTTTCTGTTCACAACCTGTTCTTCAGACTAGAAATCCCTTTCTAAGCCTTCTACACCTTGCTCGAGTCTGGATGCCTGAACCCTGAAGGTAGCTTTTCTTCTATTCATCCAGTTTCCAAAGGGCAGTTTCTCTCACTACAGATACTGGGACACCATTTTTGCCTTTGGCTAAAGCTCTGCTGGAAAACCACTTCTATGCAGGATACTTTTCTAGCAACTTGTTAGGTTTCAGCATGCCTTAGCACACCCTGTCAGTACAGTTCTGCTGACAATTTTAGTGTAAGAGAAAAACACCCAGAAGGTACAATTATTATTTTGGAGGGGAAGTTATGGGCGGGGAAGATGTGGGGCCACTGGGGTAGCCCAGTATATCTGTTGGTTGTAGTTTCACTTCTCCTACAGCAAGGAAGCCATCCAGCTTTAAGGACAGGATTGTCTCCTTTCCAGTTCCAGCTATCACATGAGTGGGGGAGGCTTTGCTTTTACTACTGCCTAGGGAGCAGATGGTGCTTTTCTTGCTGGGAAAGGCAACAGAACAAGCCTTTTGTAAAATTATTCCCCTCAAATTACTTATTTGTCCCCCCAACCCAGGGCTGTTGTAGATCCCAAGGTAACTGTGGGAGAAGATGCTCTCTGCAGGAACTGCCATTTGGGCCTCCATGCAGGTAGAAGAATAATCCAGCAGTAAGGGCTGGGAGGGGAATCAAATCAAACCAAAAATCTGTAAGCAGCTCTGTCTGAACGTCTCCAGTATTTCCCAAGACACCTGTGACTGCACCAAAGAGAACATAATCCCAGCAAACCAGGCACTGTACTAGCTAGCCACATGATGGAACGATCAAGACTCTAACTTACCCAGCAATATCAAACCTATACTTTACTCTTTCTCACAGTTAACTGGACAAGATAGAGGTGTATGACCACCCTGTGTTACCTCATAGGAAGATGCCAAAGGTCTCCCACTACTCCATCACTTGGATGCCTCAACCAAATTTTCCTCCCAGAACCACTTACCATGGATGGACGAAGGCACAGAACCCCCACAGGCATAATCCTCTGGCTTGATGACAAACACAACAAAGAACTGCTCACCCGGGAAGTCCTTTCTCTGTGTGGGAGGAAGATGACAGAATATATAAGAAGCGAAAGAGCCTCTCCCTCCAACACAAAGCAGAAACAGTGCTCCAAAGGGCCAGAGATCAGGTCTTAGCCAGCAGTCACTAACCTTAATAGCGACCTGCCTGTTCTGGGTATGCTCCTGGCATCCTTGCTGACAATAAACTAACTGAGTTCACCAGTATGTGGTACAGCAGTGCCCCAGTACAGGCAAACCAATGCTAATGCATTTATTTACTTGTTTCAATGAGTGCGAAACATCTACCTAAGCTTTGCTTATTATAAGGCCCTACTATGACCACTCAGTAGTAGAAGAGTCAAAGTTTGAACAGAACAGAAGACCCCTGGTTGCAGCCACTCACATCTAGAGCTTCAACCAATAATACACCTACCTAAGCAAAAGATAACCATGATTTTGTGGAAAAAGGTAACATCTCTTCTCCTACTGATATCAGCTGATATAATAAAAACAAAGGATCACAGCCACACCAGAATTAACAAAGTAAAAGTAGGGATGCACAGGACAAGCCACTGAAAATAAAACAACAACAAAAAAGAAAGCAACACAAAAAACCCCACAACATTGGGGCAACAAAAATATCAGTGTCTTACCTGTACTGTTATAGCAGCTTGCTTTGTCATAGACTGGTAAACACCATTGAATTCCACATTATGGTCCAGATCATACACTGGGCACTAAAACAGTCATGACTAAGGGTTAAATCAGGCACACAAAATCCAAACTAATTTTGTAGGGAGCCAGCAGGAGAACAGACAGTGTAGAGCAGCAGAAAAAGTATGTTGACAGAGCTAATGAAAAAAGAACCTGTCCAGAATTTAGAAGAGCTATTCTGTGTCCCGCACTCACTGATCTCAGTATTCTCACAAGAGGGCTGCAGTTTAATCCCATATGAGGATTCAGCTAGATCAATCACTCCACAATTCCCACAGGGCTGTGCATACACTCAGCTGAACACTGGCTGTATCACATATTTTGCAGCCCGCACTATATGCCCAGTGCTTGCTCTTATTTTACTGTTTCCCACTACTCATAGTACCTGTCAGGTTGAAAAATTGCCTTTCAGTCTCTCCTCCTGCCTTTCTACCATTCAAACACAGCCATACAGGTAGTTGATGTGACCCTCTCTTCATACTTCAGATGTTAAGGACAATTGTCAAGACTTCAGAGCCAGCAGCCAAGGCATCCAGCACCTCTGTCACCATCTCGCTGCTCCCACACTGCAGGTCCCTGCATCTTTCATGAAGATGGCAAAGCAGGAGAAATATGGGGCTATTTTCCAGTTATGAGCTACACAGTATGAATAGTTGCTCTACCCTTCTCAGGAAAGGGGATGAATAAGTGTGGAGAGAAGAAATCAAATTGGAAAAGAGGAGAGACCTCATATCTGCAAATCAGAAGTTTCCCCAATGTTGCCTTGAGCCAGAGGAGATTCAAGGGAACAAGCACTGTTCCCTTCTTCAGTCACCAGCATCCATCCAACACCACTCCACAGACAGAGATCCATGTTGCAAGGCAGCAGGGCATTAAACCTCACAAGAGGAACATGATTTACAAATGCCCTATGGACAGGCTGGAGAGGAAGAGCACCACCACTTAATTGCCAGAAAAAAAAAAAAAACCTGTATGAGCTTATTGAACTCTGACCTCTGATGCTGATCTCTATTTTTGCCTTCTTTCCACAGGATTTTCATTCCCCTTTCAGGGGTCCCCTTCACCACCACAAAAGCAGGGTGAAGCCCTTCCTAGGGCTTTTATCTCTGTTGGGGCACAGAGGCCCTCACAGGAGGACCCAGAACTCCATCAGGCAGCTCCTTACCATTCTCTGCTCGGACTTACCACAATATCCTGGACAGAGACAACTGAGCATGGGTAGGCTGCATCAGACACCACTTTAATAATGACTGAATCGACATCCTGAGGAAACTTGTAGAGAAAATACTGAAAAGAAAGCAGAATACTGAGAGTTATGGTCCAGAAATCCCTGTCTGTAGCTTCAGTACCTCCCTAAGGTACCTGCACAGCCCAAGCGGGGCTTTGAGTGTGGATGTGGAGGGCTTTCATAAAAATTCACACTTCAATCATTAGAACCCTATATTACACGTTAAATATATATTTATCATAGGTTAAATATGTACAGAAAACTCTGCCCCTTGTGCAGCATGTTGTTAGAAAGACATCTTCAACATGCAAGATACAGCATAGATTCTGCTCCCCTTAAGCCTTTTTGCACCTGATCAAGCTGAAGTGACTTCGTTTTATAGCCTTCTCCATTTTACCTTGCAGTAAAGGTAAAATGGTTTCAACGCTGCTAGCTGTACTTTATATATGGAATATATCTGAGAATTTATCTTAGATGGGTTGCCTCAAAGACAGATGGTGGAAAGTACTAGGTCAAATAGTTGAACTCTGAAGAGTTCTATACATAAATGCCTGAGACTATTTGTGTGATTTAGAGGGTTGGTTTTGCTTGATTTTGAGGGCAAGGTATAAATGGAGGCTTCCATTCTCAGTTCAGCTTTGAAAATAACTGAACTATAGCTCTGAAAAAAAGTTAGGTGAGACTAATATCTGCTAATATTCCTACTTTTCCTCTGAGGGCAAGCTTCTCACGCTTCCATGCTTTGAACAGGCTCACATGACAGTCTGTGGGGTCAGGAGATGCCCTTCCCTGTCCCAGCAAGGGCCTTTTCAGATTCAGGCAGAATACGTTGCAGGCAACTTCTTTATTTGCATATTTTTTCCAGTAAAAGCACGATGTACTACCCCAGCCAGCTACTGGTTTTTGTGCCCACCCCAGCAGGCAGGCTTGTTGCAAGGGCTCCCATTATCCTACTTAGATCCCAGACTCTGAGAGCTCAGCCTCACAGTCACAGCTATTGTGAGGGACTGATGGGCACCTCACCCCATCTCAGAGGGAATGCAAGGCTGAGGACTGCCACACCAACCACTTTCCTCCCTTTCTTATTCTGACCTGATGGCTAAAGGCCATAGGGACGGAAGCTACCACAGCTCCTGCTCAAAACTATAACCTGAGATATTCCCCAGCTGGCAAGCTCCCTTTATGTCACATGAACCATAGCACTGAGCCGGGGGCAGGCATCTCTTATCTGCTTTCCCCTCCCATCCCCTTCCCAGGATGTAGGGCTCTCAACTTAGAAGGGCAGGGACAAGCAAGAAATCACACAGAGCTTTTTCCAATTTTGCCTGTTTCTACTGAAGCATTTATTCCCACCACCCCTCTCCATGCAGGGTCCTCCCACTGCTGAGGGAGTGCTCATTCCAGCTGCAAGTCCTTACAAACCGAAAATTCACCAAGACATTTTCTTCAGCTGAGCATGTTTCCTCTCTGCCAAGCAAGCATGCTGGCAGCCTGAACTCCTTGATTTTTCAGGTGCACTCCCCTTAGAAAGCTTTCAGGAAGTCACCCAGGAGGACATAATTTTCTTTCTAAGTTGCAATTATACCAAACTACAGAATTAATTTAAGAGGCATTGAGATCTATAGTTCTCACCTGCACAAACTGAGTGCTATAAACATCTCCAGGTAACACTCCTGACCTACACCAGCACATCTAATTTCTCCTTCTACCTTCAGGCATGACAGGGGTGCTGGGCAACAACCCACTCAACTTTTTGTTGTTTTAGGGCTATTCCAAAACTCATCTAAACTTTTAATTGCCATTTTTTTTCTCCCCTTTCTCCCCAACTATTTCACAGAATCACAGAACAACCAGGTTGGAAGGGACCCATCGGATCTTCTAGTCCAACCATTCCTATCTAACACTAAACCAAGTCCCTCAATACCTCATCCATCCGTGTCTTAAACACCTCCAGGGAAGGTGACCCAACCACCTCCCTGGGCAGCCTATTCTAATGCCCAATGACCCTCTGCGTGAAAAACCTCCTCCTAGTATTTAATACTTTGATTTACAAAGCATGATACCAATTAAGAAGAACTCACCTTCTGCTCTCTACACCTGGCCTATAATTAAATCACCAATCTTATATTATTAATTATGAAAAATAACAGACCACAGTCACAAAGTTAATTCCAGGGCAGATCGAAACACTCTAGAGTCAAATTACTAGATTAATGAGAGTTTATAAAGAAACACCACCATTTCCTGTGCTTTTATACTATAAAATACTATGTGCATCTACAAACCAGCTTAAGATATTTGACAGGAAAAAAAGGATAAGTTGGGATCCCTGGTAACAGGAAACAAAATAAAGTGATGTTACTAAGAGTGCTAGCAATAACAAAAATGGAGTCCCAGACAGCCTGGGTAAATTACATCCTCTCCCAGCAATATGAGCTCCTGTATTACTATAGTTACTGCCAACAGCATTTTCATTCAAGAGAGGTCTTGTAGTATCTGTAGGGCTCTAAACAAGGCTGCTCAGCTATATGTGCTCTATACATGTGCTCTCTTCTGAGCTAATGAACAGACTTATCAGGCATTTAATTTATCACCTTGCAACCTGACTTGCTGCTTTGAGCAAGGAATAGGAATCCAAGTTCTGTTATACCTTTAGAGCTTATTGATTTACCTATATATTTTAGTCCAGTACAGACTGCATCTTGGCTTGCCATGCTTAAGGCAATTGAACCAGTGTTGACTGGAACAAGGCACTGGTGCCCATCACCTCACTTCTCATAAAGTGTAGCTGTCCAATGGCCTCTGGACTTTATAAATTTCCACAATTTCCTGAACTGCAGATACTATTCATTCACACCGACCACGGTGTCTGGTTCACTTAACTGCTTTGCATAAGGACCTAAACGTGCCTCTAGGGTAGATGAGATGCTGCTGCCTCTTCACTACATACACAGAAAACTCAACCATAAGGAAGTTTCCTTGCATCCTAAGAGGGAACTGACCTAGTCACGATGTTTTTGACATCTCTTACAAAAAACCACATTGACCATTTGGATGTGGTAATACATACAAGCAACACTGCACAGGACTTCTCCTTACCTGGGGCTGGGAAGGGCTGGCAGTGAAGTTAAAGGCTTTGTTGGTCCTACAAAAGAAATGTCAGTATGCTGAAATCTAACACTTTCAGAGTTGGAATACACACAGAGTACATTCAGATCAAGCAAAAGAAAACAGGCAATGCATTTAAACTAAAAGAGCAGAGATTTAGACTAAACATACAAAGAACGTTTTGTATGCTGAGCATGGTGAAACACTGGAACAGGTAGCCCAGAGAAGTGGTAGATGCCCCATCCCTGGAAACATTCAAGGTCAAGGTTGGACAGGGCTCTAAGCAACCTGGTCTAGTTGAAGATGTTCCTGCTCGTTGCAGGGTGTGTGGACTGGATGACCTGTAAAGGACCCTTCCAACCCAAATTATGCTATGATTCCATGGAAAAAAAAAAAATCTCTTTTTTTTCATAGGAAGGAAAAAGAAGGCAAGAGTAGGTAGATGGACCAAATCCCTGTATAACAGATACATGAAGAAATTACATGAGTATTCTCATATCCGAGCTTACTCAAGTTGGAAGTTCTCCAGCCTGGTGACTAGCAGCTCATACGCAATATTAAATGGTGCCATGGAAGCCACATCCACAAATATAATCTGGTCGGAAGGTCCTGCCTCAGGTGTTGGCTCAGAAGGACAGAGGGTCCGACTCACTTCTTGGTAGTTGTAGGTTCTCTGGTAGCTACAACAGCCAGGGGAAGGAAGGAAGAGAAAGTTAGATGGAAGAGAGAGAGCAGTTAAAAAGTCATTCTGCAGTTCTAAGAATAATATAATTTCTCCCCTGCTTGATTAACTAATCTGAAAGGCCAAGACCATTCATTTTCTGAATAAGAGCTCAAACTCAACCTCTGTTGCCTCCTGCGGCCTGTACAAGGGATTGGCCATTGCCAGCACTTCAGCCCTATTGGGGCTGCATGTGCCATCTGCACATCTAACGCATCTGACATTTGCCGGAGTCAGAGAGAGCAGTGACAATCGCTGCTGTAACCATACCCTACACCAGGCAAGACACTACAGGGCATCTTCTGCCTGGTGCCAGGATTTCAATCACAGCATGAAGCTTTGCATCTCGGATGGTCACAAATGTCTGCAAAGTCTCAGTACTTGCAGCTTAACTATCTCTAAGGTTGCTGATACTACACAGTAGCATCACTATCACAAAGAAAATACCACCAAAACAACTCAGAATATATTCAACTTGGGTGTACCTGTGGTGAGAGATAGAAGAGAGCCCTTATTCCCCAAATGCACTCTAACACAGCTATTAGGGCCAAATGCCGGATCCTGCACTTGGGGCACAACAACCCTATGCAGCACTACAGGCTAGGGGAAGTCTGGCTAGAAAGCTGCTAGGAGAAGGACCTGGGGATGTTGGTTGACAGCTGACTGAACATGAGCCAGCAGTGTGCCCAGGTGGCCAAGAAGGCCAATGGCATCTTGGCTTGGATCAGAAACAATAGGACCAGCAGGTCCAGGGAGGTTCTTCTCCCTCTGTACTTGGCACTGGTGAGACCGCTCCTTGAATACTATGTTCCGTTCTGGGCCCCTCACCACAAGAAGGATGCTGAGGCTCTGGAGCGAATCCAGAGAAGAGCAATGAAGCTGGAGAGGGGACTGGAGAACAAGCAGCTGAAGGAGCTGGGGTTGTTTAGCCTGGAGGAGGCTGAGGGGAGACCTTATTGCTCTCTACAACTACCTGAAAGGAGGTTGTAGAGAGGAGGGAGTTGGGCTCTTCTCCCAAGTGACAGGGGACAGGACAAGAGGGAATGGCCTCAAGCTCCACCGGGCGAGGTTTGGGCTGGACATCAGAAAAGTTTTTTTCACAGAATGGGTCATTGGGCACTGGAACAGACTGCCCAGGGAGGCGGTTGAATCAACAATCCCTGAAGGTATTTAAGAAATGGGTAGATGAGGTGCTGAGGGGCATGGTTTAGTATTTGATAGGAATGGTCAGACTCCTGTACATCCTTTCCAACCAAGTGATTCTATGATTGTGTGTTCTTTTGAGATCTTGTTCAAACCCTGCTGCAAACTAGAGCCTAAGAACTACTTGCATACATCATAAGCAGTTGTAGAAAGGACAACAAGACCATGTGATTTGGTAGATCCCCAGCAGACACTTCCTGGTGCTCTGTGTTGACATTTGAGAAATTAAGAGACAAAAGCAGGCTGCCAAGTAAGAGGCTACCCATCAAATCATGGTCTTCCTACATTCAGCTGACAGTGAGCAAGTGTGCTTGGCAACAAAGCCCTGCAGTCTACACATGCAGCAAGATCTAAGCACTTGAAGAATGATGCTGGATACAGCTGGCAGACCAGTGTATAACAAGGAAGAGACTCCAGTACTTACAGGCCTCGAAAAATTAGTGGGACCTGCCATGACAGCACTCCCTTCTGTTGGCGAACTACGAACAGGACAGGATATTGGAGGTTCTCAGAACTGCTGTTCACGTACACCCGCACTGCATCTACCTGTGAGACGAGAAAGGAGAGCACAGACAGGTGTTAGCCAAAGGCAAAGAACAAGACAGCTCCAAATCTAGGTGGGAAGAAGCTTGTTGCCCTTTCTCAGTCTGACCTAGATACTGGTAATATCCACGGGGAGATCAGCAGAGTTTGTCACTGAACTTGTTATTCAGACTCAGAAGTCATTTACAGAAGCAAGGCAGCCTCCACAGGCTGCCTTGCCTGGAAGTGTTTGAGGTGTGGGTGGTTGGGGTACTGAGGGGCATGGTTTGGAGATTGATGGGAATGGTTGGATTCAATGATCCAGTGGGTCTCTTCCAACCTGGTGATTCTACGATTCTATGATTCTATGAAAAGAGACAGTACATCTCAATCAGAGGCCTTTAAATGATGAAACTATATGAGGTAGATAAGAGGTACACATTTTAAGCCCACCACATCTTGAAAGATTAGAATGGACTCTCACTAGAGCAGTGAAAGACTTTTCACAGATGTCTCAACTTTATACCCTAAAAATAGTAAATATCAGAGAGTGCCACCTTCTGAAAGAACACAGAGAGTAAGGAAGATAGCAGGAGGGCAAAGAAAGCTGTTGCCTCTGTGTATAAACCCTGGAAATAGAGGAGCAATACGAGGCTTCCATGGTCCAAGAGGAGGTGGTCAGAGCCTTGCTTGCCCAACTGGACACCCACAAGTCTATGGGGCCAGATGGGATTCACCCTAGGGTATTGAGGGAGCTGGCAGATGTATTGGCCAAACCCCTTTCCATCATCTTCCAGCAGTCCTGGAAGACTGGGGAGGTACCTCTGGACTGGAGACTGGCTGATGTAGTGCCCATTTACAAGAAGGGTCGCAGGGAGGATCCGGGGAACTACAGGCCAGTCAGTCTGACCTCAGTGCCAGGGAAAGTCATGGAACAGGTGATCTTGAGTGCTATCATGAAGCACACGCAAGAGAACTGGATGATCAGGCCCAGTCAACATGGGTTCACAAAAGGCAGGTCTTGCCAAACCAACCTGATCGCCGTCTATGAGAAAGTCACTCGGCTGCTGGATGAGGGAAAGGCTGTGGATGTGGTCTTCCTGGACTTCATCAAAGCCTTTGACACAGTTTCTCACAGCATTCTGCTATGGAAACTGTCAGCCTCTGGCCTGGGCAGGCGCACACTCTCCTGGGTAGAAAACTGGCTGCATGGCCGGGCCCAGAGAGTGGTGAGAAATGGTGTTAAGTCCAGCTGGAGGCCAGTGACAAGTGGGGTTCTCCAGGGCTCAGTGCTGGGTCCAGCCCTGTTCAATGTCTTCATCAATAACCTGGATGAAGGCATTGAGTGCACCCTTAGCAACTTTGCAGATGACACAAAGCTGTGTGGAAGTGTCGATCTGCTGGAGGGTAGAGAGGCTCTGCAAAGGGACCCAAACAGGTTGGACCACTGGGCAGTGTCCAACAGCATGAGGTTTAACACGGCCAAATGCCGGGTCCTGCACTTGGGGCACAACAACCCTATGCAGAGCTACAGACTGGGAGAAGCCTGGCTGGAGAACTCCCAGGAGGAGAGGGACCTGGGGGTGTTGGTCGACAGCCGACTGAACATGAGCCAGCAGTGTGCCCAGGTGGTCAAGAAGGCCAATGGCATCTTGGCTTGTATCAGAAATGGTGTGACCAGCAGGTCCAGGGAGGTGATTCTCCCTCTGTACTCAGCACTGGTGAGGCCGCTCCTTGAATACTGTGTTCAGTTCTGGGCCCCTCACCACAAGAAGGATGTTGAGGCTCTGGAGCAAGTCCAGAGAAGAGCGACGAGGCTGGTGAAGGGGCTGGAGAACAGAACCTATGAGGAGTGGTTGAGAGAGCTGGAGTTGTTTAGCCTGGAGAAGAGAAGGCTGAGAGGAGACCTCATTGCTCTCTACAACTACCTGAAAGGTTGTAGAGAGGAGGGAGCTGGCCTCTTCTCCCAGGTGACAGGGGACAGGACAAGGGGGAATGGCCTCAAGCTCCGCCAGGGGAGATTTAGGCTGGAGATTAGGAGGAAGTTTTTCACACAGAGGGTCATTGGGCATTGGAATAGGCTGCCCAGGGAGGTGGTTGATTCCCCTTCCCTGGAGGTGTTTAAGGCACGGGTGGATGAGGTCTTAAGGGACTTGGTTTAGTGTTTGATAGGAATGGTTGGACTAGAAGATCCGATGGGTCCCCTCCAACCTGATTGTTCTATGATTCTATGATTCTATGATTCTACTTGAGATGGCAGCTTATGCTTGCACCGAGGACAAACAGTTAAGAAAAAAGTCTTGCAATTGCAAGTCTAGAAGAAATTTTCCTATTTATTTTTGTTTAACAATTTTAGACTTACATAGAAGCTTAGTTTGCTGGAACAAGACAGCTTCTTGAAAACCATAATCATTATCAACTTGCCTGCCATCACCACACAATTCCAGCCACCAGTTCCTAAAAGATAACATCTTCAACAAAACCCATCAGAAATAACTTAATCAACCCTCCTTTGAGATAGAAGGGCAAGCACTGGAATCTTTTTCCATTGCCTTCTGGTTTCTAAATCATTTTTAATACTCTTTTGGCATGCCTTCAAGTTTTTCCTTCTGATCACAAAAACTACCTATGCAGTTTTGTTTCCAAGTAAATTTCACCACAGGGTACCAAAACCAGGTTAAGAAAACCACCATCACAAAGTACGAATCATAGGTAACACCTGAAGGATATCAATATAGTAGGCCACCACCACCAGACAGCACTGGAATGTTAAGCTGCTGCTTCCTTAGTATCTGTGACTGCCCTGCTCCACTCTGGGAGCTCAGACAGGACACGTTGGCATAACTGGGAAATGCAGGGACTGGGCTGAACGAGCTGTTCCTTGTTAGCAGGTGTTTAGTGTAGAACTGTCGTTACAGAAAGGACACATTCCAGCTACATGTCCAGCAGCTTTTTGCCTATGAAACAGTTAAAGCAAGGCAGCCTCCACAGGTGGAGGGTAAATCACTGGCCAGGTGAATCAGCACAGTCCACTGAGGGGCTCACATCAGATTCACAGCAAATGGTACTACTGATTTATGCATCCTCAGCTACTCATAAATGCAAGCTGGACATCAGGAAATTCTCTTTTGCATTCACTTCACAAAAACAGAAACTACAGGGGATATGTATATATTGCAGATAATCAGGTTTACATTAAACAACTGATTCATTTGTATTCACTAGAAGACCTAGAAAGTTGCACTTTTTCTACTAAATTCTCAAATTAAAAAATGTAATAGATGTAATAAGTATATGCTAACCCTGAGTGGTATTAAGAAAAAAAACAAAAGCACTGTTTTACAGTTTGCCCGGATTCTGAACACAGAAATGAAAGTTGTATGTAAGTGAAAATGCTGCTTCTTCCCACTTTGGATCTTCCCTTTCAGCAAACTAAGTGTTTTCAATATTGGTTCTAAGAGGAAAAACACAAACAAAAATTCACAGACTGTTAAGAAAAAGTCAGACAAAGGAAAAAACCTCCTCCGAGTTATCCTACAAAACATATAAGAGAGCTCTAGCTTTCTGTCATAAAAAAGTACAGCTTCTCATATCTATTATGATACACTAGGGATAATTCTATGATGTCTTAATGCCTCCTGGAAACCTCAGTTCTTCCAACTATTCCACTACAGTGCATACACAGCAAGTAACTTATCTCCAGTGGTGCAGTGTGTTATTTAGCTTTATTAGTTTCTCATGTCATTTGGCTTATATAGGTAAGAATACATTCCACCTGTGTTCTACAGTGTATTGTTTTGGACCCTCTGCTTTGTAATCCAATACTGTTTCCTAAGCAGACAAGCACAACATTGCCAATACAAGGCTGAAGAACTATTTTTAATACCAGTAGTTGATAGTCTGAGATCTTCACTAGACTTTTTATGTGATCTTAAATGTCTGTTAGGCCAATGTGTGGAATTCCTTGATTTTAAGAGAGAGGAATACCATTCCAAGATCACATCCCTGAACAATTCTGCACATGATGGAAGTGTTTTCTTAATTTTCACTCAACAAAGCAGAGCTCTCCAAGTCATGTCAAAAGGGGAGTATTTTCTACACGAATGAAGTATGAAATCAGCAAGAGAGAGCTTCAGAAGACCTTTTGCCTGCCTTGTGGAGCACCACGTCAGACGTGGGGAACACATCCTGCTTCACAAACGAATGAAGTATTGCACGGGCAGACAAGAATGACCACCACCTAACTGTTTCATACAGCTCATACCCAAAAGGAAAGATGAGAAAACAGCCCTCGCCTGCTTTGGGAGTTGAAAGTACACAGAAGTAGGGGCCGGAGCTTTATAAGGATGTAATCCCAAGTGCACCTTTGGGTGAACAAGGTCACACAGTCAGCTGCTGGGGACAGCAGCTGGGAGCTCGTGGCTGGAATTAGGCCAGCTTTAAATATGCAAGATGTACACATACTGCAAGTGCTGCAGCACTATTAAATTCACTTTCCACCCATCAAACCAGACTGGAGAAGGGGAGCAGGAGAACAGCTGAAAGAGTTACACCCAGACTCCACCCCATGTGCTGTAAATACCAGCAGAGGACAAGACTTCCTAACTGTGCTGTGCCTTCACCATGGCCTCAACTCTTACACTGTATTCTGCTGATGCAGCAGTTCTGATCTGCAACCAGCGAGTACCTGTTCAGCACAGCACACTGCTGGACACGTGAGGCCCTTAAATCCAAACGGGACATGCAAGTCTTGGAGTCTACTTCCCTTGGGAGCCTCTATTAAGAACCCAAACTGAGATGGCAATTTCTGCCCTCGCGGAAGACAAAATGCCTAGCAGGAAATAAGCATCTCATCCTCACCCTTTGAAACCCTATCTTGCTCAGAGAAAAGTTGCTCAATGCTGTCAGCTTTGGATCTCTCTACAGGTGGGGACTCCACAACCTCTTGGGCTACCTGTTCCTGTTCCAGACTGCCCTCACAGTTGGGGGTGAGAAATGTTTAGACGGAATTTCCAGTGTTTCAGCCTGTGCTCGTTGCCCCCTGTCATTACCCAGGCACCCACTGATAAAACCTCATCTCCTCTTTCTTCATTCCCTCCCATTAGGTACTTACACACAATGATGTCATCCCCTCGAGCATTCTCTGCTGCAGGCTAAACAGTCCCATCCCTCTCAGCCTCTCCTCACAGAAGAGAGATGCTCCAGTCCCTTCATCATCTTTGTGGCCCCACTACGGACTGGCTCCACTAAGTCCATACCTTTCTTCTACTGGGGAGCCCAGAACTGGACACAGTAGTCCAGGTTTGAAAGCTTTGCAGCTTTGTACCTGCTCAAGGCAAATCCGTAGAGCATTACTCTTCCCCGCTTTTACAAGACCAAGCCACTTCTGTAAGAGCTTCCTGAACAAGCCTAACAGTTAAACTTCTCATACAGTGATTCACTAGTGCTCCATTCACACATGGTTTTGCCCTGACACCTTCCTGCTAGCCTTAATGTCTACTGCTGCAGCCAGTCAAAAGACTTAGCACAGGGTTACAAGTTGCCTCCGTTTGCTGTCAACACTAATACTGGCTTCTCCCTTTAACCTAAAGTCAATACCCTGAGCATATATTGTTTGAGGGCTCTTCTAGATTAGTTGCTTTACTAGTCTAAAAGTAGTAACGTTTCCTTTAAGGAAGGGAGGAGGAAAAAGGGAGAGAACCGCCTATGAATCCAAAGATACCAGATGTTTACTTAACTAACAATAAGCAACACCAAGATCAATTCATTCTGTTAAGGACTGACCATCTATTTTCAGGCAGCCCTGCTGCTGTGGCAGCTACCACTCCACATGCCTGTAGGGCCTGCTCAGGTAACCAAACTTTTGCAAGTTTTAGCTTCCCCATATAGTTAATGTACAACTACTGAGAGGCCTCTTGATTTCACAGTGACATGCTAAATGCCCACAGCAGCCATCATCTCCATTCTACAGACGCTGACAATCAGTTGTGAAAGAAGAGGTACAAGCAGCACGTTTTGAGCTTAACTGGGGACAAACAGTGATGGAGACGTGAAAAATTCGAGATCTGCTTTTACTGCGTCGCCCTCATGAAACATCAGGTTAAGAGGGACGGTGTCATAAAACCTGCAGCCCACAGCTCTGTCACCTTCCTGCTGCAGTACAGAATAGACAAGCTGCCTCATGTGCAACTACTTGGGGTATGTTCCCCTCCACTTCCCCTCCCTGCATCTCACCAAGTCACGTTCCTCTGACTCTCTCCAGCCCAACAATCCTTCTGCCTGCTTCACCACAAAGGTAAGGGTACAGGACACTTAAGTTGTCCAAAATGTGGATCTGTTACCTGGTGTGCAATAAGCTGATAATTACATCACCGAGAGAGGCACTGTTTATTCAGGTTTTGGTAAATCTCGTGTGCTTGGATGCTTATTTTTTTCCTCAAATCAAGTACACCTCAAGGGGTTTATGGCCTCAATTTATACACAATGTTACACAAAGCCGTACATTATTCATCATACATGTAACCACAGTTACATGTAATTACATATATAAAAATGTAATTATATATGCAATTTTATATATATATATGTAATTATATATAAAAATCTAATTATATATGTAATTTTATATAAATGTCAAGTCATTCCTTGCACCTTCTGCACAAGCTTCAAAGGGGTCTTCAGAGGTGTTTTGGTGCTCAGTACCCCAGAAATTACCTATCAAGTTCACCTATCAGTCAACTCTTCCCAATCTCCTCCCAATTACTGCCAGTATCTCTAAACTGCTGGCTTGGAATGTCTTAATTTAAATAAATGTCCAACTCATCACTCAAAAGTCATGGTAATAAACTGCACTATTATCTAACCATACAGCTGAACAAGCTTTAATCTCCTACTACAATAACAAAAGATAATCCTTAACTGGGACCCACCTTGTGTAAGTGTCTGGTCTATCTGATGATTCTAAGATATTTTTTAAGATATTAAAAATACATGGGATTTTACCCACATTTACATGTTTAGTGCCCACCATGGTATAAGGTTCAACCATACAGCACCTCTCAAAAGGACACTCACGTAAAACACAGAATTCCAGCATGGCTGAGGTTGGAAGGCAGCTCTGGAGATCATCTAGTCCAATGTCTCTGTTCAAGCACGGTCATCCAGAACAAGCTGATCAGTTGGGTTTTGGATAACTCTATGGATGGAGACTCTACAGCCTCTCTGGGAGGCTTCTTATAGTGTTTGATCACCCTCACTAAGACTTCCCCTCTATCCAAGAGAAGGGCAAAGAAAGGGAAGCAAAAGCTTTGGTGATTAACACTTTGACAGGGCAAAATCTGAGAGGGGAGAGAACGTCTCTTTCCCTCTGCTATGATCCAGCAGTTAGATGCCTCATTTTGTTTCCCTTTCTCCACAAAACTAAGCTGATCATACACCTTCTACAACATTTATTCAGATTTGCTGCCATTTCCATTATCTTATAATACTGCCATTATACTAGTAAGAAATAGGATTACCAGGAGGCAAGACTCTTAAGGCTCAATATTCTTTAAAATCTAAGCACTTGCTCTTATTTCTTACCCCTATAAAAACCAGTATGTGCTATATTAACCACCATCCATGACTTCTCTCCAAATTTCTTGTGTTCAATTCTTTGTATTTTCTTCCTGTAACAGGTGGTCAGAGTTTCTTTATCCTGTTCCCATGAAACCCCACATTAAAGTCCCTTGAGCTCTTTTAGGTCTGATAACACACCTGGCCTATATCTAGGCTCACAGGTGTGATCCCATTATATTTCCTTCATCCCTCTCACCTTTCTTTCTGCAGGCAAAGCTGCTTCCCAGGCCCCATTCTAATAGGGTCCTTCAGTCAGAGAGGAACATCAGAAAGTCAGAAGCAACATTTACAGAGCAGCCAATTAAGAAGACCCCAGTGTACTTTAAACTTCACCTCAATGTATTAGCAACTCACTTGCTGTGAATAACTCTGCTCTTCAGACATTTGAACATAGCCCAGATCAATCAGGAGCATCACGCCATCTAACCCCATCCAAATCTTTATAATAGAAGCCCAGGAAAAAAAAAACCAGAGTTACTAAAAAGATGGGCTGATGATGACTAAGGTGCCAGTCCACTTAGTTATTTACCCTTATGCCATCACCAGAGTAACACACAGGCTCTCGTGGGTATATCCTGCACTTCCAGAGGAAGGGACAGATCCCTGCCCCAGGAAGTACCTCCATTCTCCCCCCTCAGAAGTCTCAGGATTACAAAACTTAGGTTGACAAAAACATATCATTCAAATAGGTGGGATCTGCCTGTGGGGCAAACCTGCTGAAGCAGTTCCCAATTTATGGTCCCTCCAGATCCTCCCCCTACCTGCAAACGACTTTGGGAGTATGACAGCCACAAAGTTCAGCAGAATCTAGATGCTATTACGAGGAAGCTTGAGAAAGTAGAGGAAGGACTAACATTTAGCTGTCAACAAAGCTTCTCTCATTTGCTGTCAGTCAGTCTCTGATTTTGTGCTACAGAGTGTAAGAAACCTTAGCTAGTGTCTTTGAGAAACCCGTTTTGCCCAGCAGGATGAACTGTTGAGCAGAAGCATCACAAGGGACAGGGATAACAATTTGCATCTATGAATCCATATTTATGTTTTTTCAGGCTTTTTTCCAATTAGCCTACCTTAAACTTTTAATCCCTGTTTTGTTTCTAGACTCTATTGTCTTGATAGAGACAATACAAATTTTCATCCAACAGATTTAACAACTTTACCACTAAGCCAGTATTCATAGTCCCATCTTTCCCTTTGAAAGTAAGCATTTGATGTTTGCTTAAAGTAAATCATCTCCAGCAAAATATTTTTAGAGAAGTGGGGAAAAAAGCAGGTGGTAAAGGAAGAAAAGGTGATTTATTTATTTCAAACATTCTCAATCCACACCTTTCCACCGGTTATTTCAAGAACAAGCAATTCTGACACGAGAACCCCTCCCTGCTCCAGAATCACTGCTCTCAGCATATACACCCCTCCCTCCCAAAACAGAAATAAGATAATAACTGTGTTGCATGTAGAGACAGGAGGGAGGGAAAAAGCACAGATTTTATTTAAAATAAGCTCACACAACTTAAAATAAGAACAAACAACTAAGCCTCATTCTGCATCTGCCCCCACTCATTCAGCATGGGTGAGATAAGGAGTTTTGCCTGCTGGTAAGAGGGTCAGCCAGGCTGCCATCATTCCTGCAACACCACCACTGCTGAAGGACCTCACTTCAGAGAAAATCATTTCCAGCACTGAAAAAAACGATTGCACCTTCCCTTTCTCTAAAGCTGTCTGTATTGGTAGTGTAACAAGGTGCTAGATTTCATCTGTACCTTCCAAGCTGAAATCCTTACCTCCTGCAGATACCTGTGGTTTGGTTTCAGGTGGGACAGTCCAGATTGGATCTAAGGAAACAACCTCGTGTATCAAACGCTCCTTTTGACAACGGGGCGCTGCACTAGTGTTTGTCCGCAATAACCACACTGCTGCCCTTTGTGCTGTGGGACTGAGGCTGGGTCAGTTCTGCTTTTGAGAATTCTGCTCCTCACATTCCTCCCCATCACCAGCCCTCTGCCATGTGGATCTATATTCACCAGCCAAGCTCATGACAGTTTTGTATCACTGACCTTGAGTGTTTTTCTGTACTTCAAGGTGGACAGAGCAGTCAGACAGCAGAATAAAGAGAGCTCTCAGCACTATATAAAAATGTGTTAGATCAGAAAAGACAAATATTTGTACTTCAGTTCTGTCACCTCCCTGGAGATAGAGGGAGGAAAAAAAAAAGGAAAGAAATTAAAAATGAGTACGTCTGAATTCCATTCTCTGGATGGGAACATGCAGAAGGAGCTGGTTGCAAATTCACACAGTTGAACAGGACTGATACGGCTGCAACCATTAAACAAAATAAACCAGGCTCTTGTTGACACAAAAGAGTCCTTGGACTGATTGTGAAGTCTGCATTTCCCACAGAGATTACACATCAATTTAAGACTGCGGAGATGTGAATTTAAGGGCAAGCAGGAGGTTGCAACAACAGTTTCTGCTGCAAGCAAAGGTTTTCAAGAGCATTAGTGTAGATTCCTTTCCACCACCTCATGCTAAGGAAAACCTTTGAATGGTACCAGGGCTTTGCCACGTTCTCCACCACACCCACACACAAGCCGCTCCTTGTGAGAATGTTGGGGATTATCGGTCCATGTTGCGACAGCAATTGGTTGTGGGCCTGACAAGGCACGGAGCCAAACCAGTGGGCAGGGAACATATCCAGCAAGCAAATACACAGGCAGCTACTTACAATGGAAGGTCTTACCGAAGGATACGTCTACAAAAGCCAGCCAATTGCTCCTGTCTAATTTTGGACGAGAAAGAGGTGCTTCATTTTTTTTTTTTTATACAAACGCTGAAATTAAATGAAGTAACATTCAGCTGAATGGACTAGAGCAATCAAGGCACTGAATGAAGCACATGCTTGCCAATGTCTAATTCTGTTGCTCTTCGCACTGTCAGTACAACAGAGGGAAGGTGAGACCTTGAAGGAAAATAGTTATGAGAGAGTGACAGATGTTACAGAACTCCTTTCCTGCCCTCTTATGAGATACAAGCACCACTCCTGTCTGACAACAACAAAAAAAAAAAAAAAAACCCAGAGCACAGACAAGCATTCCCTTTCAGCCTTTCTTGGTCTGACTTCATGGTCTAATGTCAATAAGTCTTAATTGCCAAAAACAATCTGTCAAATAACCTTGTCCCACAGTTTTCTTCCAGAATTTCTGCCAAGAGTTTTAAATATCCAGAGCAGCACAAACTAAGCGACACTCTGGTATGTCAAGCGCAACCTCACTCACATTAATGTAACTGTTCCAGTACTGTTATTTTTCATTTAAAAGTTGTACTTTGTGCAAATATGCTGTGTGGACCTAGAGTCCGGCATGTACATTCCCATGAGTTCACTTGTTTGCAACGCTATCTGTGCAGCATAAGTGGAAACAAGATAAATACAAAGCATGTTAATATTTATCTTTTTACTTTTTGACATTTTGTCCTCTAACCAATGTCACTAGGGAGTCTCCAGGACAGCCAGAAAGAAAAGCTAGGAGTTGTCAGGCTGGATGAAATAGTTCCTGACCACTCTGGCTTCAGGAAGATGTTAAAAATAAACAAATAAATCTTTTTTTTGTATAGCCAGTTAAGGAACAAATGACTTTCTAACAATTAGTATCTTCCTAAACCACAGCAGCTGGAACTTTTGGGATAGAGAAACCCTTGAAACAAAAGTGTTTATAACTTTCCCATAATTGCCACCGCCCCAAGCTCGCAATAACTCCAGGTTTTACTGCCACAACACAAATAACTGGTTCTTTCCTGGCTACCAAGTTGTTCACCTCAGTGACACTTGGGACGTGGATTGAATTACACATCCTACATGTCTTCCTCTTTTCTTTTTTTTTTTTAAATTAAAACAAAACATTGTTTGTTTCAAACCACACCAAGCAGCTATTTCTATGCCCAAAGGAAAATATCAGCATAAAGAAAGTAAGGAATGCTGTTTCTGAAATCCTCTGTGTTTCTGTTAAGGATACAAAGAAGGAAATAATGTTTGCTTATGCAAATGTACTAAACTAGATTCTCAAACCGAGCAGATGGCACACCCTTGCAATACAGCTTTTAGACTGCAATTTCACTCCCTGAATATCCCCTGAAATAGCATATGAGGCCTGTATAGGAAAAGCATACCTTCCTACCCAACAGCTTCTGCACAAGTTATTTAAGGACATTTCAGCCCCTGCTTACAATGCAAATGTTTGTGTTATAAATTGCTGCACTGTTCTTGGAAAGACTTCAAACTGAGGAGAGACATTTTGATTAAGTTATTCATATGCAGAAATTTATTTTTCTTTTTAATCTAAACATCTTGGTGGGTGAGGACAGGGTTGCAGGGGGGAACAATAAAACACAATCAGCTTTTATTTTACACAACAAGACAGTTCAACCAGAAGAGAGTGATTTTAAAATTTAGAACAACATCCAAATTCATGTTTTAGGAGATGTTTTAGTTCAATGACAAGCTATCAGGCTTGACAGAATTAGCTAATACATTGGAAATAAAAATAAAATTCTTGCCAGCACTAATGTCACCATCTGAAGATCAGCCTGCAAACTGGTAACGTCCTTCAACATGTACTCTCTTTTGCCCCTCTAGGAAGGAAAAACCACAACAAAAAATCTCAGAAAGCCAAAGTACAATTTAAGTTTGAAGGGACCTCAGGTGGACACTTCCATGGAGAGCTTATAGTAGATTCCCATTACCTAAGGGGGGCCTATAGGAAAGCTGGGGAGGGGCCCTATATCAGGGAGTGCAGGGATAAGATGGGGGTTTACAGTTTTAAGCTGAAAGAGGGGAGATTTAGATTAGATATTGAGAAGAAATTTTTTACCATAAAGGTGGTGAGGCACTGGCCTGGGTTGCCCAGGGAAGTCGTGGCTGCCCCATCCTTGAAGGTGTTCAAGGCCAGGTTGGATGAGGCTTTGAGTGACCTGATGCAGTGGGAGGTGTCCCTGCCCATGGCGGGGGTGTGGAATCGGATGGGCTTTAAGGTCCTTCTGACCCAAACCATTCTACGACACATGATCCCATCCCCAACTTAAAGCAAAGTCAGCTCCCATACCATTACTCCACTTAGGCTATCCCATTTTTGCCAGAGCCAAAGCTTTCAAAACTGTATTTTCTGCTGCAGAAAACAATAGTCAAGTTTGTGTTTTCAGCAGATCCCTGCATTGTTTCACCCACAGCTTACTTCTGCTTTCTCCTGTAAGCAAGAGCTTTTGGTGTGACTCTGAGCAGGGTGAGAAGGGGCAAAGAAACCCCACTGAGAAGAAACTGGAGTACTCCATGTGCTGTGTGCCTTAACTGCCTACACTTTCACCTCCTAGGGTTGGTTGTTTTCTTTAAAAAAGAGAAAATAGATATAAAGAAGTTATGCCAAAGGGATTCTATTGAACCTTGCCAGGTTTCAGGAATCATATACTTTAAATTGCTTTGATTTTTTTCTGTGCCTACATTTCTGCCTCATAAGGCACTTAACATTAGGCTCCAGAAATGGCATGCTGAGGTCCTTCCAGTGTCCTGTGGTAAGCAGGATAGAGCCAGCACCCAAAAAGCAACAGCGTTCACACCCTGAAGATCCTGCAACAACAGAAGCTCTACTGACCTTAGGAGATCTGCTTGTTCAAACATTTGTAGTCTTCCCAATTTATTACCTTCATATTTGTGGCTAAAACAGTGGCTTCCACTCAGCAATAAGAAAAAACAGAACCTAACCTGTTCCCCCTACTATAGCTCAGGTTTGACCATCTCTAAACAGGAGACTAAAGTTTTACTGCATGCGTGGTGTAGCAGTGGGCTGAAACTTGAGATGGAGCCAAGACTAACATTATGGAAAAGATGTGCAGGAGAGCAAGGGAACACTTTGATGTAGTTTAGTTTAAGCTTGAAGAGTCCTACATATGCAGCCCAAAATCAGCTCAGAATCAAGAGGTGAAAAAATTGCTCCTGGAGTTATAACAGACATGCTGGAGTGGGACCTACATTCACACATGAAACAGCAGAGAACAGTAAACAGACTTGATCACTGGCACTTATCAGGTTGCCCCGTGCAGCAGACCAAGGAGTTCCCCCGTAGCTATGACAGATGGCACTGGTCTGAGCAAGTGACTCATCACACAATCCCAGAGGAACATACGGGTGAATTCCAGTTACGGATTCTTGCCTAGAGCAAAGTAAGTGCATCTGCCATCCACATCTAGGCCACAAGAGACCAAATCACTAGCAGACAGAGGAGTTTAATTGAAAGAATTGCTAGTGTTGATTCCCTCTTAGGTCAGCCACCCTCTTCCCATGCGCAACCATGAATGAAAGAAGGGTAATGGTGTTAGCAAGCCTCCATGGTGGTACACAACCTCTCTTATCCATTGACTGAGGATAATTTTTTGCTAGTCACACCTCAGATAGACTCCCATAGGAAACAGTCGCTCCAGGGCTACACATCCTCACAGGGCACAACTGCACAGCAGAGAAGTCACAGCTTAATCTACTGCCAATCACAGTTTATAATAAGGATGGGCCATATGCTAGCAAAGATTGGGGCTCTGTTCCTAGTTCTGGAAATGGAGAAAGAGAAAAATATCACCCACTCTTTCTCCTAAAATAGGTGCAGCCCACTGCTCAGCTTTTGGGCTCATCACAATCAAGATGCACTGCATGAATGTCCAAGAGCTGTCTGGATTGCAGCAGCTTTGCCTACAAATGAAAAGTTGGAAACTTGTTCTCCTGAAAGATACTTGGTTTTCTAAATATAGTCTATGTATCTTCCAAATCACACATTCAGCTGATCTCAGCTCTGATTAGTAAGAACTCTTGTTGTCTCCATCAGTCTTCTTCCTCGTGATACTCTCCTGCACCACTCAGGACTTTGTACAGGAAATACCCACAAACATGATATTAGTGGTTATCATATTATTATGTTTTCAGCAAATTAACCATTAGCAACTGCCAGAACTTACAGTGGTGGAGTCATTCATGCTGAATTCCCTCAGTACTCATCCATACACTTTTCTTTTTTTGAAGCCCCTGTACTGCAATCATGGCACTGAGTAGGTTCTCTTACTTGTCACATAAAGCCTACTCCAGCCAACAGTAAATATTTTGCAGAAATATTTCGCAGCTCTTCTTCAGTCTTCTGAGTAGGAACGCACTACACAGGCAGCTCCAACAGATCAGTTCTCCTTCTTTCTTCTTCCAAGCAGGAACATGTTGAATGTGTGGAACTGGAGATGCCCATGGGTATGTTCATTTTTAATCCTCCATCCCGGATGTCTCCAGTTTAAACAATCCTAACATAAGACAATCCTGTTTCCCCAACTAATTGTCCACCAGACTTCTAACAGCCTTTGCTGTTAGAGCATGGGTACATAGTGACGGGGCAACAGCTGGTTTTATCCTTGAAGTTAAACTCACAGTTAAACATTAAACGAACAGCTGTGCAGAGGGGAAAATTTCAAAACACATCTAGGAGGAGGAAAGAGATACAAGAAAAACATTAAGATGACCTCATAACAAATGAAGACTTTCAACCACAAGGAAGGAGTTTGACACGTCCCTCTGTTCACATGCCAACTCTAGAACCCCTTGCAGCAGAAGTGGCTGTGCTTTTCAGCACCTTACTTTTACAACTCCACCTCAAGAATTAAGGTCTAAATCCTAGTTGTCAAGTACAAAAGGGCCTGACAGCTCTCCTGCTTCAAGTCACAAGGTCAAATATTTCTTCACAGCACAGAGGAGGGGATTTCTCCCTACACAAATTCACACAGAGACCTGGCAATGTATAAATACTGACTTGGTCAGCATGTAAGTACCCTTATTTTCATTTTATGCAACCAGGGGCTGCACAGAGAGAAAAAACTTTCACGTCTCCAAGCAGACCTGCGCCAGAGCCCTGAATTAGACTTTCTTATTCACTCCTTGAATACTGTGTTCAGTTCAGGGCCCCTCACCACAAGAAGGATGTTGAGGCTCTGGAGCGAGTCCAGAGAAGAGCAATGAAGCTGGTGAAGGGGCTGGAGAACAGGCTTTATGAGGAATGGCTGAGAGAGCTGGGGTTGTTTATCCTGGAGAAGAGGAGGTTGAGAGGAGACCTTATAGCTCTCTATAACTACCCGAAAGGAGGTTGTAGTGAGGAGGGAGCTGGCCTCTTCTCCCAAGTGTCAGGGGACAGGACAAGAGGGAATGGCCTCAAGCTCCACCATGGGAGATTTAGGTTTGACATTAGGAAAAAAATTTTCACAGAAAGGGTCATTGGGCACTGGAACAGGCTACCCAAGGAGGTGGTTGATTCACCTTCCCTGGAGGTGTTTAAGGCACATGTGGATGAGGTGCTAAGGGGCATGGTTTAGTGTTTGATAGGAATGGTTGGACTCGATGATCCGGTGGGTCTCTTCCAACCTGGTTATTCTGTGATTCTATGATTTCTGCCCATCAGCAGTCTCTCAAGGACTTGCTTTTCCCCCTCCTTCAGGCATGCATACTTGTATCCCAGGGAGTAAGGGAGATAATGTAGATGAAGAACATTCTTTGAAATAAGCACAAGTCTTTTCAGAAAGCAATGTCTCTAAAGCACCAGACAGGAGTAGCAGTCTTGTTCCCTCCTTTCTCTCATCCATCATTCATGCATTGCTCTACTCAGCTGCATTTTCAGATTTGCACTGGCAGTTCCAGCATGTGAGCAACCAAAGCATTTACAGAGGATTAATGGGTCATGAACCAATCCTCACGTCTTGTCCTTGGCTCTGAGTTGTTCCTTGCTTTGTAGGCCTGTTCTCGTGAAAGAGAGTGTCAGAGATCAGAAAACAGAAGCCCCCACAGCATCAGGGAAACAAATCCCTGTTTCAGAACCAGACCTCTCCAGGCCTGGCTTTGTTTCAGAGGGAAAGCAATTAAACTCACCTATTGCAGCCCTTCCACATGGAAAATGCTCTTTTTATTTAATTAAATTCCTGTAACTAAGACTAATGGTCTACATGATATCTGCCTCAAGGTGTCAGAGTTTTCTGGCTGATGTGCCCTCAGCACACAGACAGGAGGAGACCAAAAAAACTAGGAAGAGCAGAGAGGTCACAAGTGATGGACAAGTGGCAAACACCGGCTAACACTCCACTAGCTAAAGACTGCAGTGAAAGGCAAGGACTAACACATTGAGTTTTTGCAGAGCTTGTGTTCTTTCAGAAAGTCCAACAACTAGCCAGAGGACAGCATGCCCCTAAGTATCTTCACAACTCTTGCACAAGAAAAAACAGCCCAAAAGAGCATGGTCTCAGATTAAAGTCAAGGTTTCTACCACCAATCTGCTAAACTCTGAGCAATCTTCATCAACAGAGAGATGCAGGACTACCAAGACAAATCAACCTCTAGCTCTGACAAGGCTGGCAAGAGAAAACCCAGTCATTTTTGCCTCTCATCAGTTCAGAGCTACATACACCAGCATCCAGTTGTCCTGATTAGGCCAGGCACCTTCTTGAAGTATTCTGCTGCTTTAGCTTAGACATGGCACCTGCAGGGGCTTCTCAGTGAAGGTTCATTGAGTGATTTGGATTGGAAGGGGCCTTGAAAAATCATTGAGCTCAAACCCCCTACAATGGGCAATCTTCACTAGATCAGGTTGCTCAAAGACCTGTCCAGCCTGACATTGAACACCTTCCAGCGATGGGGTGTCCACAACTTTTCTGGGCAACCTCTTTCAATTTCTCACCACCCTCATGGAAAAAAAATTCTTCCTTTGTTGAACACAAATTTACCCTCTTTCAGTTTGAAACCACTGTCCCTTGTGCTGTCATTACACCCCTCGGTAGAAAGCCTCTGCATCTTTCTTATAAGCCCCCTTTATATATTGAAAGGCCACAATAAGGCATCCCTAGAGCCTTCTCTATCCTTAGGACCCATTCTAGGCAACCCTCATCCAAAAACCTCCTAGCACATCCCATCTTTTTGAAGTGTTTTTTCTCTTTCAAAATAATTTTCATAACAGGCACTGGTTGCATGACCCTCTTTAAGCACATTCATGGCAGTGCTTGGAGAGCTCTGCATTAAAAAAATATTTAGCCTCAGAGCTGAAGTTTCCATTCTTAGATATGTTTTTGAATAGCTCAATATCACTGCAGAGACTTCATGTTTGAGCACGAAGGAACATAGAGATCAGTCCACTAAAGTTTCTGCTCAAATGCAGCAGTAGTCTGGGCTGGCTGGCTCTTCAAGGCCACAGGAACAGCTGAGCATCCAAAAGCAGAAGGTGCATTTAAATACCTGCAGACACCACAGAGCAGCTGTGTACCCCATCCTTGACTCCTCCCACTCCACTATCACCCTAGCTGTTCTCCTGGAGAGAAAACTTTTTCCTGGAAAGCATCTGGAAAAACACATAGCTTCAAAGAGCACATTAAATGGAAGGAAGTGGATTAATTTTAACTGAAGTCAGTATGCATGCTGTCTTAACAATCTCCAGATAACATCTGATCTGACAAAAGGACCTCATATCAATAATACCCAGAATCACAGAACAACCAGGTTGGAAGGGACCCATCGGATCTTCTAGTCCAACCATTCCTATCTAACACTAAACCAAGTCCCTCAATACCTCATCCACCCGTGTCTTAAACACCTCCAGGGAAGGTGACTCAACGACCTCCCTGGGCAGCCTATTCCAATACCCAATACCTGTAACACTTGAAGAAGCCTAACACGTCACCACCAGCTTCTTCAAAGTGGCTCATGCCCAAAGCTTGCTTTTGATCTCCTGGGTTCAGTGGTGACATTCGATAGTTAAGCACAGCTAGGGTCAGTTGCATCAGAGCCCAGACCTATAACTCCTGCCCCATAAATACCAGGGCATTTTATTACATGCTAATACGCATAACAGAAGAAAGACAAGTCTTTAAAGGTCTGGATCTTCTGGATTTTTAGAGTAAAATAAAACAAGGGATAATTATCACCACCTCCCCTTGTTTGCTCCCTGTCTTTAATCACACTCAGAATCACAGAATCGCAGAATCACAGAACAACCAGGTTGGAAGGGACCCATCAGATCTTCTAGTCCAACCATTCCTATCTAACACTAAACCAAGTCCCTCAAGACCTCATCCACCCGTGCCTTAAACACCTCCAGGGAAGGTGAATCAACCACCTCCCTGGGCAGCCTCTGCCAGTACCCAATGACCCTTTCTGTGAAAAACCTCCTCCTAATCTCCAGCCTAAATCTCCCCTGGCGGAGCTTGAGGCCATTCCCTCTTGTCCTGTCCCCTGTCCCTTGGGAGAAGAGGCCAGCTCCCTCCTCTCTACAACCTCCTTTCAGGTACTTGTAGAGAGAGAGAGAGCAATGAGGTCTTCCCTCAGCCTCCTCTTCTCCAAGCTAAACAACCCCAGCTCTCTCAGCCGCCTCTCATAGGTTCTGTTGTCCAGCCCCTTCACCAGCCTCGTCGCTCTTCTCTGGACTCACTCCAGAGCCTCAACATCCTTCTTGTGGTGAGGGGCCCAAAACTGGACACAGTATTCAAGGAGCGGCCTCACCAGTGCTGAGTACAGAGGGAGAATCACCTCCCTGGACCTGCTGGTCACACCATTTCTGATACAAGCCAGGATGACATTCCAACTCCTTTCATATTGAACCATTAGAAATACAGTAGGAAAAAAAAAAAAAAAAGCAGTGTTTTCCATTTCTCTTGTCCTATGCAACTGCAGGCAGGAGAAAAGATCCATTTGCCCAGTTCACCATCTTTTGGTACACCAGAACATTTCGGCCAGCAATTAATTCCCAATCCAAACAACGGGGGCAGAGTTTCTAAGGTACCACTCAGCTACTTGACATAAACACGACATTAAAAGGGGAAAACGAGGGGGGGGGGGGTGGGGGTGGGTGAAAACCCGCAGTATCTGGGCATAGATAAACGGCAGGCTTCCTTCCCCATCACAACCAGCCATGGCTTTAGCAGTGCTGCCCTGCAGCCTCCTCGCATCGCACCTCGCCTGCTCCCGGCGGGAGAGCACCTGGATCCTAGCGAAGCCAGGAGTGGAAAATGGTATTCAATAAGGCGCCTGGGATGCGTGTGCGTCGTCGCCGTCCCGTTTCTTTTAGGCAGTCAGATTACCTGCATAATTCCCTTCTAGACTTTAAATCCATTTCTCCCTGGGCATCTCAGGGGAAGTCGGAACTGGATGATCTTCACCATCGCTTCCAACCAAAAATCCATTCTAGGATTCTTCTGCTGGAAGCGCTGGGTACCAAACCCCGTCTGGGGCTGGGGGGGACCCCCCGTCCCTGCCCGGCCCCCGGGGTGCTGCCACCTCCTCGCCCGCAGGAGAGGTTCCCGCGGGGGGATGCGGGGCAGGGGACGGGTGGGAGATCCCAGCCCTCTCCCGCCCCGGAGCCCCCCACGCGGAGGAAAGGGGGGGAAGGCGGCGGGGGACGCCGCGGGACGCTCCTACCTGCCCGGGCTGGCTCCGGTAGGCGAAGGCGTAGAGCCGCTCGGCGCTGATGCTGACGGCGCCGCGGTAGAGGCGGCCGAAGGCGCCGGTCTCGGGGCTGCCCCCGGGCTGTCCCCGCGCCGCCGCCGCCGCCGCCGCAGCCGCGCACAGCAGCGCGCACAGCAGCGCCCCGGGCCCCGCCGGCACCCCGGCCATGGACTCCGATCCCAATCCCGGCCCCGCTCCCGGCACCGCGGGGAGGGCGCCGCATTTACAAGTTAAAGCGGGAGCGCGGCGACTCGCGCGGGAGGCGGGGAGGCGGCCACGGGCACCCCCCGGGGAGGGCGGGGGGGGGACAGGATGGGACGGGATGGGATGGATTCAAGTGTAATCGAATGGAACAGAATGGAACGGAACAGGAGGGAATGGAATGGAATGGAATGGAATGGAATGGAATGGCACAGGACGGAATGGAGTGGAATGGAATGGTACAGAATGCAATGGGATTAGGTGGGATGGAACAGGTTGGAACAGGACAAAATGGAATGGGATGGGATAGAATGGAATGGGATGGGATAGAATGGAACGGGATGGAATGGAATGGAACATAACAAAATGGAATGGGATGGAACAGGACAAAATGGAACGGGAGGGGAGGGAAGGGAATAGGATTAGATGGGACGAGATGGGATGGAATGGAATGGAATGGAACGGAATGTGACGGAATGTGATAGAATGAGACGAGATGGATGAGACGAGACGAGACGAGACGAGACGAGACGAGACGAGACGAGATGAGATGAGATGAGATGAGATGAGATGAGATGAGATGAGATGAGATGAGATGGAACAGGACAGGACGGAATAGAATGAGATGGAATCGAATGGGATAAGACGGAATGGAATGGAATGGAATGGAATGGAACGGAATGGAATGGAATGGAATACAATGGGATGGGATGGGATGGAATGGAATGGAGTGGAATGGAATACAATGGGATGGGATGGGATGAGATGGGATGGGATGGAAGAGGGTCTCCTTTCTCTGCCCAGCTGGCCTTGGCTTGGAATTGTCAGTGAGCTTTTCCCCTCGGGGACCTGTGCTGTGAGCTTAGGGGCACATCGTCAGGCACAAGGGGATGGTATCCGCAGGGCTTCAACACCCCCAGCCCCCACTGAGTCAAGGGCATCCTCGTCCTACTCTCTGCCCACTTGCTGGAGCAGCAGCTTGCATCTCTGATGTGTAGTGCATCGCAAACCACTATTATTGGGTGCTCATAATTTTGGGGTAAATGCCCCCATCTTTTAGTTCAGTCCAAAGGTGTGAAAGGCTGCAGCAAAACATGATTTCACTAATTCAAGCATGGCTTGGTGCATCTTGTGTTCTTTGAGATCTTCACAAAACTGCTACAAACAACACTGTGGTGGCTCAACCTTTTCATCAAGAGTGATGGCGTTGGACCAGGAGTCTCTCTCGCGCTGCTTACCCCTGTGTTCTTGTATTGAAAATATGTCCAGAAAATGTGTCAGTTCATGGTGGGGGGGATGAGCTTTTTAGTCAGAGAAGACAGAGCAATACTAGAAAACAACAATAACGTTTTTTCAGGCTGAGGATGAACTTGTAGGAGCTGCAGTTTTATAACAGCCTGCAATCTCCTACTGCAGTGACTCCAGTCACAGAAGATTCCCAAGTTTTAGGGTTTGTTTTCAAGACTGAGACTTCCTGAGGCTCACTTGTCATCTTTGGAGGAAAAGTTGCAAATCTCAGCAAAACGACTCAGCATGTGTTATGCCATCATTTTGATCTTCAGGCCGTTGTGTGATCTCTGCCAAGAGAAGAAAAAATGAAACACTTATCAGTGATTTCTGTGTTTGTCATGAAGCAGGCTGCCATTCAAGTCTCTCTGCCGTTTGTCAGAGCCCTAAGAAGTGGCATGAAGAGCAAAACCCCCCACTTGAGATCTGCTGGAAGATGGACGCTCCAACATGAGCAGTTTGCCTTTCAGCTTGGAGTCTCATGCTGTGCAGACCAGGAGACTCGTTCAATACCACCTTTAAGCTCTGTCCTGCCTCTTACAAGGGAGGATACAGTGTAACTTGTCCTGGAGGACTTTCAATTAGTGGTAGCACTGGAAGTCTTGTGCCTCCCTCTCCCCACCCAGAAGAGCTCAGGGCTCCTGAACCATGCAGCTCCCTTCTAGCCCTCTGCCCCCTACAGGCCCACAAGTCCCTCTGGCAGGGCTGACAGACCTCTGACCTGTGCCAAAATGAGGAGACTGGGAGCTCGTCTTCTCCCAGAAAGGAGAGGCTTCAGGGAACAGGAGGTAGGGCAAAGCAAAAGCTTGCCAGGGCCATGCCGAGTTGCTCAGAGCAATGTGACAGATTGGCACAAGGACCGCATTCTGCAAACCATGGTACCTCTGGCAGCTGCAAATAATCATATTTTGTCATTTGGTGCTGTTCATATTTCAAATCAGGAGATCAATGTGGTGTCAGTGCATTGTCCCTCCTTAGTCATGTTGTCCTCATGAAAAGAAGTAGCTCTCCATTTAGTCCATACTTTCCAATGCAGAATTGCAGATTTCCTAAAGTACTTGCCCTGAGTGTAGTATGTTTTGTTATCCTACCCAATGCCACACTTTTTTTCTCATTTTGAATTTGAGAATTCAAATTTTCTTTTCAAGGTGTAATACTTTGTACTTGCCTTATTGAATTTCATCTCACTATTTTGAGGCTATTTCTGCAGTTTAGCAATGTTAGTCCTTTGTTTAAATCTTTGTCTCCGAAGTCTGGTACTGCCCACCTCAGTGTTATTTGCAGAAGCTTGAAGTCAAAGGTCAATTCCTCTATTGAAGTCACTAATTAAAGGAATAAATCCTGGTGGACAGATCTTAATTTGTTATATCTTCCTATTGGCAGGAAAATACCCACGGCTACAGTTTGGGAATTGCTTTTTAATCCTATAATTCTCATGTTAATTCCACCTTAGCCCTATTTTGCCTTCATGACAGTGGTGTTCAAGACAATGTCACAAGCTTTACTGCAGTCAAAACATGCTTCATCTATTCCTTTCAGTGCCTGCTAAGTTAGTTATCTCAGCAAAGAAATAAATTAGGTTACTTTGGCATGATTTGTTCTGGATAAATGCGCACTGTCTGTTTCTCATCACTTTATTGTTATTTAGTTGCTTGCACACTGATTGCTGAACAGCTTATTTCATTATCTTTCCAGATAACAAATAGAGGCTGGATGAATTATAACTCTTCACTCAGCCTGTTTGATAAAGATGGGTAGCCCATTTTCCCTTTTCACTTCTGTCTGGCTCTTGTTCTCAAATGGCAGCGTGTTTTTGGAAGAAAGAATTAGTACCTATAAGAGGCAAGATGCTGACCCAGACAGAGCATAAGTCTGGGCCACTGGAAGTGGTCTGGCATTCTTGTATGTTCTTCAGTACTTTGGTATCAGGGGAACCAGCTGCCTCCCAAGGGACATGGTCAGCAGAGCAGGGACCTCACTGGCCAGGGCCCCATCCCATAGGATCTGAGCAAGGCAAGCCTGGAGACGACAGCTGAGGTTGACAAAAAGCCCAGAGTGCTGGACAAGTCTGTGGAAATGGGATAGGTCTGAGACCAAGCAGGAAACATAAGTTAGCGAGCCAGGTCTGGCTGGGGATGGACACAGCCCCATGATCAGCAGGGAAGTCCATGACAGTGCAGTGGGTCTGAAGTCTGGCCAGCAAGTTGGTCAGCAGGTCTGGGTTGATGGGAAACAGTTCTGGTGGTCACAAAGCTGTAGCTGTAGCTCAGGCAATGCCAAGCATCAGAGCCTCAGCTGAAATGCCTCACTCATGGGAAGAGGGAGGTCAGCTCTCACTGAGGTCTCCCAGCAGCCCTACCTCCAAGGTCACTAGAGGGAAGTGGGACAGCCCTCAGCTGGTAGGTTGGCAGTGAGCCCCAGGCACCAGACCTCTGGGATGAGGGATGATGTATACAGGGCCCTTGCTTCTGGTGGTGTAGGGGCACATATTTGCTAATATGGACCATTTTTCCAGTATAAGCAAAGCCCAGGGTTGCGAGTGTCCAAGGGGAAGGAGGAACTGTGGTGAAGCAGAGGCTCAAAAGTGTCCTTTTTTCTTGCTACAGCACAAAAGTAGAAAATCTTATTGTTATTTGTAAAAAAAACCCCAACACAGTAGAGAAATGACATTTCTCCTGGTAATCAGGGCTGCAAAATCATCCAGGATAGTGGAAAGATCTTAACTACAAGGAATTCCCCAAATCATACTAGCTTAGAAGGGTAAAGAAACAGAGTATAAATCTATAACAAACCAAATAGTTCAGAAAATCAGTGGATTTAAATCACTGCTGTCTGAATATCCATCTTATGCGAGATCCACTGCGAGTAAATGGATGCTGTAGATGCTCAGCTGGCTTCTGCAAAGATAGCACATCATTTTCAGACTCCAATGTAAATGCAGTGTGAAAAACAACAGGAACCGAAAAGTAGCCAGGCATTTAAGATGTGTGATAGAACCTGCTCCACGTTTTCTTTTGGGTGGCTGAAATGTTTGAGAACAGGCTGGTTGAATGAGAAAGTGTCTCTGGTTTGCATTATATTCACTTGTATTAGGTATTTAACATTTAGATTTGATTGTAATTAATAATGGCAGAGAGGTCTAAGATGTAGATCATCAAAGTAGATGATGCTTTGATCTGATTGTGCCTTTATTGCTTTTCAACAGACCTTGTTCTTCAGGACAATTTAAAGCCATGTTAGGAGAGAATTTCAGATGTGCCTTGATTTTTGCTCTTGGTTCCAAGCTATGAAATAATCAGAGAGCAATGAATCCAGTGCATTGCTTTGCACATATGCCTAGGAGCAAGGATTTGATTTACAACAGGCTGAACTCTGACGTTCTTTCTGTTTCAGGCTGTATATGGTAGTTATGCTTAGTGTCTAGATGGAAACCGAAGTTCAGGTGCCACCTCCAGTATAAAAAAAACTTGAGCCACATTTGCAAGACTTCATCAGAGGCAACTGCTGGTAGTATTTCTGTCACTTTTTTTCTTCCTTCATAATTTCAATCTTTTTTGTATCACACTCAAAGCAATTCCTTCCTTCAGCACATCATCATTACCATCTGCATCTTCACATGAACCATATAATCATAGAACAACCAGGTTGGAAGAGACCCACCGGGTCATGTAACCATGTTACAATGATGTTGGTAATGCCGGAATTAGACTGATGAGGACCTTAAGTAGCAGAAAATATTGGTGAAAGGGAATCTTTCTCTTTAAGGAAGGAGTTTTCAATGAAAGGCTAGTAAACCCTAAGTCTTCACTTTCCACTTCCAGCAGACAAAATATGAGGCTCACACTGTAATAACAAATGTTTACTCTGACTCTTCAGAGTAATTTACATCTTGTCGCCAAGTATGTGGTAGGGAAGTAGAGTCTTTGCAGCATATTAGGATGAGAGGAAATGCCTCAAGTTGTGCCAGGGGAGGCTCGGATTGGATATTAGAAAAAATTTCTTTCTTGAAAGAGTGGTGAAAGGTTGGAAAGGGGTGGCCAGGGAAGTGGTGGAGTCCCCACCCCTTGAGGTATTTAAAAGAGATGGCAGCACTGCCACAGAATCACAGAATCATTTAGGTTGGAGAAGAACTTTAAGGTCAGTGAGTCCAACCATAAACCTAGCACTGCCAAGCCAACTACTAAATCATGTCCCTAAGTGCCACATGTACACCTGTTTTAAATACCTCCAGGGACGGCAACTCAACCACTTCCCTTGGCACCCTCTTTCAAGGCAACAAGACTCAGGTTGTCCCAGGGGAGGTTTAGACTGGATATTAAGGAAAATTTCTTTGCTAACAGAATGGTGAAGCATCAGAACAGGCTGCCCAGGGGAGTGGTGGAGCCTCCACCCCTGAAGGAGTTCAAGAAGTGTGTAAAAGTGGCAATTTGGGACACGGTTTGGTGACCACGGTGGTGGATGACAGTTGGACCGGATGGTCATAGAATCATAGAATAATTCGGGTTGGAAGGGCCCTTAAAGATCATCTATTTCCAACCACCCTCCCATGGGCAGGGACACCTCCCACTGGATCAGGTTGCCCAAGGACCCATCCAGCCTGGCCATGAACACTCCAGGGATGAAGCATCCACAGCTTCCCTGGGCAACCTGTGCCAGTGAGAGAAAACCCTTCCAGTGAGGAGATTTTTCCTAATACCCAACCTGCCGCGGGGCGGGGCAAAGGGGACGTTGGGGAGGGTGGGGAGAGCGCGAGAGCGTCTCCGTCTCCACGGCGACGGCAGCGCCGCTTCCGGTTCCGGTTCCGGGTGCGGCGATGTCGGCGCTGAGGGGACGCGGGGCTGGCAGGAAGGGGCTGCGGAAGGCGGCGGCTCGGCGGGACTGGGATGTAAGCGCTTTCCAGGGTTGTGCGGGGGTGGGGTGGGTGGTGGTGGTGGGAAGGCACCGTGACAGGGAGTAACAGTATCCCTGCGGTGGAAAAGACCTCTGAGAGCATCAAGTCCAACCGTGCTTGCCGACAGCTGAACCAGATCCCTGAGCACCTCGTCTGCCCGTGTTTTGAATCCCTCCAGGGATGGGGACTCCACCACCTCCCTGGGCAGCCTCTACCAGTGCCTGAGAACCCTTTCGGTGAAGAGATTTTTCCGGATATCCAATTTGAGTCTGCCCTGGCACAACTTGAGGCTATTCCCTCTGTCCTGTTACTTGCAGGGGCAGAGAGACACCATGTTGGGGAAGGGGACGCTATATCGACAAGGGGACACTGTACTGGGGAGGGGAGCACAGTGTTGGAAAAGACCTTTGGGATCGTTCAGTCCATCCGGACCTGTCCATTACTAAACCAGAGCCCTGAGCACCTCGGATGCCCATCTCTTAAATCCCTCCAGGGATGGGGACTCCACCACCTCCCTGGGCAGCTTCTGACAGTGCCAGAAAACCTTTTCAGTGAGGAGATTTTTTCCTAATATCCAATCTGAACCTGCCCTGGCGATACTTGAGGCCATTTCCTTTCGTCCTTCCACCTACAGGGGAAGAGGGCAAGTAAGGGGGGAACTGTGTCAGGAAGGGGACTGGGTGTCAGGAAAGGGGACACCGTGTCAGGGAAGGGGACAGGGAGTCAGGGAGGAGTGACACTGTGTCGCAGAGGGAAGACACCGTGTTGGGGAAGGAGACACCATGTTGATGAGGGGGCAGGGAGCCAGGGAAGGGGACACTGTGTCAGGGATGGGGACAGTGTGGCAGGGAGTTGCATCTGTGTAGCATGGACAAGACCTCTCTTGCTTCCTTGATGCTGGTTGAGGTTAGGCCTCCCAGCTGGCAGCCTATTCTTCAGACTGGAGAGCACGCAGAGCCTTGGTGGGGATAGCACTTTTGCTGATTTGCCTGCCTTTTTGAGGGTGGGGTGCTTAAAATGCCCTGTTGCATAGGTTTAAGGTAATTGTATTGTAATTTAGAATCATAGAGTCCTTTGGTTGGTAAAGACCTCTGAGGCTGAGTCCAACCATATCTACCCACTGCTAAACCAGATCCCTGGGCACCTCGCCCACCCATCTCTTAAACACCTCCAGGGGTAGTGACATTCACATCACTGGGCAGCCTGTTCCAATGCATAGTAACCCTTTCAGTGATGACACTTTTTCTGGAGTCCAATCTAAATCTCCCGGGCACAATTTAAGGCCATTTCCTCTTGTCCTGTCGCTTGTTACTTGTGAGAAGAGACTGGCACTTGCCTTGCTACAACCTCTTTTCAGGTTGTTGTAGACAGCAATAAGGTCTCCTCTCAGCCTTCTCGTCTCCAGTTACTTCAGCCGCTCCTCCTAAGGCTTGGGATCCTTTACCAGCTTCCTTGCTCTTCTTTGGACATACTCCACTGCCTCAATGTCCTTCTTGTAGTGAAGGGCCCAAATTTAGAGGGGTTTTAAAATGAAACTTGGAAAAAATGCAGTTTGTAATTAGTTCTTGCTTTTGATGTGTTCTGTGGTTGCTGTTTACAGAGTACCGTCCATGATTTGACAATCCACCGTGCAACTCCTGAAGATATTGTAAGTTTAATAGCAATCACTGCTCCTTTCCTGTAGCTGGGAGATTTAACTGTTTCTCCAAGATAAGTGTTTACCATACTTAGGGGCATGTTTTCTGCAAATGTTTAAATCTCCCTCTTTTAAGTTTCTAAAAATATTGGCTCTTTGGCATTAGGTCTTTGTTTATGGTACCAGGCACCCCCAGCTCTGGCAGTTGGTGCATTTCTGTTTCCATAGCTATAGCTACTGCTATAGCTTTTTTGTTTCAATAAACTGTATACCACCATAAAAACATAACTTTATAAAAACTTAGTGGGTTAGTTGAAGTTAAATCTTGTTTCTCCTAGGAGGACTGAAATACATGCTTTATTTTAGGAATCTATAGTTCTGAGGATGCTTAGTTTTCATTTAAACAATTCAACATTATTTGTTTATTCTGAATGGCCTGTTCGTTACGAAGTATGTGAACACAGTTTCATTTGCCTTTTTAGCACTGATTACCAGGATGGAATAGGCAGTATGAGCTATTGTTGCTTATAAATTTTGACAGATTACTCGGGGCAGATGGGCACAACAGCAGACAGAGGCTTGATTCTATAAATGATTGACTCAACAGCTTCCAGACAATCTAGCTAGCACCTCATACGTTTAATTTATTTAATTTGTATTCAAATTGAATATATATCTCTCATTGTTAGAAGAAGAGTGAGAATATCTCTGGTGACTGACAGTGTTAAATCTTTTAATGCATATTATAGATAGCAGTGCTTTTCTCCCCTCCCTTTACAGTTGAGAATACTCTTGCTGTGTCAGTGGTGTAGGACAGATGGAAACTGTGAGACTTTCCCCATTCTCCTTTGGAGCTACATTAAATTTGGCTGGTACTGAAGGCATTTTACGCTTCTGGATGTTTGTGAGGCTGTTATTGCTACTACCATGAAGTTAACATAGATAGTATTCAGAGCATGAATGATAAAATCAAGAAGAGCTTGTTAGCATTACCCTGCAGTTTTTGCTTTAGATTGTCCCTTGATTTTGAAATGGTTTCTTTCATATTTACATAGCTGCGTCGCCATGAAATACATAAATCAAAAAACAAAGCACTAGTGCATCTGGAACTGCAAGAGAAAGCACTGAAAAGAAAATGGAAGAAGCAAAAACAACTGACTGCTGATTACTTGGAGAAAAGGAAATTGGCTTTGATGCGTGAGGTGAGAGCTAAATGTGTGCTTTCAGTCTGCATTTCTCTTTCTGGGAGGGATATCCTTATCTGCCACTGCTTATTTAAAAAGTGAACATGCAGAGTCATAGGGACTGAAAGAGTTGGGAAAGAAGTTGTTCAGGAAGAGCTTGTTCAGGAAGGAAAATTGACACAACAAAGGTTGAGGTTTGGCTACTAGCTGATAAGTTTGTCATCTGAGTATTGAAGTGCTTGTTCTATAGGCATTCTGAAGAGCTCTGACTGCAAATATTAGTATTGTTTAATTTGTTTTTGAATATTGAAATGTAGCAACAAACCTATGCTTAGCTAGTAGAGACAGTAGAGAGTAACTGTCACTGTCTGAAAATGGATTTCAGTGGTAGACATTCTTTTGTTTCACACGGTGGGCTACTCCTTGCCATATGTTATGAAAACTCATCTTGAAACAGTCATTAGCTTTCAGACCTCATCAGCACTTGGACAGACTGAGAATTGTTGGTGATGCTGAACGATATTTGCCTAGCAGTTAAAAGAAGGATGGCTTAGTTAACCTGTAAATGTGCAGTGAATTAACCATCTGTTACATTAAGAGTATGAGTTGCATGCATGGCAGGAGGGAGGCCCTCCCCTTAAGCCATAAGATTCGGAAAGGACTCTGTTGCTTTCTAAACCCCTTCCCAGTGGGGAGCCTAGATGCGTCCAGGGGGAATCTAGGATCCAGTCTTTGTCTTAAACTTGGTAAATGGTTTATGCCTAAGTGTTCTATGAGCAGCCACTTAACAGAGTCAATGTTTGCCTGTCGGAGCCCTCCCAAGAACTTCCACTGAAGCAGTTTTGACAAGCTGAAATTAGCGACAGATAAAACAGATGTGGAATTGCTGTTGTGAATATATATGTTGTGAACATATGTGAACAATATGTTCCCAGGCAACAACCGACACAGTCAGAGGTGCAAGTCTTACCAAAGAGGTGTCCCTATTTGGGGAGGAGGATGGTATTCAAGCTCATTGACACATCCTGTAGTTGGGAGTTCCTGTCCTCGAAATGGAGGATTCTAAATGCCAAATTTGTACTCTTGGCAATGTGAAACTGAGTCAGTTATTGGGTGCCAGCTGGCCCTTAGCAAGATTTGGTGTGTCATCACCAGCAGGAAGATCGGGCAGCTCAGCATGCCCCTCCATAACAGGAGTTTGGTACAAAAGGACTGGGATATTTCCAATTTTGCAGCAGCAGCATCCAGCTGTGAGACCTGTGTCTCAGCCCAAGCATCACTGAGTTGACTGAGTGTTAGACTGCAACCCACCACATCTACTTTGCAAGATAAACATGTCTTTCTAGCTTCACTACTCACTGCTTTTGACACTAAGAAGGCTAGACCAGTCCAGTGTCCTACACCACTGCAGACCTCTCTTTCATCTTTTGTGAATTTTCAGAAGTCTCTAATCTCTGAGAACAAACATTGACAGAAACAAATCAAAGTTCACCTTCTAGTTTCCTATTTGACATCTGTTTCTAGATAATATTTCTAGGATTTTTGTGTGAAAGATATGCTAATCAAGTTCAAACTTAAATTTTTACTTTTGTTACTTTCATGCTTTTCTGCCAAGTCCATTTTAGTAGAGTAGTCAAAAAAGTTGTGGACTTAAATACAAATTTCATGACTGTAATAGCAGGGTAGCTTCAGTAAGGCTTCCACACAGAAATAAATGATGTAGTACATAAGTAGATTAAACTACCTGCTCTAAGATTTGGCTGGACTACCCATTTTGTGACTGCAATTTTGCAGATGTGAAACTCATGGTTAGGAAATAATCTTCTGTATTTGTTGACATTGGTAATGACAATGCACAAATTTGAGTTCCTCCTAAGTGGCTTTCCGATTCATATTTCAGAGAATACTTTATTCAACATAGCCTATGTCTACTTCTGAATCAGGGAAAAGAGGCAAATGAGAGGGCAAAAGATGATGCCAGGCAAGATGAAACCCATCTGGCTGTTGTTCTTTGAACACTGGCATCTTCTTGCATGTAGAAGAAAATAGAAAGAGGAGAGTCACCATTTTCACCTGGCCTTGGGTTAAATCTTGTTAATTGATAGGAATCTATCTATTAAATCTTGTTAATTCCTTGGTAGGAATGGTTGGACTAGAAGATCCGATGGGTCCCTTCCAACCTGGTTGTTCTATGATTCTATGAATTGCTAGGTCCCGTTGTTCAGAATAACCGAGGAGACTATTCAGTCTGTGTCTGCCAGTACAATACAACCACTATGGGTTGTCTCCTTGTCTCTGTTATCTGGGTGATCTTTTTTTCCTTATTTACTGCTGCGAGCGTGTAGCTACTTGAATCCTTCTCAACTTCAGAAGACTCGGAGGCAAAAACTAGGAAGGTGCTGCTACCAGCACGGATTTCTTGTAGCTGTATGTTGAAGAGAAAGAGAGCAAAATTCATTAAATGGATGAGCAAAATTTTAATGATCCGGGGACTTGTCTGCCTAAAACTATGAAGGAAAAAGTAATCCTCTGTAACTGTGGATTGTGAATGTGTCGGTATGACACTGATTAGTCCTATAACAGCTTATTTTTAAAATAAAGTTAATTTATTGCACTGATGAGTGGTGAGTGGATTATCATAATGAGAAGGATTAGTCCTGTTTAGTTATCTGTAGTAAAAATCTGAAACAGGAGGGAAGATGAATTTTAATAAAATTCATAGGTAATAGTGAACTGGGACAAGGTACAGCACTCAGTGAATTTGTCAAGGGTGTGTAAGTGATCACAGAGAGGTTGGAAGCCAATGTCACTTTGTTTGCTGCTGATCACAAGCAAGTGTGAGCTAATCTACCTTGGGAGCAATGCTCTAAAATGTTCCTAACATTCAGCAGGAGGACGAAACTTAGCAACCTGGTGATGCTGAGAGAGATCTAGTAGAGAGCATGGGAACAAGTTAAAATTTTTGTCTGAATAAATGTATCACTTTAGTTTTAATTGCATTAGGGGAAGGAATCATATTTTGGGACAGGTGAACTTCACGTCCCCCCATAGTTCTTCAGATCAGCAACTTTTAAAACCTGCACTGTTTTGACATGAGACGGCTAAATAGAAAGTATAGATTTAGTTATTATCCAGTGTGAAAACTGAATAGTGATTTGGAAAAGCAGGTATGTGAGATGATTGAGAAATGAATATTCATTAATTGCCAAATTGGTTATAAGGAGAAGTGTAATATCTTGCAGTGTAATTCAGGCTCAGAAGACTAGAAATACATGGAAACTACTTATATGGGGAAACTCTTGACATAACAAAGCATAGTAAAATGGAGGATGGAGGGGAAACAGGTGAAATACTACTGCCTAGAATTTCTTGAATGATGCTGAATATACACCAGCAAGCTTATCAATGGACACTGAAAGAAACTCTGTGAAGGTAATGGCTTATAGCACTCTGCAACAGCTGGAAATCAGTCAATCTTATGATTCCAGGGCAAGGGGCACTGCAAAAATTGTTAGTCCGGTCTTAAATTTTGAGCAGGAGGTCATACATGAGACTGTCTTTTCTGTGAGGTCTTCTAGACTTCTTGCATCTCTGGCTAAACTTGATTAACGGCAATGAAGTGGTGGTCATGGAATCATTAAGATTTGAAAGACCTCCAAGATCATCCAGTCCAACTGTCAGCCCAGTGCCACCATGCCTACATTTTTTGAACACCTCCAGGGATGGAGACTCCACCACTTCCCTGGGAAGCTTATTCCAATGCTTCACCATTCTTCCAGTAAAGAAACTTTTCCTAATATCTAATCTAAACCTCTCCTGCCACAACTTGAGGTAATTTTTTCTCGCTTGTTACCTGGGAGAAGAGACCAGCACCCACCTCACTGCAGTCTCCTTTCAGGCAGTTGTAGTGAGTGATAAGGTCTCCTCTCAGCCCCAGTTCCCTCAGCCCACCTCATAGGACTTGTGCTCCAGCCCCTTCACCGGCTTTGTAGCTCTTTGGATGTACATTACCACCTCCATGTCTTTTTTGTAGTGAGGGGCCCAAAACTGAACACAGGATTTAAGGTGCAGCCTCACCAGTGCTGAGTACAGGGGGATGATCACTTTCCAACTCTTGCTGGCCACACCATTTCCGATACAAGTGAGGCTGCTCTTGGCCTTCTTGGCCACCTGGGCACACTGCTGGCTCATGTTCAGCCAACCATCAACTCACACCCCCAGGTCCTTCTTTGCCAGGCAGCTTTCCAGCTGCCCTTCACCAAGCATGGAGCACTGGATGAGGTTCTTCTTCCTGCCAGTGCAGGAACTGGCACCAGAATATACATTTAAATATCTGGTCTCTTCTTGGGTGTTTACAGAGTAACTGCATTCTTCCCGGGTTGTGGGTTATGATTTTACTAGTTTGCCATTTCCAGCTGAATGAAAACACAAGTCGGTGAGGAGTTTTGAACTGCGTTCTGCCCACAAAGCCGTATCACCAGTCAGCACTGTTTGGCTCACAGTAGCTGCATGCTTCTCGCTTTGCTCTCCAAGACCTCCCTCCTTAGGAGGCAGCTGTCATGGTGCCTGTCATGGACTTCAGATACCTAGAATGCAGAAGCTATGCCTTGTGAGAAACATGTGGAGATTCCCCAAAAGTCTTCTAGTGTCAGATGAAGTCAGATGTGTTTAGATGTGATGAAACTTCTGTGGCAGTAGGTAGCTTCATTTTTAGGCAGAATTTATAATAGTTAGGGCTGAATGAAACAAGTCTGCCTGAATTGGTTTGGATCTAATAAAATAGTTTTTATATGTCTGTCATATGTAGATAAGTGTTCTTTGACTCAACAACATTGAGATCAATTTACTTGAGGATGCATATGATACTTTGTTTTTAAATCAGCAGATATACCTCTTTGTTTTGATGAGGGTGTTTTAAACACCCAGCTTCTTGTTTGTATCAAGTTGGGGGGAGAAGGGAGTGACGGGATTTGTTCTGAAGAGAGAGAGTCAGTGCTGATAGGGGCTTCAGAAGTAATCACTTTCATTTTTCAGAAAAACAAGGTAAGTTCTAGTCACTTAGAGGGAAATATAATTTTCTGATCTGTCTTAATTAGGATCTAATTGCACAGTACTGACTTTGTAAAGACTGTCTTGTTGGCTGTTCTCTTCCTGACTGTATGGAAGAACAATATCAAAGAAAACCAGGAGAAATGGGTCTGCTCAGTATGAACTATTTCCTTATACGCTATGCTTTCAGATTCTGTCTGATGAATACCATTTGCAAGATGTATTGGAACGATCTGATCAGGTTATGGCTGTGGCAAAAGACTTGCTTGGGGACGGTCCTCGCACACGAACAGGTAGACCGTCACATTTGTATGTGGTAGTACACATATTTAAGATTATCTCCTTGTTTTTTTATAGTCTTGCTTTGAGAAATATTCGATTTAACTGTCTTCATCTCATCGCTAACGTGGCACAATTGATCTTGTTCCCATTGGATGAAACACAGATGGTGATGATGCCTCCCATGGCAACAGGGAGCAAGCTGTGGCTGATAGTTGCACTGTGTTGGTCCCTTGTGGAATTTTGGATCACTTACTATGAAATGCCTCGCACTCCCCATTTCCACAGCCGAGTTACTAGCCTGTACAAAGCACCAGTTCAAGCCACTTTAGTAGTTATGATTCTCGTTGCTACGTGGGTTGACTGCTTTGCGCTTGGATATTGTTGAATATTGATTGCCAATTTGTGAACAAGGCTTTTCCATTTCTTCTCCTGATTTGTGGGTTCTTACTCTGGCAGGACTGGCTGTTTGTATGTGAAATGTTAAGCTTTGGTTCTTTTCTCTGCAGGCTAGCATTCTCTTTTGCTTATAAATACTGTTTCATCTTGCATGCTTCTTCTGCACAAGTTTATTTACACAGGTGAGAAGGACAAAAGCCTATGGTTGGCCTTTGGCAGCTGTTTAAAGTGATGTACATTGCTGTGACCCTTTTTGTGTGAAGTGTGGAAGCTTGCTTTTCGGTACAAAGTCTTGTCACATAGTACAGACCAAGTCCTCTGTGTTCTTCCCTATTTTGTCTGATTCCTTTAGGTTTCCCTAATGTGACAATGGCTCCTAACTGTGACCTAGAATCATCTCAAGGACCCATTGTACAAAAATGTGATCCTTCCACTCAGCTTTCCATCCTTAGTGAATCCATCATGGATTCCCAGGTAATGTATGTTCTGTTCTGTGCATGTCTTGTGGCTTATTCATTTGCATAAAATAAGAATATTCAAAGGTCAAGTTTCCAAGCAGACCTACACCTGTCTGTGTATTGTATACCATATTGATAACATACAGAGAAAATGGTGTTAAATAGAGGCAAGTTTGTGAGACTTTGTGCATCATGATTTTTTTATTACTTAACCTTTGAATATGAGAAAGTTCTCATGTCTCAGAAACTCTCTCATGTTAGCATACTCTCCCTTTTAAATTTTGGAATTATCAGCAAGAGATCAAAGTAATTATAAACTAAGAAAACAACTCTTATGTCACTTAATGAATTGCTACGTATCAAAATATGCCTCTGATTATCTAATTATGTCTTCATATATGGGGACATAGACAGTTGGGCTTCAATTTATTTCTAATAACATATATGTAAATGTATTCCAGTTAACTCAGCAGCATTGGTTAGTCCTACGTGTTTAACTTTTAATACTTCACATGCTTTTACAATCATTTAATTTGTCTAAAATATTTAAAAATTTCTTAAATTTATTTAAAATTTCATTTAGGTTGCTTTTGTGTTCTGTTTACTTTTCATAACATGAGTCGTAGAATGAGTTCTCACTATAGTTATAGTTATAGCATATAATGCTCCTGGAAAGCAGCTCACTGATGAAGACCACAAGGGCTGTGGGAGTAGAAGTGATGGTGTCATGTTCTCATGATTCTCTAACCCTTTTTCCTACTATTTTGCACACATACCTGCAATTTGGATTGCAGTACTGCTCTGTCATGTGTTTTGATGCAGTAATTGTTTAGGAGGTTTTTGATATGAATCATAGAATCATAAGATCATTTGGTTGGAAAAGACCTTGGAGATCATCAAGTCGAACTGTACCTGTCCACTACTAAGATACATCCTTGAGCACATTGTCTGCCTAACATTTAAACACCTCCAGCAATGGTGACTCAACCACCTGCCTGAGCAGCCTCTTCCAGTGCCTGAGAAGCGTTTTGGTGAAGAGATTTTTCCTGATGTCTAATATGAACCTCCTCTGGCCATTTTCTATCACTTGTTACATGGGAGAAGAGACCAGCACCCACCTTGCTACAACCTCCTTTCAGGCAGTTTTAGAGGTTAATAGGGTCTCCCCTCAGCCTCCTTTTCTCCAGGTTAAACAATCCCAGTCTCTCAACCACCTCTCATAAACATGAAGAGTTAACAGTAGCATCTTTATAAGCTGTATCACTGGATGCATGCTGCAGGATAGGCTTAAATTTTTCAGGTGCGTATAATAACAGTTGCCTGTTTAGCTTCCATGAGATTTTATTTTCTTTCTGTGCCTACAAAAATCATAGTTAAAGGCCGTCTGGTGAAGCCTGCCCAGAAGTGCAGAAACCTGCTTGTCTGAGTAACCCTTATTCCTTGTTTGATTGCTTGAGTTTTTCTGTGAGTGTGGTATGTAGGATTGCATTTTGTTGTGGCTGCATTTTACATATAGAGTGTAAATGCAGTTTTTCAGATCTCATTGCAAGGTTGTTTAACTTGTAATGTCAAATGGCTGAATTTTTAGAAATGTTGTAATTATGTGGCTTTTTCCATCTTCTGCTCTATCTCTATATTTGTTTTGGAGCGGTCCTTAAAGCCTTTTTATCCTACAGTGCATATGATCTTATTAAATATAAATTATCCGAATAAAGTATTGGATAATAAATGTATTGCTTGCTGTGTTGTTTTCAGAGGCAATTGGTATTGGTGTTTCTTAGGTAGTAAAGCCCCTCAAAACCTCTTCCCACAGTGGGATGTGATTTTCTTTCTTTCTTTTTTAAATGTTGTTTTGGAGGTAGAGACTGAAACAAGTGGTTTTGATTTTTTTCTTGAATAGATTTCAGAAAATTTATCTCTAACTTCTTCCTAAAGACAGATTGAAATTGCTCTGAAGCCCCTTTTGTTTTCTTTGTTGTCTCCTGGAAAGGCTCTCAATGAAGTAGAAGAGAAAGCATTATCAGATTGTCAGTCAGAAAATGGACAACATGATACTCCAAATTTCAAATCCAGCAAATCCAGTTCTGACAGGTCAGTACAAATATATCCATTCAGGTTTCCACTTTCCTAATACTGGAAATAGACAGAGTTAAAAGATGTTGCATGGGTATAGTTAAGTTACTTTTTCTGTTTCCCCTCCCCTCCTACTTTCCTGATTTCATAATTCTAGGGAAGTTCCTTGTTGTGACTTTCAGACTAGGAGTGAATGGGAGCAGGGAACTGGCCTGAACAGTTACATATATTTTAAAAAGCTCTTCCTAGACTCTGCAGATAATCTAGAATCACGCTATCATCCTATTAGAACTCACTGTTATGCTTGTTTTGAATGTAGGCTGCTTCGATTTTTGAGAGAAGAAAATTCCCATGTCAATTCTCAGTTGTGGGCTGAAAAGGATATGAGAAAAGCTACCTTATCACAGGAATCAAATGTGCCTTTGACTCCAGCAACTGTTTCTCCATCATTGGATCAGTCAGGTTAGATTTGGAAAATCACAGCCTCTCAAGTGTTGTTAGGCTTTTTGTAGGATCCTGGCTGGAATTCCTTTCCTAGGTGGGGATGAAGGACAGAGATGTGTTAATTTGAATGATGTGAGTTTCCAGACTGAAAAAACAGCTCTTCCAATGAAATGACTTTGTAACACATTACTATTAAGAACATAACTGAAATATTTCATGTGTGCATTTTTTTTTTGTTTTGTGTTTAAATCAGCCCTCAATGCTACCAATGTAATCAAGAGAATCCATTCAAGACTTCAGAATGATGACAATGAAGAGACTATAGATACCACTAATATTGTGAGACAAGTGCTGAACCCGAACTCAAGGAAACAAAAGCAAACTGCAGTAACAGGTTTAGTACTTTTAAAAATAGCATACCTCCCTTTGACCAAGATCCTTAATATCATAAGAAAATGTAGGTTGAAAGATATCTTCAGAAGTCATCACAGGTCTAACCCTAAAGTTTGATTTGAAAGGGCCCTTGTCCATCTGAGTCATGAGTATCTCTACAGACATTCCACAGCCACTTGTGTAGTGTATTCCCCTGTATTCCCACGGTCATTGACAAAACAAAGTCCATAGGAATCTAGGAACCATAAATATGGCTCTTTGATGCTAACCATTAATCCTGCTAACCATGGAGCTCTTTCGTGTACAGGCCTTTTCTATATCCAATGCACCTGTCTGTTCTGTGCTGCACAGACTTAGGATGCATTTCAGTTCCCATATTCTGCCTGACTGACACCGGATAGAAATTGTAACATGAGAGGATTCTTGTAAAATAGTTGCTTACTAAATCTGAGACCTGAAAGCAGCTGGTATTTTTCACTGGCAAACTGTTTCCATGCTTTTTAACTTAGAAGGGGGGATGTATAAATAGGTATCTAAGGTAAAAATACCAAATAGTCATACCTGGGGGGTTCTAGTGTGGTGGCAGAAAATGGGGTTTGATGATCTGAACATAACTGGAATGACTAAGGGCGTTCTTTGATGATCCATTTCATCTCAAGGCAAAGAGGGCCTCTATGTTGATCTATTTCAATAAACAATATAATTTCACTGGTATTGCAAAGCTTTCTATACAAGCTGAATTTCCAATGACACTTTTTTTTTCCCCTCAGTGAAAAGAAAACAAGCTATGAAGAACTCTGTGAGACAGGGGAGAAGTGATTCTGCAGGCGATTCAATCCCCATTGATCTTCAGAGGGACAACAGGTCTGGCCTAGACATTCTCAACCGCATGATACATGACGTGGAGCATGAATTGGAGGAGTATGAGCGATGTACAGGTCGTGAGGTTCAAAAAACTGAAAGAAGCGAAGGCCTCACTGGGTTTACTTTGTCACTGGTAAATGCTCTCTGTCGTTTGATGCGCTACCTCAGAGAGGTGAGAAGACTTCGAATTACTTTGGTAGAGTGAATGAAAATGGGTATAAAGTTACTTTACAGATGTGAACTTTGGTCTTTCCTGGCCTCTGACCAGTTTACTTTGAAGTCTGATTATCATTGCTTATTATTTGGATTGCATCCAATCAGGAGTTAAAACTTAGAGTTTGCTAGAAACATATCCCCAGTGAAAAAGGAGGGCTTGACTGCAATGAGAGTCTCAGTGAGTTCAGCAGAAAATACCAGTTAAAATTGTTTTATGTTTGTGATCTAAATATGTTCAGACTTGTTGGCAGGGTATTAACCACAACCTTGTTTAGTAATTAATTTTCTTCTTTACCTTCCAAAGGTGATGTTATTATTCTTAGAGCAGTGAACCCAAATCCTCAGTTTTCTTCAAAGGATTTCTGAGCATTCTTTTTCTATCCATACCAGCAACTTCAACTTAAGCAATAATGACCTGAAGTGGTCACTATAGCAGTGCACAGGTGGGGATCAATGGAATTCCCTAAGGAAGACAAGCTGTAAGCTGTGTAGAACTCCTTTTTAAAATAGAAATAATAAAATGTTTTTTATTTCATCTCTAACCCAGAGCTACTCAAGATATAGCAGTGGCTTATATACTTGTGTGAAATTAAACCAGATTATGGTAGTTCCCGCACTCTTAATATATGCAGCAGAATACATTATCTAACTCCCAGTGCTCTGTTTCATAGCAAATGCAGTGAATTCCTGATGAATGTGGAACTGTCCTACTTTAGTTCCTCTTCATAGTGTTTAACAGTTGGGAGAAAAAGACCCAAGCCGCCTTTTTTATTTTTTTTTTCTGTCTGCATGTATAACAACTTACTCTTTGTATCACCCTAAATTTAATCTATATGGAAGCAAATTCTTCTTTGATTAAGACCTGCCTTGGAGGGAAATGTTAAATTATCAATTGAAGAGTGAAAAGCCACTGCCATCAGAACAGGCTGCCCAGAGGGATTGTGGAGTCTCCTTCTCTGGAGATATTCAAAACGTGCATGGACATATTGCTGTGCAACCTTCTGTAGATGAGCCTCATTTAGCAGGACTGGGTGTTTGCCAGACATCTCTTCCAACCCCTGCCATTCTGTGATCAGAAGATGGGCTTTGTCTGAGGATAATTTATGTTTAAAAAGAAGTTAAGAATGTTTGTTCTTTGTTAAAATTGTAGTACCAAAGCAAAATATTAAATTTACTTCTTTTGCAGTTAAAGGGAAGGATCTTCTGGTCTTCCAATAGAATGTTTTCTATTGTTATTTTTATTATGAAAACCTCAAATTAATAGCACCAAATTCATGTTATAATTGCAGTTTTAACCTTATTTAGATTGTCTTTCATTTCTGTTCCACAGAAAGTGGTTATTCTTGTCCCTTGGATTTTCTCCAAAAGTACTGCAGATTTTCTTTGTCATTTTTTCCTCTTAGTTGCCTCTTTCTCTTCATGGATGTGATGTTCAGTGTACCATAAGAACCTTCATCCTATTCAGACAGAAAGCCAAGGAGTCTGATTGTTTAAGACTACTTATTTTGAAGGATGTGTGCTGACTCTTAACTTGAGTTCCCAGTTTTTACTGAGCATTGTTATGATGTTGTTAATACTTTGATAGATGTGTTACAATTTCTTCCTTACAGGAGTTGATCGTTGCTTGCAGAATTGTGTACAACTTTTTTTAGATGTACTATCTAAATTAATGTGTAGGTCACTCAGGCTGCAAAATGGGATTAATCATAGTTGCTCGAGATAGTGTGCATCCTTAATTTTCACTGACTTGCCCCTTTTTCATGGAGCTTTAATTAGAATTAGAATTTGAGAATTCAGCAGGAAGCAGCGCGGCTTGTCTGAATATTTCTGAAAACTTGGTCCCTGGGATGCTAGGAATAAATCAGGTGCTCATGTTCATCATCTGTTTTGCCTAGCCAGGAGAGTTAGCAAAGTTCCAATGCTTGAATTAAAGCTGGCTTTGCATTTCAAGAAGTAAGTTTGCAGCAGATATTTTAAAAAGCCTCTATTTTCAGGTAAACAACCAAACCTCAAGGTTTGGAAGTTTCTAGAAAGATTTCCTTCTAGGGAGAAAAATATATTTTCTTGTGTTGCTGCAGAAAAACTGAATGCAGAAGAACTACCATCAAAGATATTGCTTGATTTATTCTCAAAAAAAAGTAGGAAGGAAAACTTGGAATTACTGAATAATTCTTGAAAGTTGTATTAATAAGAGGTGAAAAAATCGGCTCCTACAAGAAGCAGCTGATGAGTGCAGAAGAGCTAGAGAGAAGGGGAAAAAGAAACTTCTGAAATGTTTGCCTTTACAAAATTCTTAAAGGGAAGTGAATAAACCTGACTTGATTCCTAAGTGAATTTCAATGTCATCTGCAAAATGTTAGAATTATTTTCTTTCCCTGTTCTACGAAGAATGCTGATTCTTTGCCAGGGTCACAAGGCAGAATGTTACAGTATGCATATACTACATTAATCTGTGTTACTCTGTTCTCTGTCACTGCATCTGCATATCAATGTCAAACAAAGCTGATGAGATTAGGGACGTGCCAGGCAATGGGCTAAAAACTTATTTCCGGTTATAGCAGATAACCAAATTCTATCTGAAGGTAGGAATGGCTATATACAGCTGTTAACTCTGACGCTTTTCCCCAGGCATAGATGTTTAGAAGCTTTTCCTCAAAGTCTAGATTAACTGTGTAGGGTGATTAGACACAATGGCTCCATCCAGATGATCTAAGGCATCGGTAGGCTTCATCACTGCTACCAGGATTCATGTTCTTATTTTGTGCTGTCCTTCCTTTCTAAAAAGATAGGACTGTCTAAGCTTTTTCCATTTTCTGTGCCAGCCTGCTTCACTTGGATCAATGCAGAAAAGCTGTTCTCTCTAGATGGAAGAGAACCAGAAAGTGGATAGCTTGTGTATGATATGCTTAAAGGAGTTTTATCTGCTTGTCTTTGTGTCTAGTGACAATATCTATGGCGTATTCTCCAAATTACCTATTTATTCATTCATTCACTTTATGTGGCTGCAGAGCAGTTGTCTTACCATTTCTTCCATGGGTGTTTTTCACTTCTGGTCCTGATGCCAGCAGAACAGTGTTTGGTGGGTTATGGGCAGCTCATACCCTGATTTTGTCTGTGCAGTGGAAAAGGGCACCCCAATTGATTTTCAGAATTTCTTTTGTGTTTTGGAGATGGGACGTATTTCTTTTATCCAGGGATTCCTTTGAGTAAGTGCAAGCAGCCAGCTGCAGAAGGGCATTATCTGCTAATGCTCACATGTTTCTGACTTTGTAGCTGCTGTTCTTTTAGCTACAATGGTCCAAGAAGTGGCAATTGTGTATTCCAATTGCCCATTAAAGTTGGAAGGGACTCTTGTGTCAGGAAGCCCAGCTACTGCAGTGGTGTATCTTAAAATAATAGATGGATAATTCTGGCTCGAAGGAGAAGATCATGATTCCCTAGAGGTGTTCCAGGCCAAGTTGGATGGAGCTTTGGGCAGCCTGATCTAGGCAGGGGAGGTTGGAACTAGATGATCTTTAAGGTCCTTTCTATATCAAACTATTCTATGATTCTATAATATAGGGCAAGAGGCTCTTCTCTGGGAGGGCTTTTGCCTCTTGCTCAAGTAGATTACTTAACAAATAAACCTTTTTGTCTTCTTTAAAATGCATAAAATAAATTAAACCCACTAGAACTTCTGTCTCTGAAGGAAAACATTAGAAAACAACTACCTTCCCCTTTCTTTAGGTAAATTTGTTCTCGTTATTGAATTAAGGAAATGAAAGAATAGGCACAAGTAGCACAGGTTACTGACAAGCATGAGCACACCTGAAATTACTAGATTACCGCATGAAGATTCAGTGACTGACAAAATATTGTCTGTATGCAGAGATGGTACTTGTAGTTACAGCCTGTAGAGGTTGCAAAGGCAAAAGAAGGAGGATTTTTAGAACTCTCTGTATTGTTCTGGAGCAACAAAGAAGGAAAAGTAAGCTCTGTGACAGTTCTCAAGCCATGAAAAATGGGGTTTGTCGTAAAAGTAATGAGGTCAGTTTCGCAAAAATGGGGAACTGCTGTTATAGTATTACATGATATAGTCCCCTTCCTGTTTCGAAATATGAATCTGAGTTGTTTATGGTAGGTTTTTTTACTTTTTCTTCCTCTTTAGAGTGAAGTGCAGTTGCGTGAGAAAGAGGTGATGAGACAGCACCATGAGCAGATGTTGAATGAACATAGAGAACTGATTGATGCTCTGACTGCAGAAATACTTCTAGTGAGGGAAGAAAGCACTGCTGTACAGGTACTGAGCCCCCATCCACCTGAGGATGTTTTGTTAGAATACTGAGTAGTGTTGCAAATGTGCACTGAGGTACGCTGTCATCTAGTCAGGAGATTTTAACAGTAAGCAGGACGAAAATGATAGAATTGAATGAGGGGTCTGAGAATGATAATAGCAGATGTAGGAGGAGGAGAGTAATGTTTTGAAAGTCAACATTTTACCTTCCTGTATGGTATATAACTTTAAAGCCTGAGAAAATGCGGGTTTCGTTAAGCTGAGTTTTACCAGTCTGAAGGTTTAAGCATCTGCTTCTGCACATCTATACTGTTAATACTACTGGAGCAACAGAGTAGACTGGATATAATGCTACATTTTTCCTTTTATCTAGTTTGCAAAGGAGACAGATTTATTCAATGGTTACATTTGCAAATGAAGCAATAAAGCTGTGTTGGAGAGAAGTGGGGTGATAAGTTAGCATAAGAGAAAAACAAACAATTTCTTTAAGGCAGGAGAGAAAATAAATGAGAAACGTGGACATGCCAGTATTTAATACCTCACTGGGATCCTGCGATTTCATGTCATGGTATGAAGAGACTAAGTTTCTTCTCAGAGCTGCCTGTGGTGTAATCTACTTCCTGTTGCTATAATACAGATTTCTGTATCTCTCTTTATTTTTCCTTCATCCTTTAGAAGAAGCTTCAGCAATACATGACAGTAACAGATGAACAGCTGATCTCTCTCACACAAGCATTTAAAGGCCTCCTTTTGGTAGAACCTAGAAGAGAACAAAGTCCAAACTATTTTGGAATTGCAAGCAGTGGAGCAGTGGAGGGCCAAGGTGTGTGCATGCATGCTTGAAGAATGAAATGGGGAGTTGTGGCTAGTTAATCCCTTTATTGAAAAATCTAATATTTTGCTATTAGTAGGTATTTAATAGATGTCTGCTTGAATAAATACCTCTTGTGTGACCATGAATCTCACTTCTGGAAATTCATATGCCATGGATTCTACTGTGAGCACAAGCAGTTGGCTACAGGTTATTTTTAACACTATTATGGGTTGTTATCCATCCCTACTGTCATCCTCCTGTCTGGATCATGACTTCAAGATGAACCTTTTAGCCAAGTCCTGGGCTTGAGCTTTAAGTTATCCTTGATATATTTTAATGAAATAAAAGGGGGAGGGAGTAGCCTTCCCCCATTAAGATGGCTCACAAAGGTAGGTATATTCTGAGGGTCTTTAAAAAGAAACCAAACCAAACCCAATTGAATCAGGATCCTGCCTTTCTGTTGCTGAGGCTGCCAGGCAGCATGAGACAGGTTCTGCCATAAGACACTGGAGGTCGCTGCTGACCAGAAACAGCAACTGCGGAGGCCTGTTAACTAACCGAGGAGAAGTTTGTTTCTTGCTGTTTGTAACCCTTTTCAGAGTTGAGTGACCAGTTGGATGATGTATAACAGACAAGGGCTGAGTTACGCCAGTAGCACAGATGATCAAACCAAACATGATTCACCTTATGCTTTTTACAGTCTTTCACAATGGAATTTTCTTGCGTTTTCCCCGTTGAGTTGCCTAAATGCATTGTTTTTGCTGTTAAGATCAGTAACTCCTTGTGAATTGCAAGATTCCTTGGAGCTGTTTCTATTCTTTAGCTAAATGTTGGTTTGTGGACATTTTTGTGGTCAAAAACTCTCTTCCTGGATGTTTCTGTGTGGTTCTCAGGATGAAGCAACATGTCAGATTCCCTTTTTTGTGATTTACCTAGGCTTTATAAAATCAAACAAAAAAACCCTGCCCCACAATATAAAACTCAAGCAATCAGAAAAGTACCCCTCAAAAACAAACAACAATAAAAAACCAGCAAACTAAAAGGGAATGCACACACACACAGAAAAACTAACCAGGAACAACTGCCCAATCACCCCAAACTCTTAAACCTTCCTATTCAACAGTTCTGCAGAACTAGAATTTCGAAATCTTTTTTCCTTATTGGTTTCTTCTCTCAGGAAAACTTCCTGAGGGGAAAGCTTCTTAAAGTTACAAAAATATTTCCTCCTCCCCAAGAAGGAGATTTCTTGTACCATTAAGTCATCTGACTGGATACAAAATATTTGAGAGAGCTGGTTTTAGCAAAGAAAACATGTTTAAGTTAACATAGGACTATTTTAGAGAGGGGAAGAGTGACTGAGAGCGGAGCTGTAATGGCGGGGGGAAAGGAGGATACTTTGGAAATGCAGTTCTGTACAGTGAAACAGAGCAGGATGATCTTTCTCATTTCTTGCCGGGGTCATTGAATAGTGGGTGGCAGGTTTAAATTAAATCTTAGAATCTCAGTAATATAAACCAGAAACAATATTTTATGCAATCAATCTCTTTTGTCTCTCTGCCGTCGAAAGGTCCTTTTGTTTCTGGCATTTTGGGATCAGATATGTTCTGCTTAACTTCCCACTAACTTCTGTTCTGGGAACAAATGTTCTGAATACAATCATGAAGGGAGAATTCAAAGATAGCACTGATGCAGCAGTGGATATAAGCATGTTAAAATTACTGTGGTCTCAGAGCTAGCTACAACGTTGACTTCATGCTTTTCATTTTGTGCCTCTCTGGTATATTTAAAATATATGGCAACACATACAAACTAGTTGTAGTTTGATACAGAAACATATCTTCATTTTTTTACTGAACAGATGTCTGATTTAAATTAAGTCATAAAACCATCATCAGAGAACTCAAAAAAGCTTCATATTGTTTTCTACTCCATCTGTGTTGCCATCAAATTGATAACACAGAGGCATTAGGACAAGTGAGTAAGTCTGTTCTCCTCAAGACAATATTAGCAAATGTACGTAATTTAAATGCCTGTTCCCCACAAGTGATGAATCTTGCATGGGCTACAAACCAAACCTCTTGCTAGTATCCTGAAACTGTCAGGCTCCATGTCAGAGCTTTTCTTGCATTTCAGGCCAGTAAAGGTTTGTGTTATGCTCTACTAGGAGTGTGTACCTGGGGATCAGAAAGAAGCTAGGAGTGTGTGGGGAACATACTGTAATCTGCCTTTTCAGATATCTGAACATAAGAGTTGTTATGGATTTTTTCCCCTGTGTTTTTATTGCAGTAAAACTAGTTTTTGTTTCCTTTTGTTTGTTTCTTAACTTTTATCCTTGCTTTGTCTTTTTCTTTAGAAAAACCTGATTTGAGCTGTTCTGAGCTCAGGACTGATGCTGGCAATAGGGAAAATATGCCAAAATTCCCACAGGAAGAACTTCCTTTCAAGTTTCCCCAGAGACCTGGTGCCTCAGATGGTGTGAGATCTGGTAGAAGCTTGCCAGCTCACATCTTCCAACCAGCTGTGCTGTTATCACCACCTCGTCAGAGGAGCAGTCAGGAATTGTCTCCCCACCAGTACAGTGAGTCTCTCTGCCTGTAGTAGATTTGAGAGTCTGTGTAGTGTATTATTACTATTTCTTGCTCTACCTTTGGAGATGTATTTTCTATGGAATATTTTTAATCTGTATGCATAGACACATCCCTCTGATTTGAGAGGCAGATTAAGGCACAGTAGTGGGGTTTTGTGCCTTCCCTCCTCTATTTTCATTCGCCCTTTCGTGTGTGTTGCACTATAAGTCTTTTCCAAGTCAGAAAATTCACCTGAAAGTCCTTTTGCTTTGAGTAGTTGGCAGGACAACTGGAAGCTTATTGCCTAGTTTAAGCTCTTGGGGGTTGCCTGTGCTGCAAGTAGGCACATAATGAATCAAGAGGAAGTGAACTAAAGGTGGCTTTCAGCAAAGAATGGCATCTGGCTTCAGTCCCCTTGAGAACTGTCCTATGTTGTCTGTCATTTGAAATAAAAATGTAGAACTGTATTCCTAGACTTCACTATAATTCAGCTATGTGAGAAATGTATTTAATCTTTTAAGACCATCAAGCATGCTAAATTGTTCACCAAACATTAAATTTCTAGAATGTTTCTTCCTGAAAAAAATATTCATAAGCCAGATTTACGTGTAAATTTTTAAATGTCATGCTATGTTAAAGAGGCAAAAGCTTAAAGCTTGGGAAGGAGTGGGCTCCTTACTGTACAAAGCATGGAAAATCTGCTTTTGAGAACAAAATTCAATTTAGACTTAACATGTAGGAGCTCACAGTGCAGTAACATTCAGTGATGAGTTTGGTGTGTTATTGGTTTGCTAACGATGACCACAGAAAACACCTTACTACTACTGCTGGCTAGAGCGCTTCCTTTCTGGGGGGCTGAGTACACAATTAGTTTATTATTATGCCAAAAGTCTTGTATTGTTTTGTTTTATTATCGTAAAAATTTTGTTACCAATCCAGTATAAATATCAGAACTAAAACACGAACTTACAGTTTATTGGAAAACGGGGGACTATCTCAGAAGTTACATTTGATCTTTCAGCTAAGAAATTCAAAATAAGTTTTCTTCCCTCTGACTTCTCTCTTAATCTCTAATTAAATCATGTAAATTTAAGACTATTTGCAATAGAAAATATTAAACCTTGTGAGTTCTTGCAGCGGGTTCTTGCATACAGTGATCTTGATGAATGACATAAAACCATTTAGGCTACGTGTTACAATTCAAGTTCCTGTTTGATTATTACTACACTGATGCAATAAAGTCACTGTTAGTTTTGCTGATAAAGATTGTGTCTCTTTCCTTACTGTTCCTTTGTTTCTTGTTTGCACTGTTTACAGCCATTTCTCCTGAAAACATCGAAAGAGAACCCTGCAAGGAAAGGAGCTCACCTTCTTCCCTGAGAATACAGAGCACAGCTGAAGAAAACTGTCTCATCTCTCAAAGGCAACCGATTTCTGCCACAGCCAAAGACCTGGAGAGTTCCCACATGAAAATCAGTCCATCCTGCCCAGGTGATACCGGAAAAAACAGCAGAACTGAAGAGTTATTTCAAAGTGGTGATCTGCTGGGACAGATAGCCGAGCTCACACGGCAGAATGCTCTAATTAAAGCTCAACTGAGCAAATTCAGAGACTTCTCTGAAGGCACAAGTGACTGCCTACATCAGCCAGGCTCAATACAAAATGCCAGTCCTACTCCAGACTCTTCACAAGGACAGGTAAAACTTTAACAGAAAAGAAAGGCTGGATTCCCTTTCTGTTGATCTGCTTTCCCATAGCTTATTGATCCCTTCGATTTGTTTCCTTCTTGTCATCAGTTATTTTAACAAAAGAGTAGCAAAACAATATTCTTTTCATTCATTTTCTTGGAGACTTTGGTTTTATCGCTCCCTAAGGAGCTCAACAATAGTTTCTCATTTTGGGGATATGTTGTGTATGAGTGCTGAAAAGTGCACAGCACATTTATCAGCTTAGGTTAAGGTTATGCTGCAAAGAGAGAGGTATGACTGCAACCTGATCAGGTATACCTCTTGTAGCTTGGATAAAATTAACAGTGAAAGATCTGCACCAACCAATAGGTTCTTATCAAGCTCTGTAAAATACATATTTAAATCCATGCCATACATTACCTTCTGCTACTGTGACCCAAAAGCTGTTAGGTTAAAGTGGATGCAAGAACATCTCTTTCAAGTTCTTGATTACAGTGTATGTACTAGTTGGGTATTTCTTGTCAGTCTGCTGTGTGGTGAAATTCCCAACATTTTTGGTAAAGAGAAAAATTGAAGGCTTCAGTTCACATAGAAAACCTTTCATCTGCAACTAAGCAGCTGTTCAGTGGTGCCTCAGTGAGTAGTGTTAATATCACAGAAATGCCTACCCTTGCTGCTATCTTCACTTTTGTTCCATCACAGCAGCTGAATTACTTTTCAATTAAACATCATAAAGATTTTAAATTTTCTCATGTAAATGTAGGCTGAGTGTTGTCACTTTCCACATTATATTGTGTAGTGTTCAGTCACTGAGCTTTACAACATGGTGCAAACTTTTCTAAATGTTTCTGGTGAAGCAGTTACTAGAAGGGGAGGGGCAGAGGTCAAAGTGGATGAAAACCTTCTTTAAAGATGGATTCCAGGATACTTCTACTAGAAATGTGCTTTTGGTTCCCCACACCATCTTGAATATATGTCTCTCTGGTAAAATATTTTCCTAATTATGGTTAACTGCTGGATGCTTCAGAGGTTTCTTTTTTTTTTTTTTAATAAAGCATACAATGGCCATACTCATCTTGTTTGTTTAAAAAGTTGTTGTGTTTCATCAGTTAAGAATCTAAATATGGGACAGTGAAAGGGACAAAATCACATTTTTCACGGGAGGTGCTATGTAATTGTGTTTACCTTCAGTTTGGAAATTAAATGTATAAAAGTACTGGAAATCTATTGCGCGTGCTACTTGAAAGTGCAAATGATAAGTTTTTAATTGCAAGTAATTATCCAATTATCCAAGCAGACTCATCTGGAGGTATCAAAGAGCTTGGAGGAAAGAATAGCAGAGCTAAATCGTCAGAGTACAGAAGCACGTGATAAACTATTGCAGCTGATAGACCAGCAGAAATTGGCTGCTGCTGATACAGTCATTCCAAGGACATCACCTGTTGTGCCCCCATCCCTAAATTATAGTGGTAAGTGTCTAGCTGCTGGAGAAACAGAAAGCAGCAAGACAATGTTTTTCCTCTTTTGGAACTTCTCTGTCTTTTATGTGATTGAATCAGCAGTTGTGGTCAGCAGTACGCTTGATGTAAATGACTGTGACCTACAAGTACTCCTTACTTCAGAGAGTGGAAAATACATCAACTGAACTTCTCCTATAGTTAGGTTCCTAGTAATTAATCTGCTGCAACTGTCATGTGTCGTGATAAATCTTTTCTTTGTTATGTTCTTGTCTGCAGAATGGTTCTGCTACATAATCACTGATGAGCAGAACTGGGCTTTTTAATTGGTCCTCTCTGCTGGAGAATCTTTTATAAAAAGACTAAGCTCTTACATCAGGCTTCTAGAAATCACAGCAGAATGGTTAACCAATTCTAAACCGTGTTTTGTCCTTGGCTTGCTTTTTCTATCAGCCTGCCTTGCTGAGTTACTGTCAGTGCTAATACAAAGAAATAACTGAATCTTCCAGCCTCCTGAAGAGATAAATAAGTGAAGGGGATATTCTTATAAAATTATGGAATGGCTTGGGTTGGAAGGGGCCTTAAAGGTCATCTAGTTCCAAACCACCTGCCATGGGCCGGGACACCTCCCTGCAGACCAGGCTGCTGAAGGCCCCATCCAACCTGGCCCTGAACACCTCCAGGGATAGGGCAGCCACAGCTTCCCTGGGGAACCTGTACCAGTGCCTCACCACCCTCATCATGAAGAATTTCTTCCTAATGCCTAATCTAAATCTCCCCCTTCCAATGTAAAGCCATTCCTCCTTGTCCTGTCACTCCATGTCCTTGTAAAAAGTCCCTCCCAGCTTTCCTGTAGCCCCTTCAGGTACTGGAGGCTGCTATAAGGTCCCCCCAGTGCCACCTTCTAATTCTTTATTCTTGCTGATTCAATGTCCATACACTACCTGCTGTGTGTAATTATGAACAAAATACTCTGCAGTGGGTGAGGGCAACTTTGTTTTTACATGGAGTCATTGCATTTACTGGCAGAACCGCGTGTGAGCATATGCATTTGCTTTATCAAAAGCATCTGCCCTTTCCCCCTTCCTAAACCACAGAGGATGTATAAAAGGAAGGACTTGAGGGAGAGAGGAAGGAGGGGGAGGAGAGACCACGTGTGCGTGCATATGCATGCAGGTGCATATGCAGTGACTCATGCAGTGGGATCGTAATGCTTTTAAGACTTCTATGGCTGTTGTAACATAAATGCAGCAACCAAAATGAAGTCTTAAAGGAACAAAGTAGAGAAATGAGAAGTCTCTAAGCCTCTGATTGTCAAAACCCAGGTTTGTCTGTGGAAATATCATTTCTGTATCTGTGCCCATTGTCTGTAGTTGCTTTGAGTGTCTGCGTTCAGTATCTGTCATCTTCAGAGAGTGTTGAAGGAGTTGAGATTTAGCCTGAGGTTTTCCAACTGGTCTGTATATTCTATGCAGTTGTGAAGAGTTACATGACGCCCCTCTAAAGATGGGAAAATGAAATTAACATTGTGCAATTTTGCTGTGTTCTCATCAGAATCTGTTGTTTATTGCCTAGAAAATGCAAGGAGGACAATTGAAGTGTCCATTCCCATGGCAGTTGCTACAGACAGCTCCAAAGATGACAGTGTTTCCCTTAGCAGTGTGACCAGTATGAGAAGGTAAAAGTTAACTCTTTACTATTTCATTTTTGTAGTGTCTTGATTGCCCGTGCAGCAGAATTTGAACACAAAGGAAAATTTGCCATGCTTTTCTTTGGCCTTGTGGACTCTTCCTGACTTCATCACACAGCTGTCTGGAACTGGGACAAAGGTTAAATAGCTTTTTCACAGATTCTATGCTTTTTTACTTAAAATACCTGCAATGTGATGGAAGACAGATCTCATGGGTTGCTGAAGACAACCTTGGGTCCTAACTTGGACCTAACTTGGGACCTAACTAGGGTCCTAACTTGGGATCGAAGACATGATTCTAGGAGTCATTTCCATTTTTCACTTTGTCAATCTCATTTTGAATGTCTACAGGTCTGTAGGTGACTCTAGTAAATCTTCTTCACCCCTAAGTGATACATCAGAAAGTGTGAAATCAGTTCCTGTCTTCCAAAGGTCAAAGGTAAGACTGAAAATCTTCTGCCAGCAGTGTTGTATAAGCAAAAACCAAGACATTTAAAGAAGGGGAAGAAAACTTAGTTATACCTTAAATCTACTGAAGCTAGAGGCTGCACCTTGAATACTGTGTTCAGTTTTGGGCCCCTCGCCATAAGAAAGGTCCTGGCACATGTCCACCGAAGAGCAATGAAGCTGGTAAAGGGGATGAACAAAAGTCTTATGAAGAGCAGCTGAGGGAACTGGGATTGTTTAGCCTAGAGGAGGCTAAGGAGAGCCATTATTGCTGTCTACAACTGCCTAAAAGGAGGTTGGTTGTAAAGAGGTTGGTGTCAGACTCTTCTCCTAAATGACAGGTGATAGGACAAGAGGGAATGTCCTTAAGCTGCTTCAGGGGAAGTTTAGATTGGACATTAGGAAAAATTTCTTCACAGAAAGGGTTATCGGGCACTAGCAGAAGCTGCCCAGGGAGGTGGTTGAGTCACTGTCCCTGGAGGTGTTTAAAAGGAGGGTAGATGAGGTGCGTGGGGATTAGTAGTGGATTCTGGATAGCTGGTAAGGGAAGGCCTGAGTGGTAGCAACAGAGCTGGTATTTACAAGTGAATAATCCTGTAACTACATTTTCTGCTGTGGCCTCTTCATGTGCTGGAGCTGGGTACCTGTAGCAGTGTTTCACTGGTGGCTCCAGAGACTTTCAGGTAACTATTATGATGTCCTAATGGAGCCACACATAAGAGGCAAACGAGCTCTCACCTAGCTGTTGCACAAGTCAGTTACTGAAGGATTAGTAGATCCAAATGCAAAAAAAAAAAAATCACCAGTCTAGATTTTTGATTCATTATGTGCAGTGAGACTACAGTGAGATGCTTTCTTGGGAAATTCCAAGCAGTAGTACAGTCTGGTAAACCAGTCATAGATCTGTTTGTATGCTTGAAAGCAGCCGTGATCAACGTATCAATACCATCTTTCTAATGTCCAAAATAACCTATATTAGAAGTGATGAAGAGAAACAAAGTCCAAGACTTCCTATCCTGGCAGCAAAGTATATATCACCAGAAGGGAAATTTGGAATACTTAAGGAAGATGTGGCTTAAAGTGGATGTCTAAAGTAGGTAGTGTGATAACCTCCATGATGCTGATAGCAGACAATTGCTATGTATTGGTGAACTGAAAGATAGCAGCCCTACACAAGCCAGCGCTAACTAGTGAATCTGTGGGAAATATATGATGTATGATTTTCAATTGGTTTCTTCGTTTGCAGGTGGAAAAGCAAAAAGAAGGTGGCTGGTTTGCATTGTCAACACACATTACATAAAGGAAGCTGTGCTCAAATGTATTTTTTTAAAATCTTTTTTATGAACCACAATTAGATCACAATGGCCTTGTTCTCCATGATATGGTTTGACTCTAAAGTGTTAGTGTCGTTAATGTAAAAAAGATCTGTATGCTTATTGTATTCGTGCCGTACAGAACACTCCTGGAATGAATTTCTAAACTGGCCGTGCTGCTGTGACATTGCCTAGCTTCATCTTTCACATGATGGTGCATCAAGGCTACTGCAGCAATACAAATGAGCATTCGGTATCTGTGTTGGATATGCTGAAGACTGGAGGTTGTAGCAAATGCACCTGAAACTTTCTGGAGCACATATTTGCACAGGATATGGGAGTGGAAAAATCAAGAAAAGCTGAGATGATGGATAGTTCTTATGGTCAAAAGCAGCCTGTAGATTAGGGAGCCGGTTTGTTCCTGATGGATGAGAATTTGCATTAGAAATAATTTGTTCCTTCTATGGTTTACCATTGCTCCTGAAAGTTGTGTTTTCTGTGCAGTTAAGACATCGGAGATTACATCTGGACTCGAGGATTGATTTCACTTAATATTTTAATAGTAAATATAAAGTGAGTAGTTAAAGTTGAAATCAAAATCTCTATTTCCTATATACTAAAGAATGCTCTCTTTGTTACAATAGGAAACTGTACAATTGTATTAAACTGCTTTGTTATGTATCTATATTATACTCTAATGGCCATGCTTTTATATAGTTTTTATTTAACTTTTTAAAGTAGCCATTGTTTTATTATTAACAATAAAATCCAGGACTGTGAGGAAATGCTTGTATGTCTGTTCCTTACAATGTAGGTAATCTGGGCAAAAATCTTTATAATGGGAGCATGAAAAATGAAAAAAATCTGCAAGTCTGAGGAAGAAAATACCTGCAAGTCTCAAAACTAGATTTTCAGTAAAGTTGTTTTTAATATTTTTCCTTTCTTAACTCTTAAGTTTGCCCCTAAAGATATTGATGGGGTTGGTCATTAAAAGAGACCAGCCAATATCCTTGTAATCATTTCAGTTTTAGGAGAATGAAGAAAATATGCTTCTTTTCCTTTCTCTCTCCCTCCCTCCCTATTTTTTTAAGAGAAGGCATTACTTTTAAACAGATTTAGAAAATAAAAAAAAATATGGGATCCAAAAGAGGACCTGTCAAATATCCATTTATGTTTCTGCAGTTTTATTTTTCCCATGTTAACTTTGGGAAGTGGAGAAGGCTTGTAGTCCTTAGTTTTGTAAAGTCACAGTTAAAATTGCTGGAAGACCACCCCAACTGAGCCAGAGGTGGGAATGATAAGGCTGGGATTATCAATGTAACTGTAGTGCCCACACCTTGCCTCTGACTTCCTCTGAGCTAGTTGTTATGAATGCTTTGTAATGTCTGAGACTTCCTTAGGAATACAGGATTGGAATTAATCTTTTGAGTCATCATCTGGTTCCTTTCACAAGGAAGCTTCTCTATCAAGTAACTACTTGTTTATAAGTTAAACCATCTAGCTGTGTTCCAGTCTTGAAAACAGCAAGTGAGATGAGAAATGCTACTGGTTTTCCTTCGCATTGTTAGAACTGAGTCTCTTTGAGATCATGAGGACTCAGGTTTAGGGGGACTGCAGGTCCTGCCTCAGAGTCAGGACTAATGAGGGACCATTTGATCCATGAAACGGTGTCTGTGGTGCAGAGCACCCTGCTGGTGGCCATCTGAAGCAGTGGGACCATGCAGAGCTCCAACCTGGCTTCCAAAAGCCACAAAACAGCGTGTTCGAACTAGTGACTTTTCTCTCAGCAGAGCTGACCAGCCCAGGTGCCACCTTGCACTGATGTGGTTAGCTTGATGCCAGAGCTCCCTTTCAACATGGGCTTAGTGCTCTGAGCTCATCTTGGAAGGCAGGAACGTGTTCATGGGTCTTTGGGCACCTTCCCACCCTTTCCTCCACATCCTGAGACTGGGGGTAGCCTAGAAGGCTTTCTAGGGTACAGGCTGGGGTCACATGGATTTCATGGCTAAAAAGCTGCAGCTGGGATGCAGATGCCTGAACTCCATAGGCGAGTATCAAGCTGAAAGCAGTTGCTGGGACACTGTGTTACTGCTTGGGTCAGGTTTTTTTGCCTGTTCTAGACCAAGCAACAAACTGCAGTATGTCACCAGCAGTAGCACATCAGTTTTTTTCATATCAGATGAAGGAGCAAGTTTTAGGGCTTCATTTGATCTTGGTTTTTTTTCTGTTGTGTTAAATCACAGAAAGGCTGGTATTACCTAGTCCCAGTGCTCTCTCAGTGCAGTGTGTTCTATTGCTAAAGGTTTTCTGATTTTGCATAATGAACAATATACTGCTTTGCTTCCTTGTTTTCCAGGCCTTTCCTTCTTGTCTTAAATGTCAGCAGAAGGACATTTGTTAAGCACAGTATTAAAGACCAGGTACAAAGAAGAGCTGCAGCCTTTGTTTTTGCTCATCCTCCTCTTTTATCAGGTGTACCATGTAGGAATTGATTTGAAAATGTTTCCCTTGGACACAAGGGAAAGTTTCCTGTACATATTTTGATTACAAGATTCTAAACTAAAAATTTCATTGCAAAGAGCAGTTTCATTTTAGTGTTGGAAATGGGAAATCTCTAGGGTTTTTTCTTGGGCTTATGATTGTTTCCTCTTTCATAGTAATCAGTACAATGTCATGCCTCGTTTGGGTTTTACTTTGATTTTTAAATATTAAATAGTCTGAAAATTCTGTAGGTCTGATATTGTTTCACATGGAGGTTTAGAAGGACATGCAAAGTCCATCAGCACTTTTTGGAAAGGAAAAGTCCAAATGAGAGTGTTTGCCTCTGAAACAGTTAGCTATTCAGAATTGCCAATTTTCTTAAGAAGGCAATCTGACACTGTTGATTCATGTTGTCCAGGTGAGTGTTCAGTTGGCCACCCCTAATGATGATGCTGTAGCCTTACAGTTCTGTGGCACTGGGCACTGTTGCTGATGTGTCTTAGCCTTTTTAACTATGGAAATAAGGAGGTCTCACTTACAGCCTGAAGAACGTCTGTGATTACAGCATAGAGAGGGGAAGGCTACTATGACAAAAGCTCTGATTTAAGGATCATAGAATCCTAGAATGGCCTATGTTGGAAGGAACCGTAAAGCCCATCCATTTCCACCGCCCCCTGCCATGGACATGGACACCTCCCACTGCACCAGGCTGCTCAAGTACCCATCCAACCCGACCTTGAACACTTCCAGGAATGAGACATCCACAACTTCCCTGGGCAACCTGTTCTACTGCCTCACCACCCTCATTGTGAAGATGTCCTCCTAATGTTGAATCTAAATCTTCCTCTTCCACTTTGAAGCCCTTCTTCCTCATCCTATCACTCCATGCCCTTGTAAAAAGTCCCTCCCCAGCTTTGTTGGAGCCCCTTTCAGTACTGGAGGCTGCCGTAGGGTCTCCCCGGAGCCTTCTCTTCTCCAGGCTGAACAACCCTGAATCTCTCAGCCTGACCTCATACCAGAGGTGCTCCATCCCCTAGATCATCATCGTGGCCCTCGGAGAGGAAGGAGCAGAGCTCCTTCAAAAATATTGCAATATTTTACTATTGAGAGGTTCTTTATTGGCTTAGTGTGATAATAAAAGTTTGCTGCTTTATTTATCTTAACTTTTTTCAGAACTGTTTCTGAGGCTGATATCTTTGTATAGTGCAATGGATTTAAATTCCTCAGTCTAAGTGAACCTCACGGTATCTGAGTACTTTTTGCTTTTGCCAAAGTTTGGGATGTTTATATCTGCAGTTTGTTTCTTTAAGAATGTGAGATTTCAGGAGTTTTGTGTAAGAAGGGAAACTTCAGGCGCACAGGATTAGAGATGGTTCTCCTGAGAGCTGAAACAGTCTGGATATTCAGATTGCCTGTGACACACGTATATTGCTTCGCAATGTCTGTAGTGTAAGATACAACGATACCATTGTGATACCTGCATGCGATCCTACTGAGGACCAACAAGCTGCTTTTTCACAGGGTCACCTGTGCATTTCTAAAGACACGACTTACTTTGTGCCTTTGAATGGAAATACCATAAACTATTAAGACTCAATGAGGAATTCGATGCAGCAGCACATCTCCCATGTCTGTCTAAATCTAGTCCCTGCACAACCCCTGTTGAACTCGGTGTTCTAAAAACAAGACTTTCTGTTCAAGCATTGAGTTTTACGCTTTTAGCCTGCCATAGTGATAAAGCTGTGCCTCCAGGGACACAGATACGTGAAGGTTAAGAAATGGATCTGCTGGATGGAAAAGTATATATCCTAATGTGTTTATGTAAAAGTTAACCTGAGCAGGGGCAAGCCTGTGCTGTGGCATCCGGGCTGCCTGATGCTGCACATCCCACTTAGCAGCAGGGTAAGTGCAGACAGCTTATTGTAATGAGTGAGCCTGCAGGCAGCTCCCACTCGATACCAGTGATTGTACCATCTGTGTGGCCTTTCCTTTTTATCTAAGAGCACAGCAAAAAGTTCCTACACAAACTTCTTCCTTCTGCTGAAATGAGTAATAGCCCTTAGCAAGTTTGCAGATGACACAAAGCTGTGTGCAAGTGTGGATCTGCTGGAGGGTAGGGAGGCTTTGCAAAGGGACCTAAACAGGCTGGACTGCTGGGCAGTGTCCAACGGCATGAGGTTTAACACGGCCAAATGCCGGGTCCTGCACTTGGGGCACAACAATCCTATGCAGAGCTACAGACTGGGAGAAGCCTGGCTGGAGAACTCCCAGGAGGAGAGGGACCTGGGGGTGTTGGTCGACAGCCGACTGAACATGAGCCAGCAGTGTGCCCAGGTGGTCAAGAAGGCCAATGGCATCCTGGCTTGTATCAGAAACGGTGTGACCAGCAGGTCCAGGGAGGTGATTCTCCCTCTGTATTCAGCACTGGTGAGGCTGCTCCTTGAATATTGTGTCCAGTTCTGGGCCCCTCAGCACAAGAAGGATGTTGAGGCTCTGGAGCAAGTCCAGAGAAGAGCAACGAGGCTGGTGAAGGGGCTGGAGAACAGACCCTATGAGGAGCGGCTGAGAGAGCTGCGGTTGTTTATCCTGGAGAAGAGGAGGCTGAGAGGAGACCTCATTACTCTCTACAACTACCTGAAATGAGGTTGTAGAGAGGAGGGAGCTGGCCTCTTCTCCCAAGTGACAGGGGACAGGATGAGAGGGAATGGCCTCAAGCTCCGCCAGGGGAGATTTAGGCTGGACATTAGGAGGAGGTTTTTTCACGCAGAGGGTCATTGGGCATTGGAATAGGCTGCCCAGGGTGGTGGTTGAGTCACCTTCCCTGGAGGTGTTTAAGGCACGGGTGGATGAGGTCTTGAGGGACTTGGTTTAGTGTTTGATAGGAATGGTTGGACTAGAAGATCCGATGGGTCCCTTCCAACCTGGTTGTTATGTGATTCTGTGATTCTGGTTTTTTTTTTTCTTCTAAGTAAGCCATATAGTAGCTTCAATGACCAAAAAGAAGCTTCTCTGCATGGATGTGACCTGTGCAACCTGGCATGCAGGTTCCATCTAATGCCACATAAAAAGGGGTTTCCCGCATCAGGGAATGATGAGATAAGATTGTTCTTTCTTATAAGAAGTTACTTTATTAAGCCACTTTTTGACAGGCCTTGCTGAGATCCAGAAACAACCCTACACCGTCTCTCACCATACACACACTTCTCTCCTACCTCTTCTATTCACTGGGGCTGTGCTCCGTTTCCACCACATCCAGCAGTGTGGCTTCTTCTGAGCAGAGGTCAGGGAAGCTGGAAAAGTCTCTGCTGTTCTATGCATGTTGCCTAGCTCGCCTCCCAAAGGTGTTGTATTGCATTACATGGACAGTGCATTTTGCTGTGAGATTTTACTGGTCTAATCCTTTGGGTAGAGTGATGTGTGTCTGTCTAGGGCAGCATGTACAGCTTTATGAGTGCCTGTTCTCTTTAGGCAAGATGAAGGTGTAGGCACAAGTTCCTTGAATGTGGAGTGAAATAATCAGAACAAATCTGGATGTAGAGAGGAAAACTAACCTCGCCAAACAGTACCTTATAGAAAATAAAGATGCCTAGGTTGACTGGGAGGCATGCATCTGCTGCAATCCCTTCTTTGCTGGTTTGGAATCACAGTTCTTCACCAGAGCAGAAGAGCCATGGGAATAATTTTTCATGTACTAAAGATGTCTCTTTGTGTGATGCTCATTTAACATTTTTCATAGTGTTTGTTATCTAAAAAATCTGAGCTCTCCACAAAAGTTTTCCAGTTTTTCTAGCTGGGGAAGCTAAGGCACAGAGCAAATGGTGGAAAATGACACATTTCCTGGTCCCAGCACAACCCTGCCTCACCTTCCAGCTGGAGTCAGAGATATGGTACCCCAGCACAGTGAAAGATTGACATCTGAGTGGGTACAAGGTGAAGGGTCACGTCCACTCTTTTGAAGCACAAATTTTGACCAAGAGATTCCTCATGGAATGTATATTTCTGCTCTTTAGGTGAGCGCACCCTGTCCTGAGAGCTGTCTTGTACATGGTCTTGTCGTGTGGCAGGATTTGCAAACCTCCTGGTTTTCTCTCTTCCCTTCAGTGGCCCTTGAACACAGGGGTACTAATGAGAGAAGGTCTTTGCATAATGCAGCAGAGGAACCCAGGAGTCTCTGAAGAGAATCTCTTTCCTGTGCTAATAGCAGGCAGATAGAAGTATTAATATATATTCCTTTTATTTCAGTTCTTGGGCATCTCAGTAAGCGCAGGAGTGGTTCTTCTGAGCGCAGAAAACACAGGTGATTCTCACCCTTCGCTTCAAATGCACCATTTCTACAGGTGCACAGAAAGAAGACTTGGAGCAGGCAGTAAAAGGCAATGCACAGAAGTAGTGCGTGACTCCAGATGACAGTCAAGGTGCTTTTAACTTGCAATACCCTCCATTCGTGGCACAGAAGTGGATCTCCAGCTCTGAGTGGGGTGGAGCTGAATTGAAAAGCTGCCATGGCCAGGATTTGCTCCCCTGCCTTAAGGCACAGAGTCCAGTCAATCCACCATTAATAACAATTAGTCACAATCTCCAGTCTAGTCTCATAGAATCATATCATAGAATCATATCATAGAATCACCAGGTTGGAAGACACCCATCAGATCATCGAGTCCAACCATTCCTATCAAACACTAAGCCATGTCCCTTGGGACCTCGGCCACCTGTGCCTTAAACACCTCCATGAAAGGTGACTCAACCACCTCCCTGGGCAGCCTATTCCAATGCCCAATGACCCTTTCCGTGAAAAACTTTCTCCTAATGTCTAGTCTAAATCTCCCCTGGCAGAGCTTGAGGCCATTCCCTCTTGTCCTGTCCCCTGTCACTTGGGAGAAGAGGCCAGATCCCTCCTTTCTACAACCTCCTTTCAGGTAGTTGTAGAGAGCAATGAGGTCTCCCCTCAGTCTCCTCTTCTCCAGGCTAAACAACCCCAGCTCTCTCAGCCGTTCCTCATAGGGCCTGTTCTCCAGCCCCTTCACCAGCCTTGTTGCTCTTCTCTGGACTCGCTCCAGAGCCTCATCTTCTCAAGAACTGCTGTGTGCAACTAAGTACCAAAGAGGAAAGGACAAGTGCCTGTTTTCACTCTTGCAAGCTTAGCAGAAGCTTAAAAAAAAGCAAAAAATAGCCTTGTCTCTGTGGTGCCCATCTGCGCCTCCTGTGTGCTCCTCCACATAGCAGCTGGGTGAGTTTCTGAGGGAGGAATAAGGAGTGAGATGCTTGGGAAGAGCCATCTTGGAGTAGAAAGGATATCTAAGGAAATCTACATTCTTGCTGGGACATCTGAGTAAAAAGCTCAGTATTTGTCTTCTTTCCAATCTTTTTTGGGTGTTTTCCAGTTCATCAGAAGGTCTCAATGGCAAGGATAACAGTTTGGGTTGCCTCTGCCCTACACAGTTCTGCTTTCTGGCCAGCAAATTAAAGAGGAAATGGTGCAGTGCACTCGGCAAATGAAAGTCACTGGGTGAATGAGGGAAGAGGAGCCTGGGATAAGTCAAGCAAAGGACGAAGCAGGAGACCTATGCTGAATGCAGGTCTGTGCCCACTGGACCTGTGTCCTTCCTAAGAACAAATATGACAAGCAGGCTGGCTTGCTATTCACAGCTGAGGCTGGCCCATATATGTCTGAAATGAAATGCTGACTCTTATTAGACTGACAACTGCTCCTGCAGGGAGCCAGTCCTCCCACAAACCTATTGCAGTTCCCTTCAGGAAGTCAGATTTTATGTTTTTATACATACACACACACATACATGTACATATACATAAAAATATGGCTTTGGCAGGTCTCCTACTGACAGGAAACCTCATCTAAATGAGCTCTCCACTCTTGCTGCCCTGCAGCGAGGCCAGGTTTTTGTTTCTAGTGCTGCAGGAAAAGTCCTGCTCTGACACCCTTCCCTCACTGTGCACTTGGAAGCACTTAGCCTGGGCACACTGGGATGGGAGAAAGGCTAGGGCAGCAGGTGGAGATGCTGTACAGGTGCTGGGATGCTGTCTCAAAGGGATCCCACTAGAAGGCACATTCATAGAATCATAGAACCACCAGGTTGGAAGAGACCCACCGGATCATCGAGTCCGACCATTCCTATCAAACACTAAACCATATTACTCAGCAACTCGTCCACCCGTGCCTTAAACACCTCCATGGAAAGTGACTCAACCCCCTCCCTGGGCAGCCTGTTCCAGTGTTCAATGACCCTTTCTGTGAAAAATTTTTATCTAATGTCCAGCCTAAACCTCCCCTGGCGGAGCTTGAGGCCATTCCCTCTTGTCTTGTCCCCTGTCACTTGGGAGAAGAGGCCAGCTCCCTCCTCTCCACAACTTCCTTTTAGGTAGTTGTAGAGAGCAATGAAGTCTCCCCTCAGCCTCCTGTAACATTCTGATGTTACGCGCTCACCCATGGACACTCTCTGCTGCAAGATCTGTTCTCCTGAAACACACCCCTCAGTTGTATGACCTGGACCTGCTCTGTGTGCAGCAGAACTAATTGAGCCAGTAATCCTCTGGATTCATGCCCTCTTTTTCTAGTTGCCTCCCACTACTACCATAATAGCTGCATTCCCACATAATATCCCACTGTTGTATCCTCCTCTGTCTCATGGTGAGGCAGTGAAGGGAAAGAAGATTGGCTCCATTGTCTTCTCTGTGAGTATTGTCTTAATTATCAATTTTCTTTTGCTTGTAGAAACTTAACAGTCTTTCAGATCATTTCCTCTGTCTCAAATACGACTGAAGGGGAGGTGAAAAAGTGCTACTGGCCTGACATCACAAAGAACTTGCCTCATCAGGAAACCTAGCTTGAAAAAAAATCATTTCATTTTCCCTTCAAACAATGTAGGCAGGATTCAGGACAGATTAAAAAGGCTATAAATAGAAGCAGAAAGCTGAAAGTGGCAGCAGGTGGCTGGAAAGCTGCAGGGGGAAGGGAAAGAAAGAATGCCTGGTCACAAGCCACAGCAAGGGCCAGACTGCACAAGTCTGCATTGCTGGATGTTTAAGCTGCAGCTGCTTTTGTCTTCAAAGACCTGCTTCCATATGAAAGGGATATTGTTTGACCACCTCGAATTCTGTGTTTGCTGTCACAAATCTGAAGGGCAAGAGAGATCCACCCATCTCTTTTGCTGCTTGCTTTCTGCGTTCCATGTCTTATCTGATCCCTGTAATCTATCTGCTTCCAGTTTTACCATTTCAGAGTCAAGCCAAGCATCCACGTCTGGCGTTTGCACCTCTTCCATTACTCAGCGACATGAGAAACACTCATTCACTAGTAAATATTGCAAAGGACAAAGTCTTCAGAGCAAAAATAATAATATTTTTAATGTACAGTTCAGTGCTGAATTAGATGCCCTTCTAAAAAAGGCATACATACCATCTTACAAAAATAGTGAGTATATATACTAGTTTTAGTCAAAGAACCATATAAATCTCTCCAAGATTGCTCATTATATTTTTGGAGTATTCAACCATGTCCAGAGACTTCCTTCAGGTTATCATTTGACCTAAGACAACTACATCTTGCTAGACAACTGAACATCATGTCTGGAGATTGTCTGCATATCATCTCTCAGTACAAGACAGATTTATATGACAAGAAAATTAAACATACAAACCAGCTGCGGCAAAACTTATCAATTAATTCTCACAGCAGCAAAGATTTAGTCTGCCAAAGCGTGCTGGTTTGCTGCCATCTGCCTTCATCTCTCCTAGGTCATGCTGCAGTGGCTTAAGTCCTTCTGCTGAAGCGTGGGTTTGATGAGTGACAGCAGGTGATAGAAATGTACTTTAGAGTCTGCTTCAAAAATTAAAGAGACCTGGGCTTACATTGAATGAGGCCTCTGGAGTTTCCGTTTAGTTTAGTCCCTTAAACTCAACAACAGCCTGGAAAGGAAAAAGCCACTGGAAATCTTAAGAGAGAAAGTGAATATGTGAAGGGAGATGTTTGATAATGAAGCCGTTTTTTTGGAAGAGTGAATATGCCCAGAAATACCTTATAGAAAGTCTGAGAGATCATGGGGTAGAAGTCCCCTCCTGAGGTCGAAAAATGAAGACTAGAAGTAAGGGGCATGCAGCCCCAATTTTGAGAAAAACAGTACTTTTCTGCTGGTGTGATAGAGCGGATTTCAGGCTTCCTTATCTTATCTTGCAAGATGCTTGGGGTGCCTATTCCTTTCACAGCTGACCCACCTTTAGAGAAACATCCCTCCAGACACACATCACTACGGGAGATACAAGCTTAGACAATTGTTATAGATCAAGACACAAATTCAGACATTTGCCATTCATCGGTCTCCTTTAGGAAAGAAAATATTTTTCAAGACATATACCGCTATGAGACATACTAACTTAAAATTTGCCACTCATCAAAAGAAAAAGTGACAGTCATATGGTCCCACAGGCTACAGGGCAGTGTCTGTAGCTCATCTGCTGCAAGAATCAAGGGAAATACAAACTCAGCCCAGAAATTTGGGCTGAGATAGGGACACTTGAACTTGACCGAAGGCATTTTTGTTATAACTAGGCACACACAAAAACTGTGTCTGAGACACCACACATACAGAATCTAGAGCTGGGGGAGGGTGTCATTCACAGAGAACATGACTCCTACATGACTAATGACTCCTACATTATACTTCATACCCAGCCATGAGCCTGTTGCCAGATCTAAACTTCCTTCACACCTTGCACCGAGAGCAGGCTTGGATGATCACTGGCACAAGGAGAGAGAGGCAACTTTACGCACTGTTTGAGCCTGCTGCCCTCCCATCCCACCTATCCTTGCAACCATACCATGTGGCTGCTGAAGGCAGCTGGGCTGGGCACGGTGTCCTTCTGGGATGGCATCATGGGCAGCCCAGGATCCTGGCATGTGGGAAGTGCCCACGTGCTCTGGCTCGCCTCGGGTGGGATAGGTGTAAATGCTCATGCTTGGAGACTCCTTGGACACCAGGTTGGATGCGGAAAGTGAGGGCTTGGGGAGACACCAGCCCCTTTGCCTCAATAAACTGATTGATAATAATACAACCTTGGACCTGAAGCCAAAAAACAGTACAGAAATGCTCCTCCCACCAGTAAAATGCTACATAATTTTAAAGACTTGTTTAGCTGAATGAGGAAGAGATTCTGCCTAGGCTGGGAGATGGTTTGTAAATCCTTTGTTGGATTTTCCAGATGAAGCTGATATAAATGGGCAGAGTTGTTGGCTGAGTGGCTGGGGAACAGACAACACAAAACAGTTTGATGGAAACAAGTAATGATGCGTCAACGTAATTCCAGAGAACCAGCTCTGCCATGGTAGAAGTCTCTGAAACACGGTAGCTCCCAGGGCCGCCAAATTCGTACTAAAAGTGGAATTGGTGGTCAATTGGAAACCAACTACCTGTCTGTTCCACTTCTCCTTTCATTGTAAACTCCCCAAATAAGCCATTTTCCACCTTCCTCTGGCTGCTGTTAACCTGAGCCATGGCACTTTGCCAGGTTCTCTGGTTTCTGTCAACAAGATCTCTAATAACTTATTTCTGAGCAATTTTCAGATCTGCTTTTTTATCATCAGTCATCATTGACGTTTCTGCAAGCCCAGGGGTTAAAAGTCTGCAAGTCTGCTCCTCACTGTCCTGTCTGCTAATGACTTTTGCCTCACCACCTTTTCAGTTTGTTTCTTATGGCACGATATCCAGAAACAGCTCCCTAAAATTAACAGATAGGGCCAGGGAAGCATGAGGCATCCCACTCCAAATGTAATGAATGGTTCATATCCACACTGCTCACAAAGAGTCTAGGAAGGAAATTAAGCTTTAAAGACTTTTTTGGGATATTATATAAAAAGTTTTACAAATATTTTTTCAGAAAAATATAAACAGGAATGTAGCATTAAGCTCTCTCCAGCTAATTAGCAGATACAATAGAAATATTACTCAAGAGCCCTTGAAGGGAAGGAGGAAGGAAACCATCAAACCTCTGTGTGATAATCCCATGCTTAATGGTAGGAAATGAGAAGCGAATAAACAGGAAAGAGAAGAAGGAGCTGGCAGGGAAAGTGCAGTAGGGAAAGAACAAGTCACCCAGAGCAACTATTCTGAGAGGCTCTGATAGACATTTTTAACAATAGGAGCAGGAAAATGAGTTTGTAGAGAACCTCATTTCAAGTAAATCTTGAGTCAAATAAGGACAACTAGCAATCCATCAACTCTCTTGAAATGTGGCAAAAACCCCATTATTGCTTAGTGTAATTTTAATGACCAATTTTCATTGTTTCATTGTTTTGTCACTATGTTCCATTATTACCCATCAGTTAACACGTTTTTTCCATCCTTATGGTTTTGTCCAGTTGCAAAGCAAACTCTAAGTAATCCAGGACGGGAGAGGGTCTCCCAATCCAATTCTTGCAGTGCTTTGCAGCCTAATGTGTTTCTTGAAGATAATTAGAGAGCACTAGCATACATGTCCATTGACGTGCCTTCCACAATTTTGGACTTGGTGGCATGGGGACTTCCTTCACTGACTGGCAATAGCCAAGAAAGCAATATTGTGGTATTGTGAGGAGATCAATTGAAACCAAAGCATGAATTCATGCTAATGCAGCATCTATTCCACAGGCTACTGGGTAAGCATTTTTTTTTCCAGCATTTCTGCTTCTCTTTTCTTTCTCTGAGTCTCACAAGGCTCTCTGTGACAATTTTCTCCAGCCTGTTTCCCTGTGACTTTCTCTAGTTGTACAGAGGTTACCACTGCCGTGTGCTGGTTGACTCATGGATACATTACTGGCAATGATCTATCCTGTAATCCCACCTGATCAGCTTCAGGCCAAACAATCAGATCAAATCAGCTGGGGTGGAACCTCAGGTTTTCTCTGAAATTGCCAACCATGGCTAATTTTACCATCCATCTGCAGCAAGAAGACACCACTGGTCTCTAAGTAGCTCACCTTTTCTGCACAAGGGCGATACTGTGATTCTCCTATTTTGTTCCCACATCCATGCTTACAGTATGATTTGCTATTCTTTCCACCGGCACGATCAGAAGAACCAGTCTTTCCTCTCTACCACAAAGTTGAATATTGTTATCAAATCATCTTGTCTCATAACTACTGCAGCTTTTACCATCTCTAACCTCCACAGCAACCACTTCACTCGCTCATAGTCAATCCAAATGAGGCTGCTAGAACATGCTTCTTCACTGATTGTTTACAACCTTTAGGTTGTAAACACTTGATTGTCATCTAAAACCTTGATCTCATTTTACAACATAAAAGATGCAGAAATGTTTGTCTATTGCACAAAGAAGATAATGTCTTTGTCAAGCTACTATGAATCAGAGGGGTGTTTACATCTGTCATGTATTAATGTATTTATGGATCACTAGGTTTAAGTAATTTGCCTTCAGCAATCAAAACCAAAAAAATCCTGGCTGGAGACCTTCCATCCTTGCTGATGTTTAATACAACTTGGAGAACTCAAAACCAGACATCTCCAACAATGTTTAGAGAATTGTAGAATAGTTTGGCTTGGAAGAGACCTTAATGCCCTCCCAGATCCAACCCGCTGCCATGGGCAGGAACACTTCCCACTAGATCAGGCTGCTCAAAGCCCCATCCAGTCTGGCCCTGAATGCCCCCAGGCATGGGGCAGCCATGCCTTCCCTGGGCAACCTGTGCCAGTGCCTCACCACTTTCATCGTGAAGAATTCATGTTTAATCTGCATCTTCCCCCTTCCATTCTATAGCCATTTTCCCTTGTCTTATCACTCCACCCCTTTATAAAAGTTCCTTCTCATCTTTCCTCTAGCTGCTGGAAGGCTGCCTATAAGGTGTCCCCAGAGCCTTCTCTGGGCTGAACAACCCCAACTCTCTCAGCCTGTTCTCATAGTAGAGGTGCTCCAGCCCTCTGATCACCTTTGTAACCCTCGTCTGGACCTGCTCCAACAGTTCAATATCCTTCTTATGTCAGGGACCCACTACTGGGCACTGGGACGCAGGGATGGGACCAGTGGGCACCAGGACATGGGGATAGAACCCATTGCCAGGACACAGAGACACGACCCACTGCTGGGACACCAGAGGTGGGGGACTGCACCCATTTCCTCAGCACCGGTACAGGGGGAGCACGACCTGTTGCTGGGGCACCAGGGCAAGGGGACGGGACCTAGCGCCCAGACACAGGGATGCAGGGACAGGGCCCATGGCCTGGACAAGAGGACATGGGGATGGGACATGTTGCTGGGACACCAAGACTTGGGACTGGGATCCACTACTGGGCACTGGGACATAGGGACAAGACTCACTACTGGGACACTGGGACACAGGGATGGGACCCATTGCCAGGAAATCGGGACATGGGGACGGGACCCACACAGGGACACGGGCATGGCACAGTGGGACATAGTGACCAGGCAGTGGTCACTCAGGCACTGCAGGCACCGGGTGGTCCGGCTGCTGAGGGGCAGCAAGATTGGGAGACCCACACAGAGGTGGCCAAAGCGGGAAACCCATTTTTCTTCATGTTTGTTCACTCTCTATGAGGCTTTTCTCCTCCCTGGGGATATCTGTACTCAGCAGCAAGGATGCAGGTGAGGGCAGCAGGCAGAGACCCGCACAGAGCCAGCCAAAGTGGGAAACTCATGTATCTTCCAGTTTCTCCACTCTCTAGGAAGCTTTTATCATCCATGGGGATACTCTGTTCTCAGGCAGCAAGCATGTGGGTCAGGGCAGCAGACAGGGGCATACACAAAGCCAGCCAAAGCAGGAAACCTGTATCTTCCACTTTATTCACACTTTTGCAGGTTTTGATCCTCCCCAGGGATGTTCTGTACTCAGGCAGAGAGTACATGGGTGAGGGCAGCAGGCAGGGACCCAGGCAGAGACAGCCAGAGCAGGAATCCTGTTGTGTATTCCAGTTTCTTAACACTCAAGCAGGTTTTTATCTTCTCTGGGGATGCTCTATACTCAGGCAGCAAATTGCTAGCAGTGGGTCAGTCAGATGAGGCCACTAAATACAAAATTAAGCTGCCCCTTGCCCATTGCAGTGTCCGCTTGATGGTTTGCATCCCAATTTAGCACCAGTGAGCCAGGAGACTGACAGTGCTACCAATATGCAGGGGTGTGGGCAGAGCACCAGTGGAATGCAAACCTTTGTGTGTTGTCCTGTCCCTCTTTGGAGAAGACATATCTTCCAAGGGAAAATAGAGAAGTTAAGCTGCTGGTGGTCTGCCTCTCTCCATCCCCAGAAACATTTACTGTATGTATGTACAGAGGCATCCTTAGGTGAAGTGAAGGGAGATAAGTAATAGGATGAGATGAAATGGCTTCAAGTTGCACCAAGGGAGGCTCAGATTAGATGTTAGGAAACATTTCTTCACTGAAAGAGTGGTGAAGCATTGGAACAGGCTGCCCAGGGAAGGGGTGAAGTCTCTATCCCTGGAGGTGTTCAGAAATCATGTAGATGTGGCACTCCAGGACATGGTTTTGTAGGCACAACAGTGTGGGGCTGATGGTTGGACTGGATAATCTTCATAGAAACCTAGAATGGTTTGGGCTGGGAGGGACCTTAAAGATCACCCAGTTCCAATCCCTTTCATGGGCAAGGAAACCTCCCACTGGACCAGGTTGCTCAAAGCCTCATCCAATCAGGCCTTGAGGACCTTCATGGCATTCACAGCTTCCCTAGGCAACCTGTGCCAATGTCTTACCACCCTCATTATGAAGAATTTCTTCCTAATGTCTAGTCTAAATCTTCCCCCATTTTTAAAGCCACCCCCCACCTTGTCCTGTGTTTTCCTCACACCAGCCTGCCTGCTGTGGTTGTTGCTTCTTGATGCCTGACCCATTTGTTTGCCTGTTAACTCTTGTGTCCATATATCTTGTGTGCATTTTCAGCTTTTCTGTGAGGCCGGGAGCCTATGGCAGAAACACTATTGTTTCACAATGTGCCTGACATTACAGGGTTTTGTTCTGTTGCAATACTTCTGAAGAAGTGACAGCAGAAGACAGCTGTGAACCTTGGAGAGGGTTGTGTCAGTAAGGCGGAAAGAGAGATAGGAGTTGAAGGGGGGGTGGCTGTGGTGTCTTGTGAGCAGGGCAGAGAACAGGTAGTACTATGGAAGGAAAGTAATACAAAGTCTGAATGGCCTTCTGAAGCATGGAGGTGACCAGCAGGGTCAGAAAAGCACCTGGTGGCACTAGCCAGGGAAGCCTTCTAGCTATGGCTTGGAGCTCCCATTGCAGCTGCCAAATGTCATGAGTGCAGGAGACAAGGAAGAAGAGTAGGCATTTTACATCCTGCTCAATAATTAGCTCCCAGTGTCCAAAGTAGCATAAAACTGAAGTTTTCTAGTGCTGTCCTGTGATGTGGTAGATGGCTGGGTCCTAACAGGTTCTTTGTGAGCACTCCTTGGTCTTGTCTGAAGCAGGACCTAACCTGGCAGCCAGGAGGAAATGGAGTTTGACTTTTGGTATAGTAAATATTTTATCATAGACTGTCTTCTGGTAATGACCTGAATGAGATTTTCCTCTAAGGGATATTAGAGTTCTTTTGCCTCAGCAAATTTAAATCTGGTGAAAATCATTGGACTGATGGCTGAGAAGCCTGGCCCTTCCTCTTCCTCTCCAGAAGCGACTGTCAGGGAGCAGTGCTGTTTTGAGATACCTCCTGTCACCTCTCAATTTACAGGGCTCACCACCATCCAGCTGCCTCTGTCACAGTGGGCTCTGGGGGGTGGTTGCGTCTACTCCACTTCTGCCAGACTCCAGGAAGGGGCTGCTGGCAGCAGCACCACCACAGCCCACACCCAGGTCTGTGTGTGGCCATAGTGGGGCACACAATTCTTACGTCTGAAAATAGCGCTGACAACATGCAAGGAGCCTGAGAACAGCCTCTAATGAGCTGCTTGCAGTTGCTGTTGTCTTTTGTGCGGAGCCTGGTCCTTAGGAGACTACAAGTCCCTTCAAGCAGAGTGAATTTCAGTGGTGACAGGAGAGTGTGACACACAGTGACTTGCAGTCTGTACAGACTGGTATTCACAAGGGGTCTTGGATGTTTGCATTTTGAATCCAACGTGCATGAAGTGACGTTTGGTTGCTTCCTTCTAGGAGATAGAAGATGACCTCTTCTTCTGTAACAGAACTGGAGAGCACCAAGGATCGCAGCCAAGCTGGGAAAGCTCTCTTCTGCCCTTCCCATCCCACAGAGGAACTACGGCTGTTCTGCGAGCAGTGTGACCAGCCTGTGTGCCAGAGCTGTGTTACAGACAGGCACCGGCAGCATCCATATGACTTCACTGGCAATGTAATCCACAGGCATGGGGATGCCCTGCAGAAGGTGCTGAAAAACACCCAGGAGCACATGGATACCCTAAAGGATGTGCTGAGCAAGACTGATGACATGGGCAGCGCCATCCACAGTTGTGCAGAGGCTGTGGCCACAGAGATCTGTCTGTTTGCCAGTGGGTATGTGAAAGCAATTGAAGAGCACCGGGACCGGCTGCTGAAGCAGCTGGAGGACTTGAAGGTGCAGAAGGAAAACCTGCTGCACTTGCAGAAGGCCCGGCTGCAGCAGCTGCTGCTGGACATGAAGACAGGTGTGGAGTTCACAGAACGCTTACTGACTAGTGGCTCGGACCTGGAGATCCTCATCACCAAAGGAGTAGTGGCGAGCCGGCTGGCAAAGCTGAACAGCATTGCTTGCAACACTCGCCCCAGTGCGGACGACAGGATCCAGTTTTGTCCCAAGAAGAAGGCAGGGCAGTGTGGTGGTTACGAGGTTTTTGGAGCCATTCTCGACAAAGTGGTTGATCCATCCAGATGTACCCTGCATGGGGAAGGTAAAGTGGTGCTTTACAACAGCTGAATGGGAACTCACTGCTTCCTGAAGTCACCTGCGTTCTCTGTGGCACTGGTGGCTCCCTGCTTTCCAGGCATTCCCTAGGGGCAGAGGTAGAGCCCTGCCAGAGTTTCTATTTCTTGCTGGGGGCCTATGGGGGCCGTGCTGGACAGGGAGACCAAGACCTCTCCCCAGCCAGATGTGACAATGTATTGGAGCTGCCTTCTGAAACATCAATGAAGTCAGCATGGGATGAGGTATGAGGAGAACAAAGATCATGGTTTACTCAGGGGATGGCACCTGAAGTGGCAGGATGTGATGCTCACCAGGTGGCCTCAGCTGCAGCACAGGTCCAGACGAATTCCTGCTGTGGCTGAGCAAATTTTCCTTGCAGCTTCTGGTGAGATTGCCATGGGAATAACTAGCATAGGTGGTTTCAAGGCTGTTTGCCTATTAAGGACTTGGAGTAAGACCAGTAAACAGATAATGTTCAGACCAGCCCTCAGAGTACAGTCACCTCTGGTCAGCTATGGCTTGCACAGGGCAGATGAGACAGACCCAGGGGTCATTTGATCCTTTCTGTGCCAAAATGCAAATGCTGAGGTCTCTGACCTCCACACTGCTTAGAGGGGTTCTTCCTCCTCCCTTATGGTTGCATGCTGCACCTTGAGACCTTCTGGGAAGATGCCAGCTGGGCTCAGAGTGGTAGGCAGGAAGACCTCCCTGGTCAATACACGTCTGGGCTAAGCCTGCCCAGTATCTCTCAGCACCCGTAGGTGTCCACTCTCTCCTTATCCTCAGTCATATATTTACTTTTCCCTGGGAGTGGAAGGAGCTATATACCCCAGCAGTAAAGTCCTGGCTGTGCTCTGATAGAACTGCAACGCTACAAAATTTCAGGACATTACCAAATTATGGTTGGTGTTAATCCTTTCTGGTTCTGTTTCTCTGCCTTGCAGATCTCCACAGTGCCTGTCAGAACCAGCTGGCTAGTTTTACCCTGCTCTGCAATGACTCCATGGGTGAGCGGATGGTGCGGGGAGGAGAGGCTGTACAGGTCACCATCATCCACAAGGACAAGAGGAACTGGTAGGTGTTTCACCTGATAACTCCTCAGTCACTACATTTGCCTCTCTGCCTCCCATACTCTGGCTCCCTCCTTTACTGGACAGGTGGGAGGACATGCTTCAGCATGCAGGTCAGACTCTGTAGGGGAAAAGGCACAACTCGTCTTCCCACTAGTGTAGCAGTAGTTCCTACTGGTTGTATTCGGCTGTTTGGAGCTTGAGAGTGCTGGGTCAGGTTTGTATTGACTCTTTGAGTGATATGGGAATTCTTAAAAGATTCAGCTCTCAGTGGGGCTTAGATGTTGTCAGTGAGCTGTTACTCCTTCTTATCCTTACCTGTAGACATCCAGGGCTCCTGCTTTCATTAATACCTAATGAGTGTGGAGCATCACAAGCCCAGAATGACTGTCTTGAGTCAGACAGACAGTGAACCAAGTCCAGGAGCCTCTGACAGTCAGTGGTAGTATCTAGTTCATGCTCTGAAGAAAGAATCTGTGTCAGGACTTTATCATGCTTTCTCCTGTAGCTGCAACTGCTGAACGCGTTTGGAGGTTTTCTAGCAAAAGCAGGGAAGACTGCACTTGAGCTCCTACATGTTTCCACAATGAAAATGACCAACCAGAAAATGTGATTTTGTATTTTCACAGGACATACTTGTTACTATAAAGCAGCAAGACACAAATGCAGAACCAACTGGGGGTTGATTCTTAAGGAAAAACATCTGTTCCGTTTCGTAGCACATACAAAGTAGCTGGAGCAAGATACTAGCATAACTTGTTCCAGGAAGGCTGTTGGCTGATGAAAAAAGGCACAGAATACTAAAACTCCTTGCTGTGAGGAAGTGTTGACAAGGCATAAAAAAGCAGTGCTGGCCGCACAGATGCTTATCAACAGAGCATCATTGTTCAAGATTATTGTTCCAGTGAACCTGCCTACCTTAGGTACACACAACGTAGGAAGGTGTGTACGAGGACTGGATTTTGCTTGGTGGAGCAGAGGTCGCTGTGGCCACGTTAACTCAACTTCTTGTTCTTGTTGGTATGCAGTTGCTACATCCGTCTGGCTTTGGGTTGAGGCCCAACAGCTACAGGAGATCGTGAAGTATCACCGCACAGTACTTGGCAGGAAATAATGTGTAGGCAGCTGTACTGATGTGAAATGGTGGGGGAAGGGGAATACAGCCTGCAAATCTTAAAGATTATAAACTGTCTTGAGAAGCAAGAGACTAATTAGTGGGGATTAGGAAGGGCACTTCTCCCTATGCAGAGCAATGTGATAATTGTCTGTGGAAAGCTCTCTCCATCTTTCTGTGAATCAAGAAATCAGTCCCTCACTAACTAGCTGACGCTTTCTCCCTGGCACTCTGCCCATCAGGGTTTCTTGTGAAACCCAGAAAGCTTCACTTTGGTCACTTTACCAGCATGGACCTAGAACTCCTCATAGGATTGTAAAGAAGAGTGGGGGCCGATGCAGTTGGAGCAGTGATTGAAGCAATTCAAATCTGCCCCATTCTATGTGCTGTCTTATTCATGGGTCCTTCTGGAGGTAACTGCTCTCTGAAGCTGTGAATTTATCCCATTTCTGAGGACTCTTATCTAATGGGATAATCTGACCTGCAAGTCTGCTGTCTTCTGCTTTTTAAGTGCTCGGGGTTGCTACAAATCCTTGCAGTGCAGCTAGCTTTGTGTGACTTCCTTTGCATGGTTATTGCAGGTCCCAGCAGCAGGCATGTGTGAAAGCTACTTGATTTCTCAGCACAGCTCATGCACCCTCTTAAGCTCACTTGAAGCCCACAGCTGCTGAACAAGGCTGAGGATAAAGAACCGACCACAAATCTAGGCCAAACAGTGATTCACGTGTTGAACAATTTTCTGCCAGTCACTGATGTCTTGGACTTCTCTTTGTTCGTAGTGCAGTCAAGCCAACAGTGTGTGATAATGATGATGGGACCTACCACATATCCTACAGCCCTGAGGAGCCAGGCTTGTATGCTTGCTGTGTCTTTGTGAAAGGGCAGCATGTATAGGTAACCTTTCTTGTTTCTGTTGCACTGTTTCTTTTTTACCTTCTTTTCTTTTGTAAGTATTTTCTTCAAATCTTTCTAAGGATTACGTCTGCCACTTAGCAGTTTAGGACTGGGCTTAGTGATCTATGACTGACAGGATCACAGGCACAACATCTGATAGCTTCCACTGTAGTAGCCTCTCTGCTTTCTTGTCCTCTGCAGGGCTCTCCATTCACTCTGATGGTGAAAACCAAGTTCCGTGAGCACCAAGGCATGTTTCACTGCTGCACATTCTGCTCAAGTGGAGGGCAGAAAACTGCTCACTGTGCCTGTGGGGGGACCATGCCTGGTGAGTGCCTACCTTTCCCATGCTGCTGGCAGCAGGAGGTTTTGTTAAATTTCGTTCTCCTTAGTGTTGAGACGCATGAGTGGATACTCCAGCCCAACTCCTTCACTGTACATGCACCAGGCCTGTGATAACCTGCATGTACATGTCTTCTGGCAAAATGAGACTGCAGCATTGAGAAATACAGCTCACCCCACAGACAGAGAACTGAGACAACTCTGCAGGAGACAGAGTAGAGCAGCTCTGTCATTCAGCCCTTCCCAAAGATGCTAAGTAGCACTGTGTCTATACTGTTCCTGTTCTAGTGCTGGCAGATTGGGAGCTTCCAGGTTGTGTCACACCGCTCAAAACTGTCCTGTCATAGAATCATAGAATCACCAGGTTGGAAAAGACCCAATCATTCCTATCAATCACTAGACCATACCCCTCAGCACCTCATGCACCTATCCCTTAAACACCTCCAGGGAAGGTGACTCAAACACCTCCCTGGGCAGTCTGTTCCAGTGCCCAATGACCCTTTAAGTGAAAAGTTTTTTTCCTGGTGTTCAGCCTGATGGAGCTTGAGGCCATTCCCTCTTGCCCTGTCCTCTGTCACTTGGGAGGAGAGGCCACCACCCTCCTCTCCACAACTTTCTATGGAGAAGTCTCACTCCTCATTTAGGATGAGAGTTCAACTTGCTTATTTGTTAATCCCAGCCATCTTCCCTGCATGTGATGTTCTGTATTTTACATAATTTAATATAGAACAAGCCTCTTTGTATTCATTCCTTATCAACCTGTGGCCATAGCCATCAGCAGCTGGCACAGGGCTCTGCAGGTTTGTGTTTTGCATTACTCAGGAGGCAAGGGGACAGAAATCTTCAGCTTTCCTGAGTGACTGAAACAGGGAGGTTTCCCTTTGTTTCTCTGCTTTCTTTAAGGAGTCCTGCAAATTTTGGCCTTGAATAAGTCATGCTCTCAGCAGCACCTAACTCCTCATCTTAGAGAAGTCCTGGGGCTGAAGCCCTCTCTGAAAGCCTCTGACATGCTGGGACTTTCTGTTCCAGTTTTGAGTGCTTCTTTTCTTGCAGGTGGGTACCAAGGCTGTGGCCATGGCCACAAAGGTCATCCTGGCTGCCCCCACTGGTCGTGCTGTGGACAAGTGAAGAAGAGCTCAGAGTGTTTGGGAGGGCTACTCAGTGACCTCTCACAGAAGAGTTTGCTCAGGACAGTGACGCTCTGAGCAGCCAGGTGAGCTCCTGCGAGCCCAGGGCAATGCTGCTGGTTGCTGAGTGAGCACAAACCGCAAAGATCTCTGCGGTCACTTGCGTAGCCTTACTGCCACAAAAAACAACATCGTGATGTGTGTGAACTGAGAAAGAGAAATGTGTGAAAATAAAATTGTGCCTTATATTTCACTGGGGACTGTGTATGCAAAGTTGTTTGTGCTTGAAGAGGAGCAAACATTAGGATTAGTGCTGATACCTGCACTTTGAAAGATCACGGTCGGTGGAGTCAGGCTCTGAGGGGAACCTCAGTTTGAGCAGTTACCTCGTAGGAAGGTCTAGATCTGTCTCATTCAGCAGGTCTCTGCTGGTCTTTGTGAAGAGGCCAAAGTTGCTTGTTGGGGCACATTCCAAAGGGTTTGGGTTTGTGCCTTGGAAAGGCTTGGCAGCCTGAATATGACTTCTGCCTCCCTCTTAGATAGGCAACACGTATAGCACAGTCACGGTCCTGGGAGCTGCTGTTGTGTTTGCAACTTTTGTGTTTTCTCCAAGTAATCTGTAGTCTCATTACAGCTTCCCTGCAAAGCAGGAGCAAGGCAGGTTAGCAGCGCATCTGAAGGAAATCACAGAATCAGAATGGTTTGGGTTGCAAGGGACCTTTAAGCCCATCTAGTTCCAACCCCCCCTGCCCATGGGCAGGAACACCTCCCAGTGGATCAGATGTTGTACATAGCTTCATCCAACTTGGCCTGGAACATCTCCAGGGATGGGACAGCCACTTCCCTGGGCAACTTGTGCCAGTGCTTCACCACACTCATAGTAAAAAACGTCTTACTAATATCCAATCTAAATTTCCCTTCTTTCTGCTTAAAACCATTCCCTGTTGTTCTACCATTGCAGTCTCTGATAAAGAGCCCCTCCCTGTCTTTCCAAGGAAATCCAAGGAAAAGCCACTGTGCTGATGGGATCAGGAATTAGAATGTCATTCACCCAGTCTGTACATTCTCCATGGAGACAGTGTGGGACACAGCACTGCTGGGGGTGATGCAGGAGCCAGCAGAGGACCCGGCTCACCAAGTGTAGACCTGGGAGCATCAATAGGAGCAGACTGTCAGATGTCTGTCCTGAACTGGGACAACTAGATGACAGCAGCAAAAGGAGACAGAAGGTAGCAAAACAACTGGATTTGGCTCATGCAATCTTGGTGAAGTTCTGTTCTTAGAAGCCTTCTTTTCCACAGGGAAGGGGACTGTAACTCCTGTGCTTGTATGCATGCTGCCAACCTGTAGCTGAGTAAATGGCATCTGTGACAAGGCGGAAGATGTGCTTTCCTGGAAGTGCAGCTGCCAACCTGTGGATTGCTACTTGCCATTTGCCTGGGTGCAGCAGACACCCAGGCTGCCTCCCTGAGCAAATCACATGTGTGACATTGAGACTGGGAATGCTACTGCTCTGGGGGTAACCTCCCTTGTAGGTGTGTGTTGCTAGAGACTCCTAATACTGCCTGCAGAGCTGGGAACAAAGGTCTGACTGTTGGACACTTGGGAAGAGGAATGCTGCTCCAGTGTCAATAAGAAGGACTAGTGCTTGCTTTCTGACTGATGAGAGCTGCCTTGTAAATAGTAGAAAACTGTGCTGTCTGCTTGCTTAGACCTAAACCACTCTCATTTGTTGTTTGTTCCTCTTATAACGCTGGTTTTGGAACGTCTTCTTCACAGCAAAAGAGATGAGAAAGTTGTCCTTATGCAAATGTTCTTTATAGCTTTCTATTAATCATCCAGAAAGAGCTGTCAAACAAACGGAGAAATGTTAGGCAGTTTAAATCTCCAAGTTAGGCAATGTAAGTCTACAAGTTGCTGACTCTGAAATTTCCAAGAGAAAGTTCAATTTGAGTTAAACTTTAATGGAACAAACAGTTACTCATTCTTATCCTTGCTACATGCAGAGTCAGTGCTCAGTATAGAATATGATGTAAAAGAAAATATCTAATTTTCTGTCATTCTATTTCTTGTCCGTCCCATCACAGGAATTTTCTTCTCTCAGAGCTTCCATGCTGTGTTGCAGAGGGAACATGTAAGGACAGCACCTCCTACTAGGCACATAATTTCTGTGTAAAGACATCTTAGTGCTCTCAGACAGAGGAATGTGTTTTCTCTTTGTGTTAGGCATCCTTTACACACCCTGCTGATGACATTTTCCAAGAAACTGTTTGTGAGAAATGCACCTGCAAACTTACAAACCCTATGGGGAACTGCAGTCAGATTGGGCTGAGTTCTGCATGGGGAGAGCAGTTTTCAGACAGCATGGAATACTAATCCTGCCACTGTCAGGATTTTTGATTTTTTGTATGTGTGTATTTGAATTCAGTCCCAGTGATTACAAAGAATTAAGTGCCTACCACTCTGTGTTTGAGAAAAGAGGGATGTGCATGAAGAAAGCTTGAAGAACCATGTGCAGAAAAGACATTAGTCACTTTATGGGGGTTAGGTGCAAGTGTCCTCCCATTATTTGCAAGCAGACTTTGCCCTCAGTGTTCATTGCTCAGAACGCTTTGCCAAATGAATATATCCTACTGATCTGCTGGAGTCTCATGTTGAGTGCCAAAAGCCATCCCCAGGAATGGCTTCCAGTGCTCTGTTGGTAACTAGCCCTAGGCAGGTGATGGATTAGGAGCTATAGTTAATCTACTGGGCTATATGATGTTATTTCTGACCAGATGGCCCTTGAGGTAACAAAGGTATTTTCAAGAGAAATATACATTCAATGCTGGCAGAACAGCACAGGTAAATATGTATATTTTTCTCAGAACAAAAACCCTTGCTGATAAAACTGCCTATCTCCAAAGTCTGGAAAAGAATATTTTTTTTTTTTTAAAAAGTAAAAAAAATGATCACAAACATTAGTATGGGCTTTGTGTGGCAAGAGAAGGACTTCCTCCCCAGACAGGGAAAACAGAGTGTAGTTGGTAGGAACAATGAAGCAAGAACAAGAGACTATGCAAGACCTGGAAGAGGCTCTGCTACCTGGAAGACTCAATACAGAGTGCTTCAAGAGTCACATACCATACTAGGGTATCTTCCCTTCTCAGAGGAGGCAAACTACGCCGGTAATATGCTGTGCCTGTAGCTCTGTGCATGCCTGTCTAGTCTGTTCCTTGAAGTTTCCAGGAGCAGTACAGAAGCTGACTCAGCAGGTCTTCGTGGCCTTCCCACGGCAGGAGGTGATTCACAAGGGGGCACTGACCACCTGGGGTGCCACGTCAAGGCAGACCCTGGCAGTGACCCACAGGCATTGTAGGGGGATTTGCCTATTTCCAGCCAAGGGTGGCTCACAACCTCCCTGTTTTGAGAGATGAGGATTCGTTCTGAGTACTTCTGCTTCCAGCTTCCCTTCAAGGGCAGGTGAGGCCAAGGACAAAGCTGAAAAGTCAATGCCATGCTCTCCTCTTTCCAGCCTTCAGGGTGGGACCATTAGTGTTCCCATTACCAGTGCTTCTCAAGCACCTCTTGACACTAATTTTACAGATGTGGGAGCACGAGGCTGGAAAAGCGTCCAACATTTTTGGCCAAACCCCAAGGATAACTTTTATCTCTTTCATCCTGCTTGGCTGCCTTCATCTCTTTAGAGCACTCCATCAAACTTGGCTGCTTGTCAGCTTATCACAATTCCATCTTCTCTTAGCTCTCCTCCTTAACTGACAGTCCCTTCAGCTTTCCACCGTCAATGAAAAAAAGGCACATGCTTCCTGTAAGTAAGTGCACTCTTCTAACTGTATTATTGTTTATAAAGAGAAAAAGCAAGTTGTATCATGAAGGGCAGAGTGACCACAGTCTGGTTCTTGTACCTGTGCCCAGGCCACTGAACATCATCTTGGGCTGTGACCCACCTTCAGTCCTTCCTGACTGCACTGTTCCCTCATGCAGACTAGAAGCAGCACATGCTGTGGCCACTATCCGGTGGGCCCGGTAAAACTGATAACACTTTGTGTCTGCTGTCACCTTCTCCTCAATCAAGGCAGCTGGTGTCTCTTCTCCGGGTGCTCACCAGCTTTCACAGACTGTGACGCACCAGCTCTGGCTGCCAAATTTGGTTGCATTTCACTAATAAATTAAAAAAGGGTGAAAGCTGGGGAGAACATATGGCCACAGATCCTTGATTGCTTTGGTAAATATCCTGAATAACTCTTGTTTTTCACAGTGCACACATATGGAGAGAGGTAGGCTGTGCAGTAATTGATATGTTGTTCTCCTGATGTATGGGATTTGTCATTGTCATACCAGAGCTGCCTGTGCCAAAGAAACAGACCTGTTTTTCCAAAATGGAAGTAACCTGATTGTTGACTATGCAGTGGGGTTTGCCGTGGCTGTGACCTGGAGTTAACCGGGACTGAAAGGGGACACCTCTTCTGCACACTGTACAAAGGGCAGCCGTAAATTGGGTGTCATTGAGGGCAACAGGATATTTCTTAATGTGCATTTCCCACCAGGTCACTATGTCCTACAGCTGTTCTTAACTTGTTGTAGTGCTCTGCTAAATTACAACAGGTTTAGTAATCAGAGAATACTACAAAATAAGTTGGGTTGGGTTTTTTTCCCAGGTTTAAAAGGGTTTATTTCATGCTAAAGCAGAAGGGAAGTGAAAAACATATGAAGTCTGCTTTCTACGTTTAAACTATTGCAACAACTGAAGAGTGACAGTGATTCTCAGGTGAAAGTTTTCCATTCCTTGGTTTCATTCAGAGACCAGAGGACAAAGGATGTGCTTTCAAGTAACAGCCAAGAGCAGAGCCTTAGAACTAGATCCTGTTAACACTTCTGCCACAGACTTTGCATGGGACTTTCAGGTAGCTCCTCTCCCTGGGGAGTGATTAGCTTTGCAGTTAAGCACTCACATTGAAGTAACTCATGAATGGCTGAATATAATCAATGCCTAGTCACTCTTGGAAGGAGAAGGTCTGACCCTGGCTCCTCTGTCGTTGCTGCGGGCCATGCAGTCCTGACCCACCAGAAGCATCACTGAGTGTGACACTCCCATCATATAGGAAGCCAGTTCAATGCCCTAGCCCGGCATAAAACCATTTGCTTTCTGATTTTACTGTGTTTCCTAACAGGTGATTAGGCTTAGTGGAGGCTCAAATCTGTGCTCTCATCAGTGCAGTGTGGTGAGATACAGAAGAAAGTTCAACACAAGTTATGACATTTAACTTCATCCTGACATGAGGAGTCTGGAAGCTGTGAATCCTGGCTGCTAAATGCCTTGGAACACAGTTTGCTGATTTGGGTGCCTGTACAAGAACCACAGCCTCTTCCAGCCCCCTCTCTGCTGTACAGAAAATTTGTGACATGTCATTCACCGCATCTGGCTATGTTTTTCCTTTGTAGAGGTGAACAGGCTCCTTTGGCATTGAACTGTGGTCCAAAAAAGCACACTTCTGAAAACTCATACCTGCACAGTTAGAAGGTTACTGCACTCCTCAAGGCATTGTAAGCCCTCGTGAACACTACTCAGCCTTTGAAGCTGGTTTGGTCATCACTCATCAGTATTAATTGGTCTTGACTTTAACCTCTGGTTGTTGTAGAAAAAGTAATTTGTTTTTTGTTAGGTGCTGGACTGTTTCTAGCTCTGGGCATCCTCAGTTCTGCATGGGAAAGCTGTTCATCCCCACTAACCATCCAAACTTGCTGGAGATGCCCATGGACTGTCAAAAATTGCCCTTTCCCTGTCCTCCATGGAATACAGTCTAGATGCAGATGACAGGAATCACAGGTCCCCCTTCAGGAAACTGAACACAGTAGTGCAAGCTACATTTCCTTTTCTGCTCTTTTGTAATTTCTCTGCCCTGCTCAGCCTCTTATGCCCAAGAGTTAGTCATCCTGCCCTCAGCCTCAAGTGAAACCCTGCACAGAGAGAAATGCTCACAGGATCTGTGAGGCTTTCTTTCTTTTATATGCTCTGATGTCCACCATAAAGGCAGATCAGAGAACAGCAAAAGCTGCCCTTGGGGATGAGAAGTACTTTGGTCTGGAAAAGTTAAACAAAAGTAAACAGCAGTCAGACAAGACACCACTGCACAACCTGTGTGGGTCTGGTGGCACCAATGAGCCTGGAGGACTTTGTAGCACAGCACAGAGAAGCAGGGGAAGGTGTGCATTGCGAATGCGACCAAGTAGGGGACCTTCAGATGGGACCTCTCTGCCCAGTGCCAACATAATTGGAGATTTTAGAAAGGAGACCTGAGCTAGTTCTGGACATAACACAACACACTATTGATGAGTGAGCTGTGGATCTACAGGGGAGAGTACTGCACTTTGACCCCAGGATTAGCTGGCTACCAAATGACAAACTGTGCTATTTTTTGTTTTAAATCAGACACGTTTAAACTCTCCTGTCACCCCAGTGATTAATCAGGCCTCCCTGTTTTTGACTGTCCTGGTTGTTGGAGCCAAGAGGCTCCCTGCTTCCTCATTCCTCACAGTTCAGTGTTTCGGCTCACCACTCCTTCAGTTATTTAAGCAGGACAGCCAGGTAGAATCATGTGAAGGACAGGGGCTGTGCTGAACAGTGTGGGACCTTTGGGCACTTGGAATCTGGCTTGTCTCCACAGGTACCATGACCATGGCATCCCAAGGCCAAGTCGTTTTCTGGAGGTATGGTATTATCCGCATCTACTTTGGGAGAGAGGAGGGAAGGAATTGCATTTTCCAGATGCCTCAGCTGTATCACCCTGCTGTCAGGAGCTATCAAGACAGCAACTCTTTGCAGCTCATCTCTATACAGCATTCATCCAGACTACTTGAATATTGGTACAGCTTATTTTATACAATCTATAAGGTCATGTAGCTGCCAAACACTCATGTGCTGGTCATCAACTGTAGCCAGGATGGCGATATGTGTCCTAGAATCTGTGCATGGCTGGCATATGCTATCTCATATTTGAATGCTGCAGTAGGTTAGGGTATTGATGGATTAAGAAAGTCTCTGTGTTCCTGCTGTTATAGTCTGGCGTACCAGTGGCTTCAAGAAAGCTCTACATCCCTTCTGCTGGCCCTCAGACAGCTGCTTGTGTCTCCATCACATTGACATGCTGTGGGCAGAAAGGCAAGAGCTGTTCTACAGGGTCAGGAGTGAAAACTGGGAAGATGTGCAAGCTGGTTTGTGCCTTTTGTTTTAATGATTTTATTTCCTTTGGAGCCATTGACCAAGTCTTGGTGAACTACAAGCTGAGTTTCAACCAGAGAAAGAAGTATCATGGAGAAGGCCATAAAAATACCTACCTTGTATCCTTATCCCCTGATTAGTTGAAAATAGCCTCAGTCAGATGGCTAAACTGGTTGGCAAATTTGTTTCAGCCTCCAACAAATGTGGGCCAGCTTCACATCTAAACCTGACTGCTTGAACAGAGCCACCAACAAGCCGTGTCTCTTCATCCTACGTGTGCGCTCTTCCAGGCTGGCTGAAGGCTGAGGCTCCAGTGAGATGTGTGAAAGACCCCTCCTTGCACTTTTTTCTGTCAAAAAGGTTTCAGCTGTTACGAGTATCTGTCCCAGCCAAGCTGAACAGCAGCAGGGAGGACAGTCCAGGTGTGAACAAAGGAGACCTCTCACACAAGCCATGCTCCAGCTTTCTCACATGGAGTATGAAGGAAAAACTGAATAGTAATATTACCTGCACCTTTTCATTGTTGAAAGTGAGATTGCCAGCAGACCTAGTATAACACAGTGTGAAGATCTGCTGAGCATCATATTCCTCAAGGTCTGGAATGCATGTAATAGCCAGTTCTGTTATTCTCAGGAGGAAGACCAGATAGTTTTTTGTCAGGGAAATGCAATAACTGACAGGTGTGAAAAAAATTAATTCCTACCCCTTGCTGCTCTGAGAACCGTCCTCCGGCTCTGCCAGTGACTTCTCCTGCCCCATGTGGCTGCGTACAGCCAGCTGGTTGCAGGTTACTGGGAACAGCAGAATTCTTCAAGGCCTTGGCCTCTTGATGCTAATTTAAAAACACAGAAATAGCCCAGAGAGAGGGGTAAATTTTACAGGAAGCTTTAGAGGAGCAGTGGGAGGTTTCTATTTGTTTCAGAAAAAAAAAAAAAAGGGAAAGAAAACAACACAATAAGTAAAACTGGAGCACTGAGAAAATTTGAGCTCTGCAATCATTAACCACTTATTGAAATGGAAATCCCTTCCTTTTGGATTAACCCTGCAATGCTGGCTTTTTTTCCCCACAGGAAACTTTGTCATAAGGAAGATGAGGGGGTACTTTCAATCTCTTAATCTTCCAGGTTTTTTGATCCTCACAGCTCTAAGCCCATTCCCAATGGAAAACCTGCTCCATGTGGAACTAGAGATCAGGAGCCTCCGCCACCTGTCGCAGTGGGGCTGTGGGACTCTGTCCCTGGACTGTGCTCAGTGGTGTTCTGGCTGCCCAGAGCTGCAGGCAAAATTCCATTTGGCTGACCAGGAATGACAGTTGACAGGACGAAAGGGAATGGCCACAAGCTCCACCAGGGGAGGTTTAGGCCGAACACACGGAAAGGGTCACTGGGCACTGGAACAGGCTGCCCAGGGAGGTGGTTGAGTCACCTTCCCTGGAGGTGTTTAAGGCACGGGTGGAAGAGGTGCTGAGGGGCATGGTTTAGTGATATGGACTCGATGATCTGATGGGTCTTTTCCAACCTGATGATTCTATTATTCTGATTCTATGACTCGGACCACAGAGGAGTACTCCACAGGCTGCCCAAGAGCCACTAGGAACTGAGGGCAGTGTCAGGACTCTGACTTGTGCAGCCCCAGCTGTTTGTGTCAGCCTGTTCCCATGCCTTTGAAACACTGGAAGTATAAAGGGTGCTGATGCACAGAAAATGGCTTTTTCCTTGAACTGCTGGACAGGACTGTTGCAAAACACAGCTGCTCTCAGCATGTGGCTGGGCTGGCAGCTTCCTCCTGCGTTCCAGATTGACTCAATACATGACGGGCTTGCAGGAAAGTTCTTTTAAGGCTCTTGTGATTCCTGGATCTTATAGTTTCTGCAGAGGAATCTCCAAAGGGACTGATTTCCCATTGTCCCTAACAAAGGGTGTTGAAGTGAGCAGTGGCACCCACGTACCCAAAATTGCCATCCCCCCTGTAATAGCAGAGCAGGTTTTTCCATCACCCTTGCTGCTGCCACAGGTGGGAAGCATCACTCTGGAGTCAAAGGTAGCAAGGTTCTGTGGCTATGGGAGCAGGTGGTGTCAGCAGGAGACAAGAGCAATGGTACTGGTGTGTTAGTGCTTGCTTGTGTTTGTGACACAGTACTAGGGCAGAGCTGTGTTCACAACAGAGGATCCTTTTGAGGGTTGAGGGCAAGTGTGGTGGCACATGAAATACTCAGGGGCTGCACAGGAGGGTGTTCTGCCTGCTTGTCCCCTGATGGCACTTAGCTATGAAATCCTCCATAACCTGCAGGCAGTAACTCTTGGCTCCCAGTAATTTCTCCTCTACCCACTCTTGAGGAGGATTTTAATCTAGAGGCTTGAGGGTGAGTCACAGCTGCTGTGAGATATTGTGGCTGTTGCTTGCTCCAGGCATATGTGCTGTGGTCTAAGCCTGTTTCCCGGGGGTGAGAGCTGAGGCTGATCATGGCAATCTTGGCTGAGTTTATCACTACTATCTCAGTCTGGGATCAGTTCTGGAGGAGCTTCTCAAGGAGGTGGATATTACTCAGCATACGCACAAGGCTTGGTGTTACGCCCTGGAATAGGAAAGCTCAGGGCTGTCCCATGGTGAACCTGGCCAAGACCTCAAGTGACTCAGGGTTGAGCCCCATGGAACAAGACAAGTCTCCGCTGGGAAAGCTGTCACACTGCAGGATTTGCATGAGCCAACAAAGTCCCCAACCCACAAGTCCTCTGGGGGATGCAGCGGCTGGTGATGGGTCCTTGGCTGCCTGATGCCCACAGATGGAGGATACCAGCTGCTTTCTTTTCCAACCAGGTCAGCTGTGACCACAGCTGCAAGGCACCAGGAGGGGGCAGGCAGAGAGCTGCTGCCCACCCTGATTGTGAGAGAAAGCTGGTGAGGATAGATAGGAAACCAAACACGTGACAATTCCTAGCTCTGAGGGTATTTAGGCACAGAAGTCTTAATAGAGATGTGTATATATATATATATGGAGTCATATGAAACTTCACATGGATTTATGGCACACTGGTGATGAAATACACAGTTCTAATCCTTTCTCCTGAGTGTGCTGGCGTTTCAGAGAGGGCTCCTCAGAAAACTTTCCATTGGCTTTAAGGATGAGGCTGGAAGGGAGGCAGTGGAAGGGCAAGCAAGATTCCTGCAATGCCTCCTCTCTTCTCTATCTCTTCTTTCTCTGTCCATGCTTTAAGCTCATCTTCCCTTTCTCCCATCCCTGCTGCTCCCTGCAGGAGGGGCTTGTTCACAGGGTACAGTTCCCTAGAGCTCCAAATGAGCCTCATAACTCTGGCATCTGTAATGACTCAGGTGACTGTGCAAGTACCTGACGCAGGCACACATTAATGTCAGGAGGAGTGGTGTGGCTGTACAAACACCAACAGGCTCCCATGCAGAAGACTGCCTGTGTTGGGAAATGCTATGCTGCAACTCTGAGAATGCAGATGAAGCACAGAGGTTATTTTTGCATGGGCAGGACGATTGTGACATCTGGCAGCCTAGGCCTGCCTTGGGAGGGACCTGAGATGGGAAGAAGCAGCTTGGGAGTTTTTGTAGACAAAAGAACAGAACAAGCCCTGGATGCTAGTGTGATGGCTGTGGCCAGCACCTGTGCCTCCCGCAGTGCTGGCTCCCTCCAGCACCCTGCTAGGCTTGCAGCAAAGGGAAAGTCTAAGACTTCACCTGGAGCGCCAGGTCCAACTTTGGAGACCTCAGCACAAGGACATGGAACTGTTGGAGCAGGACCGGGAGTGCCATGAAAATGATCTGAGAGCTGGAGCACCTCCCATACAAGAACAGGCTGAGAGAGTTGGGGTTGTTCAGCCTGGAGAAGAAAATACTCCAAGGAGACCTTATAGTAGCCTCCAGAGCTTCAAGGGGCTTCAGGAAAGCTGGGGACAGACATTTTAGCAAGGCCTATTGTGACAGGACAAGGAGTAATGATTTTAAACTAAGGGAGGGTAGATTTAAACTGGATATAAGGAAATTTTTTTTTACAATGAGGGCACCAATACACTGGCACAAGTTGCCCAGTGATGTAGTAAAGGTCCCAGCTCTGGAAACATTCAAGGTTGGGTTGGATGAGGCTCTGAGCAACCTGATCCAGTTAAAGATGTCCTTGTTTCTGCAGAGGGGGTTAGGCCCATATGAGGACCATCTGTAGCTCTCTGGGCTTCTCCAGCAGTCCTGAGCTGTGCTGAGCCCAGAAAATTCATAAAATTATTGGGCATGACGCATGAGCTGCCTGCCCAGGGTTGTACCTGTGGGTTTTTCTGGGGAACTGTTTAAGGGCTTGTTCCAGCAGGCAACTGAGGTCACTGCCACAACCCCCAGTCCATGTGACAGGTCTTCTGGCTGTGCTGTGAAACTGCACCAGGCCATGCTTACAGGTCTGAGCTGGAGCTGTGCTGCAGATGGGTTGGACTCAGTAAGGTTCAAGCTGTGCTGCTCCACGCCATGCTGCCTGTTGCTTCCTGTGTTAGGCTGCTCGGCCTGTGTGGCTTGGTAAGTGGTCTTCTCCTCAGCCTCCCATGCACCAGCTATTTACCCACCTGTACATGAGGCATGCCCAAGTGAGCCAGCTCACGTGTCTGGCCCTGTTTCCAGCCCCCTCCTGCCCACTTCCTGGCTTGTACTAAGTATCTCCCAAGGTCAGAGGCCTGTATCGGTGTTCTGTTCACATCTGTAAGGAACTGGTCCCTCACAAGTGCCATTATGGACTGACCAGCTCATGCACCAGAGTGCTGAGAGGAGCATTCTCCACTGGGACCTGTTGCCTCCTCCCAAAGGCAAAGCCTGGGTCTCCTCCACCTTTGATGATGAGTGCTCACCCAAATGCTCATCAGTACTGCAGTCATTGAGGTCATTTCTTCACCAGCCCACTTTGCTCTAGGACTGAGCCTCACCCACCTCAGCCTCCTTCTAACTGGTGCCTCTGCAGACATGCACCTTCAATGTAGGCTATGAAAAGAAGTGGTCTGTGTGCTAATGTTGTCCTTTTCTTTTTTCCCCAAATAGCATGACTATGGTTATTATTATCCTGGCTGTGGTGACTGCCCTGATCATAGGGTTTGGTGTCTCAGGTATGCGACGACTCCGATTTCTCACTGTTACAACAGCACAATGAACTTCTGCCTTACCTCTACCTCCACGTCTCCATCCAGTGCATGGGCTGAGGCGTGTTCTTGTGTAGAACTGCCACCTATGTCCCGTTAATGAAGGCTCGATTATATAACCTATGTAGCAGATGGCTGAATTAAGACTGCACAGGTAATTTCAGTGCTGGCCTTTCTCAACAAGTTATGGGCCCGTTGCATTAAACCACAAGAACTTATGCTCTCCTTGTGAGCTCTTGTAGGTTTTGAATAAAGCAGAAATTTAGGCACACTCACAGGTGTTCAGGGTGTGTTAGCAGACACCAGTAGTTGGCACTCAGAGCTGAGGAAATCTGTATTGGCTCTTTATTTCTGCAAAAACCTACCAGCAAGCCAGCCCCAGGCTGCAGTGGCAGCTGCGCACATGAGACCTGCTCTGTGGGGCAGCTCCCTTTGGCCCAGAGAGAAGTCCTTGCCTCTGTTTTCACAGCAGAAATCAACTAAAATGAAAACAAAAAACCCCCCCTTCTCTGGCCATGTTAACAACTGAAAAGCTCAACTCCATCTGTTGCTTCACAGAAAGCCAGCTGATGTCAGGGGTGGATAAGCATAGCACGGCCTGTGCTGCTGGAGATGTAGCACTGTGTCAGCTGAAATTCCTTTGGGCTTGGAGCCCTAAACCTGCACATACAGGAAATCCTACACACAATTGTGCCCCTTCTCCCAAATGGGAGGAGATGATGGTATTTACTACAAAGTCAGCCCCTGCTAGGATGGGGCATAGTCCCCTGCTTCCTCAGAGACAATAAAAATGTGCTGCTTTGGTGTTGGCCAAAATGCAGCCTCCTCAGGGCATTGTGAGTGAGAACAGCCAGGGAAGAGCTGCATGAGAAAGAGAGCCTGGTTCCAGGAAGGAGCTAATTCTCAAGCTTGCTGGTTAGGGTTCAACTTGAGAAGTTATGTGTCCCTGAGGAAGGGAAACAATAACTTTTCTTAAATGAAAGAAAACAGTTTGGATTCCAGTAAGGGTGAAAGAGCAGCCTCTTATTTCTCTGCCTGCATTACGCCTTGCAATGACATTTATATTGCCTAAAGCGAGGTCATGACTAAGAAGAGATAAAAATCCCATACTTTTCTGGCAGCTTCAAAGAGAAAAATCCCTGATGTATAAAAGTAATGGAGGAAACACCGTGTAAATTCTTCTCAAGCAAATAAGAAGGGCTATTTTTCAAAGCACACCTCCTGCTAAAGAAATGCTCCTGTGCTTTATCTTAGTATATAAGCTGTGGAAGTTGATCTCTGCCAGCAGCACTGGTAGCTGCTTCTGGTGTCCTTGTGATGTTACCAGTGCCCAATCAGGCTCGGGGATAGTGCATGACAGCTACAGTGCAGTCTGGCCTTTCTCTGCACTCACTGCATCACCTTTCTCACACCACTTTGCTTTCTCCTTGCAGGAAAACATTCCATTAGTGTGACTACATGGACATCTCCAGGGAACATTGGCCAGTGTGGTGTCCTAGCCTGTACTTTTGAGCCTGACATCCGGATGGGCAGCATAGAGATCCGGTGGACCAAGGCAGGAATAGCTGGGCTGGTTCACGAGTTTAAAGGTGGGAAGGACTACCTGCAAGAGCAAGATGCATCATTTCAGGGCCGCACGGCAGTGTTTGCAGACCAGGTGATCAGTGGCAATGCTTCTCTGGAGCTGAAGGACGTGCAGCTCTCCGATGCCGGCACCTACTGGTGCTCTGTTACCACGGCCAGAGGGAGTGGAGCTGCAGTGCTACAGTACAGGACAGGAGGTGAGGAGAACAAGGAAGAAAATCATGCTGCAAAATGCAGGCTAATGTGGCTTGGTCAGATCTAGCTTGGATACTCTAGAATTAACAGGGACTGAGCAGCACAGCAAATGCAACTGGCTGTTTCACAGTTCCTAGATGTTTCCTGGTGTTTGACTCTCTCCCTATTTTCCCCTCCCAAAGCCTTCACCATTCCCAAGGTGCAGGTGGAAAACCAGAGAGGCAAGGACATGCTGCAGTGTGAAGCACCACGTTGGTTCCCTCGACCTGCTGTGCACTGGCTGGCCTACAGCGATGCTGGAGAGTACCTACCTCATGTTGCCAACACCAGCTATGAGCTGAATGCTGAAAACGTCACTCTGAAAGTGGTTTCCTTCCTGCACAACATTACTGCTAATGCCACCTACACCTGTGTGATTGAAAACAACATTGCCAAGGCTACAGGCAACATCAAGGTGACAGGTAGAGTTTAACATGACCCAGAGACCACAGGTGTAGCGGAGAAGAGATTTTAAACAGTGGACCTGTGTGTGTTGTGGGGTTCCTCCAGCATCCCCTCCCCTATGTCAGTAAACAGTTTCAGTCAAGGAAGGGACTGAAATCCATAATTAATCCAAGCCTGTGACTCTGGAATGAGGAAAAGGGTCTGTGATTGGTCCTGCTATTTCAGATGTTTTTCAAGGTAACAATTGCTCCCTTGGCATGGGGATAGAACTGCCAGGGAACAGGAACAAAGGACACTCACGCATACGAAGAATGTATTCCTTCAACTGTTAACTAAAACCAAACCAACCAACACCCCAAGCTTCTGACACCTTCTTTAGACAGTTCAGCTTAAATCCCCTTTGTGTAGCAAACCAGCAGACCCCTTTGGATGTTACTTATGACAATCTCTCTTACTCCAGCCCCCTCTTTTAACTTAAAAGGCCAAATTATCTACAGGAAAGCAAACTTTTCCCAGAAGCCTGAATATCTTTTCCTGTTCTATGCAAGAAGGGTCATAGCTCTTCTACAGCGAGGGCTTCATAGCAGTGGGTCTCCAAGCATAAGCAGCAGAGTCTATCAACATTCAGAGAAAGAGGGAGAAGTAAATGCATGTGCTTGTCTGTCACCCCCACCATGTACCCCATTCTAGTAGCCTCTCACCGTTCTTCTGCTACAGATTTCAGCATTACAAGACGGACAAACCTACAGCTGGTGAAGCCAAATGCAGAGTCAGTGTCCTCCCCACTTCCATCCTGTCCCTGGGTGCTTCTGCTTTTCCCCTGTCTGCTATCAATATAAAGCCCCATAACAGTTGGAAACACTGCTGCACCTGGAGGTAAGCTTGGAAAGTATAAGTCATAAGCATACATGCTTTGTCTAAGTATATGCAGACCCTCTTCCTGAGTTTTGTAACCACAGCAGACCTATCTCAAGTCTGCCAGAATGAGAGGACATGTCTTTCTCCATTCTTCCCCCGTTCCTAGCCTAAGGTGGGACACATAGCTTGTCCCTCCCGTAGTCTTCCTTCTGGCTTCTCCCTTTGCTTTCTGCAACTTTAAGAGATTCTTCTCTTCTACAGTTTTCTCTCATATCTTATTCATCCCCTCATTCTCCTTCCCTCCTCAACCTTCTCTCTGACCCAAAGGATAGACATGTTGCTTCTCTGAGCACCTTCAGAACCTTGGTTATAGTTCATGGCTGAAAGGCAGCATGCGTTTTAACCCTTTCCTTCCTCTTGGGGCTTGCTGCAGCACAAGCCTTGCTTGCACCCCCTTTACTCACACAACCCCTTTCATAGTGCAGCACCTTCAGTAAACGGTAGCTCCTAGGGAAACCTTGACCAGGGTTAGAGGGAGCTGCCAGCCTGAGCAATCCTGCTTAGGCCTGGAAAATGTCAAAGCACAGGACAACTGCCTTCAGTATTCAGCTTTGGTTCTGTGTAGCTCTTGAGGTAAACTGGTGATGAGGTGGACAGCTACAGAAAATCAGCTAAAAGGTACATTCCTATCTTTTTGTGCAGAACAGTTACATAGCTACTCTGACAGCAGGACGTGCTTCATGCTTTCCTCCCTCTTGGGCTGAGGACTTTTAAGAGCTTCTCCAGTTCCAGATCACATACTAGCACAAAGACAAAGCCAGTTGATTTCTGTTATTGTTACCCATGCCAACAACAGGTACCTTTGTCTGGCTTGAGAAAGAGCGTGAGGAACGTGATATGGAGAGTTCCATAAATAAAAGGGAAAACTCTTATCACAGAAACAAGATGTGTTTTGTCTTCTGAAGCAACCCAGTGACCAGAACTCTGATCATGGGCAGAAGCTCAGAAATAAACAGGAACAGGGCTTCCAGCAATACATCTGAAGACTGGTCTTTCAAACTCAAAAATCTCAATTCCCCCAAAAGAATGCCTCCTGTCTTGCACTTCTTGGAATGTATTAATAAATAGTAATTAAGGCAGTTATTTAATCTACACAGTCTTCTCAGAAGACTATTATCAAACCCCTCTTCTGAAAAACATACTGTGAATGGCAAAACACTCATTGGTCAGAAAATAATCAACAGGCTTGGAACAAAGTGTTAGGCCTTCAACACAGCAAAGGCAAACAATGTGTCTACAGTCCCATACGAGGACTGATGATTGCATTTATAGTGTGAAATAAAAGACAAAAAAGTAAGTAGTAAGCGTGGCAGCAGACAGAAGATTAACATACATAATGAGGAAAAGAAGGAGACAAGCAAGATACCACTTCAAAGCTCAAATTCAGAACTAAACAGATATTAAACAGATAAAATATAACAGACAAACAAATTTGTCTTTTCTGTTTTTACAGAAGTCTCTGATCTGGCACTTCCTATTATTGTAGCACCGTCTGTTGCTCTGGTATTCATATTCATATTACAAGACTACTTTCAGTTGCACTTCTAAATCAGATTTTGATCTCTTCAACGCGTATCACTTACAGTCAGTACTTTCCTCAGTCTAAGATAGTTTATTTGGGATTTTTATTTTGTTTTGTTTTCTTTGGGAAAGGTGGGGTAAGCTTTAGTGAAATCTTTACTATTTTGCAGAAAGCATCTACAGAAAAAGACTATCAGAGCAAAACATGCAGATCTTTGCTTTAAGCTGTTTTGTCAAACACTTTCAGGATGGGGCCTCAGAACTTTGTTGAATAATGGCATCTGTCAGGTCTTGTGCCACTCGTGCTTTAGTCACAGAAGGGGCCAGCAGACCTCGAGAGGGAAGATACTTTACAGATGCTCAACAAACCCACCGCCTAAAGTTTAATATAAAGTTCAGACTAAGGGGAAAGGGTGGAAGGAAATGCTGAACGAACAGAACCCATAACAGAGTAGCTGTGCAAACATGCTCTTAGCACTACAAGAGGAATAAGGCAGAGAAGTAATTGTGCCTAGCATTTACTAACCCAAAGCACAAGGATCTGGATGTTACTTTGCCAAGAGCAAGTGCAGAACACTTGATCACCACAGCAAGCAGATGAGAGAGCAGATGGGCCTACAAATGGTGACGTTCCACATGGTGTATTGGCTAGTCTGCCACGCCACCACAGATATTGGCATGTGCCACTTCCCTTCCTAATCAGAAAGAGATAGGCAAGGCTGTACATCAGGAGTGAACTTCCACCACAGCTCCCTGTCTTCCTTGTTACTAGCCCCATGTAATGTTGAGACCACTGTTTAAGCTTCAAAATAATGCCTGTATAGGCTTGTGATTTAGTACCATGATTTAGTTCCCAAACAGTAACTTATTCACTTCCCTTCTCTTTTTGGAGGAAGGACATGCTTTAAAAACATTTTGATAATGTCAAGTGGGTTAAGAAGACCATCCTGTGTGGCAACTGTATCGTTTCACATAGAATAACCAGGTTGCAAGAGACCCACCGGATCATTGAGTCCAACTGTTCCTATCAATGAAGACATGAAGACAGTGAGTGATCTGCAAAATGCCTGTCTCTGGCTCATAAGCCAAGGACCTGCATTCTGCCCCATTCCCCATGCAGCACATAAACCCTAGTATTAAAACAGATAAGAGTGTCATGTAAACAGTATTTTAGTAGCTTTATTTGGTAGATACTACCACATAAAATATACACATTGCGGGCCCTAGGCTCAAAGTATCAAGTATCTCTCTTCCAAAACATTGCCCAATACCGTTGGTGGCAATGGTCCAGAATGACCACTCAGGAATTCAAGATGACAGAGTAGCTTCTTGATTGCACCCTTTACCCCTTGCTCACAGGCCCATGCTCCCACTGGAAGGGAGATTAAAAAAAAGTTCCCAATCACAATAAGTGTTACCATAATTCCATTTCCACTGGGAGAGACGTTATGCTGGGGCTTCCACTCAGCAGTAACTAGATGTCCTCCTAATCCTCTTGCTGTTCAGATAGCTTAGGGCATCTTGTTCCACTTCCTCCATGTTCAGGCATAGCAGGTTCAGCCGAGGTCCCACTTGTGACACAAACTCTACCTCACCACACCGAAAGTTTCTCAGCTGCAGTGGAGCTGAAGAAGAAAGATATAACCAGTTACAACTCACTACAAGTCTTCTGATCTGTTCTAACACACAGCTGTAGAAATTGCTGGTGAAGGGAAGGCCTAGAAGCAACAGCTGCTTAACATCTGCTAAACCTCAAAGGACAACATGATTAATGTATCCAGGATTTAAGTGGATGAATGCATTTGGCAAGCATCCTTCCAGCTTGGAGGAAACAGACACGTTACAATGAAATGCTGTTGACTACATGCTGCTCATACAGCTCATGCACTGGGCTTTGCACCTTTTCTTGCTGTCACCAATCTGGCTTTGCAGATGGAGACATTGTCTTTTGGCCATCATGTAACACCACAGGAAAGCATCCTCTCGTGAGCTTGGCTGATCAACCCCTGCAGCACTTGGACTCATACTCAAGTGCCAGCATTAGCACAAGTGGCTAAGAACAATGTTCCCTTAATGCAGAAACTGCAAAGTTGTGGCAGCATGAGCTAAGACATTAGCACTCAAATTCAAAACTCTTCAGTGCTTTAAACTCTGTGACCACAGTGAGGATTTTCAGGCCTAGACTATCTGCTGTCCTGTCTTTAGACAAAGTCAAAACCCACTTGGGAGGTCTGCTCAATAACTCTGGCTAGTCAGAATCCCATCCTGTCCAAGGACTGGGAACTTTGCTCTAAAACAGAGCAAGTTCAGTGTGTAAAAGTTATCCCACAGAACTAAACCCATACCTTAATATCAGGGATGGGAGGGCAAACAACAGTTGCTAATAAAACATGTTCTCTCCTACAACCACTAATATGCACACACAACTCCCACCTACCCCATTACCAAGACCTCACAACAATTACTATTCCAATTGTTTAGCTGATATATTTTCCTGGAACTGTTTGTAGAATTCAAACTGAGTGGCCACAAGTTGTTCACTGCAACTAGAAGGATGACTCAATACTATTTTCATGCTTCCGTGCAGAGTAGAAAAATTAATCTATAATACTGTCGTATACAGTGACTTTGATAATGTTATTTCTGTATTTTTGTAAACATGATTCTGCTAAGAATCACATTGGCTTTACACTACAAAATTCACAACTCCATGGAAATCTTCCAGATCTTGTTTTGTGGGCAGCGCAAGCAGTTCTCCTTCCCCAGCCTGGTAAGACAGTTCCTCCCTTCCTTCCCACACAAAGTATTACAAAAGTCATCAGTGCTTGCTTACCAGGCTGCAGGATCTTGGAGGGCTTCCTGTCTAGGCTGAAATCCAGCAGGATAAGGCGACAGATAAGAGGACTCCTGCACAGACTCCTTAGGTAGCAAGCAATGAAATCCTCAGGTTCCTCGACACACTGAGGAAGGAATGGGTGTGTTGCCACTGAATGTGCAAGAAGGAAGCAGGGAGCCACTGGCACTCCCACAGCAAACAGCATTTCAGTCCAGCTGAGGCTTAAGCCCAGCACACTGCAACCACTAACGGAAAAATGCACTCACCCCCATGCCAGTAGCTTCCTCATGCTGAATGGACACACTGCCCCTGCTCTGCACACAGTTCTGCAGAGCTTCCCAGTCAAGAAGATTCAGGCCCAGCATGGCTGCCACGTGCTGGTTCCTGCACAGCACCAAAGCTTCACCCGTTCCATCCTCCACCAGCACTCTGTGGAGAGAGCAGGCAGATGAAGATGTGCAGGGAGGTGAGGACAATGCCTTGCTCTGTCACAGAGGATGCAACCCAGACAACAGTAAACTTGTCTCAGTAAAGGCAGAGAGAGGGAGGTTTGTTCACATCCAGAAAGACATGACCACTCTAATTTCTACCTCTGCCACTGTTCACATCCCATCTTTGACCTGACTTTCGCCCCATCTCTGTAGAGCAATTAATTCCCTCCTACCCACCTCTTCCAATACCTGATCCTTATGGTGCTTACCGTGCACTGGCTTGCCTCACTCCTATATTCGATGGACAAGGTGGGCTGTCTCGGGTGCACCTTCCCTGAAGGAAGAGTAGAGCTACAGCTATGTATGGGTGGATATGAAAGAGAGAGAAAGAAGGGGAAGGGCCACTGCTTCCATTAAGCCTCCCTTAATTGAGTATGCAAAGGGTTAAAGAACTTCGCTGCATTTATCATGAGTGTCTTGGGAAGAGTTTGTAGGGGAAAAAAAAAAGAAAAACATAAAAATAATAATCTGCTGCAAGGTGCTGAACCTCAACAGCAGCAAATCTGGGAAAAGCAGAGCATTAACAGAGTAAAATACACTCCTGAATGCTCTCACTTCACTCCCAGTCCCAGCTGCCAGCCTGCCTGATACCAGATGTACACTTTCAGTCAGTTGTCACTTTGGTCCCTTTTTCATAAACAAGACCTTTTCAGACACTGGAAAAAGAGGGTTTGGAACTGGGGTAGGTAGGAACTCTTATCCTCTGCTACCACATAGAAGAAATGTGTCAGAGTACAAAACCTGCAAGGCTCCTCCCAAACTATCACTGTGGAAGCTTGAATACCTCTTTGAAGATGCTGCTGCAAAGCGAGCAAACCCATTGCAAGGAAAGCGTCAGTACATAGGACACGTGGCATAAAATCCGTGCCCGAGACAGGTGTTGCAGATGAGATTGCAAGTAGGATAGAAACACCAGTGAGGGAGGTGAGGTTTCTCCTGCAGAACTAGAAGAAATGGGAATGTAAGAAGCTTGGAACATAGAAACCCTTCTTGGGACACTGTAAGGTGGGAACAGACCCTGGACTCACCTTGAAGAAAAAGGTAGGTAAGAAGTTGGCAGAGCTATGATGCTCACACAGCTGGAGGCAATGTATGTGCAATAAACATTATGGAATCTGCAACAGGAAAGAGTTAAGTGTCAGAAAGAGCTAGAAGAAATCAAAGTGCTCAGTTTTCTTGGCATGGTTGGGCTGTTCTTCACTTATCTATGACATGGTAGAAAAATAATTTGTAGTAAGGGATCAGGAGGTACAAAGATATGAACAAAGGATGAGGAATGTCCACATGAGAGGAGATAATAAGAGGTAATTTCAAAGACAACAACAGTGCTCAAACTGGTGGTCGAGACCACAGCTTTAAAGACTAAGTACCTGGAGATTTTGCGTTCCAGGTTCTGGAAGAGGATCTTGGCTCCAGGTAGCAAACCCCACAGATGCTGCAGATAGGTAGGAGCAATGTAAATGTCCACCACAGCAGGAGAGCCTGGAGCAACGGAGACACTGAGCTTCACGCTGTGATCACCAGCTAGCAGTATCCCTGGGGAGGCACAGGACCAACCACATCGTGAGCTCACACACGAGTAGCATAATCTGTCACTAAGCTGGACCTACAGGTATTTTCCCATTACAATGAGGTTATTACTGTGCTACCTCATACATTTTCCAGTTACATTCTTCCCATTCCCATCCCAACACACAAGCAATGTACAGTTTCCCAGTCCTCTAACATGCAATGGGATGCAACATCCTGGCATGCTTCTGTTCTCATACAGAGAAGCAGTTACCCAAGAGGACTATCTTTCTCAAACAGAAAGTAAGAAACAATCTGTTATTACCTGACCTGCTGTCATAATCTTACCTTTCTGCTTTTGAAGGCCAGCAGTCACAGATGGCTTCTCATTCTTAGGAGAGGCACACAAGGTCCTCTCCACTATCACACCAGAGAAAGAAACAAGGGAACCTGTGAAACTGAGAGCAGACTAAGATTTCTATCCTGCTTGAAGGCAGAGGGAAGGGAAGAAAGCCCAATTGCATGACTACCACAAAGGACAGTGTGACAAGGAGTGGTGTTGCTTGAGCCTGGTTTCAGGGGAACCTTCTTTAAAGACCTGAGCTGCTGGACTGAGGGAAGCTTTCTGCAGCCTACCTCACCCAGGGACAAGAGGTCCCTTTTATTCACTTTATCACTGCTGAGCCAGAGGGAACAGAAGAAATAGGTAAAGCTATTACAACCTTCCTCTCTGCTTACCTCCTAATTGTTTCTCTTAATTAGAGAAAGAAGCCAAGCAAAGGAAAACTTAGCTTATCACAAGGTACTAGTGAAGATTTCAGTGTGCATGCAGATCACCTTAGATTAAACATGCTTTGAACAGAAAAGCTTCTAATCCTACTATTTGTTTAAAGCAAGTTATGCTAAACCAATCAAAAATCAACAAAAAAACCCTCGACATGTGCAACCTCATTTTCCCTGCTGCAACTGTTTTTACTTCTGACAGAAGTTTAGCAGAGACTTTTGGGATCTTGTTCGCACCAGTAGCAGCTCAAACTTTTTCTGGACATCATTTTGCAATCTTAACACATGTAATTCCTTTAGCTTTGATAAACATGATAGCAGCAGCCTGGACTACTTGTACATAGGAAGATTTCCAAATCATACTTCTAGGGCAGACAATTAATCACTGTTTAATGTATTAATGTTTCAAATAAAAGATTAGTACAGACCCATGCTCTGAGACAGGGTCACATGTAATTCAGGGCAGATCAACATACCCATTGCTAAGCACTTCTGGAATGGAGGAAATTCTCTGTTCCACGCCTGTCAGCACCGACCTGGCTGCCAGCTAGAAGTGGGGGAGACACAGCCTCAGATGGATTGCAGTTTATAGCCATTCCTGCCACAGCAGTAAAGACAAGCTCTGCATATTTAGAGCTACATCAAGCAACGGATGTTTCCTCCCTAGATTAACACCAAGGCAGGAAAATATAAAGCTCGGTACCAGCCTCTGATGAAAATGAGCAAAATGGTCTCATCAACCAGAGCTTCTGCACCGGTAATTTTCTGAACTAGTTCTGGAGAGATCTACAAGTCACCTGTGAAAGTCCATGGCAATAAAGCAACGCATACCTGGCACTCAGGCAGACAGGAGATCCACAGAGCATGCTCTAAGTGCCAGGTATCTTGGACAGGCAGGCACAGAGGGCAGAATGACCTGTTCAGGAATTTTTCTGGCACGGGTGGAAGACAGAGCTTGTGAAACACTTCCAAGTCCTGGAAGAAGATTGATAAGACAAGAAAGAAGACTTTCAAAGGACAGAGATAAAAGCTATGTAGGCCAAAAGGGCCCCTAAAGAACAATGGTTTAAAGGAAAACAAAAAAAAAAAACCCAAAACCAAACAAATCCACTGAACTCAGAGCTCTGAGAATTTTAATCAAACACAGAACTAAAGCAGTTCCTTGGCAATATGGATGGGAATTCCAAGCCTCAAAACCAGCTTAGTCACCTTCCCGCTCCTACACACACAGTTCAGTAAAAAAATTCTCCTCAAGGAAATAGCAAGACAACCTCTTACCGAGCAGCAAGGCACAATGAAGCGATACAGCCCATTGCGATGCAGAAAGGGAAACCATCGTAGAGACTTCCCCATGAAGAGCAGTAGTGCCTGGTGGGGGGAGAGGGAGAAAGAGAGAGAGAGAAAAGAAGATGATGAGAAATGTTAGGAAATGAAAAATACAGCAAAAGAGCAAATCCTGCAGAAGATGTCTTGACTGAGAAATAAGGTTAGAATCATCAAGGGTAAGATAAGACAGATGCATTCACAAGGGGACAGTGAGGAGATGGAACTTCCTTGGGAGTGGCACAAGGAAGCTGCCTGCATAAACATACATCTATAACCCAGCACAAAAAAAGCATTTTCCCATCAATTAGAAATCTAGGTAATTATTGCTCAAGTTCCCTGAGAAGCCAGCTCCCAGCCTTATCAAACCACACCCCAAAGCTGCTTCCTGCCTCACTTTTTGCTGTGTCATGCCCTCTTCTCCAACACAATCTGTCTCCTCCAGCTCTGGTAGGTTTCCAGTCTCTCTGGGGTGGCTCCAGAGCTGAGGTCTGCCTAGCCACAGCACTGTGGCTTGGAAACTGCACTGCAGCTCTGATCTCTCTCCATCTTCTTTTCTGGGTAGCTGGTAATTGCGTAACATAAGTCCCTCTTTCTGGGTAACTAAGAATAGGCGAGATACACAGCTGGTTCTTCCAGTGCTGCTCTGGACCCCCTGACAGTTCTCGACTCCGTGAGTATTTGGCTTGGGATCCTCCAATTTCAGCATTTTTGCATCTGGGGTTTCCAACTCAGACGTCAGGCTGCTACCATGCTTCCTCCTCAGAGAAGAGCCATTTCCACTCCTAAGGCCTTTCTGTATTTGTCCTTCTGGAACATGGAGAACCTGAACATCCTCAAAGTAGAACTGCACATAGACACTGAAAAAAAAAAATGGTAGTAATGAAACTCCCTGTTCCTGACAGGTGGCTGCCCAAAATAAGTGGTTATCTGTGTTATTACTTTCAGTGAGCACCTTGCAGGTATTTAGTGAAAGCAGCAGAAAAGGGTAAAGCAGTAGTCAACTACGAAGCTGGGTGTGTGCTGAACAACATGAACATGGTAGGTTTGTTGCTGGTAAAGTTTCCCTTTTCTTCAAATGGCAAAGGACAACTGCTTTGGTACTGAAATACTACACTGATAGGCAGCTTTAACCAAAATACTTGTGGAACTGGAAAGTGATGATTTCACTTATGCACAGAATAAATGGAGTCACCTGTATTTTTTCTCCCTCACATGATCCAGATTTTCCAGGTGCTCCCAGGAAGGAAAATCAGTCTGAAAGAATCTCTCCACTACAAGCTGGTAGTTTTCTACCTGCAAGAGCGATCCTGCAAACACATCAGAGAAAGTAGCTGAGCTAATAAAAAAAAGAGAACATGAGAATTTCCTCATTTTAAAAGTCATGAGCCCAGGCAGTGACAGTTCAGCATCTGCATACAAAGCCACCCTTTCCTTGCTTTGTAGCTGGATGGCAGAACAGGAAAAGCTCAGCACTTTCAAATTCAGCTTAGTGGGACATACCTATGAGAGCTGTATGGGCAAAGGGACTACCATTCTTATGGGATATCACACAGGGAAGGATGCTGCTCTTGTCCTGCAGCTGGAGGGAACTGCTTCTGGAAGAGGCTCTCAGCACACCCAGCAATATCTGCAACAGAAAGGAAGCTGCAAAGAGTTTCGAACACTTCCCATCTTTGAAGGCCACAACTCAAAGTGTGCATAGCAGCAGCAGCCTGTATTTGAATGCACGCTTTAAGTTATGGCATCACAGGTGAGAAAAGCAGTGTCACTCCTTAACAGGAGCAGGCATGCATCATACAGGGTGCTGGAAGACATAGGGAGAGAACCAGGAACTCTCAAGGCACAGACAGTAAAGAGAACAAGGCACTTACCAGTCGAGGCTGGAAACTTCCGGCTGAGAGAGTACAGTAGGACCAGGCCAGTCTACGATTCAACTCCTGGGTGCCTATGTGCTGGGCCTCTATGGGAGAGAGCAGCTGTGATGGACTGAAGCATTCCCAGCTCTTCTGTTTTGCCATGTGACAAACTGCAGACAGAAACGGAGTCTGGCACTGGGGAGTCATGGTCAAATACTATGAAAAGAAAAAGAAAGGTAGAATCAGCTGAGTTTCTTCCCATCAGACAAAGAGTAAAAGGTTCACAGAGCACTTATTCACCTTCTGCAAGGGACACTGGTGTGCTTCTGCCAGGATTTCATCATAAATATCTCTGGCTTCCTTTCTATCTGGCACAGCAGCTTGCAGAAGGGGGACAAGGAACTTCTCAGCAGCTCTAGGGTTTTGCTTAGAGCTAAGCAACAGTCGACGGCACCCAAAGAAACAAGAAAACCTGAAAAAAAATTACAACAGTTAGAAGCATTAGCAGTCCTCACTCTTTTGTGAGTTTTCCATGTAAGTCAGGGATTCTTTCTGCTTGTCATGAGTGAACATGCTGTGTGGGACAAGAACTAAGGACAGCACAAAAAGAACACAAACTGATTTTAAAAAGGAACATTTAAAGGCAATGTAAATTTATGTCAGACAGGCAGACAAAGAACAGGAAAATATACAGAAACGGACAGGCTGGCAAAATCTCAAAACTCAAGTGGATTAAAAAAAAAACAAAAAACAACAAAACCAAACCAAAAAAAAAAGAAAAAAACCAAACCACCTCCAAATAATCTCCCACTAAATCACAGAAATGGACCTCCATGCATTCTGGGTGAGCTTTACTCATGTTAGGTATACTTTGCTTTGGTTTACAGAAGGCAAAAAATGGAAAGACAAACTACAGACTGCTCTTGTTCCAATATTTTCCTTGCATTGCGATCCTTTCAGGAATTCAGCTCCCTGTTTTTGAATGCCTGCAAGTGATCGCATTGCCAGTCAAAATATGACTTAATAACAGAAAGTGAACTCTTATGAGATGGCAACCAACTCACTGGAACAATTTTCAAGCAGCAGCAGGAATTACTAGTCACATTTAAATAAAGTGAAAGAGCTATTAATACCCATAACCTATAGCCAGCAATAAATTTCTGTTTTCCTGGACCAAAACTGAAGCTAAAAATGCTTGGAAATTACGGTAAAAATTCCACAGTGCCAGTAAAGCACAGGAAGACTGAGCATTCTGTTAACTATTTCTTGACTGCCTGAGACTAAAGATATACATTTTTGTTTTTAAAGTCCAAGGCGCAGTTACAGTGATCAACTATAACTATTCCAGAACAAACAGATATTTTCACCAACAGAACCCAGAAGTATACACAGAAACTAGCCCACATGTGTCATGCAAACAGAGTGCAGTTGTCAGGGAGGGTAAGAAGCCATCTGGAAGACCCAGAGATAAGCATGTGTGGGAAAATCTAAAAGAAAGGCTCTGAAATGAATGCTCACATTATTGGCAATACCTGGAATATCTCAAAGTGACAGGCTGTGCAGCTGCTGCTATACCTTTGAGCAGCCAGGACTCAAGAGCCTTTATATCACTTTTTATCTGGTTGTAGCAGCAGTTTCTAGCTCCAGCTTCAGTGCCTGCCTTTATCTGAGAGCAAACCACACTGGTAGGCAGACAGCACTTCCATATTTCAGGACAAAACTCCCGAAGCAGGGGTATGTGAGCACAGGCTGCATGAGGAGAGGGCTTACTGCACACACACTTGAAAAAGCGTACAGGGATTTTCTCATAGAGCAACTGCAAGGCACAAGCAACAGGACACGATGTAAAATCTAGATGAACAACTTACTTAGGCCAGTAGACCAGAAGCAATTTCTGCTATCAGCATCCAAACACAGTAATTTTGTGAACCCTTCATCCAGAACACACTCAGACAGTCAATAAAGCACACTATACATAGCCTGACTTCAGAAGAAGTGTCCTCACCTCTCCTCAAACGTCTCCAGGAGGCTCACCAGCCAGAGGTAGTGAGGCATATCAAGATTGTAGCGGAAGAGCAGCTGTAAGTACAGATTTCCCGAAGAGGCTGGTGCCTGGTAGGGGGTGTTGAGCCTTGAAAAACTCTTCAGCACAACAGTGCTGCTCAGGCAAGCACCAAGTACAATGAAAGGGAAGGATACCAGAGGCTTCTGTAGGAGGTGGACATCGATGAGCTGAGATACACAGAGAGACAAGAGAAGAGATAGCTAGTCTGCTACCACCCCTCAGAACCACCATCCCTCTCTAAACCCTTGGCCACTTTATGGGACTGTCTATAAACCCAATGGGACTAAAGGAGTCTGTCACTGCTTAGGGAGGAATCAGATCATAACCTCTTTGATTCTCATGACTAAGCCTAGACAGCAAGATCCCAGATTTTATTCCAGTACTTGCTAAAGTAATTCAAGTGTTCCCAGAGACTTCTGTTGACCCACACACTCATGAGCCATCCCCAGGGCCTAAGTCTCTTTCACTACATGCTTTATGCCTCAGACATCTACACCTACCTCCACACATGCTCCTGGTCGGAGCCCACGTGCAGAGCTCAAGAACTGCTGGTAAGCAAGGCACAAGCAGACTTTGTCATCCAGTAAAAAGAGGCCAGCTTGGACATTGAGTATTTTGGTGACAGTTCCCTGAACAGAAAGCAAACAAAGTTATATGAACGTAGAAAGTCCCAGAACTTAAAAGCCTGAGCTATATTCTGGACTTCAGTAAAGCCTTTGACACAGTTTCTCACAGCATTCTGCTACGGACACTGTCAGCCTCTGGCCTGGACAGACGCACACTCTCCTGGGTAGAAAACTGGCTGGATGGCCGGGCCCAGAGAGTGGTGGTAAATGATGTTAAGTCCAGCTGGAGGCCAGTGACAAGTGGGGTTCCCCAGGGCTCAGTGCTAGGTCCAGTCCTGTTCAATGTCTTCATCAACGACCTGGATGAGGGCATTGAGGGTACCCTTAGCAAGTTTGCAGATAACACAAAGCTGTGTGCAAGTGTCGATCTGCTGGAGGGTAGGGAGGCTTTGCAAAGGGACCTAAACAGGCTGGACCGCTGGGCAGTGTCCAACGGCATGAGGTTTAACACGGCCAAATGCCGGGTCCTGCACTTGGGGCACAACAACCCTATGCAGAGTTACAGACTGGGAGAAGCCTGGCTGGAAAACTGCCAGGAGGAGAGGGACCTGGGGGTGTTGGTCGACAGCCGACTGAACATGAGCCAGCAGTGTGCCCAGGTGGCCAAGAAGGCCAATGGTATCCTGGCTTGTATCAGAAATGGTGTGACCAGCAGGTCCAGGGAGGTGATTCTCCCTCTGTATTCAGCACTGGTGAGGCCGCTCCTTGAATATTGTGTCCAGTTCTGGGCCCCTCAGCACAAGAAGGATGTTGAGGCTCTGGAGCAAGTCCAGAGAAGAGCAACGAGGCTGGTGAAGGGGCTGGAGAACAGACCCTATAAGGAGCGGCTGAGAGAGCTGGGGTTGTTTAGCCTGGAGAAGAGGAGGTTGAGAGGAGACCTCATTGCTCTCTACAACTACCTGAAAGGTGGTTGTGGAGAGGAGGGAGCTGGCCTCTTCTCCCAAGGGACAGGGGACAGGACGAGAGGGAATGGCCTCAAGCTCCGCCAGGGGAGATTTAGGCTGGACATTAGGAGGAGGTTCTTCACACAGAGGGTCATTGGGCATTGGAATAGGCTGCCCAGGGAGGTGGTTGATTCACCTTCCCTGGAGGTGTTTAAGGCACGGGTGGATGAGGTCTTTAGGGACTTGGTTTAGTGTTTGATAGGAATGGTTGGACTGGAGGATCCGATGGGTCCCTTCCAACCTGGTTGTTCTGTGATTCTGTGAAATACATGATAAATATAAGACCTTGCAGGCCAGGAGCTGAAACCCTACAGCATGAGCAGGTGAAGACTAACCCTACAAATTCTTACCATATATGAGATGATCTTAGACTCTCTGGTTGAACCTGGCCTCTTCTCTTCAACTCCCAGCTCCAAAGAGTCACTGAGCTTCTCAGCAGCCTCAAGGGAAGATGATTGAGTGGATTCTCCTTGACAAGAATTGTCCAGTTGCTGCTCTCCCACCTGCTCTGCACAGTAAGGCAGAAGGCAGGAAGAAACACCAGTGACAAATATCTTCTGTCCAGATTTCTTCAGGCTGGACATACTGAGGCCTGTTATTGTGTACCTTTGGCCCAACTGGAGGCTATGATGCCATGTCAACTGGTTGGGTTTCTAGAGCAGAGAAACCAAAAGTGACATCAGCATCTCCTGCAATGAAAAACATTCTTCCTGACCCAACAACCCCATCCAAAAATAAAAAAATCTTTTCCTTTGAGAGGACTGAGAAAAAGGGTGATAAACTGCAAGATGTTCAGGGACACTGCAACTGCATGAGGGAAGGGGGCTGCTGAACTAGACATCTTACATACAAGGAGTGTTGTAGGCTCCATGGACTTAAAAGGAAGAATAAATCAAATCAGAAGGTCAAGGGCAAGCTTCAAAGAAGATTAATCAACCAGCACATACTCAGATTCAGATGTTGAATTTGTGAGTGAAATTCCAAGGACTTACCTGCACCAGCACAGGGACCCAAACAGCTGAGATGAAGCACCTCAGACATAGAAAGAAGAATGACTTGTGGCGAATACAAAGGAGGGGCCCTCGCCTGACCAGTTCTCCTGCCACAGTGAGCTTTGATCTTCTCTTACATGGAATCCTAGGGGGCAATTAAGGAAGCAAAGGAAATCGGAGATGGAAGAACAACTCATTCTCTCTCACAAACAAAATAAATAAATACACATCAAGCACTTTCCAAAAAAAAAAAAAAAAAAGGGTCCAACAAGGTACTAGAGACCATTCCTGTAGGTGTTCAGGGTCACGGCAGATGGGGCCTTGGGCAGCATGACCTAGCGGGAGCTGTCCCTGACCATCGCAGGCAGTTGCACCTAGATGATCTTTAAGGTCCCTTCCAACCCAAACAATGATCAGAGGTTTTCAAAATAATATTTGGCTGCAAAATTCTTCCTTTAACTTTTGCATACTAAATCCCTTTGACATTTTACAAAAACATTATATTTCAAGACAGTAGGGCTGTGTTGAACAAATGTTCCATGACAACAGCCAGATTATAAAAGGCTTTACCACAAACCAGAAGCTAATTATAGGTCAAAAAGAAGGGAAAAAAGTAACATGCAATTCTTCAGCAGAAAACAAAACTTGGCTTTGCACATCCATGGAGTGTGACACTGTGGAAGCTCCAAGGCTATAAACAAAAGAAGCTTGAAACCAACAATGGCGTCTTCCCAACAAGCTTGGATCGTGGTGAAAAAGCAGCAAAACTGAAAGCAGCTGAGATGAGAGAAGAGTGACATTTCTTTAGTCATTTCTGTTTGTCATTTCAAACTCTCATTTCAAAAAATGAGAAAAAAAATTACATTTCAAGCAAACAGTTGTCATTTCATATGTCATTTTTATTTCAGCTCCTACTAGACTTGAATATAACTATCCCATTTACTTTAAGCAAACACATTCTTCATTTCAAAATGTATATTATGTATATTTGTAAATTATGTAAATTTGAGGTGATTTTGTAAGAAGAAATACCAGGAATTCCATATACACAAGTACAGGACTTTATTGGTAACATTTAAAGGAGGAACATGGAAAATTGGTCAGATGCCAGAGAACAGCAGAGGAGCTTTATGTTAAAAGCCCAAGAATGTATAATGAAATTTGGAAATAAGTTTCTGTTTCAGAAAGATCTGTTGAGCTAAATCAAACACTTAAGATTCAAGTAAGTTTCTCAAAAGCAGATAAACCAAATTAAAACAAAAGAAATCTAAAAGGAAACTAAAGCAGCCTGACTAGTGACATTTTATTATTAAATTATACCAAGAACCCTCAATTCAAGAAGATATAATCTAGCATAGTCTGAAATCATTAACTTCAGTAAGATTTGCAATTCCATTTGCTACGTATTCACATGCTGTTAAGTATTATTTCCACATACAAGAAGTTACTCTTATCAGCTGACAATTAATTGGCACCTTTATGTCAGCAATTTGACTGGTTGGCTGTACTGCTTTCATATTAGCAACTGGAATTAATTTTAGTAATACTCTTGGCCCACTGCAGGTCCAAAATTAAGGGGAAAAAAACCCCCAAAACATAGTTGTTCTAATCAAAAGAGCAAATTTTAGACCCAGTGAAAGCCAAATCACCACTTTGTTCTTGTGTCCTTTCTGTAACATTAAAATACACCTGGAAATCACTAAAATTACTCTTATTTTGTCAAAATAAAGAAGAAAAACTTCCAGTAAACTCCTAGAAAACAGCTAATAAATGAAAAGTGGCTTTACTGTGTAACTTTTACTTCAACCACTCACTATTATGGGTCCACCTGTGGCAGAAAGGGAATTTGACTCTTAGTGCTCTTTACATACCTGTCACACCAGAGCAACAGTACTACAGTGCAGTTGAGCATGCAAGGTTTACCTGGAGGTAAGCAGTGACTTGGCTGATGCTGGGTAGGGGACTTGAATGGTGTCTGGTACTTCCTTTGGGAGATGTACTGGCACTGGATCTACCAGGATTTCCACGTACCCTGCTGCACTCTCATCTGTCTGTGGTATGTATGACCAGCTTGGGAAGAGGAACAATGACCCCAGCCACTCAAGTTCAAGATGCAGGAGCTAAGGCAAAAGATAACCAGGCAAGAGAGTTTCAAATTAGTTACAGTATATTTTCTCATTACCAATTTGCCCTTGTGCGCTCATCACAAACTCCTGTTCTACAGCAGGGCCTCATTACTAAATGAGATCAGTGTTTTCTGCCCACTCTCATATTCCATTTGGAAAACTTCTGTCCTTCTAGACGCAAATGTGGAACAGATTTGCTGAGCTCATCATTACTCTAGGGGTTACCACTTAGCTAGACTCCCCTTGTGACCTTCAGAAGGTTTTTGATTCAAAACCACTGTCACACAAGCTATTATTTCCTGGAAGTACATCACTGGATACCGAGCACAACTCACTGGACACCGAGCACAACTCTCCACAAAGTTACTTCTGCTCCACTAGTTTGAATTCAAACAGAAGGTAGTGCTATGACCTCCAGATTTCCCAGGCCTCCACATAATATTGAGAATTTAACAGAACTGTACGTTAGGCCAGTGCATTAAATATTTTTTCTCTTAGCAATGACAGATTTAACATATTCTATCTTCTCTGCAGGATCGGAACTTGCTCTTTCCTTGCCTGTTACATAGATGTGTTATTTCCCTCACTACAGACTTCAGCAGATCATCTGATGCCCCGGTGGTCTGTGACACTGACCCAGAAGTGGGAATAAACAGAGAACATCTCCGATTGAGGACCTACCTCACATGGAATTATCCCAGTATTGTCTTTCACATAAAGACAACCATCTGCCAACTTTTCTTCGTTCTCTTGCCTACCATCTGTTAAATAGGCAACCAAGATGAGGTAACTCCTTGGCAAAGTATTCTGCATGGGTAAAGCACCTTGTCCTTGCTGAGCCCAATCTTTAAATTCATTGGTGCTCCAGGTCAGGTGGCTGCAGCATGGCTCATGCTGCTGATGTAGTAGATCAGAGATGGAGATGAAACTGAAAAAAAAAATCCAACCAATTGAGAATACAGAAAGATGTCGGAAAAACTCAATCTGCAAAGTTTGGGGAGTACAGCGATCATTACAGTTGACCAAGCTTGGATAATTCAGAAGAACCTCAGCTGCTGGTGTGGTCTGGTAACACTACATGGCAAGAACCAGCTCATTCACTGGCATTTATCAGTGACCTCTCTCAGCTCAGAACACAGGCAAATACAGACTAATTTAATCATTTGGTGCTAAAACTGCTTTAAATCAAGGTTGGACAACTTCCAGATGAAGACTGTAACAATTCTGGAACAATCCTGTCCTGCGGATTGCCTACATAACACAAAGCTGACAGACTGTAAACCAGTAATTTTAATGGTCATTTTGATACTTGTTTGCAGTGAAGTTAGCTGACAATTTTAGGTTCTGAAACTGGAGCTCTATTCACAATACCCACTCACTCAACAGCAGGACATAATCAAATTCAGAAAGTTTGAATTTCAAGAGTTTCACTTGATTAGTCAGGTATCAAAGGTTCAAAGCCACAAACCAGTCAATGAGCAATGGTTATGAATCAGCTATAAATAGCATTTATAGAAACAACTAATCAAAAGAGATAAACTTACACAGATATACATTTAGCAGGAATCTGAAGAGGAGAAAGACTAGCTGAAAAGGACATAGGTGAACTCCTCCATCCCCAGAGATAAATCATAACTGGAAATAATATTGACAACTATGATCTACAAGGAGCACACAGTGCTGCTTGCGTTTGTCACACATGCTGACTGCTTTTGGGGAGAAACCAAAACTACAACAGTACACTGGATACTGGTTATCATGTACATAGAACCAAATGGACTCTTTTGGTGCTCCATAGCTTAATGGTTGTAGTGTGCTGCTCACAGATTACTGGTTTCATATAAGACAAATATTAGCTACCTTCCACTCTTCACTACGAATACTCCTGAAGATAAACCAAACTCTGGTTTGAACAAAGAATCATAAAACAGTTTGAGTTGGAAAGGAACTTAAAGGTCATCTGGTTCCAATTGCCTGCGATGGGTGGGGACACCTCCCACTGGATCAGGTTGCCCAAAGCCTCATCCAGTCTGGCCTGAAACGCCTCTAGGGTTAAGGCATCCATGACTTCTCTGGATAACCTGTGCCAGTACCTCATTATCCTCACAGGAAAACATTTCTTCCTAACATCTAATCTAAATTTCCCCTCTCTCAGCTTAAAACCATTCCTCCTCATCCTATTCCGGTACTCCCTGATAAAGAGCCACTCCCCAGCTTTCCAGTAGCCCTTCTGCTATAAGGTCTTCCCAGAGCCTTCTCTCCTCTAGGCTGAAGAACCCCAACACTCTCAGCCTGTTCTCATAGGCAAAGTGCTCCAGCCCTCTGGTCATCTTCATGGCCTCTTCTTGACTTGCTCTAACAGATCCATGTCCTTCCTGTCCCGACGACTCGGTTTAGATGAGATCAGTTTAGCTGTTGTGAAAGACCTATCACATACATTTATAAACTTTTAGTACAGAATCAGATGCCGCAAGTCCCTAATAGATCGCAGTTGACCTTTGTCACAAAACCAGCTCTGCCAGGGGTTTTAACAGACATTCTCCTATCGTATGTTGCAGCAAGACAGAAATAGATACAGTTGAGCCAAACTTTCCCATCTGGATCTCCCTCAGAAAGCTGCATGTTATCCATGATCTCAAGCACTCAAAAGCCTTTTACCAACTGAAATATATAATCATAGAATTGTTAAGGCTGGAAAAGACTTCTAAGATCATCCAGTGCAACCATCAGCCCAATGACACCTACAAAACCATGTCCTGAAGTGCCGTGTCTACCGGGTTTTTAAACACCTCCAGGGATAGCGACCACACTACCCTAATTGCCCCTGTGTGCACACTTAAAGGCAGACCATGGTCCCATCTTTGGGTAACAGGCCCAGAAAAAGCCCCCTGAGCACCCCAGCAGGATCCAGCTTGAAAGGTGCCATGCAAACACTGTGCAGTAGAGCAGCTCGTGCTCAGCACAATGCTCTCCATTGGTTACATGCTCTACCTACCACAGACTACCGGATATGGGTGCTTAATCATACCGCAAGAGTGGCTGGAGGTGCATCAAAGCCAAGAAAATGTGTGTGGTTACCCATCCTTGACAATATCCCTCCTACACCCGGCATCCGGGACAGACAGGCAGTGCTCACAAGTAGCGTTGACCTGGCGCCTGCTACTGCTGTACCTACAGCTGCTGTGCTGAGTTGCCACCAGGACCTCATCAGCTCTGCTCTACTGATCAGTGGCTGCAGCCAGACTGTGCATGGGGGAATGGGGCAGGGAGGGTGTTTAGAGGGGAGACATTGGTTTTATTCTACACGAGGTGCTAGGTGGAAGATCTTCCACAAAACTGGCACAGCTACTGAAGACCCCAAAGGCCTCCTTATACAAACTTGGCGCTCAAAATCCAACCTACGCAATACAATTGTTACACCTACATAACACATATATAGTCATTAGATACTTTAACACAAAATTGTTTATTTTCTTTCCAAATCCTTAGTTAGGATAAGGATGCCTTTCAGGTAATCCTTCAACAATCATAGATTCTCCCTATCCAATACCCTTCTCCTTGTTTCATCACATGCTTTCAACCTTGAGTCAATTAACTCCAGAATTCATCATTTTCTGAAGACTAAGTATCTACATCCCTTATCAGAGACCATGATGTTTATAGAATAAATTCAATGTCCACATCTCTGGGGGGATATCAAGATGTTTGTAGAAGATATCAAAGTGCCTGTGGTTCAAACTCCATTCTGTTCTTAATCCACAATGGTAAATCAGGAATACAAGAAGAAAGGCAAGTCCAAATCTCTGTAAATCCACACCATATGTCACTTTTTTGTATCTCGTGAACGTTTCTGTTATGTTCACATAGTCCATGCAATCAGTGGCTATTCTTCCCAACTGCTGCACATAAGCACACCAACCATACTGACTACTGTACAAACTTGGGAATCTTTAAGCATGCACACACATCATTCCCTCATCCCTCTCATCCCCTCCATTCCCTTCTTCAGTCTCTCTCATCTCCCTAGTTCCACCCAATCCTCCTTCCCCCTTCTGGTCCTCTTATCCTCCCTTGCAGCCACCCTCATCCACCTCTCATCACCTCCCACCCCCCATCCTCCTCCTATCCCCACTCATCCCTCTTCTGGTTCCACTCATGCCCCCCTCCTCATTCTCTCCCTCCTACCACGCAACCCCTTCCCCCTTATCCTCATTCTCCCTCATGACCCCCTTCCTCAGCCTCATACCAATTCCTCAGCCTCATACCCCTTCCATCCTACCCCTGGCCTCTCCTCATCCTCACCCCTCCTCCGGCCTCTTCATTCTCCCTCAAAATCTCTCCTCATTCTTCCTCCAACTCCCTTCCTAGTCCTCGCGCTCCTCATTCTCCCCTCGACCCTTCATCCTCCGGCTCTCCATCCTCCCCCACCCTCTCTGCCTCCTCCTCTTCCTCCTCCACCCTCCCCCAGCCCCACTATCACCTGTAGCCGAGCGGCAGGTCCCCGCCACCCGCGTCGCGCAGCCGCCGCAGCACCAGGTCCAGCAGCGGCGGCTCCGTCCCGCGGGGCCCCTCGCCGTCAGGAAGCGCTCGGCGGGCGAATTCCCGAGCCGCCTGCAGCCAGCGCTGCTCCTGTGGGGAAGCAGAGAAACGCGGCCTCAGCGCCGAGCAGGCGGAGAGGGCCCGAAGCTGCCCCCCACGCCCGGGGTCCCTCACCGCCACGCCGGAAGCCGCCATGACAGCGCCATGCGGATCGCGCCGTTGCCGTGGCGACGCGGCGGCGGGAAGCGCGCGGGGCAGGCCGGGAGCCCCGCCCCTTCTCCCCTTCCGGCCAATGGTCGGCGCTACTGGGCGATTGTCACCGCCCCCTGCAGCCATTGTCCGAGACGGGCGCTTGGCCACACCTTTCCCCCGCCACGATTGGCTGAGGCGGGCTACTGATCCCGCCCCCTGCAGCGATTGGCCGAGACTGGCGCTTGGCCACACCTTTTCCCCGCCACGATTGGCTGAGGCGGGCTACTGATCCCGCCCCCCTGCAGCGATTGGGCGGGGAGATAGCAAGACGGGGAGAGGGAGGCGGAGGGTTGACCTTGTGGCGGAAGTTGTGAGGTGGGTGCGTGTGTCATTAGTCCCAGTGTCAGCCGTGCGGTGGGAGGACTCTTGCCCGGGAAGAGTCACACGTGAGGGCGTGTGAGGATTGCTCTGACACCTGGGTGGTCCCAAAGAAATGATTTTGCTTCTGTGGGGGGAAGGCTGGAGCTGCAGGAAGAGGGAAGCGTGTGCCTCATCCACTCCTATCGCTGCATGGTAGTGAATCTGAGACAATCCAGTCAAAACCGTAGAATCATAGAATGGTTTGGGTTCGAAGGGACCACAAAGCCCATCCAGTTCCACCCCATGCTACGGGAAGGGACACTTCCCACTGGATGAAGTTGTTCAAAATCTCTTCCAAGCTGGCCTGGAACAGCCACCACTTCTCTGGGCAAACTGCTCAGTGCCTCACCACCCCCGCAGGAAAAGAAAATCCTTCCAATACCTAATATAAATCTCCCCTCTTTCAGCTTAAAACTCTTCCCCCTCATCGTCTCCCTGCAATTCCTGATAAAGAGCCCCTCCCCAGCTTTCCCGGGGCCCCTTTCAGTACTTGGAGTCTTCTCCAGGCTGAACAACCCCAATGCTCCAGATCATCTCTGTGACCGTCCTTTATCAGTACATGGGAATTTTGCCTTTAGGGGTTAACTTTCTATTGCCCTTAGAATCATAGAATCACTAGGTTGGAAAGGACCCACTGGATCGAGTCCAACCATTCCTATCAAACACTAAACCATGCTTCTTAGCACTTCATCCACCTGTCTTTTAAACACCTGCAGGGAAGGTGACTCAACCACCTCCCTGGGCAGCCTATTCCAATGATCCTTTCTGTGAAATTTTTCTTCCTAATGTTTAGCCTAAATCTTCCCTGGAAGACCTTGAGGCCATTTCCTCTTGTCCTGTCCCCTGACACTTGGGAGAAGAGGCCAGCACCCTCCTCTCCACAACCTCCTTTCAGGTAGTTGTAGAGAGCAATGAGGTCTCCTCTCAGCCTGCTCTCCTCCAGGCTAAACAACTCCAGTTCCCTCAGCCGCTCCTTATAAGACTTGTTCTCCAGCCCTTTCACCAGCCTCGTTGCTCTTTTGTGGACTCGTTCCAGAACCTCAGCATCCTTCTTGTGGTGAGGGGTCCAGAACTGAACACAGGATTCAGGGAGCGGTCTCACCAGTGCCAAGTACAGAGGGGGAATAACCTCCCTGGACCTGCTGGTCGCGCCATTTCTGATGCAAACCAGGATACCATTGGCCTTCTTGGCCACCTGGGCACACTGCTGGCTCATGTTCTGTCGACTGTCAACCAACACTTCCATGTCTTTCTCCTCCAGGCAGCTTTCCAGCCAACCTTCTCCTAGTCTGTAGCACCGCACAGGGTTGTTGTGCCCCAAGTGCAGGACCTGGCATTTGACCGTGTTAAACCTCATGCCATTGGTCTCAGCCCAGCAGTCCAGCCTGTTCAGGTCCCTCTGCAGAGCCTCCCTACCCTCCAGGAGATCCACACTTACACCCACTGCCCTTGTTCAAGACAAGGAAATGAACTAGACAAAACTTGGTAAACCTTTTCCACAACTATCCCTGCAGATGGCTACAGCCTGGTAATGGGTTGTTCTGCCATTTCCTTCCCTCCTTGAACTTCCAGCTGGAAAGTCAGTGCTGATCCAAGCCTGGAGTGCAGAAGAGGGCTATGTAGCTGTGTGGCCCCATTGTTTTGTCCTGTGTATGTGTTTCTGGCTTATGTACAGCAGACAAGCAACTTTAGAGTACACACAATGTGTGAAGGCATTTGGCTTTGTCTGCGGCAATTTAGGCAGTGCATGGAGTAAATTGTACAAGTGTTTTGGTCTTACACACGAGAAATGGCCATATTCTACCAAAACAGTGCTTAGTAGCTCAAATTAAAGCCTTTGACAATAGTGCAGAGATAATTGTTGAGAAGAGAGGGAGCATGCCCAGTCACAAGCAGCTGGAAGATTGGTGCTGCAGTATCAATTCCATTCATGGTCCCTCCTGCTTATGATATTTGCCTCCTGCAGTACTAAACAACTGATTCCCATCAACGCTAGCACGAAAGGAGTTAAGAGCAGGTAACTAACACAAGCAGCGTGTCAACTCAAGAGTGGAACTAGTTCTGAAACAACACGAGGTCTTAACTGGTGACAAATAAAGGGGAATTCTTCATCATAGAATCATTAAGGTTGGAAAAGACCATCCTGTCCAACCATCAGCCCCACACCAGCATGACTATTAAACCATGTCCTGAATTACCACGTTGCTTTTCAAACATCTCTGGGATGGAGACTCCACCTCCACCCTGGGCAGCCTGTTCCAGTGCTTTACCACTCTTTCAGTAAATATATTTTTCCTGATATCCAATCTAAACCTCCCCTGGTGCAACTTGAAGCCATTTGAAGCATACATTAAATGAAGGAATCATAGAATCATAGAACAACCAGGTTGGAAGGGACCCATCGGATCTTCTAGTCCAACCATTCCTATCAAACACCAAACCAAGTGCCTCAAGACCTCATCCACCCGTGCCTTAAACACCTCCAGGGAAAGTGAATCAACCACCTCCCTGGGCAGCCTATTCCAATACCCAATGACCCTCTGTGTGAAGAACTTCCTCCTAATGTCCAGCCTAAATCTCCCCTGGCGGAGCTTGAGGCCATTCCCTCTTGTCCTGTCCCCTGTCCCTTGGGAGAAGAGGCCAGCTCCCTCCTCTCTACAACCTCCCTTCAGGTAGTTGTAGAGAGTAATAAGGTCTCCTCTCGGCCTTCTCTTCTCTAGGCTAAACAACCCCAGCTCTCTCAGCCGCTCCTCATAGGGTCTGTTCTCCAGCCCCTTCACCAGCCTCGTCGCTCTTCTCTGGACTTGCTCCAGAGCCTCAACATCCTTCTTGTGGTGAGGGGCCCAGGAAAGACCATGCAGAATGATACATGCATGTTGCTGTTACATTTGCGCTGTCAGTGCAGCTGCTTTTTTTGGAGCATACAAGAAAATACGTGTTTTAAATGAAAAGGTACAAGATAAGCATATATGCTACGAAATATGTTACATTTGGCTGATTACCACCTTTCTTTAAAATTATTTAGCTGCTGACAAGGTGGTTAAGATGCAAAGTTATTTTCTTCAAGTGAAATAAACCTCTTTATTAAGGAGCACAGTGACAGGATGAAGAGAAACAATTTTAAGCCAAAAGAGTGCAGATTTAGATTAGACTTGGTTAAGTTTCTTACAGACTTCACATTAAAAGTACAGCTAACAAGGGAAACACTTGTATATCAGGGAATTTTAAAATGATAGTGAACCTCCTCCTAGTCCTTTTCAGTGTACTTTCTAACAGTTTTAGTCATGCGATGCACACTCGGTTGGTTTTTCTCAGCTTGCCCATGTTGGTTTTTAAGGAAAACTGCTGGCAGATGGTTTGTGGTCATGGGTGGGGAGGACAGGAGGAGAAGATGGTAGGGAAAGATGCTGAGAAGGGAGGACGAGACCAAAGGGAAGGACAGGAGGAAAAGATGGGAGAGAAAGACAAGCGGATGGGATGGGAGGGAAGGATGGACAGATGGACAGAGAAGACAGGAGGGTAGAACAGGGAGACGGGAGGGAAGACAGGTGGGGAAGGATGGGAGGGAAGGACTGGCATATGGGAGAAGAAGACAGGAAGGAAGGATGGGGAGACAGGAGAAGACGACAAGAAGGAAGGATGCAGAGGCAGGAGTGTGGGACGGCTGGGAAGGACAGGGAGACAGCAGAAGATGAGATGGAAGGATGGGGAGACAGGAGGAGAAAATTGGAAGGAAGGATGGGGAGACAGGAGGAGAAGATGGGAGGGAAGGATGGGGAGATGGTAGGAGAAGATGGGAGGGAAGGATGGGGAGACAGGAGGAGGAAATTGGAAGGAAGGATGGGCAGATGGAAGGGAAGGACATGGAGATGGGAGAAGATAGGAGGGAAGGACAGGGAGACAGGAGGAGGAAACGGGAGGGAAGGACAGGCACATGGGAGCACGGGATGGGAGGAGAAGACAGGTAAGAAGGACGGGAGGGAAGGATGAGGAGAGGGAAGTAAGGGATGGTAAGATGGGAGGGAAGGACGGGGAGACGGGAAGAGAAGACAGGAGGGAAGGACCGGGAGACAGGAGAAGATGAGATGGAAGGATGGGGAGACGGGAGGAAAAGATGGGAGGGAAGGACAGGGAGATGGAAGGAGAAGATGGGAGGGAAGGATGGGGAGACAGGAAGAAAAAATTGGAAGGAAGGATGGGCAGATGGGAGGGAAGGACATGGAGATGGGAGAAGATGGGAGGGAAGGACAGGGAGACAGGAGGAGGAAACGGGAGGGAAGGACAGGGACATGGAAGCATGGGATAGGAAGACAGGTGAGAAAGATGGGAGGGAAGGATGAGGAGACGGATGTAAGGGATGGTAAGATGGGAGGGAAGGACGGGGAGACGGGAAGAGAAGACCGGAGGGAAGGACCGGGAGACAGGAGGAGAGGGTGGGAGGGAAGGATGGGCGGATGAGAGAAGAGGACGGGAGGGCAGGACGGGGAGGCGGGGCGCGGGGCGGGCGGCTCCCTGCTCTCGGCCCGGCGGCGGCGCTGGGGCAGGAGCGGCGGGGGTCCCGCCATGGGCTCGTAGCGGGCCGGCAGCCATGGGCGGGCGCTCGCGGGGCGCGGTGAGTCCGGCGGGGACGGGACGAGATGGGCTCTGCGCCTCCCGGCTCCGGGGCCGCGGCCCCGGGGAGGACGGGGGCTCCCCTCCCTCTCTCCCCCTTCCCTCCCTCTCCTTCCCTTCATTCTTCCCTCTCTCCTTTCCTTCATTCTTCCCACCTTTCCTCTTCCTCCTCTCCTTCTCTCCCTCCTCTCCTTCCCCTCCTCCTTTCCTTCCTGCCTTCCTCCCCTCCCTTCTGCCTCCCTTCCCCCTTCCTTCTTTCCTTCCCTTCCCCCTTCCTTCTTTCCTTCCCTTCCCCCTCTCCCTTCCCCCTCCCTCCCCCCCATCTTCCCCCTCCCTCTTCCCTCCCTCCCTCTTTCCTCCCCCTTTTTCCTCCCCCCTTTTCTTCCCTCCCTCCCTCTTTCCTCCCTCCCTCTTTCTTTCCTCTCTCCCTCCCTCTTTCCTCCCTCCCTTCCTCCCTCCCTGCCTGTCTTTCCTCCCTCCCTCTTTCTTTCCTCTCTCCCTCCCTCTTTCTTTCCTCTCTCCCTCCCTCTTTCTTTCCTCCCTCCCTCTTTCTTTCCTCCCTCCCTCCCTCCCTCCCTCCCTCTTTCTTTCCTCCCTCCCTCCCTCTTTCTTTCCTCCCTCCCTCCCTCTTTCTTTCCTCCCTCCCCCTTTCTTTCCTCTCTCCCTCCCTCTTTCTTTCCTCTCTCCCTCCCCCTAGTGCAGCAAGGCGAGGCTGTCTGCACTCCCTTCCCTCTCTGCAGGGCGCTGGGTTCGCCTCCACTGATCCCAGGATTTATTCCCGAGTTGCTGAAAAGGCAGCTGGTTTTACGGAAACAGCAGCTGGTTTCCCGGATCCAGCGGGGCAGTGCCTCGCTCCGCTCCCAGCCCAGTGCCAGTGGGGAGGACGAGCCACCGGGCTCACCCAGCCCTGATGTTACGCCAGGGAAGCTTTATTGCCACTCTGGGGTCAGTGAAACCGAGGTCGGTGGGCTGCATCTATGCCTCAAACCACAGGATTTGTTTATAGCAAGTTTGCCTTTGCTGGTAAATCCTCCCTAGGTACCCTCTTGGGTAACTTAGGTCAAGAATTTTAAGCTGCCCATCTGAAAAGGACTTGGGGATGCTGGTCGGCAGCCAGCAGGTTGCCTAGAAAGCCAACAGCTTGGCTTGTATCCTGGCTTGTATCAGAAATGGTGTAGTCATCAGGAGCAGGGAAGTGATGGTGCCCCTGTTCTTGGTGCTGGTGAAACCACACCTTGAATATTGTGTTCAGGTTAGGGCCCCTTGCTCCAAGGACATTGATGTTGCTGAAGTGTGTTCAGAGAAGGGCAGTGAAGCTGCTGAAGGCTGGAGGTTCTACCAGGGGAGGTTTAGATTGGATATCAGGAAAAAGTTCTTTACTATAAGAGTGGTGAAGCATTGGAGCAAGCTACCCAGGGGAGTGATGGAGTGTCCATCCCTGGTGGTATTAAAAACCATGTAAACATGGCACTTTGGGACATGGTGTAGTAGGCACTGTGGTGTTGGGCTGGCAGCTGATGATCTTAGTGTTTTTTTCCACTCAGTTATTCTGTGATTCTAATAAATTATAATATTGTGGGTGAAAAAGTTACTTGTAAAAGAAATATGAGAGTTTTATGAGCAACCTGACTGCTAGTGGTGAGCAACTCTCCAATATGACAGGTGTGTGATAATGCCATGACAGTAGGGGTGATACCACTTTGCATCATGACATGGCTATGTATAAATTCTGGCATAGAAGCTAGAAGGTCAAACTATTTATCCCTAAATACCTGAACATCATAGTAACAAACACTTGCACTTGACTGCACTAGATTTGGAATGTTGAGTTCATAGTTAATTTGCAGTCAAAAAGTTGTGACTGCCCTGCTGAAAGTTACCTACTTCCAGAAGTTTTATTTTTTGCTCTTGGAAACTTTTGAAAACCAAGTAATAGAATTGCAGCTAGCACTGGCAAGACCACACAACTAAAACTGTGGAGTAGGAGCACTCTACACCTTGACTTAACTGTGGATCACTTACCATCTCAGGACCTAGGTAGGATATGTCAGCTGTTGAGATGACTGACTTACAATTCCAAAGCAGTTAGCAAACCTGGAAAAGTGTATTTCTGACTTAAGTATAGTGGTGCACATATTGTGTTGTAATTCAGATGCTATATATGGCGTTACTAATACTATTGGCAACTAAATGTACAAAAAAATAATTGGATTCCCCAAATTTGCTACATTGTCTTTGGTTAAGTAATATGCTGGAGGAAAAGTATCCATCACTGGGATTTATTTTTCTTTATGAGGACGTTTTTCCTCTCTTATTTACATGGTCATTTCAGATTCTCAGTTACACCACCATTATCTTTTCTGTAATATATTTTTTCCCCCACTGTTATCCATTCTTAGTCTTCCAGCTTCTGTTTATTTTCCACATCATCCTATGTTTGCCCTCCTGGCTTTTCGTATTCCCTTAAATCCCCCCTTCTAGTTTTCTGATTATTTTGTCTTTCCTCTGATTCTAAAGAATTTCCTGCAGCTTGTTTCCATGCGTTTTCTCTTTCTGTATGACCTTAACATCATTTCCAGGTCCTCTGTTTCCTCTATGCACTCCTAACTTTCACACTGGGAAAAAAAATGGCAGCTGCCTTTACTGACGCCAGTATGTTTTCTGTTTCATTAATCAAAAAACAGTTGTGGCCAAGAGTGTGCTGAGGGTTTTTGAGCAGGGCAAGCATCCAATAATGAAAAATAAAAATACTTTCTTGCCTTTCAGTGATCTGTGGCTGTAGGAATTCCTGAGTCAAAATGATGTCTTCGTATTTCAGACTCCTGGTTGTGGGTTTTTATTTGTTGTACTGATTGCTTGTGTAACCCAGGTACATTTCTGGCACCTCCGGTACTCTGTCAGGGAGTCCCACACCTAAGCTATGTGTTGGCTAAAAAAAAGTGCCTCCTTGGATTTTTTTTAGAACCTGTCTCCTGCTTATGTTGTATGATGCCTCTTAGTTCTTGCATTAGAAGAGACAGAGAACAGCCATCCCAGTTCACTTTATCCATGACACTTAGGACTTAGAGTCTGCTGTAGTATCCTCTGCTCAGTTGTGTCTTGTACAGAGCAGTGTTTTCAACCATTCCTTTCTTCACAGCTGTTATGTATCACTAATAATTCCTGTTACCTTCCTCCGTATCACATCCGGCTTAATTTATGTTTTCAGGATTGAGGACCAGAACTACAGTCTAGGCTCAGTCCTGACAAATTTATATATCAGCATAACACTTCCTGTTTTGTCCTCAGATCTTTTCCTAATGACTCATAGCATTTGTTTGCATTTCTCATTGCTTAGTCCAACAAGTTCATTCACTTTTTACCTGCTTATTAATCAAATTTTAATTTCTGGTTTTGATGGTGGTTCACAGTGGAACATGTTGATGTCTGGGTCTGTGCCAATTTCAATTACATGCTAATTTAATTTCTCGGGAGTAAGAAGCATTGTCAGTTTGAATGCCTTTCCCTTACTTTTAGTTAAGTAATCCATTTCCTGCATTAGCAGTATTATGCGGGGTAAAACTAATTTTGTCATTTATCTCCTTCCTATCTGTTTGCTTTAGTCATTGCAAAGAGGCTTTGTTGTTATTTGGAACTGGTATCTTGTGTTCTCTTCTATAATCTTGTCTTCATGCCTGGATAACTGAGTGCTTCCTTTGAATCCTTGGTAACACAGGTCTTTCTGTGGTGGTCTTGGGAACCTGACAGTAGAAAGCGCATCTCAGAGAAATGTCACTACATTTCTCTATTAAAACCAGCAGGAGAATGTCAAGTCCAATGAGTAGGACTTGGCATATGATGCTTACCCAACTCGTAAAAATTTCACGTGGTGAGTCACTGATGTGTGCCTGCCTGTGGCACAGTGTGGGCAGGGCCAAGGGCTCATGACCAGCTGAAAATCAATTTGAGATTGGAGGGGGAATCCCTTACTGAGCCATCCCAAAGCTCTTGCTTCGATGGTGCTCTGATGCAAGGCTGTACAGCTGTGCTGTTGAAGTCAGCTCTGAACACAGGCAGGCGAGCTACTGCAGTTTGGGACTTGTTTGACAAGTTAAAAAAAATGTTATTTTCTGATGGTTGTAGTCATCCTCTATTTCACACCCTCTTTTTTTATCTCTGCTAGTATGGAATAAAAAACTTCTACCTTTATATACACACATTTTGTGATGTGAAATTCGTGATCTTTATAGCTAAATCGTGTTTGTTTGGGTTTTTTTTTTCAATTTAATATTCCTAAGATTTTTCTTCATTGCATGAAAGCTGTTATCAGTCTCCTGGTTTTATATAAGGCCTAAGATACAGCATTTCCTCCCTCTGATGTTCATAAAATGGAGGATTATTTATAAGAATAGCTCTCGTATCCTTCTCTTGACCTTTCCAGGTTTTAGTGAGCAAGAAAAGCTTCCTGTAAATGTTACTTTAATATACATTTCTCAACATGTAAAGCAGAAGTTTTGGGTTCCTGTGCATCTTTGTATAGCAAAAAAAAAAAAAAAAAAAAAAAGCAAACCTCAATAAGCTTATGGAAATGGCAGAAGCAGGCAAAGAATTGAAAGGTAATCTTGCACCCTGATTTCTTTGGTATCTCATTACTATGATCAGGATCTTTGTTTTCTTCCAGATTTCCAAGTTGGCTAATTTTTTTATGACTCATCAAAAAGGCTTGCAGATGACTGATGTGTTGATTATTTGTGCATTGGTGTGTCATGCTCAACTCTTAAGCAAAAGGAAATTTCTATTAAAAGCTGTTTGAGAAATTCTAATGACTTGTAACATGTAGGTGGTTCTTTGGATTAGAAATGAAATTTGCCAAGTAGAAGACTTTCTTGAGAGAAGCAGTTGAATAAGTTGTTGATGGGGAAACACTTTATTACATGATGAATATGTTAGGTGTGTACAAAAAAAGGAGTAAGCCAAATCTCTGGATTTTAACAGCACAACTGGATTTATAAATCTGAAATTGTCAGTTTTATTCTCTTGTATGAAAGAGAACTAAACTCTGGAGGTGATTAATTTGGAGCTATTTTAAACATTACTGTAGTGAGGGGCAATACTGTTTACAGTGTTTGGAATATTAATACCCGAGCATCTGCTACAACAAGGATTGCATTCCTATTAGTTGAATGAACAGGCGTGGGGTCTTGAGGTGCCACGTGTTGGGGCAGGGGTCGCTTCCCAGCTGTTTAATCCCCTCTTCCCACTCAGTTTGCTTTCTTTTTGCCTTGGTTCACTCTGGACACCTCTACCCATCAATGGCTTTCTAGGAGAGGGGAATCTTACTCCCAACAGAGCTCTCTCCACCCTCTCATTTTTGTCATACTCATACCTGTGTATCACTGTAGCTGCTTTCTCCACCCTTTGTCCTGAGGGTGGGGAGCCTTGCAGGTAGCAGCAGGGCTACAGCTCTGCATGAGTATGGTGAAGTGCATGATACAGAGCTGTGGTCTCATAACTAGATGATCTTTAAGGTCCCTTACCTTCCATGCAGAGTCATTTGGTATTTCCTAGTCTTGTGGACATTGGCTGGTGATAATATAGTAGCTCTGATCTGCTGCTCTTCCCTGTGCTGCCCCCATGTTTCAGTTACCATGGCTTCCTTCTCCATGGCCCGAGAACAATGCTTTCAAATGTCCTTTCTTATTTCCACTCTCCTCATCTTTCTTGCTGTGTTCTTCACTTACCTTTGCTGTTTCTTTCTTTGACTTACTTTTAAAGGAATGTCACCTCACTTGCAGTTCTCTTTGTGTGGTCTGGTAAGGCATAAGCAGCAGCAAGGGTGTGAATTGCAGTGGTGGCAGTAATTCAAGAATATTTGAGGTTGAAGATGGTGCAGGAGTTCCTAACTCCTGTCTAAGTTGCCAAAACTTTGTGTAGCAAGATCTTTTGGGCTTTTTTAGCATCTCTTTTTATTTTTTTCCACTGTAGCTATTAGACAGGTAGGTGCTGGCATGAGACATGAGAAGGAACGAGGATGAGAAGAATGTGTGGGGCCCATAGCTGTCATCCAGAGGGGTGGAACAGTTTAAGGAAGCAGCATTCTGGTTTTCATCTGCCATGTTTTGTTTATTTCTGCCACAGTTTCAGAAGTAAAACCTAGTATTTCTGCTCTTATTTTTCTTGGGCAGTCCCTGCTTGCTGAAAATGTGAATAGTTGGTGTGCATGATGTGGTTTGGTGGTTTGAATTGTCACTCACCTTAGGTAACACATGCTGTCCATTCTTCTATGCAGCATTGGTTAGTCAGTACTCTTTCTTTCTCCTGGCAAGTAGAATTGGAGCATGTTGTAAATCTAGATATGGAAAATAACTGCATTTAAGTTGTAGAAGACTTCTGAATTTCGACTTGGTGAGTTGTTAGCTTGGTGCTACAATGCTTGGTAAATGAGGCTACATCTGGCTGGTGACCAGTTATCAGCTGTGCTCCTCAGGGCTCAATTCCAGGACCAGTTCTGTTCCATTTTTTTATCAACGATCTGGTGCAGGAGTTGAATGTACCCTTAGCAAGCTTGCTGGTGATATCGTATTGGAAGGTGCTTTGACTCACTTGAAGGACAAGAGGCCTTGCAGGAGGATCCGGAGCACTGAATAGGATGAAACTCAGCAAGCTGAAATGCTGGGTTCTGCACCTGGGATGGAATAATGCCAGGTACAAGTATAAACTGGGAGAGAAGTGACTGGAGAGCAGCCGTGCAGGGAGGGAACTGGCGATGCTGGTTGACAGCAGGCTCAGTACAAATCAGCAGCGCCTGGCAGCCAAGAGGGCAAACTGCATCCTGGGGTGCACCAAACACAGCATAACCAGCTGGTCAGACAAGGTGATTATCCTGTTGTATTCAGCATTGGTGAGGCCTCACTTTGAATTCTATGTGCAGTTCTAGGCCCTGTAATACAAGAAGGATGTGAAGGTCCTGAAGTGTGTTCAGAGGAGGGCAACAAAGCTGATGTCAGAGCTGGAAGACACATCTTGTGAGGAGTGGTGAAGGGCTTTGAGCTGTCTAGTTTGGAGAAAAAGAGGCTGAGAGGGGCAACCTCATTGCTGTCTGCAGCTTCCAGAGGAGGAGATGTGGAGAGGGAGGTGCTGGTCTCTTCTCCCTGGTATCCAGTGATGGGACACATGGGAGTTGTTCAAAGCTGTGTCAGGAAGGTTTAGACCAGACATTAGAAAGCATTTCTTTACTGAGAAGGTGGTCAGGCCCTGGAACAGGCTTCCTAGAGAGGTGGTCGATGCTCCAAGTCTGACAGTGTTTGGGAGGAATTTGGACAATGCCTCTAATAATGCACTTCAACTTGGTCAGCCCTCAAGTGGTCAGGCAGTTGGACTAGATGGAATGGCTCTGGGAATTACTTAAAGATGGTTTAAGTTTTTTTTTTTCCTGCCTTGTGAATAGTTTTTCTGGAAGGCCGAGTCATTGGTTTATGAGTCACTTGTGGTCTGTAACTCTCTGTTCCTCAGATTTTGATCAGTAATAGTCCATTAACTCTGGTTTGATTATACTTACAGACACAATTTCACTTCATCTGAAAACCTGAAAATACCTATCCTGTTTTCTGCTGGTTTTGAAGGAATATCTGACCAATCTTCTGTGTATTTTTAGCTTGATCTTTGGTGCTTTCCTTTGTTGTTTCTATTGCTAACTTGTCTACCTTATCAGCTGGTTGTATACATGGCCATGTCAAGGGATTAATCATTGGCTGGAGGTACAGAAATTTTTATTGTTGCTGTCAGACCATCTGTATCAATGATCTTTTATCTGTTTCCCTGCGAGCAATAAATCTTGCTAGACTATTAGCTGCTGATCTAAACTGAGTTGTTTTTGGAGTGCTCATATTTATCCTGTGGTCAGCTAATTAAGTCTGAAATGATAGCTATTTAGATATCTGTTTCCTTATTTCCTATTCAACATTTTAATATCTGGTCTATTGAATATACCTTTGTATGTCGGTGCCCTCTGAAAAATGGGGGTTTTGCTTTGTCAGAGTTGTAAATTCCTATCTGTCTTGAGGTTTTAAGTTGCTTTCATGTATGTACCTTTCTTCCCCAAGTCTTTAATTTTGAGAGAGAAACAGGGCAGTGTGGGGCTACCATAGCCATCTCATTTTGCATATCCTTTCTTAAGCTTGTAACCACAAAATTGGTATCAGCATTGTGGTTTACCCTTACTGGTTTACTGTGCTTTTGCTACAACTCCCCTAGTTGAAAAAGCAAAATGAAACAGAACTCTGAAGATGTGCCTGGACAGTTAAACATCTTGCCACTTACAGCAGCGTGAGGGAGGGGATTCTGCCTTTCTGTTTTTTTTATTGTAAGACTTCACCTGAAGTCCTTCGTTCAGTTCTAGAGTCCTCAGCATAGCAAGGACATGGATCTGTTGGAGCAAGTCCAGAGGAGGCCACAAAGATGACCCAAAGGACTGGAGCTGGAGTTGGGGTTGTTCAGCCTGGAGAAGAGAAAGCTCAAGGGAGACCTTATAGCAGCCTTTCGGTACTGAAAGCAGATACAGCAAAGTTGGGGAGGGGCTCTGTATCAGGGAGTGCAGGGATAGGACAAAGGGTAATGGTTTTAAGCTGAAACAGGGGAGATTTGGATTACTTTAGGAAGAAATGTTTTCCTTCAGGGTGGTGAGACCCTGGCACAGGTTGCCCAGAGAAGCCATGGATCCCCCATCCCTGGAGGCATTCAACGCCAAGTTGGATGAGGCTTTGAGAAACTTGATCCAGTGGTGGTGGGGTTGGAGATGGATGATGTTGAAGTTCCCTTCCAACCCAAGGCATTTTATGATTCTTCATGACATACTCAGAAGCGCCAACACATGTATGTCCAGGTGGTGTGGCCAGGATCATTTGTGTGCAATGCAGATGATGAGGGACACTGGCTGTCAGGTCTTCATTGCATTGCTGGGGTTCTTCATGGTACCACAAATTAGATTTTGGACAAGTCCATCATACCTATCAGGAGTTACCAGCTGGTATGGGATTGGCCTTCTCTGTAGAAACTTGCTGACTTCAGACTCCGTATATCTTGCTTTTCCCTTGGATGAATACATGTTTGAAATGTCTTTAATGATGAGTCATCTATGCTGTGGTCTTACCACAGTGTAGACCTTTTGGCCATGATATACAGAGCACATTTCTCAATTTTGCTGCTGGGAATAGTGTCCTGAAAACAATGTCCAGGCAGTGGTTGTCCTTTGTGGGTACAGGCTGTTCTTTTAAGCCTTGGCTCTGCTGTTGCTTCCTATGTCTGTGTACGCACTCATGTGTCCACACATATACACGCTCTTAAAATCATACTGCAGTCATACCAATCTTAATGTTTCTGTTAAAATTCTTGACATCTTCAAAGTCAAAAATAGCAAGTAAATCATAAAGGAATTTTTTGAAAAGGAAAAAAGTGCATATTTTTGTGGCAAGCTGTTAAGACTGAATGTTAACAGCTGCAGTTTAAAAGGGAAAATGCACATTTGACAGGAGGAGAAGCTGAAAACCTAACTTTCCCACGTCTCTAGGGCTGGCTTGCTCAGGAGAAGCTTTGGAAGTGTTTATGTACTTTGCATACAGTGAGAGCCACTGTCTTCTTATTCCAAACATCCCATCTGGTTTATTTATTCAGTAGAATTGTGAGTACTGGATGCATTTGTCTCTGGAACCACTTCTAGATGGGGAGTCTTACTGCCTTCCTTAATAAAAGCATTCCTATACTCTTGAGTATCTTTCTTGCAAGCTGCAGCATTTTCAAGGCATTCCATGTGTAAACTGCAGAGTGTGTTAAGTATTTACTTCATATACAACCATTTTGTCATAGAGACCATTGTATGGCATATCAATAACACAGATGCCAGGTTTGTTGGAGGTTTTTATTTTTCTTAAATAATCTCTCCAAACACTTTAGTCAGTGGACCGTCCTGATACCAGAATTGGTCAAGTTGATTGAACCCACTGTTATGTAAAGATTTAATTGTAAGTGCTGAAGGCAGCTGTGCAGTCTGCCAAGGGATATGAGGTTTTCTCACCTTGTTGCTCTTTCTCTCTTTTCCTATCCCTCCGCCTTTACAGGTTATGCTAACGTTTTTCTGTGTGTTGATGAAGGGATCTGTAGAAACTGATCCATTACCATATGCACTGCAAATCCATCATGTAGCTTTGGATGGAAGAGATCCCTCTAACCACTTGAGGAGAGAAAAGAGGCAGGTGCAGTGTCAACTAGGACAGTACCTACATCCCAGAGAGACCCACTGCTGCATGAGGTGCCATGCAGGTATGTAAAATAAGTGCAGTAATGTGACTTTCACCTTAGAGGCATTTCCCTGTCTCTGCACTCTCAAACTGTCTCTGCCCTACAGCTACATCAGGGCTCCTTTCCTTGGTACCTGTCCCTACCCAGATAAATTCTGATTTCTTGTCTCTTGGGCTGCCAGTGTCCTTCGCACTGGTGAGAGGAAGCATATTAAGTCTTTACGCCATCAACTCTGGGATTTCTCTGAGGAATCAATGACTCCCATCCTCCTTAAGACAATGTGTTTGCCCCCCTTATCAGAGCTCTGCTAAGTAATTTTTCTTGTAGGTACCTACAAGAAAAAAGACTGTGATGGGCCTGGGCAGGCGCCTGTCTGTCTTCCATGTGCTAATGGGACATTCACAGCTGTTGATAACACCATGTCCAAATGCTTCCAGTGTACGCGTTGCCGTATAGGTAAGTTTTCTACACAAGCTGAGGAAAATGGGTGGGGATAGCGGTTGGAGGGCTGGACGAAATGGCAAGGCGAGTGATGAAGCTTGAAAGAGTAGGAAATCAAGTGGGCTAAAGGACACTGTATGGAAAGGGGTTGGGGGCAGCAGGGATAAGGGTTACTGAATTACTAGAGTCTGAGTTGTAGTTTGCAGGCCTTTTTGGCCTTTCTCTGGGAATATTAGGGGATAATATTACCCATTGTCATAACAGTGCTCTCAGCTGAAGGTGAGGGAAGAGGTTGGAATAACCGTTTTTCCTTTCCTTAGAATTGCAGCAGATAGTAGTGACCCCCTGCACCCCAATGCAAGATACTGTATGTGGCTGTCGGAGGAATCAATATCAGATTGGCTTGCCTGATCTCTTCCAGTGTAGGAACTGCAACCCATGTACCAATGGGATTATTGCCAACTGTGAGTATGGCATGTATATGGCTCCAGTACGGACATACTGAACTAGGGTAGACATTGGCAACTCTCTGTTCACTTTCTGACATGTTGCAATGCCTTGACCAGGAGTGATTGTAGTTTTGGAACAGTTCTCGGTTTTGTCTGCCCCTGCCCTAAAAAAGATTGCCCTTTTTTTGCCTGCTGTGGCATCAGCCCCAGTTTTCTACCACAGTTCCCACCTTCCTTTTGTCCTTATGTGGTTTCTTGGTTTGGGCTGTTGTAAGGAGATATTGTCAACTTAATTTCGGTGCCTCTCCCTTGCATGTAATGAAGCAAGGTCTTTACACTGTAGAGCAGATTCTCCCTGTACTCTTGTTTTTTTGTCTTTGTGTGGATATTTCTCATGATGCTTATTGCACTTACCCCACCAAATGCTGGAAGCACTTTTAGCACGACGGCTGAAAATACTTCTGGTCCCAGTACCCAGGTGAACTGCATCCCAGTTGGTTGTTGAACTACTACAGTGTACTGTGCAGTCAAGAGCTGCTCAGGTAATGCTGAACTGCAGAATGTGACCTGGGGATTGTGCAGGTTTCTGGGAGAAGCACCCATGTTGGCTGTCCAAAGCTGCCTCATCTCCACTCAGGAACTGGAGATCTTAACCAAATACTGCTTGCTGTCCTCCACTTTGTGCTGCAGTCTTTTTTTGTTCATGTACTTTAAATGTTCCTTACCATGTTCTCTGCTTCTCCTGACCCCTCTCCCTTCTTTTACCCTTCCTAGTGTGAAGTTTGCTGTCTCACTGGTGAGTGCTTTCTCTCTGGTGCTTGGTAATCTTTCTCTGTAGGGGTTTCTATGCTTATGCCTGTACACAATGGTCATCATGGTATGCTGCCTTGAAGCAATTTCTTTCCCCCTTGGCTGATGTAGAACTGCTTTAGTTCTGTCCCTTGCTTGACACAGAATGAGTGCTGCTTATTCTAGTAGCGTTTTTTCTTCCCCTCATGCAACTTAATGTCCTTCATTGCCGTTCTTGTCTCCTCCTCCCCATGCCTGTTCTACTCTGTCTCTATACCGTGACTTGCTTAGAAGCAATAGCTCATTTCTTTCCCCTCCTGCACACAGCATAGCAGATCACGAGAGTGGATACGTGTCCCATGGCTTGAAATGATTTCTCCCTGTGCTGAACTGACTTCCTCACCAGACCCAGCTGCTCAGGGACCACTTCTTCCTCATCTTTGCCTGACTAATGTGATTTCGCCTTCCTGTCACACTTGAACCTGAGTGACTTTCCTTGCTTTTACACTGGAACTGTCAATATCTGTTAGACCAGTTTCATCTGCACTGTAACTTTAGTCCCTTTCCAAGCCACTACAGAGGTCTCTCGCCTATCTGGGGTGTGGTATTGTTGTCTGAAAAGTCATATTCATTACCTGGCTTGCAAATAGCTAGTCTTGCATGCCAAATTGAGACATCGATTTTATTTCAGAGTTGCACAAGTCTAGGTGCTTGGAGGCTTTTTACAAATCAAGCACACCGGCCTGGAGCCTCCACACTCAATTTATTACAAAAGTTACAAAATAAATATGTTCTTCCCTCTACAAGTGATTGGTTATTAATAAATTTACATGTGATTGCATCCTAGAAGTTTTCTACTGTGCATATTCAGTGAGTTTCAGTCTCCTCTGAGGACACTTTCCCCCTATGTCTCTCTGTCAAATTGCCAATGTTGATGACAATGCCTGATATAATATGTCATACTTCAGTCTAGATGTCCAAGATGTTCCTTACATCAGATTTTGATCTTTTACTTAGTACAAGTTCTGTTTAGCATAAACAAAAGTTAGTCCTTTACTGATTACTATCAAGGTGTTCAGAGCAACGCAAGCTCTTTTACACCAGTACCCTTATTTTTTTATCATTTTTAACCACCTCCAACACTGGACTGCATCCTCTTTCTCTTCTTCAGTAGCAGTTCTCAAGGCTCAAAGAGAGATAGTCTCCCACACATATTGGAGTGGATTTATCTCCTTTTGTTTTCTTCTCTGTCCAGATTACGACAAGGGTTTCTTCTTTTCTCTACAGGTTCGAAGAACAGAGACACAATTTGCAGGTGTAAGCCTGGATTCTTCCTAACACGTAGTAACATTTGCAAGCCTTGCAACAGGTGAGCTTTTTTCCCTCTGTATGCCCCTCCACAAGGTCAGAGAGGTAGCAGACACAATCCCTACCGAGGGAAGACATTTTTCTCAAAGCTCTGTCTATTTTGACATAACTTTTCAACATTCTGCCTTTGTGGGGCAATTGTATCTTTTCCTCTGCCACTACTGCTTTTCTCAGCCCACCAAGAACACAAAATCAGTAGCTACACTGTATTGCTCTGCTTTGAAGGCTCAGCTTGACTTGCCTGTTACTTAAGATTTTCAGAAATGGCTAGTGTTTAATTTCACGTGTTCTCACCTCTCTGATTTGCTCTTTCAGCTGCGTTGGGGAAGACTGCTTGCAGTGTCATAGCCCAGTGACTACCTCACCAACTTCATCTGGGCTGAGTGAGTACTGGGGGAACTGGGAGGCAGTGGAATCTTCAGTGTGGGCTTTTGTTCTGTTAATGCCTTTTATAAAGCGTCATAACCGTTATTCTCTTTCTCCCTACCATTTGCATGTCATCACTTGCTGTTCTTCCTCTAGCTCTTACTTCTTCCTCTAACTCTTACTTCTTGCTCACTCATTTGCCCTCTCCTTTTTTAACAGATACGAGCCTCATCCTTGGCATCATTGTTGCAATATTTGGAGTTATCTCTTTCCTCTACATTGTAAATAAAGTAGTGAAGCTGATCCAGGAAAATGGGATAGCAACATCTTTCTACTCCTGTGGTAAGTAAAGCAGTATATGCAGTGATGTGAATTGGGGCAGACAGTTCTTTGTGTGTTTGTGTATGTGCACACATGTCACAGGAAAAAGTGGGATCTTGTTGTTCTACTTTGCTGCAAGGCTGGAGGAACATGAGAACTTGATGGCTGAGCTTATTGGTGCAGTTCTTACAGTTCTGCACTCATGCCCATAGCTGTGACTGGAAGTACATGTCAGCTTATTGCTGGGATGTGTGCATTTTGCTATAAAGCCTTTATGAGGGCAGGATTGTGAATAGCTGCTTCCCTGTTTTCTCTGGGACAAGAGGAAGTGAAAGTAACTTCTGCTTTCTTTTTTTCTTTCAAGTTTCTTTGCCACAGACTACCAAGGAGCCAGCATGTGAGGTGAGTATGACAATGGGTAGAAGAGCTTTCCTTCTGCTTTCAACTATGCTAAACTGGGATCCCGAGTAACAATTTCCCCCATGAGCTGTTTTCAGGACTTGTATTTTCAAATGAACTGAGCAATAGGGCTGTTTAATTCAGAAGTCTTTTCCTATAGAGGGTGGAGCCATTGACATTTTACTTCCCCTCTTCTAGAGGATGCTTTTTAAACTTCTGGCTCTTTGCTCTTTTCTTCCTGGATGCCTTTTTTTTTTTTTTTCTCAGATAGCTGGTCCCTAATGCCTTTTTCTCCCTCTATACCTCTGGATTGAGGGGGATTTAACTAATTTTGCTTTATTTCAGTTCTTGACCCCAGAAGCCCCTCAGTGCTGTTTAAAATTGTTCTCTCAGGTCCAATGCTACTGTGCAATTAAGAACCCAAGCAGTAGATGAGGTGGGGTTTCCACAACCTTACAAAAAAGGCTGATGGGAAAGGTGGCATGTGGAGCTTCTAGAATGGTGGTGATCTCAGGTCTCAGCCTTACCTGATTTTTGTAAAGAAATATTTTTTTCAGACTAGCCTTTTTTTGATACCAAAACAGAGTTAAACTCCAGGAGTTCTGCTGAAAAGAAATGTTTGGTGCCTTCTGCTCAAACAAGGCATGTGGGAAGAATTAAAACCACAGTACCTGCTCCTCACCTATCTTGGATAAATTTTAGTATATAAAGCCAGTGGTTCCTTGCAGGAGACAGGTGTATTGTGCTGCTTTGTGTGATTCCATACTAAGCAGATGTGTCTTTTAGGTTGACGTAAAAAGAAATGAAATTTCCATCCTTCTTCCTGAGTCCCAGAAGGAAATGGAATTGTTAGTCAATGCAACACCACCACCACCTGCACCTCTGCGGCAAAGTTCACATGAGTTACCAGACTGTGTCAGACCTGCCAGAAAGACTCAGCTTCCAGACAGTAAGTGAAACTCGCTCATCCTTCCCTTGTTTCCCAGGCAAGTGAGAACTTGATTATACAGATATGGCTAGGAGGATCTTGTGCAGACTCTACCTGGTGTATGAGCTGTGTGTCTACTTCGTGCGTGGCAGAGTGCAAAGGCAGAAGCATGCCAGAGCCTGTGAGCCTGTCTCTATATGCTGAATGTTTACCCAAGGCCTTTCTGTGGCTCCTTTTCCCTACTGTCAAGATGGATTGTCATATGTGATGATGTGCTGTCAGTCTTACTGACTCTGTGATGGTGACCCAGCACATTCTTTTGACAGGAATGTCTGGCAGCAAGGCCATAAGCATGTGTGCTCAGCTCTGCTTATAACCTATGTAAGAGCATATGGAAGTGTTTCCATTAATTTTTTGAGGAATAAGGGCAAGTCTGAACATTGCATGACTCTGTGTGACCACTCTGTAGAAGACTTGTGTAGAAGGGGGCAGTGCATGATCCTAAGGCACTGTGTGCTGCTGAGTTATTCATATTCTCCTTGAGGCTGCAGAATCCTCATTCTCACACTATTTCTTCTCTTTTCGCAGACCCTGCTATTCTCTACACTGTAGTGGATCATGTACCGCCATCTCGGTGGAAAGAGTTTGTGAGGCGTCTGGGTTTGAGTGACTATGATCTAGAGCGAATTGAGATGGAGCATCGGCGTTTACGAGATGCCCAGTATGAAATGCTTAGACTGTGGCAACTGCAGATGGGCCATGGTGGAACTGTGGAGCACATCAGTTGTGTTCTCAACCAGATGGAGCTCAGTGGCTGCAGTGAAGCTATTCAAGAGGCTTTGCTACACCAGAATTCTCCACTACCTTGCAGCATCCACAGCCATCTTTAATCTATTTCTGCTTTAGTCACCCTCGCTGTGACTTTAAGAGACGAACATAACTCCCATCCCATCCTGTCTTCCTTTTCCCATACCTCCCTACCTTTGTAACACTTCTCAACTGAGTTTGTTGGGAGACAGCAGCAGATGATACTGGAGGAAGGCTGAGGTTTGCTTCTCAGCCACCATGTACTTCAGTGTCTTTAAACCATTACAGGCCTCTGCCTTCCCAAGGAGGGCAAGAACCTTAAAAGAAATTGTGTGTAGACTCTTAAGATGAAAACAGATGCTCAGAGTGACTTGATAGAGTAGCTGATCTACAAAGGAGTTGTTGAAACAGATACTCCACCCACCATGTGGTCAGTAAATTTGTGGGGTGGCTTGGTTAAGCTGGCTGTTCAGATGGTAAAGTACTTTCTCAGTTCTTGCAGATCTCTTTCTCTGCAAGATCAGACAGCTGAACTGGCTCACATTGCAGCCCTTTGATTGCTCAGTCTCACTCAAGGGAAGTGGTGGGAGGATGTGCCCATTTCTGGGAGCAGGAGAGGATTGCCCCCTTTCGGCATCGGCCAGTTGTCGCTGTGGCAAGAGAGTTGTGGAGATGCAGAAGTGGCTGTGTGAGAAACAGGGATGGTATCCTTTACACCCCTTATTTCCCTCAGGTTCAAGAGGAATGAGGATTCAGAGCCAATGAGTCAGATGAGAGGATTGGTGCTTTTTTTTTTCCCCTCAAGTCTTTTTGTCTGTACCTAAAAGCCATGTAATATAGCATTAATGAACCCCCTTGCCTGTGTGTTTGTCCAGGTACAGAGGGGAAAGGAATGTGTGCCTCCATCTGTGCAAGAAGGTACCTAGGTACCTCGTGGCGTGAGCACCTCTGTGAATCTGTGCTTTCACACAGGACAGACAGTAGGCTTCTGCCTACCTGCTTGTCTGAGCGATTTTGCTGGCTCTGATCTAACTGCAAATGGGACTGTTTATGTGTATGTAGATATATTTTTTAGCAGCTGTTGAATAACTACACTACTTCCTGGACTGTGTTCTGTGATTGCTACTTGGGTGCGAGAGCTGTTCCATCGCATCTCCAGGCTCTTGCCATCCCTTTCTCATGGGTGTTACCCTGGGTGAAGCAGAAGTAGCAAATAACCATTAGCCTGCATCAGGTGCAGGTTGTCCACACATTTGTAATGTGGATTGGTTTTTAGTCTCTCGACCTCCGACCAGGCAGAAACCTTTTTGTATATACACTAAATACTCTGAAATAAAATTCCTATTTTCACCTCTGCCTCTGTTCTGGTTTTGTCCGCTCTTCTGTGAGTGTGGGTGGGGATGGAGGAAGGGGAATAACCTCCAGAAGTGGAAAAGTAGATGGCGAGAGTGGGTAGCTTGATGGTTTCATGGTTTTTGTTTTTAAAAGGCAAGTTTTTATCAACTTCTGAGCTCTCATAAGTCACAGGAAACTGACTGACGGCAGGAAGTAGGAGAAACTAAATCCCGTTGCGGGTCTTCTCAGCGGTTAGTCTGAGCCGGGCAGCTTAGAGCACCGTCCCCCCCTCCCGCCACACCTTGGTACGGCCCGAGGCGCGCCGTGGGTGATGGTCTGAGCCAGGCGGGGCCGGGCACAACCCCTCCCACCTCCCCTCCGCCGTTTGGTACGGCCCGAGGGGGCGCGGTGCACGCCGGGAGTAGAGGGGCGGGCGCGCCATGGCGTTGAGCAAGTGCATGCACACGCGGAACCGCTACCGGGACAGACCGCCCGACTTCGCGTACCTGGCGGGGAAGTACCCAGCCTTCCGGCAGCATGTGCGCTGCTCCCTCGCCTGCAGGGTCAGGTGAGGGGCCGGGATATGTGTGTGTGTGTGTGTGTGTGTGTGTGTGTGTGTGTGTGTGTGTGTGTGTGTGTGTGTGTGTGTGTGTGTGTGTGTGTGTGTGTGTGTGTGTGTGTCTGTGTCTGTGTGTGTGTGTGTCTGTGTGTGTGTGTGTCTGTGTGTGTGTGTGTCTGTGTGTGTGTGTGTCTGTGTGTGTGTGTGTCTGTGTGTGTCTGTGTCTGTGTGTGTCTGTGTCTGTGTGTGTCTGTGTCTGTGTGTGTGTCTGTGTGTGTGTCTGTGTGTGTGTCTGTGTGTGTGTCTGTGTGTGTGTCTGTGTGTGTGTCTGTGTGTGTGTCTGTGTGTGTGTCTGTGTGTGTGTGTCTGTGTGTGTGTGTCTGTGTGTGTGTGTCTGTGTGTGTGTGTCTGTGTGTGTGTGTCTGTGTGTGTGTGTGTCTGCGTGTGTGTGTGTGTGTGTGTCTGCGTGTGTGTGTGTCTGCGTGTGTGTGTGTCTGCGTGTGTCTGTCTCTGTATTGGGGGGTCTGTGTGTGGGGGACTGTCTGTGTGCTGGGGATTTGTGAGTCTGTGTGTGACAGTGACTGTGTGTCTATGCCTGTGACTGTGCACATATGTATTTGCGTGTGTGTCTCTGGCTCTGTCTGATTTGACTGCTTCTGTGAATCTGTGTGTGTACATGTGCATCTATGTATTTGTATGAGTGTGCGTGACTGTGTCTGCATGTATATATGTATCTGTGTGTGCATGAGTGGCTTTGTTTGACTGTGTATGTCTATGTGTGTGCATGTGACTGTGTCTGTGACAGTGTCTCTGTGCGACTGTGTGTCTACACAGTCTGCAGCTGTGTTTCTGTGTAACTTGTGTGTCTGTCTGCAGCTGTGCGTGTCTTTGACCATGTCTGTTAGCTCCTGTGAGTATGTGTGTCTGTCTGTGTGTTTGTGACTGTTAGTTACTGTATGTCTGTGTGTGCATATGTAACTGTATGTGCATGTGTGCCTCTATGTGTGAGTGTCATTGTGTAGCTGTGAATTTAAGTGTCTGTGTGTGTGTGTCTGTGTGTCCAACCCTGGGGTGTGGTGACTGAGGGGGCACAGGCAACCCTAACTGTTGCTTCTATCTTTCAGCCTGAATTTCAAGGACCCTGAGGCGGTGAGAGCTCTGACATGCACCCTCCTGAAGGAGGATTTTGGGCTTACGATTGACATCCCCATAGAAAGGCTTATTCCTACTGTTCCCCTGAGGCTGAACTACATCCACTGGGTGGAGGACCTCATTGGTCACCAGGATGCTGACAAGCAAGTCCTTAGGCGAGGCATTGACATAGGTACTTGGAAAGGCAAAATGTTCAGTTTGAATCACAGAATTGTAGAATGTCTTGAGTTGGAAGGGACACGTAGGGATCAAGTCCAACTCCTGTCCCTGCACAGGACAACCTCAGCCTTCACACCATGTTTCTGAGGGCGTTTTCTAAGTGCTTCTTGAGTGTTGCCAGGCTTGATGCCGTGACTGCTTCCTGGGGAACTGTTCCAGTGTTCCACCACCCTCTGAGTGAAGAAACTTTTCCTAATATGCCACCTAAACCTCTACTGGCACATCTTCCCGCTGTTCCATTGGGTCCTTTCATTGGTTACCATTTGTTATTTACTGTTGGTGAAACCAGCTGATAAAATTTGTCACACATCCATAGAGAAATGTGAAGTTTGGGAAACAAAATAATCAGAACTGTACTCACCATGGTGAAACGGACAGTCTGTCCCCACTGGTATCTGACTTACTTCTTGGTGGGTTGGATTTCTCTGCACAAACACCAGAATGGCCACAGCAGGCAATTATTTGGCTTTTTGTGGCCTTGAACTCTTAGGAGTGTACCTTTATGTGGTATACCAAAATTACACTGCTAGTAATTCAGGCAGAAATGTTGTTCTAAAGGAACTTAAACAATGTCATTTCTTCTCAGTCTTCTAAATACCGAATTATATCGGCAATGTACTGGTTTTACTTTTGTATGTCTGCACGAGAGAGTTAGTGAGTTGCATAGCAATATTTTTTAGTTTTCCGCTTAATAAAGAAAAATCCTGTGGTTTCAGGTGTGTTTGGGAGATGAATACGCTGTCTTTTTTTCTAGACTTTGGAAGTTTTGGGTTTTTTTTTTTTCAATGCAGGTATTTTCATGAGCTAAATTGTAGAAGAGGCTTAATTAGAAACCAAGACAGATGCCACTGAAGCTTCCTTTTGGTTGTCAATGGTCAAAAGTTTCATGTGTATTATTGAAAAAAATTTTTTTTAAACTGGGCTAAACATCCACAGATGGGCACAACCTGCCTTAGAGCATTGTGGCTTGTTCAGTTTCAATATCTGGATTATCAGACAATACCTAGATAAGCAGCAGATTAATGTAAACAGTTGTTCAGTAGAGGTGTGAATTTGAGCTGTACACTAGTATACGTAATTTGTTTTTTACCAGAAATAAAAAAAAGAATCTCTATAGGAATAAGGAACTGTATTCCACATACAGGTAATAAAATTGGCATTTGAGTTCTAAATTGTTGGTCATCGTCCGTGAATTATTTGAAAGGCGCCTGTGATGGTGCATTTGAATTTGGTTCACATCTTTTATTTTTGTCAATAGAGTCTTCTTTATGATTCCAAAGGCTTGTTTTGAAGATTAGTTAGTGCTGAGAGAAACTGGAGCTTCCTTTATAACTTATGTCTTAATGCTTGACATTAAAATGCTGAAGATACTGCCTTCTTCAAAGCTTGAGTTCTGTAGTCTCAGCTACCATGCCAGTTTTTCACTGTTGTTTTCTTGGTGTTTGATAGCATTTTTTATTTTTTTTAAGTAGAAGTGACGGATGTTTTAAGTCCTCCAGCTGTTGTAAAATCTTCAGTTTGAGTTTGCAGTGAGCTTCCAGCTCTGAGAAAGCAGTCATCTAACAGGGACATTGAAGGAGTACTGAAAATAACTGCATGCTTTTGCTTATTGACAGACATTGTTGTTTGTGTTTCTGTAAGTCAATATAACAGTAGTCTCTCGATGTATCTCTGAACATAAGCTTTGTTGTGGAGGGTTATTTTTCTGTTTTTGTGTATCCATTCACTTTAATCCTAAATTTGACTGACGCTGGTAATTGGATGACCTAGATGTGCCATAATTATGAGGAGGAATAATTTTGCACTAGCATATTTTTCTCTTTGTTGCCAAGTCTGGTGATCTTTTTAGATCTCTTAATTGGCACCCTTGTTTGTTTGATTGTTTTGGGCACTTGGAGAAAACAGTTTGATGGAACAGAAATGTGGTTGGTTTGGGGGTTTTTTTTGTGATTGATTTATCCATCAATAACAGAAAAACACAGAAGGAAAATATATTTGTGATAGGATTTTTTTTTGGTAAAAACAGTGTGTTTTGCTTTCACTACATAAATTAGACACTGTCACGTAGAAGAAAAGTAGCTTAAAAAGAAATCACTAATTTACTAGAAAGTTTATTGCAGATTATGAAACTCTATTAAAAGTGCATCTTTGACAATGCTGTATTTTAAGTTAAAAAGATAAAGTTTTCTGAAGAACTTCAGAGTAGCAGATGATCAGTAGTCAAGTTTTTCTTGGAATTAGCTCTTATCGTTGCAAAAAGTAAATAGCAGACACACTGTGTATAATATCACAGATGTACTTTGCCTTTCTTATGGCTTTTCACTTCTGCAGGGACAGGAGCATCTTGCATATACCCATTGCTGGGAGCTACTTTGAATGGCTGGTATTTTCTTGCAACAGAAGTGGATGATATGTGCTTCAATTATGCCAAGAAGAACGTGGAACAGAATAACTTGTCTGATCTTATAAAAGGTAAGATGTAATAAGGTATTTCGTAGCATACAAACGTTGTGACCTCTTTTTGCCATGTTCAGTGTCATAACAGAATCCGTATTCCTGCCAAGTAACATGCTCGGTTGTTTTTACTGAAGCAGAATGCTTATGAAGGTCTGTGTATGCCTAAACCAGTCTGGGATAGAATGTGTGGATAGATAACTATTCTTCCTTCTGAATATCTGGAAGTTAAATTTCATCCTGGAGTCTCTTTCTCTCTCTGTATTCTTTGTCTGTTACTGAAGTATTTCTTAAAGTTTGTGCTGTTTCTGCTGCAAGGTCATCTGGAGTGCTTCCCCAAGTAATTTTCATGTGTAATGTCTGTGAAGATAGTTTTATCTTAGTGTTCCTCTTCCTTACCTCTACAGTCTAGAAAAACCAAATACTTCATGTTCTCAAGTACAATTCTAGACCTCCCTGTATTAAAAAAGAAAAAAATGTATGGGCTGAGATTTATCTTTTCTATGAGGAGTTTGTGGAGTGATTTACTGACACTTGTGTTGATTTTTGGAAGGGCTTAAAGTGAATTTGTAGTTGCACAGGGAACTCAAGTGTAACTCAAGCATTTCCTATTGTTTTAAACATTCATGTAGTTCTGCTACTGTGTATAAACATACAAGCTGTTTGTATGCTAATCCTTAACCTGAAGTCTTTATTTGCATGCTGATATTTAGTACTTTTTTGGTAGAAGGTATTATTTAGAAACTACAGTTTTAATACAACATATTGTTTCAAGAAACACTAAAATATAAATGGCATACTAGATAAAATACAGAATTATTTATTAACCAAATTCCTGTTTTCTGTTAGTGGTTAAAGTGCCACAGAAAACCCTGCTAATGGATGCACTGAAAGAAGAATCTGAGATCATTTATGACTTCTGCATGTGTAACCCCCCCTTTTTTGCCAACCAACTGGAAGCACAGGTAAGATAACAAAATAAATCTTACATGTAGTTCATCATCCAGTGAGTGGGAGGGTAGAAAAATTCCAATTCATTATGAAGCAGCATTTAAGTCTTCTCTCACCCCATCCCCTGCCCCAAAGGTGTTTTGGAAAACTCAACTGTTACCCTTTCTACAGTGCAGGATGACCTATAGAACTTTTTCCACAAGTATTTACTGTCTTAGATAATTAGTTTGCAAAGCACGTGGCTTCACATAGTAAATGTGAAATCAGGTCTTTGTTGCATAGCAGCAAAATATAGAGAGGACTGAGCTTCTGGCATCATGCCTGTCTCTATTTTTCGTTTCCTTAGTGATTTAGGCGGTATCATGCAGCTTAGAATAGTTCTTGCAATACCTACTGAGCATAGTCAGAAACTTAACTCTATAATGCAAGGCAGTAAAAAGATTTAAGTGTTGAAATTAAACACTATGAATTGTAATTGTTTAGATGCATGTAACCAACATGTCTCACGTGCTGGAACCACAGATTTCATATTAGCAGGATACTGGTGTGTGAGTAGTAACTCAGTTAAGTTTGGGGTTGTAGGGAATTCAGTCAGTTATGCTTATTTTGAATGTATCTTTGTCCATTAACCATGTTTCTAATGGGGGAAGGATACCTAGAGGTGGTGAAACTTGCTATGCATTAAAGTGTGAGGCAGGAAGCAGTGTACTAAACAGCCTAAGATTCCATTAAATATTTATCTTGAATGTTCTTTTTTATGCAGGGAGTAAATTCTCGAAATCCACGGCGTCCCCCTCCCAGCTCTGTAAATACAGGAGGGATCACAGAAATCATGGCTGAGGGGGGAGAACTAGAATTTGTGAAAAGAATTATTCATGATAGTCTACAACTTAAAAAGAGATTACGGTAAGTGTTTCATCCAGTTAAAAAAACCCCCACCTTTTATCTAACTCTTTGGTAGAAATCACCTGAAAATGTAATTTTAAAGTAAGGAAAGTAGCTGTGGTCCAGTGGCATCTGTTTGGTTTGTTATAATGATGCATAAACATCAGTAATTGGTCTAGTCTTAGTTTATGTAAAATGAATTGTTCTTTAGCATCAATTACAACTCATCATTGGAGGTATTTAAAGGCAGAATGCATAAAAAGGCGATACCAGTGACATTTGTAGCGACTAAATTAGCACATGTAACTTGCTGAAGATGGTCAGTGTTGATTCTTAAGGGCATCTAGGACGGGAGGATTTCTGACATTGCCTAGTTAGCTGGTTTAAGTAGCAAGAAGTCTATTTTTAAATTTTTTTATTTTTAATTTTTTAAAAAATTGTTTTTAAATTTTTAAATTTTTTAATTTCAAATTTTTATTTTTTACATTTTTATTTTTTAATTTTTAATTTTTTTAAAAAAAATTTTTAGTTTAATTTTATATTTTATTTTACTTTAGATTAGGATCATAGAATCACAGAATGGTTTGGGGTGGAAGGAGCCTTAAAGGCCATTCAGTTCCAACCCTCCTGCCATGGGCAGGGACATCTCCCACCAGACCAGGCTGTTCAAGGCTCCATCCAATTACGAATGAGCAGAAGTGGTTGTCAGTAGGTCTGCTTTTGAGGTTTAAATGCTTGTCAGTATTTGCGTATCCCTTTTTTTATTCCTATTAATTCTTCAAAGAGTAGAAATTGGAAAAAAAAAATATTGCAGGGGGTAACATCTTCCACATAACTAAAGTAATGATTTGAAACAGAATTACTGGCTCTTTAGGTACTGCTTCAATTAGAGACTTAATGTGTTTTCTAAAAACTTGGATCTTCCCTTGTTCAGTCTGTCTTTGGGCCTTCTATTCTCATTCCTGTTGTGCTGTGTCCTAGTTTCTGTTTAAGTGTGTGTTGTTTTGTTTTTATATCTCTTATTACTCTTGCAGGTTTCTGATCCAAGCCGTTCTTTCTGGTAGTTGCTATTTTCAGTTGTAAGTGTTTTGTAAATGTGTTCTTTGCAGATGGTACAGTTGCATGTTGGGGAAGAAATGCAGTTTGGCACCATTGAAAGAGGAACTTCGAATCCAAGGAGTGAGTTCGTATACCGTCTGTGTATATTCTGTGCACGTTCTATACAATATGTTCTGATGCATGTGGGTAATTATTATTGAATTATTTTAGTAAGTTTTTATTTACAAGAAGAAACTGCAATTCCTTGTTAGGGAAGAACTCAAAGCAGTTGAGATTTAATTATTTTAGGTTCAAAGATGATCAGTAGCACGTATCATCTTTATCATGTGTAGAAGCATGTCTTGGTCAGTTATGGAAGGTACAAGGTTTCGGGTACAGCTGGTTCGGGTTAGGAAGCAGCATTAATGTTCCCAGAAGTCCACTCATTCTTCAAACTGTCTTTGCATTTGCTTTACTTACTGGAAATGTGGATAGAATTGGGAAGCCAAAGGCAGGAAGTGTTTTGCATCAGAGACACCTTTTCTTCCCACTTTTTGAAGGCATTTCTGAAAAGCAAGATTATTTTTTTCTGTGCAGACCTGAGAGGCAGTGCTGATAATTCGGAGTCAAATGAGATGGTTGAAATTTATCCTTGCTAGTTTTTAGCACGTTCTCTGTACCATATCTAAGTGCCTTAGGATCCGCATGTGGGAAGACTGGTTAACACTAGCATTGAATCTGATTTTTATATTTTAAGGCATTGTAAGTTCAGATTTGATTTTTTGGGGCAGAAAAGTGGTTCTGGTACATTTCTGCCATATGCAGACAAGGGAGTGACTTGGCTTCCCAGCCTTTCATTGCCTTATTTGGTGTTCCTTTGTGACAGCAATGCGTTCAGTATCTGAATATGGACCAAGAGCAGGTTCTGTACAAGAAGAATGTGCTTTTTGCAGAATCAGAATGTGGTTATGTGCTGTATATGTGCTGGATTGCTGCACCAAAAGGGTTGTGTTGTGTGTTGCTGAACTTGAAGCTCTGAAAGTGCATAGATGGGAAATCTAGGCTTGGCTACCAGGTTTGGCACTGACCAGCTTCATGTGGCACTGACATCTATGAGCCATATCAGAAAGAACCTCCATTTCTGTAATAAGAAAGTAACTCTATGCTAACTATGTAATTTGTTTAAATTTGAAAATATGTGTAATGTTGTTTATTAACAGGAAATTTTGTGTTGCTTCTTTGCATAGGTTCCTAAAGTTACTCATACTGAATTCTGCCAGGGACGCACCATGAGATGGGCACTGGCATGGAGTTTCTATGATGATGTACAAGTGCCTGTAAGTAGCTTAATTTTGGTTTGCTTGTGATCATCTGTGCCTGTTATTTGAGGAGGGGCCTAATGAGCTATAACTCTTGTGAATCAAGCTGTTCTCCATCAGACTGGAACATTGTATGTGCTGGCTGTAAGGACAGTGGGATTTCTTAACTGGCTGTCAGTCTGTTAGCAGTCATTACATGTGATTTATAAATGACCTGTGCTTGGGGAGGATGAAAAAAAGGAGTCTGTGCAGGAATTTTTTGTGGATTTCAGTGAAAATTAATTGCTTGTAGCATACTTCAGATAGCAGTTTAGTAGTACTAACGGTGTACTCTTTGGGGTAAATTTTTAAGCTTCCCTCTGAGGTCTTGGTTTTAATTTACTGTGTAGATTCTGTTACCAATTAGATACAAAGGTGTCTAGCTCAGGCTTCCCTACATGAATGTAATAGGAGATTGTTCACCTTAACTAATGTGAGCCAGTTGCTTTTTTGGATCCAGATGTACATGTACTGTAAGATAGGTATGAACAATAACCAGTCTTATAGATGATGCAAGCAAACCTTCAGTGAACTTGGAACAAAATGTGGGTATTAACACTTGACCTCTATTCCCAAGAACAGCCACACTTTCTTAGCTCACAGAGTGGGTGGCTGAAAGGAACAGTGAAGATTTTTGCCTAATGTTGGCGTGTAAACTCCCTCTGTCCATCCGGCTAGCATAAAGTTCACAATCCCGTTAGCTATATTTAATCAAAAACTCTGTGGAGTAAAGTGAAACTCAGCCCACATCAACAACTGTTTGGTGTCTTACATAATACTCTTAATCCCTGTGTCTTCTGGGTGCAAAAATCATCCCTCTAATACTGCATAGCTTTGTATATTTTTTGTTTCTTTCTTCTTCTAGTCACCTCCCTCTAAAAGAAGAAAATTAGAAAAACCCCGAAAACCAATTACATTTATGGTCTTGGCTTCTACCATCAAAGAGTTATCCGTCAAAGCTGCAGCTCTGGGCTGGGATGCTGTAGAATCTATTGCTGTGGTTAGAGCCTGGATAGAGAAGATTCTCACTGATCTGAAGGTACAGTATTATGTGTTAAAACAACATCCGATTTGAAAGCGTAGCTGTGAGAAGGTAGTATGAAGTTCTGCTGTTTTCTGCAATAGGTTCAGCATAAACGTGTTCCTTGTGGAAAAGATGAAGTTAGCCTGTTTGTGACTGCCATTGAAAACTCCTGGATTCATTTGAGGAGAAAGAAACGAGAGAGAATAAGGCAATTACGAGAACTTCCACGTGCTTCTGATGATGTTGTGCAAGCAATGGAAGAGGAAAAAATGATCCAGAAGAGCACGACCAACAATTCAAACTGTGAAAACCCCAAGACTGAAGACTCTGAAACAGGGTTTGTGGTACCTGATGAGGATGTCCACTTGACCGCAGGTGATGAGCTAATGGAAGAATCTGCTGATAAAGAAGAACACAATGAGCACGTGAAGGAGGAGAAGACAGAAGCGAAGCCGGGAGAAGCATCACTTGGCAAAGGTTCCAGTAATGCGAAGGAGGAACCTTGCCCTTCAGAGGAAGCTAGCAATCTAACAGCTGAAAAAGAACAAAGTCCCAAAGAAAGTAGTAGTTGTTTTCTCTTTAAGTGTTTAATAAATGTGAAGAAAGAAGGAGATGATGTAGTAGTAGAAATGCACTGGGTTGAAGGACAGAACAGAGACTTGATGAACCAGCTGTGCACATACTTAAGGAACCAGATTCTTCGACTGGTTGCCAGTTAGCCCTTTCTCCTTCACCAAAGTAGGAAGTCAATCCTCAAATTTTGTAAACTATTTTAAACAGATTAAAGTTTTCAGTTAGCAAAGCCTGTTTTTTCTCCTTAAAAGAAGAGAGTAAAATGGAGATAGAAGTCTCCTTTAATATTTTAAATAGCTTTTTCAGCACTGTGAGGAGTACATGAAGTGTGCTGCCTTGGACATGAAGTGATGGGAAAGTAATAGATTTTGTGCTGCAGTTGTAAAACTACATGTTAAAGTGAATTATGTCTATGCTGTGGCTATTTAAAAATAGCAGCAGTGCTTATTTTTTTTTTTTTTCTGGTGCAATAGGATTGTATATTGTTACTAAGTAGAAATCTTTACTGAAATATTTTCTTCAATATTTTTGCAATACTAATGCAACAAATTATTAGTCTGCTGTGGGAATTGTTCTCTGCAGAGAAGAGTTTTCAGATAAGGATTTAAGTATGCTTCTCATCCCTTTAGTGCTTTTAACCTTTGATCTACAGAGCAGCAAGATGGATACATCTTCAAAGTGTCAGTTCATTAAAATAGTCACTTTAGAAAAAACATGCATTGTACTTGGGCTCTGAAACACAGAAGGGCCTGCTGCTAGCATCTGGTTCTCTAAACTTTGGTTTAACAACAAATTAAGATTTTTTTGAGCTGCTTGGTTTAAAGAGGATTTAATTATGTTGACTGTTCATTAGACTGTTCCATAAACTAATTAAAATATAATTTTCTGAAATTACAGCAGTGTTCTTAAAGGCTTTTGCTTTCATGTAATCTTAAGAGGTTGCTTTAATGACGGGAATGAGAGCACATGCTCATCTTCATGAGTCAGAAATTCCTTATGCAGGGTAAAGATGGGTACAGATGCCTTAGGTTAATTGGTAAGGTCTGTTGCTTCCACACCTGACTGCCTAGTCCCTTTTAGCACCATCTGTTTTCCTCAGTGTTCCTGGGCCAATGATCTGTTCTTGTGAGAAGAGAGGCTGAGGGACAATGGGTCTTGGGTGCGTCTGTGTGTTTGAGATGGAGCTGTAACATTTTGCATGAATTCAGCCTCCCGAGCTGTGATCTGCGTGTCTGTAGAGGACACAGAGAGAAGGTTTTTCTGAGAGTGGATGGGTGTCAGTGTTGCCCAAAATAAAAGATACACTCTTGATGGACAGAAGGAAGTACTAACTATGTTACTGGAACCACTTTGAATGTTCAGTTTTGGTTGTCTAGATTTCTGGAAAGATGAGTATGTTTTCTTATGTTGAAACTAAGTGTCTTAGAAGAGCCTTCCCCCCATATCATTAACTGTTGTGTATTGTGCTATTTAGCACTACTTCTGCAGGGGCTGGACAGACTTGCGGGTTTTGGGTATCACAGAATGTTCATGGAACTGCCAAAAAATATTTATGTCCCTGGGGAGAGATGAAACTCCACTCTTTTGACTCTTCAAAAGGAAGAATTTCTTTATGCTGAGAGTGGTGAGGCACTGGCACAGGTTGCCCAGGGAAGGTGTTCAAGGCCATGTTGGATGGGGCCTTGGGCAGCCTGGTCTAGTGGGAGGTGTCTATGCCCATGGCAGGGCGTGGAACTAGATGTTTAAGGTCCCTCCCAACCCAAACAATTCTATGATTTTATGGTTCTTTCTGAATCTGAAGAGGTTAGTTTGGCTAGCTGAGCTGTCAAAAATGGAAAGCAAAGCTCTTTGTCTTTTGTGCTGTTTCCTGTTTAGCATGTCAGCGTGTCTGCAAGGATAAAGCAGCTCTTGAAGGTAAGCTTGTGGCATGCTTGCTAGGCTGAGGCAGCCTGTGTTATGTTGCTTCATTAATTACCTTTGTCTTTCACCATAGCATGAACAGCGTGCTTTCCCAAGTGCTACTTAAACGAAGCCAGATGTTTTTAAAAGGAAACCCCCTCGTGTGTGATTTGAATTACTGTTTTAGAAGTTAAAATATCATCTTGGCATTTTGCTTAAAGGTTTTGAGAAAGGTGAGTGTGGCACTTGGAGAGCTAACCCTGTGTTGGGAAAGAATAGCAGTTAAAAACTATGATTGGTGTATAATTTCCCAAGTAGCAATCACAGAATCATTGAGGTTTGAAAAGATCATCCAGTCCAAACATCAGCCCCCACACCACTGTGCCCACTAAACCATGTCCCTAATTGCCATATCGCTTTTTGAAACCCTCTAGGGATGGAGATTCTGGGCAGTCTGCCAGTGCTTCACCACTCTTGGTAAATAATTTTTTTCCTGATATCCAATGTAAACTTCCTTTGGCACAACTTGAGGCCATTTCCTCTTGTAGTATCACTTGTTACTTGGATGGACATGTTATAGACATGAAAATGATACAGACAATGAGATCCAGTGCACCCTCAGCCAATGACAGTAAGCTGAGTGGTGCAGTTGCCACTGCAGAAGGATGGGATGTCACCCAGAGGGACCTGGACAAGCTGGAGAAATGGGCCTGTGTGAATCTCAAGTGGTTCAACAAGGCCAAATGCAAGGCCCTACACCTGGGCTGGGGCAGTCTGTGGTTTCTGTACAGGATGGGGGATGATGTGATTGAAAGCAGCCCTGCAGAGAAGGACTTGGAGTGCTGATCAATGAGAAGCTTGACATGAGCCAGCACTGTGTGCTTGCAGCCCAGAATGCAAAACGTGTCCTGGGCTGCATCAAAAGAAGTGTGGCCAGCAGGTTGAGGGAGGTGATTCTATCCCTCTATTCTGCTCTTGTGAGACCTCATCTGGATTATTGTGTCCAGTTCTGGAATTATCAACATAAGGATATGGAGCTCTTGGAATGGGTCCAGAGGAGGGCTACAAGGATGATCAGAGGGCTGGAGCACCTCTCATACGAGGACAGGCTGAGAGAGTTGGAGAGGTTCAGACTGGAGAAGAGAAGGATCCGAGGAGACCTTATAGTGACCTTCCGGTACTGGAAGGTGCTACAGGTAAGATGGGGAGGGGCTTTTCATAAGGGCTGTAGCGTTATGATGAGGAGGAATGGCTACAGATTGGAAGATTCAGATTAAGGTTAGGAGGAAATTCTTCACGAGATGAGTGGTGAGACACTGGCACAGGTTGCCCAGGGAAGCTGTGGCTGCCCCATCCTTGGAGGTGTTCAAGGCCAGGTTGGATGGGGCTTTGGGCAGCCTGTTCTGCTGGGAGCTGCTCCTGCCCGTGGCAGGGGCCGTGGAGATGGATGTGCTTTGCGGTCGCTTCCAAACCCGGGCGGTGCTGACCGTGCCCCGTTTTCCCCGCAGGGGGCGCTGGTGTCGGGGCGCGCGGGGCCGCGAATGGCGCGGCGGGGCGGCGGCGGCGGCCGCTCGGCAGGCCGGGCCGGGCCCCTGGGCACCCCCGTGCTCACCCCGCCGCCCGGGATCGACCTCTCCTTGCGCAGCACCGGAGGTACCGGCCAGCGGTGCCATCCCCTCCTGTCCCGCTTCTTCTTCTCCCCTCCTTTCCCCTCAGCTCGGTCCCACTGGGCTGGAGTTGATGGCGGGGGGGGGGGGGGCGTTGCTGCCCGTTAGACACGTGGCGCTGTCGCCCCCCCCCATTCCCCTCCCCACTCCGGGATGGGGGATCTTCCCCCTTGCCTGGGATGTGGGAATCCCTAAGCCTCCCCCCTGCCCCGGGGTGCGAGACCTCCCTGATCCTTCCCCATCCTGGGGTGCAGGACCCCCCAGTCCCCTCTCCTTTTCTGGGATGCAGGACTCCTCCCAATCCTCTCCCCTTGCCCCGGGATGCAGGACCCCCCGATCCCCTCCCCTGTTCTGGGGTTTAGGATCCCCTTTCCTCCTCTAGGGTGCAGGACCCCCCTGATCCCCCTCCTCTTCTGGGGTGCGGGACCCCCCCGAGCACCCCCGGCTCTGGAAGGGAGATTTAGATGAGATGTTAGGAAGAAATTCCTCATGCTGAGGATGGTGAAGCGTTGGCACAGGTTTCCCAGGGAAGCTGTGACTGCCCCGTCCCTGGAGGTGTTCAAGGCCAGGCTGGATGGGGTTTTGAGCAACCAGGTGTCCCTGCCCATGGCAGGGGAGGTTGGAACTGGATGGGCTTTGAGGTGCCTTCCAGCCCAAACCATTCTGTAATTCTAGGAGTCAAGATGTCTGCCCACTCTGCTCGCTGCTTTGTTAGGGAAAGCAGGACAATATCTACTGGATATTAGGAAAAGTTACTTCCACAGAAAGGGCTGTCAAAAGCTGGAAGAGGCCATCCAGGGAAGTGGCTAAGTCACCATCCCTGGACGTATTTAAAAGATGTGTAGATGTGGCACTTAGGGACATGGTTTAGTGGTGGACTTGGCAGTGTTGGGCTTGTGATTGAACTTTACGATCTTGAGGGTCTTTTCCAATGTAAACTGTTGTGTGATTCTGTGTGTGTTTCCGTTTACAGTGGGTCCTGTTCTTTACTTGGCCTCTAGGTGCTACCATAACACAACAGTTGGTACAGTTTGCATTCTCTGGTATGAGACAAGATTTTCCTGTGCTATTAAAACTGATTAAAGAATACAGCAAGCTGATAAAATGCAGTGTATCTAGAGGCACCTCTGTAAGGGGTCCTGGTTGGTGCACTGATACCTGCAAGTGCAGGGATGTTCAGTTGGTTTTTATAATGTGACATCATGCCTATAGGTGCAAAATGTGATGGAAGCATCTTGTTGTGTTATGTTAATATCTTGTGAAAATGTGTCATATAAAGTGGTCCTGCTGCCAGCCAGGAGCATGTAAAGTGATACTTATAGATATTGGGAAGAGGTGTGTTGGTTTTTGGTTTTTTTTTTTTTTGTGAAGGGTGATGAGCCACTGGTACAGGTTGCCCAGAGAAGTAGTGGACTGTCTATCCTTGAAGATGTTCAAGGCCTTGTTGGATGGGGTTGGAAGATGGATGGATACTGTGGAAGATGTCTCTTCCTATGGCAGGATGCTTGGAACTAGATGATCCTAAGATCCCTTCCAACCCAAACCATTCAGTGATTCCATGGTTGTGTTCTCGAATCAATGGAGAAATGTATAAAGCATTGAGATACATGTAACATTCAAAATCAAGAATTTTATATATAATATTGTAACTTCATCTCTTCTGCAAATTTTCTGTAACTCTTTAATACATTTGCATTTCTCAGCCTCTTCTCCAGTAATGTTGCATCTTCTTGATGGGATTATGTTCTGCAAAATACAATTTTGTCAGGTCACGCAAATGGAGCTGAACAAGACTATGTATGTATAGGACAGTTCCTCAAAGGCAGTTCAATAAGTGGCTTTCCTGTATCCAACTGGCCCCACACTCTGGAAGGGTTTTCCTTCTGAGAAATTTAATGCCCGGTGCTTTTAACCAATGATGTGTATCCTCCTCATTTTGACTATTTCTCAGCATTTTCCTAGTAGCTAAGAAAGAGGTTAGTGTAGTGGTGTACTTCTATATAGAGATCTTTAAGAACCCCTGAGGCATAAGTTTTCAAACATCCTATTCAGTACTAACCTATAGATGTTCTTTAAACATCAGAATAATCTTTTACTCATTCATTTACATGTAGTTCATTGGTTTTTACATTAGCAAAGAATCTTGAGATACCATCATGTATGTTTTTTTCCTTTCTGTGTTTCTGAATCCTGACTTCACTATATTATTCACATTTTAGGATAGATAAATCTGAAACTTTGAAAAAATTATCTCAGGTGATAAAAAGAATGGCGCATAGGAAATTCTGAAAAAATATAGGGAAGTTTTTCGTTGCCTTTTCTCACAATACAAGAATTTGTAGAGAGCTCAGGTTCAAGGATGATACTTGATTTTTAAAATTTTTTTAATGTTCTCCTTCCAAAGGGCAGTATCAGCAGGTAAATATTCCTGATGACCAAGCAGACAAGTTGCTTCTTGCAAGCTGGGGTCTTCCCGAAGCAGTTCTGGAGAAATACCACAGTCTGGGAGTAGTACAGATGTTTGAATGGCAAGCAGAGTGCCTGATGCTGGGACAAGTTCTGGAAGGGAAGAACCTAGTTTACTCAGGTATGTAAACATCTGACAAAACCATTCCTCCCTAACCTTCCCAGTGGCATTTACACAACGTATTGGTGCTGAAGGGTTCTGATCTGACAGATAAATAAGTCAAGATCCTCTTTTTTCTGTGGAGATCCTATTCAGATCTGTCCCATCGATATACCTCCAGCAACTGCTTTATGGTGCATGTTCCTTTGTTTATTTTCTTAAAACTTTAAAACTAACTTAAACAGCTGCTTTTTTTCCCTCCCTTTATTTCCCCAGCTCCCACCAGTGCTGGAAAGACTCTTGTTGCAGAATTGCTTATTTTGAAGCGAGTCCTAGAAACTCGTAAGAAAGCTCTTCTCATCCTTCCCTTTGTCTCTGTGGCCAAGGAAAAAAAACGTTACCTGCAGGTAAGTAGCATTCAAGGAGGAAAAGTTTATGGGTTGTAGTTGTTGGGTCACATTTTTTAAACTGAAGTTTTTGCATGGATTTGAGGAAAAAAAAAATTGCAGAGTTATTTCAGAAGGGATTTGTAGATACTTTTAAATTTGCTTTTGTTCTGAGTTGGAGATAAAAAAAGAAAGCTTTAGCCAAAAAGAGAAACTTGGAAAAATTGTAAGGACTTGATTAAAACATTTTATTTCAGTTTTTAATTTTTAAAACATTGTTACTTGTATTTGTTCACATGTACATACCTTAGAGCAATTTTATAATTAGATATTGTGTCTGAAAAACTATGATGGGAAAATGTTAGCATTATCTGAAAGGGTGAAAGGATATTTTAGCTTTCCTTGAGATGTTCCATCAGAATTTTGTGCCTTTGATTTCCCTTTGACTTTGCTAAAAATTTGTTCTGACAGAATGTGGTTATGTCTTGACTTCTTCACCCCAGCTATTTAAAAACAAAATTACAGTAGGAACAGTCATTTTTTAAAACAAAAATACCTTTTCTTGAAAGACTTTCATATCAAACACTGTTTCCATCAGCTAACATGTCAAAGTAACAGCAATTATGAAAACCAAATATTAAACCAGCAGCATTTTTGTTATGGTTTCTGACATTTAAGACATTTTGGGTTTCAATAAACTGAGATGGTATCTGAACCTTGCAAATTGCTAGGAAATGGTACAAATCTGAGTGCAAAAACTACTTGGCGGTAACTGAAAATGGAGACGTGCTTTTTCTTTAATCTTTTAGAGCTGGAGGATTATTGTTGCTGTGTTCTGCTGCCCCTGGCCTAAGGTTTTTCCGTAGCTGCACAGACTTGAAATAATATGGTGTCCTACCCATGTGGTTCAAACATTTGTACCTTTTATTAATGCAGGGTGTAATGTGCCAAAGCTTTGGCACTGCAGTAATAAGCCGTAGAAGAAAAGGAGTCTTCTCTTGACTTGCAGTAGAAGGTGCAACATCTTTGTGTTTGGAGTCCCATATTTGGCTTTTGCCCAGGATTTCTCAGCATCAGGGCTTCTTTGTGCATAGCCCACTGGTGTTACAAATGTTGCACTGTGGTTTCTCTAACCTTTTTAACAGTACATGTTTTTATACAAAACAGTCCCTATCTCTTACTTAATTATGTACACATTATCCTGCAATGTGTACTGTGTGGCTTCTGCTTTTGAAAAAATAAATGACAGTGTTAAAAAAAAAAAAGTAGCAGTTACTATCTGAGCGATGGCTTTAATCTGATCAGTTGCAATTGTAAATTCTAGACATTGTGGTTGTAGGATGCAGGCTTGTATGTGATTCCGTCGGTCAGAATTCAGAGTTGTAACCTTGATGTGACATTCCATGTCTTTGGAAAACAGACCCTGTTTCAGGAGGTGGATGTGAGAGTTGAAGGCTACATGGGAAGTATGGCTCCTGCTGGACGTTTTGCTGACCTGGATGTCGCCGTCTGCACCATTGAGAAAGCCAACGGTCTCATCAATAAGCTAATAGAAGAAAACAAAATGGACTTGCTGGGTAAGATACTAAGACTTGACCATTGTGAGGTTTATTACACTCTCTGAGTACATGTGAAATTATGACATAGTTTGTATTTGTTTGGTTCTGTATGTGCTAGACCTCTGATTTGGACTGAGAAAGGCAGGTAGGACTATTCTATGTAGCTCAGCAGCTGGCGTGAATAGGCAGAAGCTGCAAGTTTTGGTTTATCAGACATAGATGACAATTCACGTAGTGACCCAGTCTGGAACAGGAGGTATGGGACCTAGGTCCTCTCTGTAAATGTAGGCAATCCCCCCAGCTGATGAAGGTAAAGAATAACACCAGCAACTGATCTAAAAGATATTTATTCTCACAAGCAAAAATTTTGGGAACAGGAGAAATGTCAACTCATCAGGCTCCCAGTAGGAACAACGAGCAGCAGGAAGAAAGAAGGAAAGGAGGAAAATAAGGAGGAAGTAAAACAAAAATAGCAAAGATTCACCACCCTAAGATCCAGTGCTTATAAAGCCCTTCTGAGATGGTGGGCTACTTAGTTAGGGGGTTTTTTTGTGTTTTAAAGAGGGTTGGTTTGATCCTAGGTCTCAAGAGCTAGAGATATGCCAAATCCCTTTGGTCGGAACCTCCACTCCATCCCTACATTTTGTTGTGCTCTCTAAGATGGATGCATCTGGAAAGAGTCATATAAGTATAACCAGCCAACTGATTACAAGATTTGACTTTGAAATGCATCTTCAATACCAATGCCTCTCTAAAGCACGAGGTTTTTCTTTCACCATTTGAAAACACCTATGCTGTAACCCTCCACTTCCATTGTGCCCCAATATGACCATATAACTGGAATAAGGGTAAAAATGTGGTTTTTTTCTTTAATTTATATTCTTATTTCAGTTTAGTTTTTAAATTTTATTTTAAAATCAGTAGGAAATGGACACATTTTCTATTTGGAGATAAACTTTCACAGAAGCTGCAAAATATAGGCATGAGATGAAAGTGGCACTTCTACCTCACCTAAAGCAAGTCTATATGAAGAAACATTTTACCTCATTGTCTCATTAATTCTAAATTTAGACCAGTTTGTAACGAGGGTGTTTTATCTTTTGAGATGAGTTATCGGGAGATGACTGCAATTCTGGCTAGATGCCATCTCAAGCTTGAGCTGTTCCTTTTGTTGCTGTCAACCCCCTACTGATAGGTCTGGAATTTGTTGAGAGAAGCTCAGATCCTCTGTCTGGCAGAGCTTTCTTTGCTGTAAGAAGCAGTTAAAAGCAATTTTATGTGGTAATTATTGTATAATGTATGTCAGTTTTGAACATCCAGGTACACAGGAGAAGATACAATACTCTTGTTGTTCAGCCTCTTGACACTAATGCTAAAGAAACTTTCAGGAAAGTGGATTAGAGAAGAATCTGCTGCCTTCTCAACATGTCAGCTGCGAATGGATTTGTAATGTGCTGCTGTGATACTTGTATCTTTTCTTAGTTTAAACATGAAATTAAAAAATGACTAGCTTAATTGTATTTAAAAAAAAAATCAAATCCTCTTTGCCTGTCATTTAGAACATTTTATTTTAAACAGGATGCGGACATGAAACAGACCAGTTATTCTACAGTAAACATGTGATAGCTCTCAGGTACTTGTTCGTAGGTTTTTTTTCAGCAGCCTTCTAGGGTACACACCTCATTTGCAGACAGAAATAGGAGGCTGAGGCTGCCCTCATTTTCAGTAGCAATGCAGTATGACAAAATTCTGCCCCTGCCTGCACTGGAGCTTGCTGTTGAGTAGAAAATACCATTGCATGCTGGGACCTGTAGTCCTGGCTTGGCAGCAATTCCATTTTAAGATGAGCATAGCTTTGGGAAAAATACTGGTTGCTCAATTGGTCCTGCTGTGTTATGCCGGGGCTGTGTTTGGAATACAGCCTGGGTAGAGGAGAGCCCTATGCATGTGTCATAGCTGAGTCTTACCAGCTTGTAGACTGCCAGGGTAATACAGCACTTGGGTTTAGCGTGAGTTTGAATATTTGTTATAGCTTAGAAGAAACAGAAAGTATAGAAAAAGTGGCTGGTACAACAAATAGCAGCATTCCCTGTGTTTTGGCCAACAGGCACCACTAGTGTTCTGTGCTTCATTCCAGGAAGCAAAATGAGCTGTTGCTTGGTGCAGAAAGTGGAGAGGTAGCTTGTATGAGTTTTACTTTGGTAAATATCTGACTATACTGTCCTATCTCAGCTGCTGGAAAAATTCAGACAGACTGTTGTACAGGGAAGCAGGAAGAAGCATTTTCTGGTAACTGAATAAATATGTATTTGGTGACCAATGAATTACTGTTTTTTACAAGCAAGCAGAAAATAGAGGAACCACAGGAAGACAGTAGCTGAAAGGGTGGGAGTTTGTAAAAGAGGCTGATGAAGCAGTGCAGCATTCTTCTAACTTAAGTGACTTGAATGGGAAGAGGAGAGAAAACAGACGAAGAGAGAAAGAACATATGTAGGAAGGAGAGAAAAAAAATCAGAAGGAAAAATAGCATTGAAACAGATAATATGAGGTCACATTTGCCTTTAAGCTCCTGCTATTTTAGCTGTAACAGAGAGATATTGCATAGCTGCACCACAGAGGAAAAAAAAATCTACTGCAGCAGAACTAATGAAACCTGGTGTCCTCTATGCACTGCTTTTTTTTTTTTTTTTTTTTTTTTTTTTTTTTTTTCCCCCTTCACTTTCCTTTGGCCTCTTCCAAGTCCCTGTGACCCTGTCAACTGTCCAGAAAGGGCACATACTGTTACAAGTTGGGATGCAGGCAGGAGCTGCCCGGGGTGGCTGAGTTGTAGTGGGTTTATGTTTTTTTCCCTAATCTGGTCACTTGTGTCCAGCTGCTGACACTTAGAAAGCTTTTTAGGTGCTATTCTTTTCAGTATTTCTATGCATCTTAGGAATTTCATGGAGGTGGCTAACAGATGAAAAAGTCATTTGCAGGAGTCAGGATGACAGCAGAGCAGTCATGTAAGCAGTTTTTTCATTAGGCAAAGTAGAGCTCATTCAGGTTTGGTTAGCAGAAAAAGATACAGTAGGAAGCAGGCTATGCTAGTGTAATCATATCTGCTTTGGGTTTTTTTTGCTGACATAACTGTATTAGTACAGAATGATGTTTTTACCTAAGACAATGATGATGATAAAGCTTTTGACTAGCTCATTTGAGTGCTGGAAAGTTCCTTTCCAGGTACTGTGAAGCCTGGGGGATTTTGCTTGCCGAGAGGTTACAGTTTAGGTGCTGCAATACTGTTTTGCATGGTGGCCAGGCTAACAACTCAACCTATTGGGTTTTTTTTTAAGCTGATTGTCTGTATGAGGCTGTTGGGAGCGTGAAATATCGTGACATTGGTAGTGATTTGTGTCTCTTAGACAAATCAGTGACACAGAGAAGCCATAGCAGTGTCGAAAAGCACAGATGGATTTGTGAATTTAAATTTCTTTTCATTGTGTGAAATGTGAAAGGATTGAGGCTATCTGTTCCTAGTTTGAAATATTGTCAGAAATAACTCGAGTGCTTCTTTTTATCAGGAGTGGTGGTGGTGGATGAGTTGCACATGCTTGGGGACTCTCATCGAGGATATCTGCTGGAACTCCTTCTGACCAAAGTTAGATATCTTACAGAGAAGATCTCAAAACGGTGGGTAGACTAGGATGTTTGTCTTTTAATGCTAAATTATGGATGACTCTAAATATTTTGTTTTCTGTGTGACTGGAAATTTGGGTTAGCTCAAGGGTTTTTGACAGTGATGACCTAGTCTATTTTGATTATTAAGGTCTCATCATACCACCTCTCAGGGGCCTGCTGTTGTAGTCAAAATCTCTTCCTCATGGTTTACAATTTGTGTGCTACCGTGGGATTTGTTCTCTTGGGAAACGAAATAAGGCTGAAGCTTTCACTTACTTTTTAGCCTGTTTTTGTTTAAACTTTGGATTTCTTATAACACTTTTGATAGCAGTCTTGCCCTGCTTAATTTTCCAGTGTTTCATGAAATTGAGTTTTTATCCTACTGAAATGTTTAGGTATGGTGGAATGGTGAGCATGCTGTTAACTTGTCAATAATGGATTGATCAGAACACTTAAGAGTGTGTGCCAGTAGTTTGTTTAGTTAGCACTGCTCAGGGTGATCTGTGGTTTTGCTTATATCATGTGGTAACCAAATAATTGCATGGTTTCTTGCCTTTAGCACAACTGATTGGACCCTTGGTAACAGATTAAATGTTTCAAAATAGCTTTAGAGGCTTTTAAGAATTCTGTATCTAGATCCTCAACACCTAACTGTCAAGCTGCTCTGAACACAGACTGTTTTTAAGAGCTTTTAAGTGGTTAGCTGGACATCCCACTGAAGTAAAAAACTGTGTCTTTGCCCCAGGAGACTATTCTCTGGTGGTAATTGCTAGTGTGGGTGCCTTTGCTTCTTGGTGAGGTTTTTACAGACCCAGAAAAAATTCTGCAGCACATTTTTCTCTGCCCTAGCCAGTGAGTATTGTGGAGCTGGAATGTTCTTAATCCTTGAAGGTCAAACATTGCTTTAGGGGGAGAAAACTGCAAGCTAGATGGCAGAGGTGTACTAGCAAATGCTTGAAGAGCTTGGATAAAAGAGAGTCTGCCTCCACATCTTTATTTCTGTCAGTGACTGGCCTTTTTAACTCTAGTTTCTGAGTGGTCTTGTTTCCTCTATTTTGTCTTTACCGGGATTACCAGGATCTTCTAAGAAGGTTCAGGCTGTTTCTGAACTCATATTGATTTGTCAGACCTTTTTATTTTTTAAAGTCTCAATTTGTGGCTCAGTGCAATCCAAATTAGTAGTTCTAAATGTAGCCTTAGGAGCATAAAGGACCCCTATTGTGTGGATGTAAAAGCTTGAATTAAAATATACACCTATAGATATCTAAATTAATGGTTTCTGGTTTCAGGTCCGTTAAGAGTCCATTACTTCTCACTGACTACAGTGGAAACTGCTGTTCAGCACTTTGAGAACTGAAGCTGCTTCTTTGCTGAACTAAAGGCTTGGGTTGTCACCTCTAGGGAGACCTTAGTCTAGTATTATTTGTCCTGAAATTGAAACAAATGGAAGTGTTTTAATTAAGGCATTTAAGCTTAGAAAGACTGCAGTGGAGACTGGACCATTCTTTTATTCTCCTTATTTTTGTTAGTGGCGGGGAAATAGTTGATTTATTCAGTTTCTCCAAATATGTGGTCAGTTTATGGCTGTTGTTCACTAAAGAACCTTAAAGATTAGCTTCAAAGTGATAAAGAGTTGAATTATCTTGTTATTAATGCATAACCTGGCATTGTGTTTGCTAAGAGTAGGGCATGGCTTGCTTGTTTCTTTCTCAAAAAGTTGAAAAAAAATACGTTTGAACTTTAGACTCTGGAAGGAAATAAATTGAGTTAGTTTTTCTGAATCCTATTTTCCAGAACAATTACCTGTGTTGTCAGTGACTGTTGTTTTCTTTTAACCCCTTTCAGAGAGGTGAAGATGCCAGGTCCCAGTTTTGATGGGATACAGATAATAGGCATGAGTGCTACCCTCCCTAACTTGGAACTTCTCGCCTCCTGGTTAGATGCAGAGCTGTACTGTACGGATTTTCGACCTGTGCCCCTCAAGGAATGGGTGAAAATTGGCAGCAACATTTATAACTCCTCCATGAATTTAGTGCGAGAATTCCATCCTAAGCTTCAGCTGAAGGTAACAAAACTCTGAGCAGTGGCTTTGGGAGAAGAGCTTTTGTACAGCTGAAGTTAAAAATACAGCTACTGCCATGTCTTTTTTTTTTTTTTTAGTAGATGACATTCATGACTTGATTGTTTATTTCATAGATTACGTGCTGAAATTCAGGATAATTAGTTTTAGTCTTCTACTGATTTAAACACAAAAAAAGCAAGAGAAAACAAACACATTCTGGTGGAGTTCTTGGGGTTTCTTGAATCTAACTTGAAGACAAACTTGGCAGCTATCTTGTCTCGGAGTACTTGACAGGCTATAAAGAACTTGATTCTCCCCTTACCTATCACTCTGTCCTGTGTCCTGGAATCTACTTCACCTTTATAAATGAAGGTAAATATTACCTAGTTAAGTCAAGGAACTTGCAATAATCACTGGGAGAGTGTATTTACATTAAAATGTGGTATTGAAACTGCTTATTTAAACTGTCAAATGTTATAATACTATCAGTGATTAGAAAACAGATGTCCATCCTGATTCTTCTGAATTTGTTCTCAGTATTTAGCACTTTTACACATTTCAAAAGGATATGAAAAGTTAAGAGTAGAGTATTCGAGTGATTTGGAAGAACTAAATTGATAGAAATAGGAAATTTGTCCTTCCTACTTGTAGGCTTCTTTTAGGTGGAGTCTTTGAAGGGTGAACTCTCTTCCCAGTCCTTTCACTTGATCTGTGTAACACTGGTGTAGAGGCTGGACAATAAGAGCTGAATGCCAGCTGTATTTTGGAATATTTTGCACGCAGTTCTCAGTGTTTGCAAGTGTTCTCTTATCAGTAGCATGGTGGCACAGCAATAAAAAAGGATCCTAGAAACAGAAGGAAATGCATGTGACAGGAATACCTATGAGCTTGGTTTTATGTGGTCATATTGAGAAGGTGAGGTTGCATCTCCTTTTTGTGGGTATTTTTTCAAGTAGTTGCTTTGAATAGTTACTAAATCAAGCGAGAAAGAACTAAACTAGGCTCATGACTAAACAACTTAAGAGAGTTGGGTTATTTAATAAGGCTAGATGATCCTCTCGGGTTTGAAATATTCTGAACTGCACCTTCAGACCTCTGTTCTGTGCCACAAACTGGCCCAGAACAGGAACTCAATGCTGTCACCTCTTCTGCTGCATTTGGCTGAATCCTTATTGAGCTCTTGATGTGTAAATACACTTCCTGTCATTGCTACCCTGTTTTCATTTGCATTTTAGTGCTTTTTATTTCTTACTGTACGCCTACCTTTTTTCTTTTCTTTCTTTGGCCTGCTTGCAGGAAGAGAATCTGGCTTAGAAGGATTTTAAAACCAAAAGTCAAGCTGTAAACAGTAGGGTTTTGCATGCATATCTCTGTAAGTATCCGTAGAAACCTTCCACTGTGCCCTGAACACTTGCAGTCTCTGGTCAGCATTGCTTGCTGGGTGGATTTTCTTGGAGATGCTCCGACTACTACATCGCATACTTTTAGCTCAGACATCCTTGTCTTGTTTGGTTACTGTAGAGGGGTGTTTTCCGTCAAGGCTTTTCCTAGTTCTTCCCCACTGCCATGACATGGAGGTTGTAGCGATTTTTTTGTGCACTGTGTAGCCTTCATTCAGAAACAGAGTTAGGAAAGCAAGACATAAAAATCTTAGATTTATTCATGGCTTTTCTTAACAATGTGGTCATAGTAGTGCTTGGACTTCCTAAAGCAAGACAGAAGCTAAGAAAACGGAATTCCATCTCATTTGTTTGCTCCTCTTTCTTACTCGAAGTAGAAGGTTCCTCCTGTACACAGAAGAATGACAGCATTTACAAACCCCATTCAGAGCGAGAGTGCATTGAAAAATATCTTGTCTCGATTCAGGGAGATGAAGACCATGTTGTGAGCCTGTGTTATGAGACTGTTCGTGATGGCCATTCAGTCCTCCTTTTCTGTCCATCCAAGAACTGGTGTGAGAAGTTGGCAGACATCATTGCCAGGGAATTCTGCGGTTTGCAACAGACTGAGAGTAAGAGAAAAGTAGTTAATAGAAGACTTTATTAGTCACAGTGCCTTGAATTAAAATTAATTTTAGTGGAAACTATAAAATTGTTTTCTTTCTCAAGGTTCTGCAAAAAACTCAGCCCTTACCCCAGTGGTTGTGGACAGAGAAGGGATGGATGAGATTCTGGATCAGCTAAAGCGTTCTGTTGCAGGCCTGGACCCTGTGCTTCAACGTACTTTGCCATGGGGTGTGGCATTTCATCATGCAGGTATTCTTGAATGTCTTGGTCTTGTATTCTCTAATGGTCAAGTCGTATGGTTTCCTTTTACTGTAGTTATCAGCAATTTGCCAGCTACTTTTTGAAGCCTTCTGTAGCTTATGACTGAATTAAAAACTTCGACAATCTCACAGTTAGAGGTAAACTTGAAATTCTTTTATTGTGGCTGAAGACTATAATTCACTAATTGTTATGATAAATCTTTCTATTGTGTTGGATAACAACAACATTTTAAATACAATTTAATTTATTTTTGTGAAATGCCTGAAAAATTAGCTGATTCGTAGCCCCAGCATTTTTGAGTTGTCCCTAAAGATACTGGACTATTTCAGAACCATTTTCCTTAACTTCTATTTACTTATTTATTTCAGTATTAAGAAGTGCAACAATGAGAATCAAAGTAAAAGGAGCAGTCTTACCAGGTTTGCTTAAAAGTCATCTCTCCTCAGGTCTTACTTTTGACGAACGGGACATCATTGAAGGAGCCTTTCGCCAGGGTTTGATTAGAGTCCTAGCAGCAACCTCTACACTCTCATCTGGAGTGAACTTGCCTGCACGCCGTGTAATTATACGAACTCCCATGTTTGGTGGCAAGCTGCTAGACATTCTCACTTACAAGCAGATGGCTGGAAGGGCTGGCAGGAAAGGAGTCGACACAGAAGGTAAGTAGAGGCTTTATTAATGTTCTTTAAAAACAGTGTTAACCTGATTAAATCCAGAGCAGTGCTTTGCAATGAGTGACTAATTGTGATGAATTCCTTTGGTATTCAGTATGATTAAGTTAATCAAGATGAATTTGTTTGGTATTAATGGAGTAAGAATTGTAATTCCCAGGGGATCCTTTTCACTGCTTGAGACATACTTTGGTGTTTATGTGGCAGTTACTTCAGGAAGAGGCTGTTTTCTCCTTTGAATTCTTGTTAGCTTCTAAGACTCTGTTTTTCATTTGCCTTAATTCCATGATCCATGGTTAGTTTATGAAAGTGTCTACAGTTTCAGTGAGGAAACTTGCAGTAAACTCTCATTGGGCAGGCCTAAAATGTAAGAAAAACATTTCAAGTCTGCAGTCATAGTTTGACAAAGTTCTTCTGTTGTCTGAAATTCTGATTTGGATTTATTAAACTTCCACTAAACTTACCTATAACTTTTATTGATCTTGAAAGCAGTAATGTGACAGAGAACCAGGGAAATATGAACAATAGTTCATAGATAACATAGTGTCTTCATGATTGATGTTCGGCAAAATAACCCTGCCTGTTACTTTAATTTGAATTAGAAATGTATCTTCACGGATGATAGTTGGAAAAAATGCATTACACAAGTCCAAAACCAGTAGAAAATAAGAAGCTCATCAAAAGCAGGAGGTGGGATTTGCCCTTCTGATGGTTTGATTGGTGCTTGCTGGAACCTTTTGTAAGCAGACTGTTCTTACATTTAACTTTCTATTTTTGTAAGAGTAGCATGGCAACAGAGCATTTTGTGACCTATATCTCTGTAAGCTATCCCTATGTGCTAAAGAAAAGGGCAGCTGTATGCTGTATTTTGAAATCTTCCAGACTGCCATTTGAGTGTAGCTGGCAGGTGTAAAATGACATTATTCCTTGAAGTTTCTTTTTTCCTCCCTTCACGTTACAATAATTAATAGCCTTTTTTGACAGTTCTGATGTGACTGTGTCTTGCACAGTAAGCAGTTGATTTTATGCTGATGAACTTCGTGAATGTGCCGTTTTTTCCACTCTGCAGTCTTTTGGATGAGCACATAAAGCTACATTACCAGCTGCTACTCTTTCACAGAGTAGGGAGACTGGAGGACAGCTGGAAAAAATGCCTTAGGTGGATACAAAATTCAGCTGGTAGACAGAAGATATATTCTGTTAGATTGAGTTCCTCCTCCCCTCCCAAATTGTTATGTTGGATTGTTTCAGGTTTTGATTTTTTGAAATTTTTTTTTTTTTAAATTTGATAGAAATTTAAAAACATAATTTTAGAAAATTTGATTACTTTTACATTCACCAAGACTATCATGTTCCAAAATAGAACAGGTAAAAAGAGGGGCTTTTCTTGGTTTTAATGGAGTTTTATGCCTATTTAGCCAGTCTGGTGTTTCTCTAGTCTAATGCTAACGTAGACTTGTCATCTGAAATATTCAATAAGGGATATGAGAACAGCATAGTTCCTTTATTTTTTTAAAAATAAAAAAATACTGTTTAGTAAGTGACTGTTCTTGGCTTTAAGTTGTCAGTGACATCTTGGGAAAAGGTTTCCACTAAGTCTTGGATGGCTCTCGGATAACGCAGAGGCAAGTGGATACTCATCTTCTGTTTGACTTTTCAATGTGTTAAATCTAAGTTTTCAGAGGCAATTGTTGGTCACATCTGTACCCAAATATGAAAGAAGTGACAATTCATTATTGCTAAAATCAAGCTAAGCTTTGCTTTCACGAATTGTTATTTTTATTTTTATAAAATAAAAATGGCTCTGAGACGTTTTTTTGTCTCCCACAGAATTTCAGTAGTTAGAGATTAACTTCACAATGTCTGACAGAGAATTTTAAGGCAAGGTATGTTTAGGTGTAATTTTTGTGGAAACCTATCAGAATACTTAAGATTTTATGTGTGTGTTTGTGTGTGTATGTATGTATATGAAAGTTCAGAGAATGCACAGTTGCTTAGATCAGTAACTTTAAATTTCTGAATTACTTTCGTATCTGTGTTATTTCGGGAGTGGAAGCTGTTTGACTTGACAGGAACTATCAAATGTGCTGTGCAACTTTTATGTTTTCTTCTTGTTTTTGAGAATCTTTTCTGTTTAATAACATAGTCCAGAAGAAAAATTGATGCCACTGTATGTTATAGTCCTAGTCAATTCCAGAACAAGAAGTGAGAGTGGTTCAGCAGCAAAGCAGAGAGGCTACGAAAGCTTCTTAGCTGACTTGGTGAGACCCTGACCTACCTAATGTCACCGTGAAGTTTACTCTGCTTTTAGCTCTTAAGTATTATGCATCCGTGGAGTTCTTGCATAGCAATAGATATACATTATTTAAGATTGTAAAGGATTTTTTCTGTTTTTTTAAAATTCAGGTTTTTAAAAAATACTTAGTTTTCTAGGTATTCCAAAAATATGTCCTTGATGAGCTGGATGTAGCTGTTACAGTGCTAAGATGCAATACTAGGGCCACTAATATTTTGCTTGTTTGTTTGTTTTCTTTTCCTATAGGTGAGAGCATTTTAGTTTGCAAGCCTTCAGAAAGATCAAAAGGAACTGCTCTACTTCAAGGAACTCTCAAGCCTGTTTGCAGTTGTTTGCATAGAAGAGAAGGGGAAGGTGTGGCTTCTAGCATGAAGAGAGCAATACTTGAGGTACAGGACATACCTGGAGAGGGATTAGAGCTGTGCTTGCACTCTGGTAATTGTCGGATGGTTTCTCTTGTGACACCGTCAGATAATTGCCGTGCACTTTCTTTTTCTTCTGTTTCCTCCCTTGCCAACCCAAGCGTCTTCAGAGGAAATTCACTTGAGTCTGCCACCTTGCTTCAGTATTCAGCATTTTGTTTCTTATGTTTCAGTCTCTGCTTAGGAAGTGAGCACACTCAAACAAGGGTTACTAACTTTGCTTTTATATTTAGATATACTCAAACTGCAGGCAGAAATAAGTGTGATTCTCAAAGTTCATATGTGACCTGACAGTCGTAACTGGGAGGTGCTTGTAAATTACTGATTTCGGAGGCTTTGTAGACTGAATTGGGCCACAATGACATTGATAGAACCTTTCAGGGTCCTGTATTTCCCTCTTTAACATATATACCTCTTCTGCACAGAAATTATTAGAATTTTGTAAACTACATTTAACATTTAGCTCCATCTTACCTACTCTCCTCTGTAGAGCTCCTACAGGAGTAAAAAGGACCAAAAGGGTGTTATTCCACCTAGGTGTGCTTATCTCTTTTTCCAAACTAGCTTTTGGGTTCGATCTGAGCTTAGACTATTTAGTTACGGTTTATTTCCTGTGCTACTGCTGCTGTTTTGTGAAAGCTGCTGTGGTACGTAGAACTGGTTGTGATTCCATAGATTTTGAATTTTTAGCAGTGGAATAGAATTTCTAAATGCATTTTTTTACGTAAGAGCTGTCTAAAAGGTGAGGGTTCCTTTCTGGTGGTGTTGCTTCAGAACATGAAAAAAAAATCCTTTGAAACCGTGAAAGACAGTTTTGGATTAAATACCTTGTTATCTCAGGGAAGACACATGCATGGAAATGACTCACAGGGAAAAAACAGTTACATGAAAAACAAAGTGAAAACAAAATCTGAGGGAAAAAAAAATTGCAGTCAATCAGGAAAATAATAGTGGGGTATAACATTCACGTTTATTAAGAAAAAAACTCAAGTATGCTGGAAAACCTTATGAGAACTCCTGTTTCCTGGCTTGCTTTTTGTCTTCAGAAAATTGCAGTTTGTGTTCTAACTATTTGAAAGCATTTCATGATGTTGGCTAAGCATAATTCCTCGGACCTGTCTCAGATATGAATTGCTACTATGCATATGTCCTCTATCAAAATAAGACTTAAAATTCATCCTTCGTCATAGCTTAGTCCTTTTACTTCTTAAGGTGTCTAACTTCTTGCAAATAAAAGACCTTAAAGGTTAGCAGTTGCTTTGCCTCATGTTCCCTTCTCATATTTGTTCTTTAAAACTTATGTATCTGTTAGATCAATCATTGTTAATTCTCTGATCTGTTGTTCCATTGTACTGTTTCTCTGGCAATATGAACTAAGTCATTTTCTTCAACAGATCATAGTAGGGGGAGTGGCAAACACTCCAGATGATGTGCAGACCTACGCTTCTTGCACTCTTCTTGCATCCAGCTTGAAGGAAGGCAAGTTGGGAGGAGAGAAAGCACAAGACAAAGTACAGACTGGACCTATTGAGGCTTGTGTGGCATGGTTACTGGAAAATGAATTCATTCAGGTTCTGGACTCTGGCAGTGATGTGAAAGGTAATGTTGGTGTTCTTCCCAGTGATTACAGTCAACAGTTTTGAGTCGGTAAATCTTCTGCAGCTGGGTAGATGTTCAGTGTAACTTTATAATGAGGACTTCTGTGCATTTTTGTTTTTATTTTAAAAAATCATGCAAGTCAAGATTTTTTTAGCTTTCTAGAGGGTGTCTTTATACTTACTGTAACATTTTTGCATGGATGTGATCTTGGAAGACATCTCTCTGCACATCACCTCTGAGACTGATGTATCCTAGTCTACAATTCCCCAAAATATTTTTAGATAAGACATACTTTTACCACAGGGTTTGCGCATAAAACCTGTAGACTGGTTTCTGTCTGTCTGAAGAAGAGCCGGTACATTCTAAGAGACTGAAAGTCTTTTCCACAGCTGCTAAGTTGTACTTTTTCTTGATCTTGACTGTTTTCTTAAAATGGCTAAGGATCAGACTCTTACAGTAATAGTAAGAATCCCTACTATGTGTTAATTTATATTTCTTTCTTAAGAAAAGGTGATAAGAAATATTTGGTGTTCCGAAAAAAGAATACTCCTAGGCACGATGGCAGGCTCTATTGTTTTGTGTTCTAGTCTGAGTAGGTAGAGGCATCCAAGCTTGTGATCTGTCCTCTGAAAAAGGCTGATTGAGACTTAGGCAAGTCTAAACCTTTTATTGTTTCTGTTTGCCTGTCTTCAGAATGGAGCAATATGCTGTTTTTTCTTGCACAAGTAGTTGGGAGAAGTTAGTAGAATTGATGCTTGTAAAATACATTGCAACTTGAAAATAATATGTAAACTGCACTGAAATATTTCTCCAAGTCATTTTGGTTTTTTGTTTGTTTGTTTTTTAAACAGCAAAAGTTTATCATCCAACACATCTTGGCTCAGCTACTCTTTCCTCTTCTCTTTCACCAACTGAAGCCATGGAAATCTTTGCTGACCTGCAACGAGCTATGAAGAGCTTTGTTCTGGAGAATGATTTGCATATTGTTTATTTGGTAGGTTCCTCATTCTGTGTTTTGTATTTTGTACTGCCGAAAATAAGGACAATAGAGAAAGTGCAATGCAGAGCTCTTGAAGGCTCCATGAACCTAGTTTTTCTTTCTTGTGCTTTGCTTAGCTCATTCACAAAGACAAGTTTCTAAATTGAATGTTCTTCAGAACTAGTATGATCCTGTGGTGTCTGTTGTGTAGGTAGGTAAGTGCTGCTTGTCCGTCCAGGCCCATTGTTGTGACTCCTGACTTTGAAATCTTTCAGAACTTTTGAAGTTTTGGTTTGAGTGTATGATAATGGTAATTTTTCAGAGACGTTTGAAGTTGATCAAACAAATAGGTTTTGCTGTGTGTTTGGGATCAGCAAGCTGCATCTCAGATAATTTTTGGAGACTCGGAAAACTTCTGGCATTTCAGCATCTGTTTTGTGCACAAAAGTCCTCAGAGAACTACAGTGTTTCTTCCTGTGGGTGGGCCTTTCTTCAGTTCAATAACAGTGTAATTCACTTCTGATTGAGATTATTTGTCTGATGATGCTGCCAGGGCTAAATGAAGGAGCACGATAAGTGGTTGGTTTTTTTTTTTCTTCTGGCGTAGTCCAGCACAATTACAGGCTGGACAGAGACAGGACTGAGAGCAGCCCTGAAGAGAAGGACTTGGGGGTGTTGGATGAAAAACTAAATAGAAGCCAGCAATGTGTACTTGCAGCCTAGAAAGCCGACCATAGCGTGGGCTGCAGCAAAAGAAGTGTGGCCAGCAGGGTGAGGGATGGGATTCTGCCCCTCCATTCCTTTCTTGTGAGACCTCCTCTGGAGTATTGTGTCCAGTTCTGGAATCCTCAACATGAAATTGATATGGAGCGTTGGAATGGGTCCAGAGGAGGCCACAAGGATGATCAGAGGACTGGAGCACCTCTGCTATGAGGACAGTCTGAGAGAGCTGGGGTTGTTCCGCCTGGAGAAGAGAAAGCTTAAGGGAGACATTATAGCAGTCTTCCACTACTTAAAGGGTGCTCCAGGAAAACTGAGGAGGGGCTCTTTATCTGGAGTGCTGAGGTAGGATGAAGGGTAATGGTTTTAAACTGAGAGAGGGGAGATTTAGATTAGGTATTAAGAAGAAATGTTTTCCTGTGAGGGTGGTGAGGCACTGGCACCAGTTGCCCAGGGAAGCTGTGTCTGCCCCATCCCTGGAGGTGTTCAAGGCCTGGTTGGATGAAGCTTTGAGCAACCTGATCCAGTGGAAAGTGTCCCTACCCATGCCAGAGGGGTTGGAACTGGGTGATCTTTAATGACTCTTCCAGCTCAAACCATTCTGTGATTTTGAAGGGAGAGTGTCCCAAATTTTGTCAAGATATATGTGCATGTACATATAAAAGCTAAGCGATGCTATTTAAGACCTTTGGAGAATAAGCCATGAACTTAGGAAGTATTAAGTGTGTTCTCTTTACCAGGCTGCAGAATCAAAGGCAAAATTTGCACGTCTTGCCTGAAAAAAAATTAGTCTCCAAGGAGAATGTGTTTGTTGGTTACAGAATTGTTCAGCTAGGGGACTGGGAGACGAGACATTAAGAGTGTTTGTCTCTGCTTGCTGTGTTCATTAGCCTGTTTGTTAGCTGATACGTACAGATTTTTTTTTGATCTACTAGTGTCCCATAGATACCCATAGCTCTGTTTTAGAGGACCACATTATGTTTTGTTCTGTTTCTGCTCGGTGGACTGTTTTGTGTTGTGCACCAGTGATTTTTTTCCCTGTTTGCAGCTCCAAAACAAAAAAAGGGATGAATTTCATTTGTGTTCTGAGGTAGAGACAGTGATGGCAGTATATTTCTTTTACTCTGTACATTTTAATTGCAGCAGCTTGCTTATAATGATAATTTAAATCAAATATACCGTTGAACAAAATGTTCTTGAGAGATTTTTCCATTAAGCTAGCCTAAAAAACTTTGGAAGGTTTGTGTGGTTTTGACGGCTTTTTATTTTCTTACAAGAATTGTTCTCCTTGTGTTCCTTATGGGCTACAGCAAAATCATCTGCTAAAATGATATTTTATTTTCTTAGGCGTGAATCTTTTACTTGTATGAATATAAGACTGAATTCCAAGACCTTGTATTTTAGGAAAGTTGATTAAAAGAAGTAAATATTTGCTAGGCTAGGAAAAGAGTTTTCTTTACTGAATCAAAGCAAAACAAAGACAAATGACAATCCCCCACCTTAATAACTCTAGTTCCTAGCAAATGAAGAGTCATTGATGATTTACAACTACACAGGCATCTGGTATTGTGTGTTGTGTTAGTATTACTGTTAGCTTTTTCAAAATAATCAATTGATTGTATATTGATACAGATAAGAAGACATTTTGTCTCCTCATGCTGAAACTGACTCTGTGTGGACTGAATGGTAACAGAATTGTTTTTCTGTCTAAAAGTTTGTGAATGCTGTGGATGGCCTTTGTGTTAGTATTAATAAAAGCTGAGATTTCTTGTACTCCAGACAGATGAAAGCTTCAGCAAATTTTGGCAAAATCCGTGTTCCCTCCTGCTTTATTAGATGCTATGGCAAGTGGTTTGTGTGGTTGCTAGTGGTTTTAGGAGGTTGGTAGATATCTGTTAGTTTTGTTAAAAAAGGGTGTTTTGGTTTGTTAAAAGAGAATAAAGATATGGCTTAAAAATATTCTAGTGGCTTGGATTTAAGGAGTAATATGACAGAGATTCCAAATTGTTTTATCATTAGCGTCCCCATGAGTCAGATCTCATCAGGACAAATATTTTAAAAACTAGCTTAGAAGAGCCTTTTACTTTCTTCATGGTATATGGTTATGACTCAGTGTCACTGAGTAGGATGTTTCAACCACATTCCCTAGGCTGCATTTTTATTTACCCAGAGCTCTGTTTTATTTGTTTCTCTGAAATAGTTTTTTTGCATTGTCTTATTTTCTTTAGATCACTCCAGTCTATGAAGAGTGGACCACAATTGATTGGTACCAGTTCTTCTGCTTATGGGAGAAACTCCCTGCCTCAATGAAACGTGTGGCTGAGCTTGTGGGGATTGAAGAAGGCTTTCTGGCTCGATCTGTAAAGGGCAAAATCACAGCTAAAACAGAGAAACAGCATAGGCAAATGGCCATCCACAAAAGGTAGCCATAACTGTGTATGAATATGCAAAAACTAGAGGCTGTAATGTGTGGAGTGGACAGTCTCTATGTCTGTTTTCAGGAAATGTCTGTCTTACTGAGTGAGCTGGTAGCTTGGAGAATGTGGATCTGGTTTGCTCTGGACTGAGAGCACTGCTGGCACAAGATGTTTGTGCTGATGTTTTTGGAAGCCATCTTCTCCATTTCTTTTGTTAGCTACGCTCTAGTCCCATTCTGTCCTAGGCTATCATGGTGCGTTTTACCACGTACGCTAATGTATCCTGGTTGATGATTTTATTTCCATGTATACTTCTTCTGTAGGTTTTTCACCAGCCTGGCCCTTCTGGATTTAATCAGTGAGGTTCCCCTAAAGGATATGACCAAGAAATATGGCTGTAGTCGTGGCCAGCTTCAATCCTTGCAGCAATCTGCTGCCACCTATGCGGGTGAGTTGTCTTCGCAAAGTACTCCAGGATTTTTAGGCTAGTCTGTTTTCTTTCCTTCCAGACAAGGGGATAAGATAGCCACAGTGTATCTTTGAGATGGAACCACAGACTGTGCTGTGGGAAGGAGGCCAACTGAGTGGGAACAAGCAGTGCTGTAGCAGGCTGAGGTCTTTGGAAATCATCTGTGTACCATGCAGGAACGTAGTCTGATCAATACTACTTATGGAAATTAAGTATGAGTCCATTCTGAAGTTTTGGTCTAGCATGAAAAAGTACCTTTCAGCATGGGTAAAGTTTGGGGTCCCTAAGACTTAGCATGGCTTTATCCTAGTTGCAAAGTTAGTTGGCCAGAAAGTCTAAGCTTATAGTTTTGAAAACAGAGTAAGTAGTTTCTGGGTCATTTTTCACCAGGTAATAGGAGGTCAGAAAGCTGTCACCTTTAATTTTACTTCCTTAAGAAGGCTCTGTAGGAGTAGAAGTAACAGCCCACCATGTGACTGAGCTACCATTTTTTTTACTATTGCCTAAGTCTTCCATTACTCCGTAAGTGGGTCTTCAATTCTTAAGACAGTTTTAGCTCAACTTGCAAAACTATATGTGTGGGTTGCAGCATGAGTCAAAGACCCAAAATGAAAAGGTCACGCCAACTGATGCACAGTAGTTTAAATTAGTCCTGGTAATATAAATAACTTTTTGCTGTAGCAGTTTCATAGTTCTCTATTCCCAGTGTTAATAATTTTCACAAAAGTAATTTGGGAAGTAAAATGAACTGTTGACATGACATATAGTTAAGAAATAGGATAAAAGTTGTGTTCTATAGTCACTGTAAAAATAGCAAGGGATGCCATGTCTTTCAGTTAATTTTTATACTCTGTAGATGCAACCTGTATGTAAGAAACTCTGTTTTCCCTCCTCTTTTCCTCTTCCCACATGCTGGGGAGTGCAGTTGTAAGCTTAATCGTAGACTTTGCTACCTCTTATGATGCTTTCAATAACTCCAGTTCTGCAGGCCAAGTTGTGTTCTTACAGACATCAGTGCTGACTTTCCTCAAAGATTTGTGGCTTCTCTTGTGACCTCTCATCACTGCTTTTTCTGTCTTCATTGTTTTTGGTTCGTAGCAATCCTGTTACAGGATTAAGTGCTTCACACTTTTGAGATTAGGCCCTTTTCTAAATGACACTGCTTTTTCATTTCTACCTCACTGATAAACTAGTTAATTCTAGATTAGAGTTCTTAGACTAGGAGCTGTTCTGAAAGTTATAATAAACATGAGTTTGTTTCTGTATGTTGTAGGAAGTTGAGAAATGTAAAGTGATTGTCTCTTCAGGTGGCAGGGGTGTGGAAATAAATCCAATTTAGTAGAACTGGAGCTGAAGTTAAGACATCAATGTACCTTTTGTGTTTCAGGAATGGTAACTGTTTTCTGTAATCGACTGGGCTGGCATAATATGGAGCTGTTGCTCTCTCAGTTCCAGAGCCGCCTCACTTTTGGAGTTCACAGGGAGCTTTGTGACCTGGTACGAGTGTCTCTGCTGAATGCACAGCGTGCTAGGGCCCTTTACAGTGCTGGCTTTGTCACAGTGGCTGACCTTGCTAAAGCCAGTCCTGATGATGTGGCTACTGCCTTGAAGAATTCTGTACCATTCAAAAGGTGAGAAGTTGGAAGTCTAGAAGTCATGTAAAGTAGTTTGTCTGAAAGATGAAGGATTACAGGATGAAACCTGTAATTGAATATGGCAGTCTTTTGGGACTTGGTGCCAAATGCTATTTAGAAATAGCTTGTAACTCTCCATGACTGATCACAGTCATTGCACGATTATTCTGAAATTAATAGAAGCATCTTTTATGTGCAGCATAAGTTTTTGGGACATAAATTTTATATTCTTCCTCTTTGCAGTGTACTATTTAGTCTTGGGTGAATTGTCAGTGCTATCTGGCAACATTTTGTGGCTCTAAGAGGCAGGTCCACCACATGATCAAATAAAATGATGATTTATTACTGTGCATCATTTGAGATTCTCTTGTGATTTTCCTGTTAGTACAGTGACAAACTTCCTTAGTCAAGTACCTGTTGGCCTGTGCCATGGCACCTCTCTGGTTCATGTTCTGAAGTTTCTTTTGAAAGCAGTGAGTGGAGGAGGATTAATTCAGACCTCGATATTCCCCTTGTAGGGAGTTAGGACTCATCTAGGGTACAGGTTTTGAACACAGGAACCTGAGAATGTTTGTGGGCTATGCATTCAGTAATACCTTTCATTGCCATAAATTCATGTATAGAAAATCAAAATAGATATTTCCAATTAAGTTAATTATTTTGAATATTGCGCTTCTGTGAAATTAGGAAGCTTTGAAGCTAATTGAAATGGGAGCAGAGTAGAATAGTGCTAGCTCCTTGTGTTGCTTGTTATTTTCTGCATGAGTTTACTTTTGTCTGTGACCTTTCTCCGTAGTGTTCGTAGGGCTGTGGATGAAGATGAAGAATCAGCAGAAGAGCGTCGAACTGTGCGCTGCATCTGGATGGCTGGAATGAAAGGTTTAACTGAAAAAGAAGCAGCTTCCTTCATTGTGGAGGAAGCCAGGGGGCTTCTCCAGCAGGATTTGGCACTGATGGGAGTGCAGTGGAACCCAGAGTCTTTTCTTGAGTCTGATACGTCTTCTGTGATCACCAGTGAGTCAGATCTGGAAGACAGACTACATAGATCAAATGGAGACCTGTCTTCTAGGGACTTAAACAAAAATGGGTGCAGAGTTCAATGGTGTAGTGGCCTTGGTTCTCAGACTGGAAAATTGGCAAATTACAAAACAGGAAATAAAAGGCGACTAAGCAGTAGTACAGAAAACTCCGGATTTGAGAGTGAAGTCCCAGGTGAGAGACAGACTCGAGCAGAAGGCGGCAATGGTGATATTGTGTACAGTGCTAGAAAACGGCCAAATATACACAGAGATAATAAAAACACAGAAGAAATTTCTCTGGTCAAAACCAAGACGGACTCCAGGAGAGTGATTCCAGAACTCCCTGTTGAACAAGGGAAAACACCAACGTTGAGGATAAAGTCTTCAACGTCTAGATTGATAAAAAGTATGGACATGCGTCTAAAACGGACTAGAAACAAAAGCACAACTTCAAAACTGCAGAGGTCACTTCTTGAAGATTCAAATATGCTTAGCATAGACATGCAAAAGTCCCGTGCTTTCCACCCCACAGTCTCTAAAGCTAATGTTTTTCCAGACCACAATATTAATGAATTTATGGAAGCAAAGTCTTCAACACATACAGTTTCAAATTCTGTACAGGTAGGGGAACTTAATCTTGGGAGGACAGATAAAGTAGAAGGATTATTTGCAGAGCCTACCCCCACTAATGAAGGCACAACTAAGGGGAAAGCATGCTTTCAGGCACCTGTTACAGTGCAGGGAACTCTACACATCAATGTGGAGACACATAATACTGTAGAAAGTCTTGTGATACCTTCTAGTGCTAGGACACAGAGGAATGAAACTACTGATGATAAGCAGAATAAAATTAATAAAATGCAAACAGAGGGAAGCTGTGCTGAGGTCATGACTGGTAAGCAGCACGTAGCTGTGGATACAGATCACCGTAATGTAAGTGCTATCTGCTCTGGAAATGGACATGTCCGTAGTGGCAGCAGGATATGGAAGCATGTGCATTTTTGTCCCAGTGAGGATAAATCTTACCATAATCAGGTTCAGAATGGTGGCAAAAATGGGAGTGCAGAGCCCAATGGGATATTGTTACAAGCTGGAGCACTGCAGAAAGCCAACAGTCATCCTAAGGATTTTCTGAAAGATTCTCTAATAAAATCCTTAAGTGTTTGCAATGCAGGTGGTATTCGGAATGGTCCATTCTCTGGTCTGTTTTATGACTCTAGAGACTTTGAAGACAGCTTCAAGTTGGATACTCAAACTGAGATGGTAATAAAACAGGATGTAGAAACTGGAATCGCAGGACAGCAGAGGATACAAGGTTCAGAGCTGACAGCGATACCACAGCAGGAAATCTCCAAGAAACTAAGCATTTCATGTACTGAGAAAGCTACCGGTGAAAAGTTGGCTGCAAAAGTTAAAAATCTGGGCTTATCAAATCTTACTACAACGAATAACATTACAAAAAACACAGCTCAGCACTGCAGTAATGAAGTTTTGGAGTCTGGAGGCCTTAATTTACAGCCCGGAATGAAGGAAGTAGAATCTGCACCTTGCCTTAAAGAAAGTGATTTCTCAGTGACTGACTCCCAACTACACAGTTTTCTACAAGATTACCAGACCCAACATTCGGTGAAAGGGGAGAATGTGTCTAAAGACCTTAATAAAGCAACCTCCCCATTTGATGGGGAGCACATTGTACAAGTAGAGTGCCACCCTGTCCCTGAAACAAGCCTGAATATGAGTGATAGCTTGCTATTTGATGATAGCTTCAGTAATGTAAATGACCTTTCAGCTCTTCATGTCATGGAAGCTGACAGAAAGGAACCTGTGGAGAAAATTTCTACAGAAGGTCTTCTGCAGAACCTGAGGCCTGTTCAGAATAAATTTGATGTTAGTGTCAATCAGAAAGACCATGAGGACCGTGCACAGCATAACAATATGTCTGTGGAATTCTCTGGTGTAATAGCTGAAGTTTTAGATCATGCAAACTCCCCATCTTTTCTTGAAGATCTTCCTTCGACGTTTCATGGTCAGTCAGGATTAAGAAAGCCAGTGGTTTGTAACAATGACTCCAGACCAAAGGATTTAGTGAGAGATCAAGGTGAAAAGCTCCAGAGAAGCCAGCAAGATTTAGAAAAGAAGATCCATCCAGTGTGGTGGACTGACGACTCATTTGAAATAAGCCCAGGATTGCAGGATGTATTAGACAAATGGCCTAGTCCCTTAGGCACTGAACCAGTTCCAGTAACTTCCTGTTTGAAAGAGAAGTTAGTTGCTCCTATCACTAATAGAGAGTCAGATCCTGGTTTTGAATCTGACTTGGGTCAGGCAGAGCCTTTGCCCACTTGCCAGGATTTAAAAAGCTATTTAAAGGTTAAAAAAACCAAAATGGGAGACTTAGAACTTCAGAAAACAGACTGCACTACACTTTTACTCAGGGGAACCAACAGGACATCCTGCCTTCCACCAGAGGGTAATAATAATGTGTTTATTCCTCCAACACCTCCAAAACAGCTTTTCCCAAAGAGTTCTGTTTCTCTCTCTGTGAAGTCTGGAAGGAAGAAACAAGTTGCCTGCATGGATGAAGGGCAACTGACTGAGCCACAGCATAATAGCAAGGACAATGCACTCCAGGTCAGTCTTGGGGTTGTAGATCCAACGGAGACTGATGAGATAAAAGATGATTCTATTATAGACCAAGGCTTTTCACTGCAGCTATCCCAGGATGTTTTCCCATCTGCTCCCTTAAGTCCTGAAAATTTTACTATTATTGATGTAGCAAGCAACAAAACACTTTTCCAGACTTTTGTTGCAGAATGGAAGGAGAAAAGCAGATACTCTATCTCAGTGGCATGTGAAAGAACAAAATGTCTTTTGTCTCCCCAATCAACAATCGGTGGGAAGTTCAAAAAAGGTCAGTTCCATGTTCTGGCACATTATTTTGTGAACAGCAGGGTGTCATCTTCAGCTTAAAGCAGAAGCAGAGAAGGAAAGGATTTCCAAAAAAGGAGAAGAATTATTAATACCAATTGTGCATTGTCAGTCTCAGTAGGGCAAAGAAGCCGAGTGGTAGTAGAGGATTGGTGTCAGGCATTTCATTGCTAGGTCTTTGTTGATAGTAATGAAGTGTTAGCAGCTTGTTTACATTTGAGAACATCTGAATATTTTTAATGTTTCACTTTGTATCTATTTTGAAACAGATCTGTGTTGTACAGTCCCTTTATAATCTATCTTTCCTTGTTTTAGTATATTTTAAAACATATTTAACAGGAAACTGCAGATTTTTCAGGTTCTTCACTACATGGTGTTACTTTTGGGATTGCCTCTGAACCATGGTTAAATATTTTCAAGTTTGTAAAAAGGAAACTTGGTTTGATATGTGCATGTGCAAAAATCCACATCAGTCTCTGGATTATTGCAATATTGCTTCTTTTTTTTCCTTACAGAATTATTAATGTGCTGCCATTTGGTGCTGCTGCTGTATAAACATGCCCTTCCTTTAAAATAACAAGATTAACCAGAGTTAGATTCTATGCTGTCATATTACCATAACAACAGCAGCAAAATTTCTTAACTATCAAAATATATTTTTGACAGACAAATGTGAAATGTTTTGCAGAGTGAAAGGAAGGAATACATTTCTGTCTCAGCTCTTGAAGAGATTGTTAGGAAAATTTGCAGGAATCTTATATGGATGATTGTTTCTGTTAAGATGAGATTTTCCTATTCTAAACATTCACCCCTTGCCAAAGAAAGACAGATTTCCCTCCCCTCCCAGGTAAAAATGAAGGTATATATTCAATTTTAAGAAATGTGGGCTCAACTACATTTACATTTTCAGGTTCCGAACTTATCTGTATTTATGGATGCCATTTTATAATTGTAACATAAAAATTATTCCTTTAGTGAGTTCTCCTCAGCAGATGCAAGTTAAACATGATGGATTTCCTGTCCAAGGCTGTGCAGACATTTTGGTAGTTGGCCTGGCAGTATGTTGGGGTGGAAAAGATGCCTACTATATCTCCTTGCAGCAGACACAAGACCAGACTGGTAAGTGGGTGGGCAGGCTGTGCTGTGTTACATGACACTGCATCTGAGAAAGTACCTACAGCAGATAGGTTCTTGGGAGTGTTTAGAGTATTCCAAACCCAGCTCAGTTGGGTGATGGAGTAATTTAGCTACATTATTCAGCACGCTTGAACATACTACTATCGATACATCTGTGCAGCTATATAAGGCCAGGTAATTGGCTCAAGCACGGGACTGTTGAGCTTGCATATGGCTAAAAGGCTATCTAACTCCCATGTTCTCTTTAGCTTACTTGCTTTTCTTTTTCAACCTCTTCCAATTTTTGCTTTCCAGAACATATTTGACACCAGAATGCTGAACAAAACCCAGTCTGTGGTACATGGGCTCGTGACTAGGGTTTCATTTCTGGCTATTCATTGTTTAGTAGTACAGGCACGGCATATTGCTTCTGAGAGCCATGTCTGGTTTGATAAAATATGTAATGTCGATAGACGTATTGTTACTCGTTCACAGTCCAACTGTAGTTTTTGTTGTTTAGATGATTGCATTCAAGATTTTTCTCTTGCCTTTCTTATCACACAGTGAGTAGAAAGATGACTTTTTGTGTGTATTTCCTGCCTTAGAAATGAGCATGAGTTGGGCACCACCACCTTTGGACAAAAATCTACCTGTATCAGAGAGACTGCACCAACTGCAGCTGTACCTGCAGAAGAAGCCTGAGCAGGAGCGCTCACTTGTCATGTATAATTTCATCCAGCACTACAAGACTCTGGTGATGGCTTGTGGCATCTCCTTGGAAGGAAATTTTGAAGACCCAAAGGTCTGTAGGATTAAGAAATTTAGCATGGATAAAACAACTGGTTTAAATATACCAATGGAAAGACATGAGTACCTTCTGGTATTTTTGTTTTGTTATTTAGATTTGAATAGGCACACCTGTTGGGGATGATTAGTGTAATTTTCTTCCAGTGGGAAATTTAGAACAGTATTTAGAGGAGATTTCTTTTTCTATTTCTTCTGTGTTCCTGGTGCCTGCAAAAGAAACAGAGCAGTTTCAGTGGTAGGTTGACACATTCACACCTGGTTGCTTGAGTGGGGATGATGAGGCTAGATCTTTATTCTGTTTTGTGTTTCGTTGCAATAAGAAGTGTTGGGAGTAAAATGGCAGAAGTACTTCTGGTCAGATTATTGATTCTGAGAACAGAAGACTTTATAAGCCAGAGATTTAACCGCTATATGTATGTACCACCATCCTCTCAAAGCAAAACAAAGTTTAAATGTAATTTTGAAGGTTTGAGTACCACTGTAATCACTAAGAATAGGTAAAAGCATCTTCTTGTCCTTGTTAGGAAAAGCTCTAGATGCATAGAATTTTCTGATGCTGATTTTTAAAGCTTGTATCACGTATGGGCTGAATAGCATTATGGCAATGTTATAATCTGCAGGTAAGTAGCTAATGTGTTCAGCACAAGGACAAACTTAGCTTTTCATACCAGTGCATAGTTTTAGGATAAAGTTGAAGAGCAGTGAAAGTAGCACTGTTTGTTGTATTAAATGGACTTGTATTTGTGTTTGTTAACTTTAGTGATACACTGATTATATACATAGACACATTCACCCCCCTGTCCTGTATATATACATGTGTTTTTATTCCTTCTGCTTGCATGGCAGAAGCAATACAGAAACCCGTGTTTTATCCTATTTGACACAAGAAATTGAAATATAGCTATAAGCAAAATAGCTTTGAAGACAGCAGGAGGCATGAGGCTTACTGCAAACAAATTTTGCCTTGCAGAATTCTTTGGAACTAGTGCTGATGTGCAAAAAATAGGAGAGCACAGCTTGACTAATGTTCTAGATCAATAGCAAGTTCTGAGTCAGTTTTCAGATTAAACATATTTTGATCTCGATTTTCATAGGATCACAGGATCACCAGGTTAGAAGAGACCCACCAGATCATCTAGTCCAGCCATTCCCACCAATCTCTAAACCATGCCACTAAGTACCTCATATTTAATCCCCTTAGTGTTAGGTTTTAACAAATGAAAATACCTGAGGACAACACTTCTACATGTGTTTAGGTGACAGAGGATAGGTTTTTGGTAGCTGCAGAATTGACTTAAATGAAGCTTTTCAGTGACTTACGCCCCCTAAAAGGTTTTATCTGAAATAATGTAATTTTCCCAGAAATTATTCCAATCTACCTGTCAAATCAAGAACTATAATCCTTACTATAACTTTGCATTAACCCCTGGTTAAATATTTACATTGTATTATGACTAAAGTGGAAAAAAAGTCTCATGGAGGTTTCCCTTTTTAAGGTTGCATGTTGGCTGCTTGATTCTGGCTCCAAGGAGCGCACACTTCACAACATGGTGGCTAACTTTCTCCCCAGTGAGCTACCTCTGCTGGAAGGAGTAAGCAGCGGCCAAGGAGTGCAGAGTCTGGGGCTTAGTGCCAGTGGAGATCATTCTGGGCGGTACAGAGCAGCAATAGAGTCTGTGCTTGTCTTCAGTGTCATGAACCAACTCTATAATGAACTACAGAAGGAAAATCTGACAGGTAAAGAGAACTCCCCCACTGAGAGGTAAAGATAGGGGGCGTAAAGGTAGCTGTGCTACCATGTGTTGAACAATCAGTGGAGGGGAGAGGGAGATTCAGAAGTTCATATCTAAGTACATCCTGTGACAAAATGTTCATTTGTTAAAAGGGGGAACTCCCCTTGGGAGTTCATCTGTTTTGTAAAAAAAAAAAAAATTGCATCCACCAGTTCCATGGGTTAAGGTGATAGCAGAGTCTTTGAATCAAGATCTTTCCTTCCCAGATGAATAACCTGGCCATTCTGAAGGGTCCTAAGTGTCTGTCTGTGTTTTCTCATGAACATTTTGAAAAGCTTTTGCATTTCCTTGTTGGAAGCAATTCCTAAAATCTTCTGATGTTTTTTGAAGGAGATTTCTTGCTCTTTTACCTGCCCATGTAGCATTGCTTGCCCTGTATGTGATATGTCCATGTGATCCCACAGTGAATGATCCAGTATGTTTGCGCTAATATTTGCTAAATGCTTGTCTCTGTTTAAAAACAAGCAAACAAATGAACAAAAAAACCCACCCAAAAGGCATATTGGTGGGCTTTATGATTGCTTCCCCCAAGATTAGGGTCTAGTGTCACAGAAGTCTCTTACTGCAAATTTACCACATCACATATGATTGTTTCAACTAAATTTTAGAACATTTTTCAAAGTTGTACTTTCAGTCCACCGAGTGCACCGACTTAGAAAGCTTTGCATTAGGCATGTCCACTATATATAAAATGTTGATATACAGAGAGAAAAAAAAAAGACAGTTATCTCGAATATTTTTGTGGTAAAACGTTCTGGAATATTTCTTATTATGAATTATTTCTTACAATGAAATATTCCAGAAACAAAACTAGTTTAACTAAATCTATATTAAAAGATGACAATATGTCAGGATACTCAGGTTTTTAAAAAGTGAGGATTCCCCAATTTTTTTTAAATTTTTTTTTTATGAATCTGTTGATGTCCAGTAGATATGATTTTGATATTATAGAAGTTTTTTTGGGGTTTGTACTTTCTACAGATGTATTTACTCAAGTGGAGATGCCCAGTCATTACTGCTTGGCTCTGCTAGAGCTGAATGGCATTGGTTTTAGCACAACGGCATATGAAAGTCAGAAACAGGTCATGCAAGCTAAGCTGAGTGAGATTGAGACCAAGGCATATCAACTGGCAGGCCACAGTTTCTCCTTGACCAGCCCTGATGACATTGCAGAGGTATGTGAGGGTTAGGGTGGAAGAGGGAGAAACTCTCTCAGGCGTTGCCCTGAAGAGGCATTTGCCCTTCTTGGGCACATTGTGTATGAAGTAAAGACAAAACACAAATGCAGCTCTGCTCAGAGATGATTTGTCATTACACTCATTATGTGCCTTCTGTCACAAAGGTGCTATGTGTCTCCTGCCTGCTACTGAACATTCTGATTTCTGCTAACATTAGAAGAAATAAAGAAGAAGTTGAAATAAGCATGTTGGATGTAAAAATCAAATGGAAATAAACATGCTGTTTGTTTAGGACCTTGGCTTCTTATGGTGCATGAGTTGATCTGCCAGTTAAATGGCTGTTGGAATATTTTGGATGAATGGTGTGGGACTAGGGAAATCTTTTGCAGTAAAGTATCTGCACACAAAATGTGATGTGACGTGTAATCTGAGTCTAAGAGCTGTTGTACAGCTGCATTGTTACCCATGTCCCTATACAGGCATGAAAGAGGAGGAAAGACTGCTTTGAAAGTTTTGACTTAATTACTATCTGTTTCTAAGAATCTATGTGGAACTAATTTTTTTGAAGTCTATGAAACAGATTTCCACGTGAATTAGCAATGTCCTGAAGAACTTTGCTGTATATTTTTTAATGTACATTACATGAAATCATAGGACTAGATTGTAATTACCGTGCATGCTTTTTTTAAACTTTCTTTCTTTTCTATATACTAATTTCTTGATGAGGGGCTATGATTTTTATGGAAATAGTCAAAATTTGCAAGCAGACATCGCTAAAAATTTCCACAAAAATTTCCTCCATTGTTGCAAATACAGAAATTTTGTTCTTTAACAGCAGCCTGAATTAGAACTCCTGAAATAATGTTCGGCTCCAGTTTCACTCTGCTTCATGGAAAAGAGGAAGGAAAGTTGATTTTTTTTTATTTAAATGTTGTTCTCTGAACTATAGAAGCTTTTTTCTTGTCGAGGTTTTGTTAGGAATCACGTAAAGGATCTTGTATGGGTTAGTAGAGTTTTTACTATTCTAATTTTTTGTTAATAAAACATTTGTGCTACAAAAATGTGCAAGAGAAAAGCTTCTGTTCCTTTATACCAGCCACACAGTGAAACACAATAGCTGCTAAATGGTCTATAATGAAACACAGAGTGAAAAATGAAGAGCTGTGTTCTGCCTGTCAACAAGTGAGAATATACTTAATTTTCCAGTTCTCGGCAATTTTTAAGAAAAAAAAATTATATTCTGGCTGTTCTATCAAAGGTATTTATGACCACATCTTTCTAGGCCATTCAAGTTGTCCAGAAGCCCTCTCCCTGCTAACACTTCTTTTTTTTTTTTTTTACTGATATTCTTCCCACTTTTAGTCCTCTTAAATTCACGTTTTATTACAACTGTCTGCAGTAACCTCACTTATTGGATGGAGTTAATTACCTTTTCTAAAAGCATACCTCTGAACTCAAACTTGGAGTGTTCAGAAAATGAGGTTTCGGGTTGCATTTTGTAGTTAATTAAAAAGTGGAGGAATGACTTTGATAGCAGACATCTTTAATCAGCTTTTTAATTACCTGAAGTATTTGTACTGTCCTTTGGTTGGAACAAGCTGTTTAAGTGCTCAGTTGGGTTTTTTTTTGTTTTCTCCTGGGATACATGATGCAGAAAGTGATCTGAAATGCTGGCTTTTTTCAGGTTTTGTTCCTTGAGCTGAAGTTACCACAAAATGGAGATGTGAAAATTCAAGGGAACAAAAAAACTCTGGGTTACACCAGAAGAGCCACTGCTAAAGGAAACAGGATTAGATTGAGCAAGCAGTTCAGTACAACCAAGGTACAGTAAAGTCTGGATCTAGTCTGAAAGTACAGAGTCTGTAAGAACACTCCCTCTTACTTCACACATCTGCTGCTTGGATATATTGGAGTTAGGTATGTTGACTTAAATGAGAGTAAATTTTAACTGCCTTATTCCTCCTCCAGTTACCACTGAATTCTGCCTTCTCAGTTAGCTGCGTTATTAACTCCTCATACTCCCCTAAAGCCTGAGTGCAGTGAGGACACTACTATAAATAGCAGGCCTCAGTAAGAATAAATCAAGCAGAATTTGATTTCCCAAACCACATGTAAGACCAAAATAGCACAATAATTTCGTAAAGCCAACAGTAGAAGAATTTTTCAATATCAGCTTGAAAGATACTTAAATACCATGGTGATTAAATGGAATATTTTCCCTGCGTGGTACAACCATATCTATATTTTGTGCTTCAGAAAATTTGTCTTCAGAATGACTAATCAGATGGCTTATCAAATTTAGTATATCGAAATCTTGTATAGATGTGAAAGCTATCGACATGCTTGCCAGTGGATGAGTAGTGTGGAGCTGCATTAATACCAACTGATGCATGCTAATGGATGCTCTTGCCAGACAAGTGATATTAGCAGATTAATCTGTTGTTTTCTTAGTTTCCCCTTGTTCAGTGTAGTCCGTGCTTGGAAGACAAGTATTGATTTCCGAAACTCAAGTAGCGGGGAAGAAGGGAGTGCAGTGGTGGTGGCAGAGCAGGGAGCAAGAGGCAAAGTGAGAACTTCCTCCTTTTGTGTGTGGAGGGATGAGGCTGCAGCTGCATGCTGCATACAGAAAAACATTATTCTGAGAAGTGTTTGCATGCTACTGTCTTTTGAAAGTCTTGTTAGTTCCTTCATATTTCTGATTTAACTGAAAGGATTTGATTACTAGTGATCAGCTTCGTCTTTCAAGGAGTGTGGTCAAGGGCTTCATTCTATGTGTTCCTACTGTATGGATAAGAGAGAGCAGGGAGAAAAATATGCAAGAAGATGGAGGAGGAGCATTAACCCCAGGCAAGAGGAGACAACATAGGGGACATATGGCAAGTGGTGCTTTATTTGATCATTTCAAGTGATTTACTGGTTGGTGCAAACTGAAAGTGGTGATGAGGACTCAAAAGTCCAAAGAGAAGTGATTTTGTTCTTGTGTATAATGAAACTGCATCTGTGTCTCATGGTGCTTTGATTGCCTAGGTGGAGGCGGTATAAGTGAATGGAATATCCATTTTAAGGCAGTGACACTGGAAGCTCACTGTGGGTGAAGGAGTTCCTTTTTCTTGCAGAACTGCAAAACCTTTAAAAATAAAGCTTTAAAGGCAGTTAATTATAGTTGTGTCCTTTTCTCCCCACAAGGATGTTTTGGAGAAATTAAAGACACTTCATCCATTGCCAGGGCTGATACTGGAGTGGAGGAGGATCAACAATGCCATAACTAAAGTGGTGTTTCCACTACAAAGGGAAAAACGATTGAATTCTGCATTGGGAATGGAAAGGATATATCCAGTATCACAGACTCACACAGCCACAGGTAAAGAAATGTGTGCAAAATCCTCACTTCTTACTGTTTTTCCCCCCTTTTTCTGTATGTGTGTGTGGGCAGCTTTTCTGTGGGGAAGAGAGGAGATCAAGGCTGTCCTCTGCTTCAGCCAAATGGAAGTACTGAAATACCTATTTTGCATTAATCTGCCCTGAAAATCTAGATATGTTAGAATAGCTTTTGTGTTCACTAAGCAGTATTATTCATTCCCTGTGCGGCATGTAGAACAGGTTCTGGATTCGGGAGTTTCTTATTAGTGATAAGAAATGGCATATGAAAGCCATTAAACCCAGATTATATTTCTCTGTCTTCAGTTTTCTCAGTGGTTGTGTCCTGTCCCACCACACCCTCCTATCCCTTGTATTTTGGAGATGCAGGTATGTGTTCAGCTGTGTTCGTTAGAGAGGCTCCCTTTGGATCTATACTTAGTTCTACCTTTTCCTCCTTCTCAGGTCGAATAACCTTTACAGAACCAAATATCCAGAATGTGCCAAGAGATTTTGAGATTGAAATGCCAACTGTGGTTGAAGAAAGCCCACCTTCTGGAGCTCATCGAAATGCTAACTGTCGTGCTCTTTCTGCAGGCAGGTAGGAGGATCTCAGCAAAAGCTTCTGCGTACTCTTCTGATCTTAATATGGCCGAGTTGTCAGATTTCTGACTTCACCTGTGACTGCTGTCATGTCAGTGTGACTTGCTACTCAGTGTTTCTTTTACCGTTTTAGGGGGATAAATATCTAAAAATCAGTGACATATGAAAGACCTAATAATACTGACAGCATGTGGCTCCATGTAGCTGCTTGCTTTTTGAGTTTGTTTATGAAACCCTACAGTGAGATTAGCATTATGCTCCCAACTGTTGGATGAAAAGCCTGAGTGTGAAAAGTAACTAAAGTTACAATTTGGTTTGATAGGATGTTGTGGAAGAAATAGAAGGAAGTTAATCTGTTTTATGTTGTGCCACCTCCCTGTGTAAGAGGACATGGGTAACATTTTTCACCCATTGTCATAATAATGATTCTGCAAAAGCTACCACTTAGCAGAAAAATATTCTGGATCTGGTTTCTGTTAACCAAATGCCCTATTTTGACAGCATTACATGCTAATGCTGAACTGGTTGCGTGTAAGTCTAGTGAAATGCCAAGGCGGCTCTTTAAGCAGTTTGCTTGTGAGCTTTTGGGCTTTGTACTCGGTGATTTTCTGTCCTTTGTTTCTCTTTTCATTCAGTTTCTTGTCACAGACTTGTCACCCGAGTGACATTTACTGTGTTTTTTCCCATAGCAAGATCTGAGAACTTTCGAAAGTGTTTTGGTCCTCTGTCTTTTCCTACCACCATATGGCTAACATTCTTGTGCCTTGAGTATAGCATGGGAAGAGAGCCTAGGAGTAGCAGGATCTTGTCCATTTCTTTTCAGGAGGAGAATCAGACTGTTCTCAGAAACAGCTCTGGCATTGCTCAGACTTGCAGCAGCTTTGTAGGATGCTTGAAGCATGGACTGGGTTTTTAGTCTTCGCTGTAAAGAAGCAGCTTGTTCAAGGCATGGAGTGTGAGCTGAGCTTTGAGAGGGGTCTGCTTCTCAGGCTGACTTTTGAGACTGCATTCCTTAGTTAAGCAGCCACTGTGTTAGAAGGATGGGAGATCCTAAAGGCACACAAATGACTACTGGTGTAAAAGAAGCTGTTATGTAGTTTAAGTCTGATAGGCCTTCCCAACTTCGGTACCAACTGACCTTTGTCTTAGTAATCTCTATTACTACTCCTTCCTCTTGTTGTGAGAAGCTTCTGACCGGAGGACTGTAGCTGAATTAGATCATGGTATAATGCCTATGCTGGACAATGTGATTCTGTATGGTTCCTATATGTCATCCATCAGCTGTATATTTCTTGAAAACCTGTTTCTGTGATTTTTATGCTATCTTTCATCTCCTTGATCCCTACTGTCCCTGAAATGGCAAGGTGTGAGACAAAAAGACACAAGGGAAAGAGACCATGATGTCTTTTCTGTTCTTTGCTGAAAATAGTCTTTGTGTCAGAGGTACCTTTTCATTCTGGTAAAGAAACTGCTCAGATCCTCGACCTAGACATCAAGGACTTAGAAAGACCTTTGACTAGACTTCCAGTGAAGAACCCAACAGGATGGCTGATAGACTGGTGCTGATGGGAGTAGGAGGTGAATGGTGTCACAGCTATGTACTGTTCGGCAAGTATATTGATGGATGCAATTCCATCTGCAGCTACTACTAGATTATTTGGTAGGACAGGAGAGCTGAGAAGTTGCAGAGCACCTGGGTGCCACTGTAAACTTGTGACCTTCTGGAAAAAGAAAATTTGGTTGCTTTGAGGCAATTTGTTGCTCAGTCTGTAGAGATGAAATGTGCATTGTTTTATAAGCATGCCTTCTGCAACTTCTGCTCTGCTTTTACAGGATTACTTCTTTGTGCAGGTGCAGTTAGAAGGCTCTTGTTGAAAGGGAAAACTTTTCTATCTTTACTAGGTATGAGCCAGTGTAGGCATCCTGCATATGAGAATGATGTTGAGAGAAGACTTGGCATTCAAGGTGGGCTGTTGAATTTTTAGGATTCCTGTAAAACACAGTTGCTATCTTTCTGGAATGCATCTATCACAGATCTGGGGCCTTTGATCTTACCTGTTTTGGCATGGAATGATTCAATTTCTGGACTAAACTTTGAATATACTAGGAAGATTTATCCCTGAATCTGTTCAGAGTCAGTAAATCCCATTCGCTGAACGTATAGTCTGTCAAATTCTCCCATCATCAAGTTTAGGTATGGATTGTCCAGAAGAGAGGAATAGAGACTATTATCTCGCTTGTTTTCACTGATTCTATGTGGCAAAAATGATTATGCATGTTTAAGTGGTTTAGAAATTGGTGTAGAACGGTCATTCTTTGTCTCCACAGATGCAGAAGATATTCCAGGATTTTGCCTAATGGCCTAAAGGTTCAGGCTGAAGATAGATCCAAAGAAAGAGGAATACCGTTTTCTGTTAGCATGAGGCACGCCTTTGTTCCTTTCCCAGGTAATGCCCAGATCTTGCTCTGTGCAGTTAACAAAAAATCTTGGATGTGAAGAAGAGCTAAGAATTCATGTCAGTATGTATTTGACTGAGCAGCCTACTTGGGAAACTAATGCAGTAGTTTGTATGCCCTCAGAATTATTCACTAGACTGTAAATGAGAGTGTTTCAACTGAGGAAAGTATACAAATGCTTATACCTTCATTTCCTCTTTAAGAATACATGTTTTTTAAAGAGCTATACTTGGGCAGCTCCTAATGCACAAATTGCACTCTATCAAATGTTCTTTCTATCTGAATGTCAGTTGTCACGTTGCCTGCCCTGGCTTGGTACAAGCCTCCTGGGCTGATCTCTGTACCAGCTTTGCTAGACACCTGGGCAGATACTTCGCTGTGTTTTTGATGGTTTTAGATGCAGGGGCTGTATGGAAACCAAGCAAGCCTGGGCTTTGGGGAAACAGACAAGAATTTGTGATAGAAATGGCTGTGGAAAACTTACAGAACAGAAGGTGCAAGAACAGATTCAGTCCTCTTTGCTGGAATGTTGGTTGGAATGCTGTTGGAGTGGTTTATGAAACAAATGATTTTTGCTAACTTGTTGGTTTCAGGTGGCTTAATCTTGGCTGCTGATTACTCTCAGCTTGAACTGAGGATCCTTGCTCATTTGTCTTGTGACTGCCGACTCATTAAAGCCTTGAACGGGGGTATTGATGTCTTTAAGAGCATTGCAGCAGAATGGAAAATGATTGATCCTGAAACTGTTGGACACAGCACCAGGCAACATGCTAAACAGGTAACTTTTAGGAAAAAAATACAGCAGCAGGTTTCTGGGCAGGATAGTTCAGTGTTCAGAACATCAGTCATAATTGTATGGTTTTCTGTCTGAGTTCAGCCATGATTATTCAAGTAGTTGCTTTGTCTGTCCTCCCTCTCTCAATATGTTTCAACTGGAGCTGTCTGGGTTTTGGGGGATGAGAGTGGAGAAGAGCAGCATGAATGGATTGGACTCAGAGGTTGTCTCTTTTCCTGAATGCTTGCCCCTGTTCCCATCACTTGTCTTCCAGTGAATCACATATTCTTTTGGCTCTGCTTTCTCTGCATGGTTCACCATATGGTTGTGGTTCTTCACATTGTCCTTTGGCAGATTTGCTATGGAATCATCTATGGAATAGGAGCAAAATCCTTAGGCGAGCAGATGGGGATTGATGAAGATGAAGCTGCCAGTTACATTGAATCCTTCAAATCAAGATACACAGGTTTGTATATGGCTGTTTGGGAGCTTGGTGGTGGTGGTGTTGTTTTCAATCTCTTCTCTCCATGTCTCATCAAATCCTAAATTTGTCTCGGAGCTCTACTACACTAACTCTTCGGTAAAAGATTTATGTTGGAAAAATTCCAGTGCATGAACACAGGTTTGATACTCCATCATGTTTTACTTCACACTCTGCTTTTATTAATCTTTAAGGCCTTGTTATTTGCTAATTGCATCATTTTTTAATTAATTAGTAAGACATGGAATATAATTTTAAAGCTCTTCACTTTGTAAGAAACACTTTTTTCCTTCATAGTTTTAAAAGATACACAATAAGACTTTAGACCACATATCTTATAATTTTCTAGTATAACAGTTTCTCTCTTCTGTTCTTCTGCTTTCATTCAGTTTTAAACTGTTTTGCATATGACCCTTACATTTTTATCCAGCTGCTCAGAGCAGCTCTCCCAAGTTTTGTTAAAGACACTGTTGCATTTCTAAGAAGTGTGTTAATTTTTAGGAAAGCTATAGAGAGAATAGAACTGCAATCAGGAAATGAATGGAAGGCACATGGGATGAAACAACAGCTAGCTCTAATCATAGAACTTGGATATGAGATCGAAAATTATGTTTGGAAGATTCAGGGTTTGTTTCTTTAGAAGACAGATGCTGAGAAGCAGCGTCTTTTTCAGAGTCTGTTTATTCTCCAGTAATTTCTTCATTGTATCTCCTTCATGACCACTAGAAATAACTTCCTGCTTCCCTCCTCTTGCTACACATGCATCCAGACAAACTCTGTAATGTACCTTATGTTGTAACTTCATTTCTTACGAGTATTCACTTACATGTGTTGCCAGGCTGATGTGCTAAATTACATACTCATCTTGTCAGTCTTGATCTTGAATAGCTCCTTTTATGTTTTATATTTTGTAAACCTTAGAAAGAAACTGCCTGAAGTTAACTTTTTCCACTTTAGTGCAGTTGTTACCTGAACTTGCAGTGAAAAGGACTCTTCCCTGTCTCACCTTTCTTTGACCTAAGTTTCCTTTTAACACTCTTTGTGGATTCATTCCTTTCCTTGCAAAGTACGGATGCATGAGTTTCTTTCATCCTAGAACCTGAAGTGGCATGGTCTGAAGTCAGGCAGCCTGAGGCGTCAAGGGCTCTGACTTCTGCTTTTAACTTACTCCCCTCCTTCTACTTGTCTGTCCAGTGGTGGTCTAGGTCCTGACCTCTCCATTATCAATAATACATAGAAGATGCTCTGTGCTTGGATGCTGTGCAGAATGGACTTCCTGCCTGCTTGCGCACAGCCAGATATCCTGACACTGTGCACTCTCTTCCATCTCAAAAGCCTTAATAGGTTTCCCAGCAGAGCTGAAAATAGGCTGAATTGAGTGATCATGTAGCACTGTCCACTGACAGGGTCTAGGAAATTTAAAGAATTACTTTTGTGCTGTTTAAGTGTCTCAGACTGCTTTCAATGACCCCGGTGAGAAGACAACACAGTACGGCAGCTGTATTAGGGAAAACTTTCTCTTTCTTTTCACAGGGATTCAGAAATTCTTGAGGGAGACAGTGAGGAACTGCAGAAGAGATGGATTTGTGCAGACCATCCTGGGAAGACGGAGATACCTGCCAGCTATCAAAGATGCAAACCCTTACAGTAAAGCTCACGTATGTTGAGTGCAGTGAATTTTTTTACCTTCTTTCAAAGAAATTTTAAAGTATTAGATTTCTTTGCATAGCCCTATCTGTGGTTTTACAGGATTCATGAGTCATCTTGGTCATGACCTTCCACTTCTCACTTAGTTCTCTTTAAATAATGGAGCTTTTGTCATGATCTGCTTGACGTATATCTTCTGTGACTGGGTGTATAGCTGTCATCACTGTGCTAACCTCACTTCAGAACTCCCATGCTGTAACTGAGTGAGTAATTTATTTCAATAAGGGGACGTATTTTTGAAAGCCTCCACACAGTGATGTGCCTTAACTTCTCAAGCTGAGTTGCTCCCACTCAGCAGTCTTTGTATGTTATATGCCGTCAGCACTTGAAAAAGGAAGGACATTTAAGTCCTATATTTTTGGGTATTTGTTCTTTTTCTTATTCCCTCTCAAAGGAAAATTGTTCAACCTTGCTAGAAAATTATTTACTTAATATACACCTTTGCACTGGCATTATGTTTTTCAAGGTCATTTTGGACGCCTATGTCATAAACTCAGCTTCAGTAAGAGTGAGCTGACTCCCTGGGGAGATGTTGGCACATTTCTGTGGGGAGGAAGCATTATACTTCTCAGTAGGAAGCTGGATCAGATTGTGTAGAATTAAAGACTAGACTGGGAAAGGGAGGAGATGGGGGAGTTGTACTCCAAGGAGCTGAAAATTAAAAAACTTTGATTTATTCTTTAAAAACCATATGAAAGACTAGTTTATGAATTATCATCACTTTTATTTCAGCTTCCTCACAACTTTTTTTCATACATTTCAGTTCTAATCAGAGAAAGAAGAACCTTTGGATACAGCTTACTTGTCTGAGGAAGGGATTAGTAGAGAGGTTGCTTGTGTGGGGGAAAAAATCATTGTGTTATAGTGGTATCTAGTGTGATTTTGCACAGCTGCACTACTCTGGCAGTCAGGATTCAGTGCAGTAGCACAGATTATTAGTCCATGAAATTCAGCATCTTGCCTTTAGTTATCCATTCCTGATGGTTTTAGAGATACACAAAAGCATTTTATGGTACTTGGATTAAATCAGATTTTTCTGCTCCTCATGAAACTATTACCATGTGTATATGCTTCTTCCTCTTGTGGCTTGCGACTCTTGCAGATTATTACTCTTGATGTTAATTAGCTTTAATTTTGTGGAAGTCCTACTTTTCTCTGTCACCTGGAGAAATGCTGTGTATGAAGCTTGTGTATAATGTCTCTTTCCGGCATATACAGTGAACTCTGTCTGGATACTTTATGATGCCTGTATTTGGCCATGTATCCATTATTGTTAATGAAGTACATGTGGCATGCTGAAATTGATTCTGCTTTTTTGAGGGTTAGATTTTTGAAAACAAGTATCTCTATTTAGGCAGAGCGACAGGCTGTGAACACAACTGTTCAGGGATCTGCGGCAGACATCGTCAAAACAGCCACTGTGAACATTCAGAGACGACTGGAAGCTTTCTCCTCTGTGATCAAGTCCCACGGACATCTGGAGAGCTCCTTCCAGAGGCATAAGACTGGTATGCTCATCTCTTCCTTACACACTAGAGTGAAACTTCTGTAGTTAATTTTTTAAAAGAAAAAACAACAAATTGCCTGCAAAAAATAGTTAGAGATTTTGGACTGGGAGTGGGAGACATATTTTTTTCCTGACAGCATTAAGTCTGTGTTTAATGGGCAAAAAAGTCACAATGAAAGAGGGAGAATGTCTGCTTAACACACAAAATATCAAATGCTGTGATCAGATAAGAAGCCTCAGTTGCCTCGAAGTAGCTCTTGCAAAGGCTGGCTGTGGGAGTTCATATGTGATCTGGTCTGTGATGCCACCACAGAATTGTTCAAAAGAAGGAAGGAGAAACTGACTATATATTCTGGCTTCAACAGCAGAGAAAAGATACAACTTCCAGTTCCAAAAATACAATTTTGGTTAGAATAAAGTCTGAAATTTGATGTGCAGAGGTTTCATGAGAGTATTACATGAAGCATTTTATCAGCATGAATTTCTTCTGGCTGCAGGTAGCAAAGCTGTACTGGGGTCCTTATTCCCAGAGGAGTGCTACAAAGGCTTTTTTTAGCATAATGTAGACAGTGTTTTGTTCATCACTCATATAGTTTTAGAGACATCTTAAGGGATGGAGTGCTGTATTTCTTTGATAGTTCAAATGCTTCAATCTGAAAGACAAAACTGTCTTAATATGAAAAGTCTGGTTTGTCAGGCTGGGAAGAAAAACTAAATAATTAATTGTTGAACCTCTAAAAATATGTCAGGGAGTTTTATTTTAGAGAGACAAAATTCAGAACTCTGCTATGAGTAGAAGGCATGTGCTTGGCTTCCCACCCCTTCCAGGAGCATCAGCTCCTGGCCTTTGGCCAACATAATTGTAGGAAGGTGAGCAGATGCATTTATGACAGTTTTTCCTCTTCTGATACTAGCTGTTTCAAGAACTGGAAGGATTATTTTTCAGCAAGTTATAAATGCCTGTGCCATCAGAGAAACATCCTGCATTATGTGGCTTTTTCAGCACTGCTGTTTCAGTGTGAGGCTTGTGTGAGGAACTGATGATGCTTTAAAACCCTTCCTGTAGTTGTGAACTGGAGTCCTCCTGTTAGCTGACCTGAGAAATAACTTTTGAGTCTGTGTGTGTGAGGTTATGTTTTGTTTATTTTAAAAAAAAAGCTTTTAACATAGACCTGTTTGTTCAGTTTTATTTTTGTCAGGCAAGGCTACCAGGATCCTGGTTTTGTCAGATGCTTACTTGTTTATTCAAAAACTGCTCTTTTCATTCATTTTCTTAATTGCGAGTAGTAGCTACAGTCTCAGATAACTGCATTTGGGTGGAAGCTTGCCACTGTGTTAGGCTAACCATTATGACTTCGAGACAAAAGCAGAATCCTAATTCATTGCTAGAGAGAATGTTGCAAACCCAAATTCTGATTAAACCTGACATGATTGTGTTTAAAATTTACTTTTAAACAGATGGTTCAGGAGATGCAACTGTCTCTTGTTTCTGTTCTGATTCATATCTGTATAATTTAAGGCTGAAATGTTTATATTTTAAACGCTTTTCATTAACCTTTTCCCTCAGTAGTTGTACAAATATTGATAGAATAGTAATGTTTTGTGGTTTTATCTGTAGGCATGGGCCTTTTCATTTTAAAGTTCCTCATGTTCTTTTTCTCAGCATTAGGAATGTGTGAGGGTTTTGTAATTGTGGGAAACATGCCTTTCCATAATGGTATCTAACAAACTGCTTTTCACCTGTGTAGGAAGGCTAACGGGAAAGAGAAGCAGAGGGATATTACATCCCATCAGCGGTGGTTTCTTTATCCTCCAGCTCCATGATGAGCTCCTCTATGAAGTTGCAGAAGATGATGTCATACAGGTACAGCCCTGCAGTTGCTTTTTCAACTGTATGCATTGCGGTGTTCCAAACCATCCTTCCTTCTAGGGTCTCAGCCTTTCTTCCCTGGATCCTTTTTTAGTGTGTGCTAAATGGTCTGTGAAAACAGCGTTCAGTTGGAAGAAAAATTATGTTCATATTTTGATCGCTCTATTTTCAGACTCAAGTTTATTTTCCACTGTGTTCTTTGTTTGCTTATAACAGCAGTACATGCAACTTGTCTGCAAGTCTTGGTGAGTGGAATAGCTTAATATGACAAAGTCACTCGGCTGCTGGATGAGGGAAAGGCTGTGGATGTGGTCTTTCTGGACTTCAGTAAAGCCTTTGACACAGTTTCTCCCAGCATTCTGCTACGGAAACTGTCAGCCTCTGGCCTGGACAGACACACACTCTCCTGGGTAGAAAACTGGCTGGATGGCCGGGCCCAGAGAGTGGTGGTAAATGGTGTTAAGTCCAGCTGGAGGCCAGTGACAAGTGGGGTTCCCCAGGGCTCAGTGCTAGGTCCAGTCCTGTTCAATGTCTTCATCAATGACCTGGATGAGGGCATTGAGGGTACCCTTAGCAAGTTTGCAGATGACACAAAGCTGTGTGCAAGTGTCGATCTGCTGGAGGGTAGGGAGGCTTTGCAAAGGGACCTAAACAGGCTGGACCGCTGGGCAGTGTCCAGCGGCATGAGGTTTAACACAGCCAAGTGCCGGGTCCTGCACTTGGGGCACAACAACCCTATGCAGAACTACAGACTGGGAGAAGCCTGGCTGGAAAACTGCCAGGAGGAGAGGGACCTGGGGGTGTTGGTCGACAGCTGACTGAACATGAGCCAGCAGTGTGCCCAGGTGGCCAAGAAGGCCAATGGCATCCTGGCTTGTATCAGAAACGGTGTGACCAGCAGGTCCAGGGAGGTGATTCTCCCTCTGTATTCAGCACTGGTGAGGCCGCTCCTTGAATATTGTGTCCAGTTCTGGGCCCCTCACCACAAGAAGGATGTTGAGGCTCTGGAGCAAGTCCAGAGAAGAGCAATGAGGCTGGTGAAGGGGCTGGAGAACAGACCCTATGAGGAGCGGCTGAGAGAGCTGGGGTTGTTTAGCCTGGAGAAGAGGAGGCTGAGAGGAGACCTCATTACTCTCTACAAGTACCTGAAGAGAGGTTGTGGAGAGGAGGGAGCTGGCCTCTTCTCCCAAGTGACAGGGGACAGGACAAGAGGGAATGGCCTCAGGCTCCACCAGGGTAGATTTAGGCTGGAGATTAGGAGGAGGTTTTTCACAGAAAGGGTCATTGGGCACTGGAATAGGCTGCCCAGGGAGGTGGTTGATTCACCTTCCCTGGAGGTGTTTAAGGCACGGGTGGATGAGGTCTTGAGGGACTTGGTTTAGTGTTAGATAGGAATGGTTGGACTAGAAGATCCGATGGGTCCCTTCCAACCTGGTTGTTCTGTGATTCTGTGATATTGTTGATGGGTGTAGGGGTAAGCTATTCCCTGTTTGGATGTATTTTTGCCTCCTTTTACCACTCGTGTCTTCTACTGCCTAAGTCAGAACATATGTTGTTACAGCTGTTTTATAGCAAAAGGAGGATACTGTGCTTTTGCTATTTGTTTCCTCATTACCTACTTATCTACCTTTCTAGTAGGGGTGTTATGGTGCTGGTTGGCAATATAGCAGGTGTAAGAAGTGTGCTGCATGGATTTAAGCTACCTTTTGTATGTGTCTCTTTTGTGTGCTGTTCTCTGTGTAGTTGCTCCTGTGTCCATGTGACAGCAGCAAGTGTTTTAGCCACGTGTTGGCTGCTCAGTGTTTTCCCAAGTCCTGAGCACAAGCACAAGAAGGCTCCCAGGATGAGCTTCCACAGCTTGAGGATATCTTTCTCCCATTTCTGTTCCACCCCCCGTCCCCATCTTTAGTGACAAAAGGCAATTTCCTGATGGACAGCAATCACTCCTAGTCTGAGAGGCCCCCGGGATGGGGTCCTACTGTACGGATCCATCTCGTTCCATCAGCTTCCCAGGGAACCTCACAAGTTTTTATATATGCCTTGAAACTGCTATCCCTTGATCGAAGTGCAGAAGCTTTAATTTTATCTTCCTCCACTGTGTGCTGGACCTGTGACTGTTATCAGATAATGTCCTTTGTGTAGTTCACATTTCTTTTGAAATACTGAGCCCCGAACTTGACCAAGGCTTCAGTGGTTTGAGCACTGGAAAACTGATGTGTGTGTCACAAGCAACATTTTCTATGTTCCAGAATTGCATTCATTTTATTTCTCACAGCAGTGTGCCTGGCTTAAGCCCTGTTCAGTTTTTAATCTCTGATAACCCCATTTTTTTCCTGCCTAGGCAGTTATTTTTCATCCTGTTTTTGAACAGTAGATTGTTTCTATGCTATCTTCTGTCCTGCTTCTTTCTACTCTGTACTCATCTGTGCTGAATTACATCCTATTTCAAAGCATTTTTCTAGGTTATCAAGATCCATTTGAGATGTGATACAGAAGGACATAGGGTTTTGGAAGACAAATCTCCCCCTATTTCTTGATGCTGTTGTAAACTCCTGTGCTCCGATTTCCTCAAATCCCCTCCTCTGTTCCCCAGTAAAAACTGTGGAGGAATTTCTGCTGTTGGTACCTGTGAGGGAATTCTCAGAACGCATGGGTCAGAAAGCCTAAATAGTTACCATGTTGACACAGTGGCCCCTAGCTGAGATGAAAAAACGCAATAATTTCAAAGCCTCTTTTCATTCTGCTGTGCAGAGATTTGGGGGATGGGTGTGGATTGAAAGATTAATTCAAATAAGCAGTCAGGGCAGGCTGGAATCTGTGTGAATTTTGGAGTAGGAAACACAGTCCCTTTACCAATGGTCAGTATTTACAGTTGGGATAAAAAAGCCTCTGTCTCTTACAGTCCAGTAATTCGCAGGCAAAAATGTTTTCTGGTCCCCTAACTGTGTACTGAATGCTTTCTTAGGAATGCAGCAAGAGGGCAGCTAACATTGGAGTTGCCTCAAGAAAATAGTGAGGGCGGCATCTCTAGCATCTGGATGGAACACGATCTGCTTTCCCACGAGTTTGTAGTTCATGTTTCACAGAGCACCTTTTGGGCCAACACAGTGAAGAGGAACACTGTTCTTTTTCTCTGGTGCATTTGGTTTGTGTCTTACTTCCAATACATTGATGTTTTCAGAACAGACCCCATGAAACACTTGGAGTTACGCAGCTGGGTAAAAGAGAGAGGACTCAAGTGTTTAAGTAGAAACTGAATCTTGCCTCTTTTTTAAAGTAGCCTTAAAATGCATGTTCTGCACTGTTTAAGTGCTGCACGAAATGTTGCTGCTTTTATACAGTTTCTCCATCATAAACCCTAATCAGAATTAAAATATGTGGCTGTGTTCCCATCAATGCAGGCAAATGCAGTAGAGAACTGCAGGTGACTGGCCACCTCAACTGTTGCCAGACAAACAGACCGCTGAAGAATATGTGTATCTGATGTTTATCATTTGCTTGTAGGTTGCTCAGATTGTCAAGCATGAAATGGAAAATGCCATCAAACTCTCAGTAAAACTGAGTGTTAAAGTGAAAATTGGACCTAGCTGGGGTGATCTGCAGGACCTGGAGCTCTGACATGGTATACATCCTTCTCGCCTGTGGTGAGGTGGGAGGCACCACGGACTGGGCAGGGCAAAGGCCTGTGGTGCGATCCTCCCGTATTGCGTTTCTACAGACCCTGCGAGCTGCCTTCTGAAATGTGTGGTGGAAGCTGCTATGAATTCACTAAGCCAAACCCTTCAAAGGTCAGATGGTGCAGCGAAGCATGTTTACAGAACTGTGAAATTACTAACTGCTAGAAGCTCAGTATTTAAAGGAATGCTTTTAAAATGCGCTTGATCTTGTAATATAAAACAAAGCCCCTAAACCTAATGAATTTATTACATATGAAATGAGCTGGATTAATTTATTAAAACAAAGCACAAAGATTTGGCAGTTCTTGTGTGTAATTTTGTCTGGGACAAAAAAAGAGTCATTATGTTTGCACCAAATGTTGAATTTTGCAGGTCTGTGCTAGGATCATTTTGTACTGAATTCTGCTGATGATGTTCAGGTGCCAAAATGGTTTTACAGCTGGCAGGATTTCTCGCTGAGCAGCTGTGCAGTGTTCACAGTGAGTGGAATCGGTGCTTGGTCGGCCTCTGACTTTTGGGAAAGCATTATGATGACTGGCTGCCAATATTCATCCTACTGCTAACTGGCAAACTGGCCTGGAGGGGAATATTGTTTGGGGTCTCTTGTAGTTAACACAAAATCACCAGCAAAAACTTTCCTTTTAAAAAAATTAAACTCAGTAAATTAGTTAAAAACTTAATAGCAATTTGTATTTTTGTGAAAATTCAGCTTCTGACCACCTGAAGTGGCAGCCAGGCTGGGGTCTGGGGCCTGGTCCTTTACACAGTTATCGCTAAACAGGGGTGGGTGACCTGTGGTTCCTCATTCAAAGACCTGTTTCCTCAGGAAGCCTCATACTTTGCTTGTTGTCAGCCTTCCTAAAAAACGCTTTGATTTCCCCCATACTTTGCTTCAGCATCTTTGACTCAATCCCTGTGACCAGGGAGAAAGTTTTTCTGGGAGTCTGGGCTTTTCTGAGCTGGTCCTGAGTTTGACTCAGGTCAGCTGCTGGCATCAGATGCTTCAAAAGAGGCCAAGGAAGGAGCTTGCAGGGCATTAATTTGTCAGTGTTCAAAAAGTCTGTAGATGTCACACTTTGGGATGTGGTTTAGTAGGCACGGCAGTGTTTGGCTGACAGTTGGGCTTGATCTTGGAGCTCTTTTCCAACCTCAACAATGCTATGATTCTACTCTCCTCACTAATGCCTTCTGGCCTTGCTAGACCTTAGATCACATGGTTTCATTTCCATTGCAGGTGGTTGTGATGATTATACACATTCAGCTGTTTTTGTTAGCTTCATACCATGCCTGACCTCAATTTCTGTTAATCACATCATGTGGCCCTTGTATGTTACAAGAAAGAGAGGACAGGTGCCTCCTGTCATCTTCTTTATGCCTCTAAGTATTTTATAATGTCTCACCTTCTGTGGTTCCTCCCTAATGTAAATATCTCTGTCTCTCCATTCTTGCCTCCTGTGAGAAAGCCCCTAATTATTCTTTCATGTCTGAACTTCTGCTGGATCCCTGTTAAGAAGTGTACTTTTGAAGTTGCCTTTATAGCCTGACCTGAGAGGATACATGCTTGGCTTTTAGCAGCCTGATAGCTTGCATGAGCTTGTTAACTTCAAATGCAGAGCTGTTGGCTTGGCCATTATCCTGACATCAGAAGTACCTGGCACTGATGTTTCAGAACACGGTAAGTTTTAAAAGATCTTAGTGGACCCTGCGTACAAAAGCTGCATCCTGGTCTCTGATCCACCACCTGCCTCTTGTGCGGCAAACCAGGAACGTGATATTGAGCCAAAGCCCCAGGTGAGGATGCTGTGACTGCCCTTCTCAGCTCTGACTTGGTCTTCTTTCCTTTTTTTTTTCTTCTCACTTTACCTTGACAATTTTTGTTGCTTTCCTGCCTGATCTGTGCCTGTGGTTTTCTACCACATCTCTCTCCTGATGGCTGAGCTCTTTATCCACAGCCATTCGGCTGATAGACAGTTGTTCCTTTTCTTAGCTTATTAAAGCTTTTGTTATTAACAGATCTGAGCCTCGGCACCCTGGTGTCTGACCATTTGTGTGCTCTGCCTGTGAAGACACCGGGTTGGACTTGTTATCAATTCACATGGCTTAATGATTTCCTGTCCTGGGGTGTCTTGCGGTGACACACCTGTGCTGTACTTCAGGCCTCACTGGAGCTGCTGTAATTTGAATTGCTTGTTCTTCGGCTCATTACAATATTTTCCTCCTGCATACTGCCTTTGGAATTTCAGAAGGATGGATCTCATGCATATTTCGTAACAAGCTCTCTGGGCAGGTTGATGATAATCAATAAGGGGATTGACACAGAACTAAACATATTTTGCTAAACAAATTATTTGAGTTCATTTTAATTAGCCAGTAATTTGGAGCAAATAAGAAGATACAGGTGGACACTGCTCTGCGAGCGAGGTGGCTGCAGCATTTGTGTAATAATACTAGAACTAACTCTGAGCTGTTGCCTGATTGCTGCTATTTACATTCCTTAAGTCTAATTGGACTTGCGAGAATAAGCAGGGGAAGCAGAAGAGGGCTTAGGTCAAGGAAGTATGAGCACTGCTTTTCCACACTGTATGGGAAAGGTTGCCTGTTACTTTTTGAAGTTGGTAGGAGGAGGTTGGCTGCTCACATTACTTCAATATTTTTGCCTGCGCCACTCCCTGCCCCCCCACCTCTGATGGGCTGAGGTTTGCATTTAGCTGGAAACTGGGCTTTTTTCTAGTTCAAGACCTGATAACCAGCGAGTAGGTTACTCTGTCTCATTATAGACAGGGTGGGATGCATCTGATGATATTTGCTCTGTGTTTCTCAGCTAGTTTGTGTGTGTCTCTCTGCAGTCTGCTCCAGCCTCCTGCTAGTTGGTGCTGCACAACACATGCAGTAACACACGTGGGCCCAGCAGCCCGAGAAGATGGATGAACACTGTGGAAGGGGTAGTTGTTATATTTGTTACAGCAGCCTTGTCACTTGGCTTATGAGGAATCACTCCCACAGCTGACTCCTGCCTTATGCCCTATGCTACCTGTGCGTGGCTGCTGCAGCAGCAGGTGGGTGTCTGCCAAAAGAAATTGGATTGAGATCCAGTCCTGACAAACAGCTGTGGTCACCAGGAATGCCTTATGTTCATGTCACGTGAACCTGTGTGACCCACCACCTTGCTCCATTTGGTTCCAATCAGTTTTCTTTTCAAAATGACTTGAATTTTGATTCTGCCTGCTACTGGTGTTGGACAGAACTTCCCTGGACTCAGCACCAGGAAAGTCTGTCATTGATGTTTGGTATAGCTACTGGGTCCTTTTTGTCCCTTGCAGACCACAAGCTTGTCTTGCCTTGTTTTGCCTTGTTTTTTTCTGCTGCAGCTTTTCTGCTCTCTCTGCCATCTGGAGGTGCTCTGTGCACTTTCCTGTAGCTGGGCAAGGGTGGGAGGAGGAGCAGGTGACAAAAGATGCTTTCACCTCGTCCATTCTGATTTGGTCCTTTTGCCTTTCATCCATGCTCTTTGCATTTCATCAAAATCTGTAGCTGAGAAGAGGGAGCTGTAAGCTCAGTAGCTCTGAACCATTTTAAACCTCTTCTGGCAGAGCAACTTGAGCATTTTCTTGGCAAGTGTCCTTATGTGACCTCACTTCTGCTCTTAGATTTCAGGTTGTAGGTAACTGCTTCTAACCTGAAGTGGAAGTGACATTAAGATGCTGTCAGTTGGCTGAGAAACCCAGGCTTGTTTTCCTGGGGACTGGCGTGGTGATTATGAGCACCCTCTGAGCTCCCCACAGGCAGGCATAGGGACATGAGCCTGGGGTTCAGATTTCGTCCCAGCGTGAGCTGCTGAAGGAAGGGAGGTGTCCATCCCCACCCAAGTAGCAACTGTGGCTGCATCTTCTGTATTCCTGAGTTGGTGAGTAGTGTAAACTCCATCCAAAGCCTTTGTGTAAACTGGACACCTTTGAAATACTATAAAGAAGCTAGGAATAGAGGTGGGAAAAAAGAGAGATCTCTACACCAACTAATATCAATTATTTCCTTTATTTTCTTTCCCTCTTTTTTTGGTTGTTACTGGGGACTAGAAATAGCCTCAGTTAAAGATGCCTTAGTTTTCCTTTTGTGATGCTGATTTAGGATACCTGTGGAAACAGGACATGGTTAGCATAGGAGCTTGTGGTTCACCCCAGATTAGCCTTGATTCCAAGATACAGGTAATGACTTGTTAACAAACCCCACATCTATTCTGTCCGCATTTCCTTGACACTGAATCTGAATATCAGTTGCTATTTAAAAAAGTACAATGTTTGATTTGTTGATTTAATCACAAAACAAAACACATGAATGGAAACACTCATTTACATGACTATTGCTTATATACCTAAGATGACAAGTTGACTACAAATGGCCACATGTAGTTCCTTAATGAGAGAGAGCGTGTTCTTGCTGAGACCATGCCAAGGCAGAAAAACATTCAAGACTGAAATATACTGTGCTTGAATTCACCTTTAGCTTATAGAAAAGGAGGTATGGGAGGGTGGGGTATTTAAGGGGCATAATTAACCGAAATCTGGCTTTTTGCCTGTGTTGCAATACCCACAATTTGTAAATGGAGGAGTCTTGAGGCTTGAACACAGTTCTTATTGAAGCTGCAGTGTTTTCTGCATTTCTTAAATTGTACACTGAAAACAAACTGAAGCATTTTTGGCTCTGTATCTGCATTACAACACATGTGACTTGATGTGAAAGGGTTCTGCAAAGGGAATATGTAAACTGTTTTAGAGAATTTCCATATGTGATAATTTTATACAATAGGTGTAGTAAATAGAGTATTTTTGTTAAATATTTGTGTACAAAGCTATGTTCTGGTAGTGTAGGGACTGTCTCATTGATGTACAGAGTGGAACTGTAAAAAAATAATATAGAAACCATGTCATTATACAAAGCAAACCCTCATTCTCACATTTTCCTTACTTTTAATTCAAGATTTGAAGCTTAAGTGAAAACTCTAGGAATGGACTTTATAAAATAAACTAGTCTGTACTTCACTAAAGATGTGCCAACCCTGAAAATATAAAAATAATCTAATTTAATGTGTTTTTCTCTGTATACTTTAACTACAACTCTGTGTGTAAGATTACATACATCTGGTCAAACCCAGAAGTGTGTGCGCTGTTGGAAGTTCTGTATATCTGATTTTGGCTGTGGTTGTGACAGAGTTCCTGTAAAGAAGAATGTGAGTGAACAGGGTATCCAAGTGAACAAAAAAACATGTTAAATCAAACAAATACTTCCAGCCACTCTGGTCTTTTGTAACTGAGAATGGCAATGTTGAAGATGATACCTCTAAACTGAGTTTTTTGCCTGAAGTGGTGCTGTCTCAGTGGGACAGGTGAAAGCACATGATTTCAACATCCAGCTACAGCTACTGTCCTCAGTTTCCTTAGAGTAAGTCAGGTCAGATGCTGTGCTTGTTGTGCAGGATGCTGAGACTTTATTCCTTTGATTAACAAACAGCCTGTAGGTCAGGTCAGGCCTTGCAAAAATCCCACACTCCCCCTCCTTTGTCACAATGAATCAAACAGGCAAGAGTTTTTCCTCCCTCATTGATGCTTTTAAGTGAAAGGTTGTTTCCACATACATGGTAAATCTTGATAGAAAGCATTTAACAGTGTGCACTAACAAACTTATACAACATATACATTACATATATATATTTATATATATAGAATGTTCTATATACAAACATATACAACTTTTTAGATCTCTACAGACTACAAGAAAATTCATAATTATTGTCACAAGTGGCAAACTTAACAGAAATAGTAATTTATAACTGTCTGGAAATATGTAAAATATGTAAGAGTGGAAAGCAAGATACAGCTGTGACCCCATGGGGAGTACTAGAGAAAAGGCTTAAAAGTTCAGTACTAAAAATGGTTAGTTTGAGGGATGCTAGATTCTCCTTTCTCTGTTACATAAAAATGCAAATGGAAATCTACTGGCAGGTGGTTCCCCCCCCCATCCCGGTGTTAAGCTAGAGACTGTTGGCAGCTGCAGTCAGTCAGGCATTGTGTAAATGACTTATAGAAGACACACTTCTCTCTGGGCATGCTGCAGCGATTTAGCAATGAAAAGTTGCCCTTAAAGTTTTAAATTTGATACTTAAAATGAGTGAGTGGGCTCTTGGTCCAGATACTTCCACTGAAGTCAAGGTATTGGGGATCTTTGCCATATTAGGCAGCCATGTGAGGGAGAACAGAAACCTTGCACAGAACTGGGGTAGCTTCCTTGTCACTGAGGTGAAGCAACCATGTGCTACCACTCACCCAGACTACTTTCTCGAAGGCTGACTGCCGTACTCCAGTTCACAGCAGAAACTGGCCCTGTAGCCTGGAACTGGTAACAACCTTTCAATCTGCACCAGCTCAGTGCAGAGCTTGGTACAAAACAAAAGCTGGCAGGGAGGACTTGGCTTGGTATTAACAAAGACTGCTTATCTTCTCTGTACAAGCAGAGAAGACAGGACTAATAAGGTCTAGAAAGATGCTGGGAAGGTTTGAATGCTGGCCCAAATGGTTTTGTTGCCCAAAGACGAGTACAGGCCAGAGCACAGGAAGAAGGAATATGCATTTAAACAGAATTGCTGTGATGTTTCATTTTTCATTCTAGATGCCAGGGTGCAGTGGTGTTTCCTTAGCCACACGCAAGTGGATGTTTCTGAGACCTGGCCACTGGAAGGAGTTCCCAACTCAACTGAGTTTGCTGTTTCCTCCAACCCACACAGCACTGGCCAGTTCCTTGCATTTAAGCAGAAACATAGGCGTGCCTTGGGCTTTGACCTTTTCCCCAACAAGCTTCTACTACAGTTCCCACAATTATGGAGCAATTTCTCCTGTGACTGAGAGGAACTCGGAGTCTTATTATCAGTTGAGCTAGACCTGTCAGGGCCATCATTTTAACTTTGCCCACAGAAAAGTGTAAAAATCCTGTAAAGCATGAAATTCATGTTGTGCCACAACGTGGATTTAAAATGTAACACTTCAACTCTGTTCCAACCTTTTAACTTGCACAGCTAGGCTGATAGTGAAGCTGGATTTTGGGCCAAAACGAAGGATATGGGGAAGGTATCTTTGAGGGAGATCATCTGACTGCTAGGGTGATATAAACATGGTGACATTAAGTTCTAGTTAGGAGGGAGACGGCTCCTGTCTGCATCGGTGTCCTTGCAGAAAATTTTTAAGTGCTGCTTTTTCCACCTTTTCCTTTCCTTCCTTTTCTGATTTGAAGCTATGTTCAAATACATGAAAATAAGCCTTCAGTGCCTTGTTTCCAGGCCAGTTTTGGAAAGATTTCTAACCTAACAGTAGACAGAGGCAGCAGTGAGACTCTCGCTCTGACTGCAGCACACTCCTGGACTTGGGGCTTTATTCGTGTAGTCAGGTAATAGGTTCTGCTTACTGTTCTCTTCCCTGTTGCAGGTTGCTTCACTTCTAGCAGTGTGAGCAAAAAAAAAAAAAAATCACCCATGGTATCATTTTATATCTGTGGCAATTCAGTGCTCTATGTTGACCACTGGTTTTCATGCTCCTCCCCTGGCCCATTATTTAGTCTTGCTGCTGTGATCCCTCTCCCTGAGCTTTGGCAGGGTTACCGTGCAGTTCCCTTGGCATCATTTCAACTAGGTGCTTCCAGAAAAATCACTGTTGTGCAAACTGCTACGCAGCTTCTGGGAGCAGAACTTGACAGGTCTCTCCAACTTGTAGCCCTGTGGTTTCCCATCTTGCCTTTTCTAACATAAAGGAGTGATTTCCAAAGCTGTTTTTCTATTCCTGCTACAGAGAAATAAGGCAACTGAGCGATGCAGACACCACCACAGGGATGAAAAATGCCACAGACCCCTTCAAGGACAACCACGAGGAATTCAGAGCACATTTCAAAATGTACATGTAAAGATGACATGTCATGTGCTCTGAATTGCAAATAAACTATCTCTGCTCATGTTTAATGACATTTCAGATACTGCCTGTCTAGCTACTTGAAAAATGTGTAAATTTGGGGCATAGGAGTTTGAAGCTATTTATTCCTCTGGTGGGAGTTAAACAGCACTCATTTCAAGCAAGGTTTTTCAAGGGAAATAAATTGCAGATAGGAGAATGCAGCTCAACTGATTTTTGTGTTGAGAACAGTAACAAACATGCTTGAAATGTACTGTCTTTTTGTAATGTCACTTTTAAAAAATAAAGATTTTTGCCATTTAAGTATTTTTTTTTTTTTTTTTTGCTAAGAATAGAAATAAATCCCATTGTTCTTCGGTCACAACATGCTTTCTTTTTCTCTCTTTTTTTTTTGATTTTTTTTTTCAGATGTCAATTAGTCATGCAAAGTTTTATAAGTGCATTAACATTTGAGTTTGTACAGAATTATTTTTAACCAGATGCCCTCCCCCCAGTTCATACCTACAGCTTCTGAAAAACTACATGCCACAGTGATAGTAGAGTTCCTCTTGGAAAAACACTGGCTCCTGCATGAGCCAGCTTGTTGAACTAAGACCCACATGATTCCAGCTTCCATCTCATCATCTACAAAGTTTCTCCTTGACTCCCACTGTTGATGAATCCAATAATAGTAAGAGGGAAACATCTTCTAGGAGAAAGAACTGTCTCTGGCCAGTGACTGGTAGATTTGGGAATGAGTGTTGCTTCCCTGAACAGTGTTCTTAATAAAGCCACAAGCAGCTGCATTGAAAGTCTAGAACTGGTACCATTTTTTGTCCTTGTACTTCAGCATCACCTACAGAAATGGGAAACAAACAAAGAGATATAAAATGCTGCTCTGCTTATGAGGTATCATGCATGACGTAGGCCCACTAACTGTCACAAACTTCTTAAGTAAAAAAGTAATAGCAATGTGGTACTTTACTAACAGCGTTATCAGGTCGTGATTCCACCAAGACCTTGCATTTAATTTCAGTTTCATCATTGCTACGTTAAAAAAACAAAAGTTAGCCGCTATTATTGTTCATTACAAGATTTTCCTGAGGAGTTTTAACAACTATTCTTCTACAAAAAGTACAGAGGCATGGAAATAACCAGGAACTTGCTTTTTACTCCTGTAGAAAGCCTATCTACACAGCATAGCAGATATATATCCTGAATATGTAAACCTTTTGCATTTCAGGGCACGTTCTTTCTGCTTTTTTTTATGCATCATGATTAAAAAAGCCAATAATAATGTAGAGTTCTTGTCCAGAGATATGACACATTTTGAATGAAGAACATGCATTTTGGGAAGTATTCTTTAGGGTTGCTTTATCTTCAAAGATAATCACCTTAGTCAATTCCCAGCCTTAACAGTGTGGGATGGAAGAACTTTCCATTTCTAGCTTAAAGCACAAAAGCTGTCTGTTCCAGGAAAGCTCTACTCTATATAACTGCAACAGAGTGTTATACTAGAAATGTTCACCTCTTCTTCCCAATAAGACCTGTAAAGGTTCATATATAGAATTACAGAATGGTTTGGGTCAGAATAGACCTTAAAGATCATTCAGTTCCAGCCCCGTTCCACAGGCAGGGACAATTTCACCTTCGTTAGTGCAGGTTGCATAAAGCCTCATCCACCTCCCCATTTCCTGCCCTGCTGCACAGACGAAAACCCAAACATCATAATGAATCACTGAGAAATGCAAGTGATGAGAAGTGCCAAATTCTAAATTCTGAGGCTAACAAGGGATACACATTTACAGAAATGTTAAAAGAAGGGGTGTGCTACAGAATTTTATTTTCTGCATTCTTAGTGTTAGGGAGCAGTAAGTTAATGTGAGCATACCTAAACTAATGCAACAGAGTGAATGGGGAGAACTGTACTTGGCTTCCCCAAAGGGAAGCAAAGGCTCAGTTGGAGTTCCTAGTTCCTAGTATATGTTGCCAGGACCCCTACCTCGTGTGCATGTTTGGAAAATGCCTCTGCACTGGCCATCATGCTGGCAGTCTTTTCATCCAGTTCTCCCAGTTTCTGTCCTCTCTCATCAAGGGCAATGCGTGCGCGAGTCAAGTCCCCAATGACTCCTCCTGCAGCTCCTCTCACGCCTTCAATTCCACCTGATCCAGGGATGTGCTGGGCGAGACTCCGAGAGGCTTTTCCTGCCGTGGCCTCACCAACTGCAAATGTGAAATGAACAGACAGACAGGAATGAGTCCCTGGCCATGGTTCTCTCTGTCAGTGCTTCTCATCCTTGACCTGCAGCCTCGCAGTGGTGATGACATTTGATGTGGAGATGGCACAAGTGGAAAGCTTTGCTCTGTGCACTGGCACATCTACAGCACAGTCATGGGCTATCTCAATCAGTTGCTCAAAAGAAGCTGCTGAGGGTGAAGGAACTATGGGAAATCAACTGAGGATCCTCCCCTCATGATGCCATCTTGATTTTTTTCATCAGTGATCTAAATCTTGTGTACCATTCCATTCCTGGATGGCAAGGGCAGGTGATCCTATGAATTAATTTCTACAAAAAAAACCCACAACAAAACCCAACCCCAAGCCCAATAAATTACTCACAAAGCTCCTCCCTGTCAAAAGCTTGTCCGCTTCCTCCGAAAAGTCCTTTGAGGAAGCCTCTGTTTTGGGCTTCTGGCGTTTCCACAGGAGTAAACAAATCCCCAAGCATGTCCTAGCAAATTCAGACAAAAGTCCATGTGAAAAATTGGTGAGGTGAAAGCACTTCTAGGTCTTTTCTTTATCTGCATTTATGAACCATGTGCATTGGGTCTAATCAATTAGTTTTAAGAGTCTGTTGTGTGAACAGTATTAAGTAGTTAACATTTGTGATTCATGACAGGCAAATACTCAGGTGAACTAGATTCACTTAGGCTAACTATGTTCACTCATGCTTTCAGAGGGATTTGGTTGGTCATTGCCCAGTCTTATGCTTATTACTACGGACAAAAAATATGTAAAGAATACAAAGTGAAAATATCAGTGATAAGGTCACACTTTCCCTAGGAACAGCAGAGGCGACACTATAATTGAATAAACAATTTGTTGTGAGTTATGTGTTTCGACTGAGTGATTACCCAGGTGAGCAGGGCAAGCACTCTCCATTTGCTCTTCACAGTATGCTTGCTGCCAGCTCAGAGCATTTGATGGGTTGTAGTTTGTCTGGGTTTTGTAGGTGGTTGGTTGGTTTGTTTTGTAAACAAAGTCCCATCACCTTCCACACTCCCTCCCTCCACCCCAATGCTGTGCACTGCGGCAGTGCCATCAGTACTGCTAAATAAGTATGGCTGAAGGCACATCTGTGGTGACACATATTGGAGCAGTTGGCCCAAACAAATCTCAGGCTCGGGTTTCTTTGCAGCAGTACTAGGAAAAATGGGCTCTCCTGAATAAAATTGATGAAGGAAGCGTGCAGTCTCATTAGCGTTTGAAACCAGTGAGACTGTGCAATGGGAACGGTTGCTGCCCAGTTGCCGGGATCTGTGTTTGCTCATCCCAGCCTCAACAAGCAGATACAGCTGTTGTGGTACACAAAGCACTTGGCTCCTGGGAGGCCAAGCGCTAGGACAGAGCTGTGACTTGCACTTGATGCTCCCCTGCACGGTCAGCTGCTCCGGGGGAAAAAAATGACAGCAGCCTTTGAGCCCAAGTGGAGGCTCTTGTGCAACCTGCTTTTTTTCCCAGGTAGCAGGTGATACCGGGTCATCTGCTTTCTGTACACGTCTAACAATTGCGTGAGCCTTTTACTGACCTCTGCATGCAAGCCAAGATACAAGCAGCCCCACTCTGGCACTACAGAAGTGAGATTGCATGTGCTGGGTTTCCCTTTAGCTGGATGTTTTTATGATGCTATTAATGTTAATAAAATAAAAAAACAATTACAAACCTAGCTTCTAACAGCCTCTTACTGTAGCTTCATCTTCTAACATACATTGATCAAACATTTTGATCCCTTATAAATTGGTTACCTGCAAAATAACCTGTTCTGGTACACGCAGAAGCTCGTGTGCAACACTCACTTCCCTCACAGGAATCCACAGACTTGAGACAGACAGTACTGTGATGTGAGCTGAGCAGCTCAGCACGTGTTATTCCCTATGGTATAATGCGTGCTGGCAGGACTGTTTCTTTTGTATTTCTATCCTAGTTCATTGCTAATTATATAACATAGAACTTTTTTTTCCCCTCTTATTACTCACGTTTCTCTCAGTAACCTCTCTCAATTCCTCCTTTTTAGTAAATGATGTTTTAATTTGCATTTTCATTGTAGAAACCAACAAAAACCACAACCCACATCTAACATTGTAAAGACCTATTACTCAAAATACATCTTTTAATTATGACCATTTCAATAGATGCTGTATTTTAATGTACAATGGAAGAGGCTTTCCTCATGTGTAGAAGGGGAGTACCAGTTATTGGAGTAAAACCAATGCAGAATAATTAAAAGACACGGTAAAACAGATCATATTTTTTGATACTGACCACACTGGTTTGTTTCATGATCCCACGTATACTGAAAGCTGCAGGTATTGAGATATTCTTAGAATTGAAATGAAATTAGCCAAAAATATGGGTAGGAATTCATTTTTTCACTGAGACAGTTGCTGTGTGGTTGGACACATGCCGATACCAACTGCTGTAGCTGCTATTCATTTGTAGCTTCCCCTTCTTTCCCTTCAGTCATTTTTAACAGTTGGTCTCTCGTCTGATAGGGCTTTGTGAGAAGCAGGCTGTGAAGAGTCCCTTTTGGGCACGAACCTGACTCTGTACAGAGCCCAGCAGAGACTGCAATCGTGTGCGGGTAGGCTGTAGGCTCAGGCCAGCCACTAGGGTACACGAGCAAGGTGACAATGTCAGAAAAAGTCCAAGCAGTGACAGAACTGCTGAACTCTCTCTGCTACTTTGGCATCATTCAGCCAGGGCAAGCGGAGAGGAACACATCTCTCCCCCTCCTGCAGCACAGACTTCACTTGAAATAATAAAAATTTCCCAAATACTACAAAAATATTTTCCCCCACCAATATTTAGGCTTTTTGACACCACCACCTCCTCTGGTAACACTAGTATTACTTATTTAACCATTTAAAACTTCGTCTTTTGAATAGAAACTGTAGACTGGTGCAATGTGTTCTTTCAAGCAATCCAGCAATAAAGATGTGGCAATATACATCTGATGAGTCACTGGCCACTGGTCCTTCCACACAAACACAAAGGCAACAAAAAACCCGGGTATGAGCCCTACCTGCAGATTGTCACACATCTCCTGGCTGTACGTCAGACGCTGGATTTCTGTTGGAGAGCTCAGGTACAGAGCTTGCCCTTCATTACTGAAACAAAAGGTCCGTGCTATCCTCATGTCTGTCACAGGCAAATAGTTCATGTCGAGCAGAGGGCGAAGGCTGGGCAAGCTGAAGAGAAGCAGATAGCCAGGTTAGTCACCAGTTGCCACGCATTCTACACCTGCTCAATGGCTGCATTAAAGAATTAAGTTTACGCTTTTTATAACTACAACAGTTAAAACGCAGCTCCAAGCTGAAAATTTGTATCATAAACATGCTGCCTTCCTATCATACTTGATTTTCTTGCATGAAGGAGTTTCAGCTGCCTTGCCTCAAAGACCCTTTGGCCACTGTCTGGATTTAAGGTGTGCACGTGGCACAGTATGGCTTGTGCCATATGGCTGGGTGGTTTTCAGGGTAAGGCTTGGCCCCTGTTATCACATGGCACCTGCAGAAAACGGTATGGGATGTCCCTGCTTGCGCCATGCAGACAAAGGCTCAACCATTGCCTTTGCCGTCCTCCAGTTTCACCTGGTTTGCCGTTTTGGATAGTGCTTTCCAAAATTGAAATGTCCTGGCTGGGGAAAGGAGGGTGCAGAAAGATGAGCACATGGCTACAGGGCTGCAGATGACAAGAAAGGGAAACCAGGTGCTTCCAAAATAGCAAGAGTGGGATTTGTTACTTCACACTAGATAAACAGTACCCTTTCTACATCCCAGTTTTTCTATACTCCCCTATACCTGTTCTACCACAACTAAGCAAAATTATCAGGTTTTTCTTTCATGACAGTTAAAATTCACCAGCCATCACTTGTCACAAGTAGGGGAATTACTATAAAAAAGCGAGTTTACTTTGTTGTGTGGCTGCTTTAACTCCCCATGTGGAGACAGGCCAAGGAACAGGTATAGCAGTAGGCGAGTCAGGGCTCTAGGCATATCCACCAGGGAGTTAATGCAGAGCATCAGGCGCTTTGGAGCAAACACAGGCATAATGTGATGGCACTGCACCATCCCTCTGCTTCGTTTTGCCACAAGATTAGTTAGATAAGTACCTCAGAGTCATGATGTGCCCATTGGCACAAAAGCACGCCAGACAGACGCTGTTACAGAGGGTGACCACATCTGCTCGCAATAAAAAGGACGTTTCGGTGATGTTGTGGACATAAAGACATGTTTGGGAAGGCAATGAGAAGACTTTGGCTTGTTTTTCTGAACAAATGACTGCAAATTGATGATCACCCATGTCCTGGGAGGAGGAAGGGGAATGCATGACAAGCTTCCTTTTCCTTGTTTTTTCACCATCATCAGCACTGTGTGGGTCCCTCCATACTTCATATGGTGGATGTGTCAATGTCCCCATGCAGTCCAAGCAAGCGAAGGTCAGCACGGCTCCTTTCAGTGTCAGAACTGTGCCTGCAAAATACAATTTCCTCTCACCAACACTGGCACCACAATTAAACTGGTTGTCAGCACTGGGAACATGTGCAGCACAGCTCAGGTTCATCTTTTGTAAACAGAGCAAAAGCATTAATCTAGCCAAGGTGACAAGTCTTGCTTGCTCAGTTCTTCCTGACTACGAAAGAAGGTAAACAAACAAGCTGCCAGTACTGAAAAGACTCAAGCAGCCACTATCAAATGATGTGTATAATACATGCTAGTGAATACCATAAAGATAGGCTGTTGTTTATCTCTACAACATAATAGAAGGAATTTTTTTCCCCAGCAGCAAAACTGCTTTTCTTCATCTGGTGACCTTCCAGCACTGTAAAAACAGTGGGTGGAAAAATCTCTATTCCTGTGCATTTTCTGACCGCTGTCATTATTTCCCTTTAAACATTTGAAGCGCATTCTGCCTCTCTTCAGACCTGACCTCTCTCAGCCCTCTGTTCTCTCTGCTACACCATCTGTCACTCACTCAGCCAAGGATCTCTCCTGGTACATCAACCTGCCAACATTTTTGTTTCCTTTCCTGAACTCCCTTCTGCTTCTCTGCAGCTTTCTGATACTAAGGCAGCCAAACTGTTTAGAGCATCCCAGATAGGATCGCAGCAGAGCTGTACGCAGGATTTTAATATCACAACAGGAAGGAAATCTGCTAATTTCCCTTCCCTGATGGGAAACACAACTTTGCCCATGACAAAAGGTAATTTTTGGAACTAACACAACCAAAATGTCTCAGGTCATGAAGCTGCAGGTCTCTCATGACCACCTTTATTTACCTGTGTGACTTCTATGCAGTAATACATGTATTGAGAAATTTCTGCCCCAAAAGCTGTACAAAACCATGCAGTTATTCTCCCTGTTGTACCAAGAGAGATAATGAACAGGAAAGGAACTGCACTCTTACCACTTGGCGACACCATGACTGGTTCTGACTGCCGCAAGTCGTCACTAGCAGGCAGATTAAGGGAGAGGATCAAGACCATACCGAGGCCTGTTCCAACCCAGAGACACGGGGAGACAGCAGAGTCATTCTTTCGGGCAAAGGACTCCATGAAGTACAAAGCAGTAATTGCTTCCTTTGAGTCCCTGTCGATACTGGACACGCTGGAGCTTCGGGAACGGCTGAAGGAGTTTTCCCTATTTTCTGCATAAATAAATACAAGCAAATAGGCATAAATTGGCAGCCCTAGAACAGGCACAAGCCTGTAGAGAATACAAAACCCCTGTAGAGGAAATACAGAGTTTTTGTAACCTGAACAAACATTCTGATACAAGCATGATACCAGCTGGCTGCCAGTGTATAAATAAGTGTGGAAAATGCTGTCAGACCTCATCAGTTCGATCTGCATTAGAAATAGCTGCTTATTATGGAGATTAGCATAGACTAATTAGAATTTACAACCGCCTTAGCTCAAAGGACTTGTTCTAAATAGCATGAAATAATTTTAGACCCATATGTTACCAATGCATTTAAAATTAATCCATGTATCTCGTTGCTGCAGGACACGAAGGGAGATGCCATTACCATTCAGAGCATATGTCCTTTACACTGCTCTTGTTTCCATCACTAGGACGTTCTAGTGCTGCGTTCACAGCCATCATTTATTGTCAAGCTATTAATAACTGCTCTCAGGGTAAGAGACACCCATTGCTAAACCGATCCGAGCATCAAAAGCATCTCAGGGTTCAAATTAACTCTGGCTTCCCAAGGAGTGAAGCGAGAAACCTGCTCTTTTACCAAAGGCATAATTGCATAGTGGGCCATCAGGCAACAGTAAGAGCCAGCTGGAGACAGAGTTGTAATGTCCTCACATAGGTGAAGACACTCTGAACCTTTCAGAGAGAAATAAACAAACAGGGTCCAGCTGCTGTGGGGCTAAGGATCTCCACTCTGCTTTGCCCAGTGTAAAGCACAAAGCCGTATGCTCACCACACACTGGAGGCTGTAAAAGCACACTAAGGCTAAGAAGCTACTGAAAAGTAAAGGAGCCAGAGGGAAGAAAAGAGTAGGGCTTGCTGCTAGTATAGTCTTTGCAAACAGTTTGTGCCAGTGCTGCCATATACTAACCTGCAGTCAAAAATAGGGCTAGATCCTTGGAAATCCCACAGGCTTTTCTGCAAAAATAACTGCAAGACCAGGAAGCTCTGGAGATGGAGAAAGAGCTGAAGCTATTGGACCCAGGATAAATGCCTCCCTTCTGAACCAATTGTTATGAAGTAGACCTGTGTCTAGTATGAAATTATCCTTCTTATAGCTCAGAGGAGAGAGCTGTCTCTCCAGAGACATTAGGAATGTCTCAAAAGAGGAACACTTTCTGCTATGGTTAAGGAATAAAATTAGAAAATTACTTTCTCACTTACTTCAACTTAAATCTTGGCTAAGCCTCTTTTTGTATATATGGTTTCTACCGTCCACCAGAAGAAACAGTTTTGCTGGTGAGTCTCTTCCTCATACAATATTTAGCAGCACCGTATTCCCCTACTCGGATGAAAATTGCTGAAATTATCCTCTTTACAGCAACTACCTGGGAAAGACTGGAGGGAACCATGGCAAGTGTTACCACATAAGCTACCTTAAAAGCTGGCACAAAGGAGCAGGGGCAGAGTCTCCTGCTACTCTGTCACACTTGGGCCAGCTTTGGTTCTTTGAAGGCCTATATAAACTGTCAAACAGGAGGTTCACAAGATAGCTGTCCCTGGCACTTCAGTCCCAATCTCATGGCAGAGAAACTTGCCTTTACTTGATCTTCTAAGCCCTAACCTCACCACGTTTCAGCTTCACATAAGCACTGTTGTAATACTCTAGTTTTGGCTCAGTACTGCTAAATATATCTGCATAAAACTGGGATCGTTTTTTCATGTGCAAACACAGCTTCTAATACCTTGAGAATTAGTGTCTCCCATAAGCCCAAGCACTTTGTACTTCTCCTGCAGTGGACTGGTTGGTCCAGCTCCTTTCTAAGCACAGTGAGAGCTGCCAGGTAAAGAAGGGGAAGACAATAATTTCAAGGGAGATACAATCAGACCTCCCCCCCAAAAAAAGGGTACCTAGTTTTTTAAAAACTCTATTACATAATTCATTTTCTCTTTAACGGGTGTATTAATATCAGTCACATAAAATTCAAATGTGGCGGTGCTCAAACTGAGAAAGATGTTGAAAGGACAAATGTAGTTAGTGTAGGCGACATACACAGAACTTAAAATATATGATGTGCCATTTGCATGTGTCATCAAGATTTCTCCCTCCCTAAATTAACAAGAAGAGTTCCTCACTCCTGTGCAGTACAGTTAACTAATACATCTTTGCAGAGCTGACATTAATAGATATAATCTTCTGGACACTTTTGGGAACATACTGTGCCATTTTCTATTAAATACACTACTCAAACTGAAATTCTAAAACCCAGCATGACATATGTCAAAATCTGATGTCATTGAACATATTGGAGCAGCAAACCACAATCTATGAAAGGCTGCAATCACTAGGTGGCTTTATTGGCTAGCTCTAAAGCAAGGTAGAAATCTCTCCTCTTCCTAGGATTCAGCATAAATTTTAATTTAGTCTGGTTCCCTGGAACTCCTTTCTTAAAGAGATTATACCCCAGGGTTTCTATTTGAAAACCACTCTGTTGTATTCTAGAGAAACATAAAACCACAATTTTTTTTGGAAAATTTAAAACTTCACCATATCCTTTCCTAGCATAATTGCAATTTTTTAAAATGATGTCCCATCTTCTAGAAGTTGACCTGCATGAACACTACCAGTCTGATCCTTAGCCCAAGCACCACATTCTGGGTTTCCTCTTATATTTTCCTTTTCTCGACTTGCATGATGAATGTAGCAAGAGCATCAGATACAACGTCTTCCTACATGAGTCTGAACCAGGACTGTCTTCCAAGCACTCCCTGTAATTTAGGCTAAAAAGAGCTGATTTGGACTCGCTGCTTCAGCAAGAGGACAGGACATTCATACTGGAGAGGCAGATAGCTTTCTGCTCCTCAGTTCTTTTTCCCTCTTCTCCTCCTCGGCAAAACATCCTACTATATGTCACTTTCTCATAAATGTACTCCTGCCTCTAAATTGCCTCCTGCTTTGAAGGAGTCCAGTATTCTTTTTTTTTCTCTATGAGGCACATATCCATGTCTCAGAATCTCTCTGTTCCCACCCAGCTGTCTCTCTCAGACGATCACACAATTTTTCCTTCTCTTCTTGCAGACCTAGATTTCTTAACTCTTTTTTTTCACCCCAGTACGTCTCCAGGCTGTTCCTGCAGCTAGCAGCAGAGATGAGAGCACTGCCAGAGGGGTCCAGTGTCCTCTGAGAGCTCCCAAGTGATGAGGTGCTGCTATGCAGACTGCTAGACTGTGAGCAGCTGTGAGTGAGAAAAAGCATTATTATATGCAATCTGTGCATTTAAAAAAGCTGCATTCCACAGGTTAAGACCACATCACTACACTTCTAAGAGCAGTCCTGCTTTCTTCAGTTTTTTATTTTTTAATTCAGCCCTGTCCTATGCATGGTTTGGGTTAGTGAGATGTAGATGGAAACTCAGAAACCAACTTCCTTCATAACACTGAACTCATTGTTAAATTCCAGCTATGAGCACCAGAATAGAAATAGAAGGTTTCTGATTTAATAGCAACTGTAAAACTTCTACCTTGCTACCCATGTCACTGACAGAAACACAGGACACTGACTCATATGATAAGATGAAAATGAAGCCAGTGGTTTTGAGTCTTACCTTTGTTCATCCATGTTTGAGCAGTATAGTGATGCTCGTCGTGTGAGAATGAACTGATCCCATGTAATTGCTGAAGCATTGCCCGTCTGGAAATGTAACCTACTGCCACAAAATTGCATGCATTGCAAAAGGACAAGAACAATTGAGCCAACTGTCATCATGACATTTATACAAAAGCAGCCCTGAGCAGTTATTGCCCTATCTCTTTCCTTGCATGACAGAACTGTCCTACTGCAGTTCACTGATGTCTAGGAGATGATTTAATTTAAGGCTTGTGGTTTTTTTCTGAGGTTGCAATAGATTACGTGAGTGAATTATTCCACCTGTTTTAACTGTCACCTTTACAGAGCAGAGACTAAAGAGATTTTTTTATTTAACTTCCCTTTTAAGTAGAAATAAAACTGGAATTGTCTTACTCTCCCATGGAATAAAAAAAAAAGAGAGGATATTAATGAAAAAACATTTTCCATCTTCATGGGAACGTTCTGACTTCTCTATTCTCATCTGCAGGAAAGGCTTTGCAAAGTAAACACATCCTCACCTATCATCTCTTTCAAGTAATTGTCATTGTGATTATTCTAAAACAGGACTTAGCACGAACACAGAGGTATAAAGTAATTTGTCTCTTCAAGTTAGGAATCAGGAAAGTAAAAGCATCACTTGTTATGAACAATTTAAAACACGACCAGTGAGAAAGATCGATGTTTTCACTATGAATGTTTACATTCATCACTGGAGAGCTTTGTAATTGACTGTCACGGCCTTAAATGCTATTTACAAGTCTTTTCCTGGTTTTAACACATCAAGTAATTGATCTGCTTGTTAAACATATACAAAAATCAATCTTCTTTGGTATGGAACTCATATTCAAGAAACAAAGCTAAATGGTTTATATCCTCCTCCACTGGAGATTTCTAACAGTTTTAATCCCAAGTATCAGAAATAATAGAAACTAATGAAACTCTTTAAACATTGCCAGTTTAGGGATGATCGTCTTACAACTTTAAGATAAATCTGTCCATTTTAATATTATACCACCAGGAACGCATGCAAATCAAATGCCGGTATGAACAAAAATAAAGGAACTACAGTTCAAACATGAATTTGCACACAGTAACATCGGAAAGACACAGAGATCAAACCATATTACTGCCGGTAATGCTTCAGCAACACAGGGGAGAAAGGGGCAGGAAGTAATACTGCAGAGTTTTCACATATATAAGAAGACAGCACACTTACTTGGCTAAAAACACCTTCAAACACATTTTAGTAGCACCACTCTAAAGCTGCATTCCACATAAAGCACTTCACTAGAAAGCAGCAGAAATTGTCTTAAGCAAAAACAATGCTATAATAATCTGGAATTTTACTGAGAATTATTTCCCACCAGATCAACTCAAAAAAGTTTCCCTAAGAATATGTTGAAAAGCCTGTGAATATACTGCTTGCCAAGCGTTCAAACCAGGGTGGACACGTCTGTGCTTACACAGAGATCACACCTGTGGGATGCTTGACCTTCCGAGGAAAAAGTTCTGAAATGCATTGTCTTGAAGTTACTGCAGTCACAGAACTGTAACCTGAATGGCTTCATAGAATTATAACAATGCAAGACTGATGTAAACAGTAGCAAATAAAGGCCTGAAAAATAGATTCAAGTCATCAGACTTGGATCTTGATTTAGATATTTCCAGAATATGGAAAAGTTCAGGCTTAGGTTTTAATTCAGCGTATTTTAAAGCTAGTAGAGAATTCTTAAGGCAGAACTATTCTTCATGTTGGAAATGTAGTAGAAATAAGCATTTTCATAGAAAGAAAAAAGTGCAAGAGATCTTTACAGTAAGGAATCTATCAGACTTGCATATTTTATACTATGAGTCACTTCCCTTTGCAATCACAAGCAGCCTTCACATTCAGATCACTAATAGCTCAATTTGGATAAAGGTTATAAGTTCAGACATAAGATTTTTTTAATCAAAGACATCATAATTCTCTAGAACTTAATTCCTATCCTAAAATATCCATTCTGCTGAAGTGTCTTTCCTAACATTGATTGTTTGGAAAGACTAATACATTGTATTACTCTCACTCTTTGAAGTAACCAAGAATAAGGAGGGAACAAAAGGTATTACAGAAGAAAATCCTGCGTTCATTCAATAATGAAGTCGAAATAGTTAATGTTATAATGAAGCAAATGAAAGCATTTCAAAGTCCCCCCCAGACAGATCCTATATTTGTGTAACTAAAGTGCGGTTGGAAAAACTTTGCTTTAAAAAAACCCTTTTGGAACAGCTATTTTCGCATAACTTGAATAATCCCGAGTATTTCCATGCTCTTTCTTAGTTCTCTATACATAATAGCCTACAATCTATTCCATTCTGCCACAGAAGTACCATGAACCACCCAATAGTGTGTTAATCTTTGAAACATTTTTAGAAGTGCATTTTTGCTCTAGAAAAACATTTTGTGTTGATCTGAAGCAACTGCTAGCAAGCAGAGAAATGCTAAGGTTGAGCATGCAGAGCTAAACACACCCTTCAAATTCAACATGCTTCGAGTACAATGTCAAATTAGCTTAACTTGGAATCAAATAATGATTTAAACTGACTAGACATTAAGTAAATGCAAGAACAACAAAATTTTCCTTTAGCTCGTTATTTAAAAAAAAAATGACACGTAGATCATAACATCCACCTAGTACTTGACAGAAAATGTGCTCTAAGGAAAAGCCAAATGCGAACTCTATTCTAGCCCAACAGAGTTGGAATTTAGGCATCATCAAGTCACATGCATCCACGCAAGGCTCTTCTTAATTTCTTCCCAAGCCTTTTTCCCTCGTCATTTGGCATGATATTTCACAAAGCACCTCAGTCTGTCCGTTGCTTTTTCTAGGGACATAGGGAACTGCAAGTTCCATTTTGAACAGACTTTCACGAACACATCCTAAAACTCTACTTAAACCTAATATGGGAACCAGTGAGAGATCTGATAAAGATTATGATTCAGTCAAAAAGACAACAGCTCCACTGGTGTTTTGCAGTCAGCAAAAAGCTAGAAGCTGTTAGCTGTAAGCACAAATCCATCTAAGAGGACCAGTACTGTCCATCCATGCCTTCTGTACCTATAGCCACAAGGTATAACGAGGAACAGCATTCTTCCCATCTCTCCTAGAAGCTGCGCCACTGATGTGTGCTGGGGAACCTGAACACCACTGCCGGGGTCTAAAAAGTGGGTGCCCTCCTGCTTTAACGACCCACCTTTAATGCACGTCCTCTACCAGACTTCCTGGGCAAGGGGCATGCCCCACATGTTTAAGGCATTCACTTTCAGAACCACACTACTTCAGACTGCGTCCTAAAGGAATGGATTGAAATGGGTGGGCTGAATTATCCCCTTACTCCCAGGACTACTTGCCATTATTTTTGATGTGTCTATGTCACAGGCAGACTGGGCTTTACTCCTTGCTTGGCTTTAAAGTCTCCCTACACTACCTTTTTAAGAGGAAGCAGGAAAATAAAAATTTTAAGTTCTATTTTATCTACAGTAGAAAACCATCACACATAACTGAAAAAGAACTTAATTCTATGGACAAGTCACTTCTGGAAATAATTCTGTTCCCTCAAGAGTAATCTATGGATCTCACACCTCAGCGTTCAAACTGGATACTTGGAAACAGATATGAAAACTTTGCAGAAGATGCTGGCATATTCTCTCTTGGAACACTTGCTTTTTTGGTACCAAGTGTTTTATTATAGCCACACAGAATATGCTGTTCAGAAATCTTTGAGCTTGCAGTGCCCATTAGACCAGAAGTGCTGTCATCTTCCTAAGTATAGGAAAAAATAATTTCAACCTCCTAATATCCTCTTTCTTTATTTGAATAAACATTTTGGTAGAAAGAAACAGACTTTTAAGTCATAGTACAGGTCCTCTGCAACGTTTTTATCCTCTTGCCTGTGCAGAGAATAACTGCGGTGGCAAACTGAGCAATTAAGGGAGACTGTGTCTTACCATGGCATCTAAGTTATTTCATATTAGACTATTCTTATGTTACTAGTCAAAATGATGTAAAGTAACTTCAGATGCTAATAAAATTGAAATTACTTACAAGCAGAATTGACACCATAATCCCCTCAATTTAAAAATTCCAGACCTTCTCCATCTGCTATGAAAACCTTGCTGTGAAAAGCCATCGCACTTAGGGGCCTTGTGAAGTGCAGTCCCACAACTGCTCTAACATGCCCAGTGGATCAGGTAAGGATCAGTTTGGCTGGCTGCTTAGGCAAGGGAGTCAGCCAAGAATTATCCACCCTGCAATACAGGAAGGCAGGGCAAGGAGAATGTAGGGGATAGTATGAGCTGTTCTGGAAACCTGCCAAAGATGCAAGAGCCTCCTCAGAGAATCCGTTTTTGCGGTTAACTACCCTTATGATCAAAATGAATATGTTACTGTCTTCCTGAAGTTGCGCCGCTACCCTAGTAGTTTATGCATGTCAAATAAATCTTATCCTTTTCTCAGGAGAAATGAACAGGAGATTATTCCCTTCCTCTCTGCAGTACCCTGCTTAAGCATTTGAGTATTTCTGTAGGTTCCCTTCAATAGTTTTCTAGATTAAGCAACTAGATTGTTTCTTTCTTTCATTGGAGGTGCAGGAACCACTATCTTTGAAAACTTCAGTGATTGCCTCCCAGGCTGTCATTATAGTTTAAATCCACAAGTGGGTTTCAGACCCAACAGACCCAAGATGAAAGAAGCCAGTGATAAAAATGGAAATCTTCCTCTTCTCCACGCCAAAAAAGAAGGAAACCAAATAATCACATTTACTCATCTCGTTCAAAAAAAAAAAAAAAATTCTGATGTGCTAAGCATACAGCACTACTGCAGACAGTGCAACAGTATAGCCGCATCTGACAAGAGAAAACCTCATATAAATTGTATAGAACTTACGTAAAAAACACTGTAATACACAGCATGACGTCAGCTGAGCCTGGTTCCTCAGGCTGTGGACTTGTTATAACATAATCATTCTGTATCATATTTCTGCGACCTTGACTACAACACACTGGATTTATGGCAGCAAATGTCAGTCCTTCTCTATGGCTTCATTTAGTTATATTTACAGGTAAACACCAATTAAGACATAGATCCTAAGACTTCAGAAGCTTTGTTAGAGAAACAATAGACCAAAGTAACAGGCTGACATACAGACACAGAAAATTATTCTAAAATGTGCTGAATCTAAAAAAGCAAACTAAAAGCCTCAAAAAACGTCAGCACTCTAAATTCCCCAGAACTAAACCAAAATCCCAACAGGAAAAAATAAATAAACCCAGAAGCCTCTGTCAGGCTGTCCTCAAAGCTTCTTACGGTGATCATCACGAATACTTTTGAACAATAAAAGTAGTGTACAGTGCACACCAAATTCCACCCATTTCCAAAACAAATTGGACAAAATCATGCAACAGGTGAAACAACTTTTCCTCCAAACTGTTTTAGTCATTCTATACGCAGATGCAGAAGAAAAACTTCAAGAATAAAAATATACTGGATCTATTAAAATGGAAATTGTATTGTCCTTGTCTTTTTGACCTTTGATGAGGTTATTAAAGATAATGACGAAATATTCTTGTATGGTTCGTTTTGCCAGCTCACAGTGACATTTCAATTGAAGTGCTCTATATAAAATTTTAACTACATATAATCAAGTGTTAATCTAAAACCTGAAGGTAAATGTTGAAATTGAACTATTTTAAAGAAAATCTAAAACAAATCAAAATACTCTGGTTTTAGCATTCCTAGAAAATTACAATGCACAGACAATACTTGCTAGAATTCCTTATTCGGCAGCACATTTGTAGCATTAAGATGTAAATAGCCTTTCTAGTCAAGTGTGATTAATCTGGACTAGTTAAAAACTACATAATGGGAAATAAAAATAATAAAAGAAAGAAACAGTTTTCTACTACTGCTGGTTGGAGAAAATAGATTTCAAACACAATATTTCAAAGGAAAAACTCCACTCTGCCTTTACTTTCTTACTAAGATATATTATATAAGCACAAATGGACATATACATATAGAATGCTCCGATTTCTGTGTGAATGCAGGCAAGGAAGAAAAAACTGGTAGAATCTGCCAGCACAAGCTCTTGATGGCAACAGTAAATCTTGTCAGAGAGAAACTTGGAGAATATAAATGGGTCAAAAAAAGCAGCATGCTTGAAAAAACAATAACCAAGAAGTATCAGATCTGAAAGGGCTCTCAGAATTAGCTGCAATTCATTGACGCAAAGAGGACAGCATGACAGCATATGTATCTATGCACACATCCATATAGCCACCAACTATACAAGTATTACCACACTGATTTCCTTCCCACAACAGTTTTTTTATTCTTTAACATCATCATTGTCTTTTATCTAAAATTACAATTAAAAATTGGATTAAAACCAGATTTTGTTTTCCTGTGGAGCAAAAGAGTGAATGTTTTGTGCTTATTCACCTACACTGACATTCTTGATCAGGCTGGAATCTCTGCTGTTCTACTTGGAAAGGGGGTTATAATGGGGATAACAACTATGCAGTGTTAGGTCTCAGACTGAGATGGACTGTTGGATTTGTGTGGTAGGACAGAAGGCAAGCCAGACAGCGGTACACATTTTCACCAAAGCAGCTAAACAAGAGGTTAATACAATCCCTATTTCAATGTTTCTGTGAGAACACCTGCAGACAAAATAAGGCTCTAGTCAGAGCCCAGAGCCAGAACAGGTTGAGATATGATTGTTGCAAATGGCTACAACCTGCAAAGATCCCGTTAACCTTGGAGATGAAATGCATTCCCCTTTCAACAGAATGCCATCATAAGACAAAACCTACATAAGGACTTTTTTAAAAGTCAGATAAATTTGCATTCATGTGTATTTTTCATTGCTACTGATATTTAAAAGCACAATGATAACTCGATAATAAGAAATGTAGTTTATACCCCGTGCAAAAAAGTTTTGTCAAAGAAACTCAGTTAGTAACTCCAAAAATCTCAAAAACTTCTGGTTAAAAAGGACTAGAAGTTTAGAAGTTCAACAATAGAATTTCCTATATTGGTGGGTTTGTTTCCAATGCAAATAAATCCTTACATTGTTGCAAGGAAGAAACGGCTTACTTAAAAGTATATGAAAACAAGATTATTTTAAATGAATAATATTCTGTTAAGAACTCGCGAAATTCCAATTTTAGCTAAGTATAGACATAGAATATTAAGCAACTACAGAATATATTGTTAAGAATGCTTCATTCATGAAACCAGAAGATACTACAGGACAATATGTAACATTTAAAATACTGCAAATGATATTTGAGAAGTGTTGCATTGAATGTCTGGCTAATTATTGAGAAAAATATAACTACGACGAACTGTTTGATCTAGATACTAGTGATTTTTTTGGGGGAAAAATCCACCAGGCTTTGAAAGTGAAATAACAGTAATCTTTTCCTTAGAATAAAATCCACTTGAGTTTAAAAAGCTTTAGAGCTTTTCAATTCTTCCATGTTGGATAGGGATACTGGGAAAGACATCGGTTAAGCAATAACAATAACCATGCAAGCATAGACACCACTCCTTTGCTGCTCTTACTTGGCTTTTGAACTATTCATCTATGAGCATGGAAGAAATATCAGCATTTTATGAAACTGAACAGTTTGCAATATTTTGATTAGCAGAAAACAAGACCTCCTCCCCCCCCATTTTCTTCCTACGATTCATCGTTGCAAAGATGTTCTTCAAAAATGTTTTTCTATATCAGGAATCTTTCTGCACATACAAAGAGTAAGAGTCAGCAAAATCTTGACAATCGGCTAACAGGAATGAGAGAGCTTATTGTGTGAAAGGTGCTTGAAAGCATACATGATGAAAATGCTGGAAATACAGTTCCTATTATAACAAAAGATCAGATTTAAATAAATAGATGTCGAAATCCAGTGTGAGGAGAAGATTGATTTATTATTGCAATATATATTGTATGATTAGTCACCAAAATGCATTATCTTTTTAATCAAGTCAATTAGAAGAGGTTGTAAAGAGCAGGAGCTGGAAGCATTGTTAAAAAAAATCTCCAAGGGTTATCAGTGCCTCAAGACAGGCTTAAGAAAAGGTACAAATCATCTACCCACACACAAAGGTGTTGGGGTTTTTTTTATGAAATGTATAAAAAGACCTTAATACTACTGAGATAGGCATCTCTAATCAAAATTCTACTCAGAATTATAAAATCCTACCAAACTCTAACCTGAAACACTACATTTTTAGTGAAGACTTATTACACATTTATTGATTCCCCCATGAGAATTAAGAAAAGTAATTTCTTGTGAATACAACTAGTGTTTATTGCATCATCTGTTCCTAAGCAGCCAATAAATTCTTAACACAGAGAGGACTTTTGTTTTATTTTGGAATAGTCCAACCAGAAGGTTTTGATCAAAGACAGCTCCATATTTTTGAAAGAATGTTTATTCTCAGTGTATTCTTTCTCAAACTTTTTACTTCTCTTTCTTCTCCCTCATCCTCTTCTCTGCTCCCAGCCCAAGAATCTTTCAAGGACCACGTTGCCTTCCATCATATTATTTAGTAGAAAAACCTTCAGAAATGAATCAAATTACTAAAAAAAACAGTATGTCTAGAAATTCAAGGTAAATGAAAAATGGCAGAATGGCAGTCATTCCAGTCAGATCCAGTAGAAGCCAAAAGACTAATACAACAAGCATCTAAAAACGTTTAGATAAGTTGGACAAATGAATTTGTTTTAGTGACAAAATATAAACAATCAGATAATTATTTTACTATATAGACCTGCTTAGTCTATGGACAAGGTGACTTGAACTTGAACCCATACACTCAAGAACAAACCCAAACTGAGTTCCATCACATTATAGTACATGTCAATATTATTGACTCTAAACACTATCTGGGTCTTTCTTGCAGCAGTCATTTAATTGACTTTACTGAGGGTTATAATACCAATTCAGTGACAGCACTGATATTTTAAAAGAGTGATTTTTATGACACTTTATGTCACTCCACATTCCTGAAAAGAAGATAGATGACTACCTCCAGAAAGGGATACACTTGAATATTAAGATTGATAGGTATAATAATTAGCAACTAACAGAAACCAAATCTTTAATGGTGCAAATGCACAGCAAGCATCATCATGCCATCAAAAGTATCACTGGATTACTATATGTTTTGTACACAAGGACCTTATGGGGGTTGTAGTTTCTGCCTTTCAGTGACTCTACTTACTCTGAGAGTATGGGAGGGAAATAAAAAAAAAGCAGCACAAAAGAATTAGGTAGTACTGTGGTTCAGTTAAGTACAAGTTGTGCTGATATTGCAGCAGTATCTGCAGACAAGAACTCCAGAAGAGTTTGATACTACATAGGATGAAGAAAAACACACAGCAATAGAAACTATTGTGGCAGCGATATATTCCCACCATGAGCTATTATATGATAATGGTACTTACCATATTCATGTGGCGCATAAAAAGAGGTAGATGAAAGGGTTATGTTATGATCATCAGTAACTAATGTGGAGGAAAAAATGGTGAGCACGCAGACGATAACTGCCCTTACACACAGAAATTTATAAGAAGTTCAGAGCTCTGTAAATCTGCTTTAGCACAATGTTCACACAGGAGCCATTAATTAATCCAAGTTAAAACTGAAATTTATAGTAGGTTTAGTATTTAAACAGGATTACTTTTTATAACTGATTGCTGAGGATTACACTTTGTCAGATGTTGCATGAAGCCCACAATGTGATTTAACACTTTTGCTGCTCAGCCTGTGACTTAATCTTTGAATAGTCCACGATATTGTAATGTTTTCCTAAAGGAGATGTGGTTGAAGGAACAGTAGCATCAGTTGAAATATCACTACTCCCAAGTTTCTGACCCTGTTTCTCTGCAGAAGGTTAATGCTTGTCTAGGAAACTCGGAAAAATTGAACACTTGCACACTTCTCACTTGCTTTAGCAAAAAGACAGCTTGATAATGTAATCCAACAAAAAATGTTGTTTAAGCTAAATGTTCCTGTACTTCAGAAGAAAGGAGCAACTCAAAGGATCCCTCCTCCACCAGTACATAGTACTGATAGCATCTGGTGATGGAAGATTATTTCTACAAGAGATCTAATGACATAGTTGGGAGATGGTAACAATTTCAGTGAGAGCAGTGGAGAGCCTCTGACCATGCTTTGCTCTGCGTCCCAAGGTAAATGCTGTTCCTAAATCAAATGGAAGGTGCTGATAGAAGACACTGCAATAGAGTTGGGGATATCAACTCCATTCCAGTCAAGAGAGCAATCTTGGAACCCGCTGTGCAAATCAGAAAGTTTTCTTACAGGATCTCACATACACAGACGCTGATTTTCTGTTGCGTGATCCCCCCCAGTACTCATAAAAAAAAGAATTGAAAAAGAATTTGCTATTTTCTGTTACCGTAAAAAAAAAAAAATTAAAAAAAGCAAAGATTCTAGCAATTTGCTACTAGAAACAAATGTATTTGCATTAAAAATACAAAATTAGACACTCAGTGGTATAATTCCCCTCTCTCTGGTTCCATTAACTATCACAAAATTTAGGGAATACTGGTTCCAGCTGTGAAGAACATCTGTGATGCAGACACCTTTGTGGGTGGGCAGATTAGATTAGAGATGGTCTTCGTAAGGCACAGGTCTAGGGTCATGGTGTTGTCCACTGCCTATCACTTATAGCATTTTGTGGGCTTCAGGCCATGCTACAGCCCAGATAACAGTTCTAGGAGATAATTATCTTCTTACAGACTGGAAATAATTCTGTAACTTGATTAAAATTAAAACCTGGATTTTTAAAAGTGTTAGTAGTTTGAATTAAATATTATTTAAATATTAAACCCTATAATTTCTGTTGTTTAAGTATTGCTGAAGTCGTATTCAATCAACACTACTGTCCTATAGCATTTATGTTGATGCTATGCTTTTCACTTTTTGATAGAGTGAAGCTTTTCTGCACTGACAATGCATTGTCCTATTGCAGGAACGTGGGGGAAGTGGAAGCCTGGGAGACAAGGGACAAAGACACCAACAGCAGAGTGGGAACACTATCAACACTGAAGAAAATCGCATCAGCTGAATACTTCTGCTTAAATGATCTGCAGTGACATAGCTGGCACTGCTGAAGTTAAAATGGGCTTATTATAAGTTCTAAGGACAATGCATTGCCACGAGTAGTCCACTTTGTCTCTCTCAGCTTAATTGAACTCAGGTAAATCAAGATCTGAAGACTTTTTCCAAGCATTAATGCAAGAAACTTATTATGAATAGAAAAAAGTAATTAGAGTATGGGCTACCATTTTACCATAAATGGTGGCCAATAATTGTGGAAATTTAGAGTCTTTGGTACCAATTAAATAAAAAAAAAAAAAGCCTGAACTCACATTCTAAAAATACCTTACTCATTTTCAGACTTGATAAGCAGAGACAGTGAGAGTTTAAAATGTTAGTATTCGTAGCTGTCACAATAACTGTGCATAAGCTGCCACGAACAGTCTCTTTTCTGGAAACAACCCTCCCCATCCATACAGGCGAGGGGACAGCTGTAAGAGTTTGGCAAGGTTCAGCATACCACATCCCTAGGCAGCACAGGGCTCAGGAGCAGGCTTGTTAGTAACAACAGTAACACACAGGGGTTGTTCTAGTTCAAAACAGTCAGACGGTGACAGCAGTTCAGGGCAGTGACTAGGACAAGGATCATGCTAAACCTATTTGCTTTCATATCCAGTGAGAAATTCATGACTACTTAGCAAAATGTTTATTGCCACCCACCTTCTGTGGTGACTGGGAGAGAAATCTCCATGCAGGCTGCCGACTGTGCTTTTCTGAAGGGGGGCCTCCCAGGTCCTCGGCGATTTGCTTTTGAGACATCTGCACTAGAAAGTCTTTTTCCTGAACTGCAGCTCTGGGATGTTGGACTTGTACAGTGACCATTCACGTGATCTGGAAAGTGAATGCAAAAAGTACTAGGTAAAGTGCCAGCGCTTGAAATACAGAATGGAGGAGAGATATATTCAGATATTTGAGAATATGTTTTATCAAGCAAGCATGTATATATAACAATAACTGACCATATCTTTAAGGTTTACTTTGAAAAATAAACAAATAACATAGAACTGGCACATGTTCTTACAGCTGCAGATCCCACAGCATTTTGTTGACCTACGTGAATGGGCAATTTATCAAGATAACTGGTTGTAATGTGGTCAGGCGTTGCATTGGGTCTCCTAGCAGATGTCAAATAAATTTGAAAACTATCTTTCCTTTTTGCTGTCAAAGAGCTGCAATTTACCACAGGATAGAATTTAGAGCTAGATATCATTGCTAGCTGACTTGAGGTTGCATGTAACGTGCATCTAACTGCCACTACTTGGGATAATTATAAACCTAGCCATAATATTGCTAGGCATTTTATTCTGTACATACCATATAGATTTATCTTACTGCTAAGGAAGGACTGTTAAACTGATTTGTCTACTACAGATCTAAAGATATGAGAGCTAAGTCCTTGGACCCTTGCTAGAGGCCATGATCAGTCGGCACAGCACGTGCTGCTGTCTGATGGATGAGCCATGGCTGCTTTAAACTCTGCCTATATTTGTCTGTTCTTTGTTACTGACAACAGGTCTTTGAACCACAACAATCCATTGATTAAGGTTTACATTGGAGTTCAAAGTAGGTTAGATTGAACTATAAAGCATTCCCGTGGTATTTTTCCTCCTCTTGTGTTGGGTAAGGCAATATAAGAAGAATTACTGAACACATTTTCCCCCTCAGCATATGAAAAGATACACACCCAGGTATATTGAATATTGAATTGTTTCTGATTAAGAGGTAATTTCTACTTACTAATTTAAGTAAACAGCAATAAGCACAACAAAAATTCAGACTTGCTCAAGTACACTGAATATTTCTATTCAAAACTATGGAAGTGCAATACTATAGGTAAGGATAAGACTAGAGTTTCTACCCTCATTTTAAATGTCAACTTATTTATACCCAAGAATTAGATTAGTCTTTAACACTCTGTATATAAGCATCACATTCTGTTAAGTCTCTCTGATTTCTATTGTATCCAAGGAAAAGATGAATGTTAATATACTGAGATAAATTTATTTCTTGGTTGCCATGTCATGATAGCACATGATAGATACATGATAAAAAGCTACTTCTGTATTCATATGACAGAATAGATTATATACTGAATATACCATACAGTGTACTATTATATATAGCCTTCCAATGTGTATCATGTTCTTTCCACGTGAAAGCAGTTCAGTCTTGATGAACAGAGTTGGAATGCATTGTTCAGAATTGTAGTTTAGAAAGCAATTTAGTATCTGTACTGCATAATGCTGCTCTGTAGGAGACAACTTTCATGATTCTTATCATGTTTCTTAGCACATTGCTATTAATTGAGCTAACAGCAGATCTAAAAGAGGTGTGGATGATTTATTCAACTTATGGTCAGGGAAATTTCCAAAATATGCTGTAAATATTCATATATTTCAGTAGGAAGTCCTTGGAGATTGGGAGCTTTTTTCAAGGCCACAGGCCCTTGACTGTTCAACCTCAGCAACAGACACATCCTCATCCAGCTGTTTCCTTTCTTCAAAATTCAGTTTGTGTGAAGGAGTTTCAGCATGGATCTATTTATCTCCACTAGGATCCTAGGAACCAGTAAGGAACATAACAGAGTATAAAAGAATCATTCTACATCACCATCAACAGCATTTGTGAGTCCCTTTCTCTGAACATTGTACCAAATGGGCATGTTTCAGCCATTATACCAAATTTTAAGACAAACACCATTACATATTTCTTAGCATGCTTGCTTGTCTCAGTTACCTTCAAAGGCCCAAATTAAACAAAACCAATCAGTAGGATATGGGCACCTCAATCTCTTTAGGTGTTTTGACAATACCCTTCTGAATAAGCAAAGGCAGCTCCTGTGTAGAAAAGAAATCAAACCTCATCCTAGAAATTGCAGGACTATCCCTTCAGGTACAGAAGTTGGTGAAATGCTTTGGTTCTACAATGACCAGAAGAAAGACTTTAGTGATCAGCTACACACTTTCCTATATCCTAACACTGTTCTGTTCTTCTGATTAGATATATACATTTTAAAAATAATCATAAAGAGGAGAAAGGCAGCTCCTCAAACCTTAGTAAAAACAAAAAGACATGGAACAAAGAGCAACATAATTATAGGGAGTATGACAGCAACGTTTTTCCTCAGAAGCTGCTAAGAATGAGGCAGATAAAGACCACCCAAAGCTATGAGAATATCCCATGCGTGCATTTAAAAATTGACTTCTTATGGTTTTTCTGGTATAAACTCAGTGACACAAGATGTTTCTAAACAAAGGTTATGTACTATTCAAGAAAGGGTCCCTTACTCTATTGTCTGAAAAAGGAAAATGAAGCATACAAGAAAAGTGATAAGAAGAAACCCAACACTAGTTTCCTACAATGTACTTTCTAAGGCAGATTGAGAATGCTCATGATATCATCTGTTGCCAAAATGACTGCAATGGTTTACTAGTGCTCTGATATCCCAGTCATCTGGTCCTCCTTTGCCATGACAGATGTCTTCCCATCACCCCAAAGAACAAATAGAGTAGGTGTATAAAAACTTGGCTTTATCCCAGCTTTTTCCAATTGGTAAGGAAGTGTAAAATATAAAATTTTTCCTTTCTGGCTCACTGCTTTTGTCATGTGGTCACTGGGGCATTTCTCACATCAGAAATATTAGTTGATACCAGTTGGTCACCAGTTGATATTGGAGACCTTAACATTGACAGCAGTCTTTTCTCCTGCTTGTGGATAGTGAAATAAATAGCCAGGGTTCAATTTGTAGCTACTCTGTTCATTAATCTAAAATTGTAAGGCTTATACGAGCCATTGGAAGCAATGATAGCAGATTACCCCGTGCTACAATACATTAGCCCATTTTATACTGATACAACTCCACTGATTTAATAAAGCAGATAGTAACAACTTGTATCGAAGATGCATTAAAATACATGAAAGAGAAGTTAATGACAAAAATTTCCCTAATAATCTCCACCTGCTGCTCCCACAGTGCAGGTACTGACTGTTGCCTGCAGCGAGGCTCACGATATTACCCAAATGAATTAAAAATGCCTTAGCTGGCCCTGTTGCCAAAGAGAAGCACCATTCAGTGCAGTGTGCACCCCAAAAACTGTTTTAAAAAAGAAACAGAACTGTGCTGGGTGGAAGACTGGCTTGTCACAAAAATTACCAGTGAGATGGTGAGATTAAGAAGAGCTGAAAAGGTAAAATTGGTTACTGTGAACTAAATGAAAATTCTGAGAGGTGCCTTCTGAAAGATGCAACATGAAGCATCACAGCAACAAGCCCGTGGGGGAGCCTCAGACTTAGTTTTCTTTTGAAAAGTATTACACAGACAGGAAGCATATTATGTATACATGTGGATTTTAGCTTACACACAGCGATGTGTACATGCACCAAAGAACCTTCCTTGTCATACAACTGTTTTAAAATACTTGGGAATGTCTGCAAAAAGAAAAAAGGAACCAATGATTTAGCAGTGAAAAGCTGAGTCCTTGTTAAACCCTAATGTACTAAAAACGTCAGTAAGAATGGAGAAGCATGCATTTGCAGTTGCTGTCTAGAAGCTTGTGCTACACTAGATAGAACAAATAAATAAATAAAAGAGGCCAACCATTTTTTCCAGTTCCAACAAAGGGATACATTCACACAGAAAAATGAACTGAGATAACGATCTCAGAGAGGTTCAGAACAAAGGAATCTAAATACAACTAATTAGAAGCATTATAATATCATACTAAGTTGTAAGGAAGTAAATCAACAGTAGAGCAGTCAAAAGGATGAGAGAGAGGTGCTTTAACATAAAGCAGAAAAAAACCTGAAAAATTATTCCCAGAGAATCTCCGCAATAAACGTTGAAGAATACAATCTCTACTTTTAGAGGGAGGAAAAGTCAATCTGTTTCCACTGGGAGATTTTGGGCTATTATCAATAAATTAGATTTTGGGTAATAGTTATGGGTGAGCTTAATCTTTTTTCTTTATGCAGTAGAGAGATATATATGTAAATAAAGGAAGAAAAAAAAAAGATGACATAACTATGTAAATGGCCTGCAGAATAATCTCAAGGTTGCATGTGAAACAACCAAAATTTATGTACAAGCAGCATAATTATTCATCAGTGAGAATACAGACCAACACCTTAAACTTTTACCAAGTTACTGTTAGAAGAAAATCCTTTACATAGTCTGGATCGCAATTTTGTCTTGTTGCAGTTTTGTCAACCAGGCAGAAGACGAGGTGTGAGCTCTAGCAGGAGAGATTAGTATGGATGTACTGCTGGCAAAATTGCCTATTTACCATCATGTCTTCATCAGTTTGAGAAGGAAAGATGAATTACCCTCTTGATGTACTGCTGGTACATTTAGGTCTCTACACTAAGAGTATAACGTGCTGTCATTGTAATATATTGATTGTGTAATATAATAATATTCTTCTTATGGCAGTGCTTGATCCTAGATATCATCATTATTTTGAAAGCAGGGTGAACAGATTTATTTTTCAGAGAAATAAAATATGGCAAAGTGGTTTAAAACGTTAAGTGTGTTGTCATTGGCAGAGCCCTTTTTAAATCAGTATGGTTGCCTACAATTATGAACAATTAAACCACATAATAAACACTATCAAAATGAAGAACATTAAGAATATATTACTGCATGTCATAACACCAACTTTACATTATTATATCTGAAAAAACAAGCCCAGAAGTGCAAATCTAAAAATAAACCTAGCTTTGTTTCCTGAGAACAATAGGAAAATTTTGGACAACTTGGATTTAGATTTGCTTCCCAGATTCTTCTGCTGAATTTCTAGTGATCATATAACATCACAATAGTGGATTTACTGTCTCAAAAAATACACAGCACTCAGTGTCCCTCAGCAGAATAACATAGCAGAAATTATTGCACAAATCATAGCAACAACCTGGAAAATACAAATAGAAAACTTGATTTAATTCTGAAACATAAGCTTGAAATATAGGCCCTGAGCTGCACAGGGGACAACACTGAAGTGTGTGAGTAGGATGGATGAATGAAAAAATGATCTAGGATGCCAGCAACCAGTCCTGAGCACCCCTACTAATAGCGCTGCACCTGCATTTTCAAGATGGAAAAAACTGGGTTTAATTCTCAGGGTTTTTTTAAAGTATTTTTTCCAGCTCGAATACAACAAAACCAAAGCATGACACACATGAGCTGGAGACTTTCTAAACAAAACTCCACCTTTTCATCTGACACAAATGAACAAAATGCAGGATAATCACAAAAAACCCCAAGTTTGTAGTCTATTCTAACCAGATTCTTCCAGAGATTCTTCCCCCAGTTTTTTCAAAAACTGTTGTTTTTTAACTAGAAGAAAGATTGTCTGAAATAACTGAGCTACCACCTCTCCATAGATGCTAACATATATATAATTTGCTTGCAAATACTCAACAGAAAAAGGCATGTACCTGGTCAATTAGGTTTTTAAAAAGCCAGGTTCACACAAAATTTTTATGCAGCAATGAAACGATTCTTAAGAAATTTGAATTTTTCCAAACTTTGACATTATGCATTGTAGATTTTTGACATATTTCATACCAGGCTATTGTAATAAACAAACTGGTAATAATGGTTCATTCTTATTTTAATGTTGCAAAACCAGATTTTATAGTTGATAACTTCTGATTTTGAATTCTTATTTATCTTTCTTTTATTATCATTGTGTTGTCAAAATAATTATACATGAAAAATTATAACTTTCGCAATATTCTTCTGCTTGTAGATACAGACCAGTTATTAAGACTTTGCATGTTTCTTTAGGTCCAGACAAGGAGATCTGACCACGTGTTTCATGCCTGAATCTCTGCCTACAGATGAGAGTCTGTGTGAGAGTTCAACCCCAATCCAAGTTTATAGAGGACCTCTGGGTCCAGGTAGGTCTGGTAAATCTACATGTAGTCACAGATTTTGGCTCCTGGAAAGTGTTACAGTGAGAACGTTGTACAGAGACTATAATATGGAAGAACATTACATATGTGTTTGCATTGCCCCAAAGAAGTAAACTACTTACCTTTGAGAGTCCTCAGTAAGGAACTCTTCTTTAAGTAGAAACAGAGAATTTAGGAACAGTGAATATCTATTACATTTTAAACCTAACAGTTTTGTATAATTTTGTCAACTCTTACACATATGATGATCTTTACTTCTTGTTTTGTTGCTTCTCCTAATGAATTTCACTGCCTTTCCTTTGTAACTACATTTAAGAGTATAATTTACAAATATTTTAGTTATGGTATCATTTTGATAATTTTAAGCACTTACCCTTCCTTCAAATGACTTGTTTGTTAAATCTTCCATATAGAAAAGTTATGGTTTTTTCGATTGGTTAAAAACCCATGAGCCTGGAAGTATTAGCTGTCAGAACGCAGCCACTTTATACATTTGAAATAAAACCACCCCTATTCTGCTGTAATAACTGACATGGTTAACCTGCTGATAAGCTCTTGTTGCTTTTAGTTTTATTGTGGTTACTTGGACTGACAGAGTGCTAATATATCTGTTAACACAGGATCTCTTTAAAAAACGTTTGACTATAAGCCTTTTCTCATTTAATTAACAAAGAAACCATTGCTGTCATACACCTGACCTTCAGCAGATTAAGGGACTTTAGCCTACTAGGGTCCCAACTATCGAATAAGAAAATCCAAACCTGAAAATGTGAAACTGCAGAGGCATCCATCACTTAAAACCATTTCAACATTTCTGAATTGTTCGTTGGCATTATAAACAGAATTACAGATCCAGAGCCAGAAAACTAGCAAAGAACGCTCCACTTAAGATCTACCAGTTTGTTCAGTGCAGCAGTAAGAAAAAGAAATTTAAAACTTTAATTTTTTGCCAGAGCCTACTGTCTGTTGTAAAATGCATTGACAGAGTAAAGCAAGAATTTCTGCAATCCCACTGCTCATCTCTAAGATAAAAATGAGGTATTCTTTATAATATCCAGGTAGCGTTCCATAGGCCTGGGAGCATCCTGGAAGTGACACTTCCCTTGCAATGAAGTACAATGCTATCGAATGGTGGATGTTTTCCTGTGAAAATTCTATTGCAATGCACACAAATGTTTTAGGAAAGAAAAATAAAACAAATTCCACAGGACTTATACAAAACATAATACAGAGTCACAACCAAAGTTCCTTTGTCTGAATCCTATAATTGCGTAGTTCTGAGCAAACTCTGAGAATTAATTTTTTTGGGCCTCTGCATCAGAAGAATTTCTCAAACCCTTGAAAAAAGTGAGCTTATTTGGTACTTTTTCTGATTTTTCACAGTTGTATAAAATGCAAGACATTAACTGGAAAAAAATCACTTTCTGCTTAGAAATATCTGCAGAAAGCATAGGGGTTTATATTATCTTTTGAAGATCGTAGTTTAGCAAGAGAAGACGAAAGATATCTATCTTTATTTGCAGTTTCTTTTGTACTTTGGCTAACAAAGCCTAGAGGAGAGGACAAATTCTTACAGGGAAACCACCTGTTCATAGGAATTAAATAAAAATTAACAGTTACCAAGTATCTCCATCTGTAGTTAGAACTTCTGCCTAGTTTCCTGGGATCACCTGGAAACTTTGAATGCTTTTAATGAAATGAACAGAAATACTTCCTAAAAGAAAGATATAAGCTAATGCTTGAAGTGGCTGATGAAGAAAATTTAGAAAACTCTAATACAAAAGCAGTTGTATATATCTGTGTATTTCCCAGATTCTCCACTCGATCAAATTAGATCGGCATTATCCTCATAACTCATTTCACTGCAACAGTGCATGGGAACATAGATGATTTTTACAGGAAACTTTGCAAACAGTAGTAGTCTCAAAAAATGAAGACACTATCATTCAGAGCTGTCTCTGAAGGATAATGGGGAACCTGTACAATATATGCAACAGTAATATCACATTTTCCATCTGGTCAACTCAAAGATTGGGTTCCTATGATCTATAGCAGCTAAAACTGTCAGGAAGTTTCACTGTTTTCCCACATATGGTATGTTCTCATATTTCTGTGTGGAGATATGGCATCCACAGGTGACAAGTCCTTCAGCAAGGACACGTAATAATCACTACATCAAAATAAGATATGCCAAGTTCAACTTTATCAGTCATACAAGGGTCAAAATTGAGTCCACAAGTTTTTTTAAGTTATGAAAACCCTGACAAGGTTTAACTGGCACACCTTCAGTCATCGGATCACACATTATTCCCTTAAATGCTAGCAAAATACTCCCTAAGTAATTCTCAGTACTGGCAGCAACTCCACCCAAAATATATTTAACTTCTACTTAACCTCTATTGTTACAATTCAAAGCAAAGTGAAAGCAAGGACATTACATGAGCCAGATCCTAAGAACTGAGTAGAACTGGAAGCTGCCAAATGCTAATGTATTTCCCAATTAGCTGCAGTCGGTGCTGAGAGTAGGTGATGTATCAGCACTCTATAAAAAGCTATGAGCCAGAGAGAATAGAATGGATGTACAGTACCTTATAATTTGAAAGTAGTGACCTGAATATCTTCAACAGAAACGTGGGCCAGAGAGTATTGTTATCTCCTGTATATTCACACTGTGGGTACTGTCTCAGGCAACAGCCAAATAACGGCTAAGTAATTTCTAAGAGCTCTTCCAGTGAAGCTAGGGCATTTTGGAGCAGGAGTAAATGAAATGTAGACATTCATCACCTTTCCCAGGAACTCTCATTTAAATTTAACTCCCTGCATTGAGAATGAGAGGCCTTTTGCAGGCAGTTGTAAATGAAGCTATCTATCATTCAGCACTGTTTTAGTGGCTAGAATAACTATCAGGAATTTCCTGCCCTTCTGAGACAGTCAGGAAGGAGAATGGAAACAAAGTTTTTTGGAGTGTTTCAGGTTCTGTCCCCTCCCCACCCCCAGATCTTCCTCTGCAGTTGATTAGCCATGAGTAACGGCCAGTGAATACACCGAATGCTGCTTCCAGGTGCTTTATTCCCAGCAATCTAAACCACTTCTTGGCTATACAAGTTCAGAGTACCCAGTAGCTGTGGCAGTGACAATAAACAGGAAGCTTAAGTGACAATTTGATAATACCTTTCAGTCTGTATGAAGCTTTTGAAAGTGATGGAGTTCCACTCGTTTCTGCAGGATGTTGAAATAGACCTTAGATTTGTTTTCAGTTTATACTTATTCTACATTATTGAAAAATTATGAATACAGGTAACTAGAGGAATGGTAGAAACACAACTGTTTTGAAATCAAAATCACAGGCAGGGTTATGCATGCCATTAGTCTTCAAGCTTCTCTACATGCCACACATTTAAGGTGGAACAACATGCCTCCTACGCTCTCAGGTTGAATTTGTTTTAACTTTTTCAGCTTTCCTTTTGTACATGATTGTCCTGCTCCCCAGTCCATGGGGGTTTGTGGGTGTTCTTTAATTTGTTTGGTTTGGGGTTTTTATTTGGTTTTTAACATAAATCTACCTTCAGTTTGGAAATGTATTTTAGGGAAGGCTTGCAATATTGTCCAGCTCCCAGCATGATTACACAAATGCTATTGCTAAGGCAGTTTTTCTATCTGATATGTGTCTTTGAAAGTAGTCTGTTGCAAGATGCTGAATAGAATCAGATCTTAATATCAATTCCTATATTATACAGTAAAGCCTTACCACTTCCAGTTACATTGTATTTTGTTTTTCTAAAACCCTATAAATCAAGCCTTTTACAAATCTAAAGGTTTTATCAAATTTATATTGTTCTTGTGTTATGATTCAGGTTCTAAATCTGTAGATCTGTCTGATCTGTAGACTATTGTTTAGCCTTAGGTCCTAACCTATGGCTATTTTGATACTTCACATATTCGCCTTCCCTCTTAATAGCTGCCCATTTATTTAGAGATAAATATTAATTTAACAGTTCTATAACTGCCTACATAACTCCTTTTACCTTTTGAAGTATTATCAGTATTGCAATTTTCCATTCCAATTTTTTTTGTGTGTGTATGCCCACATTTCTAGTTCTCAAAAGTCACGGTTAATGATGGGTAATTTATTTCAACTATATCACTCTGTACACTGAAACCACACAATGTGGATTGAATTTCCCAATGATCTTCAATCATTTATTTACTTAATCTTTATCAGGCGCTATTAGCAGTTTTCTAAGTTCCTTAGTAACTTACAGTGTGAAAGACATATATTCCCCTGACTTTTGCCTTAGGGAACACTGCTACATTGGTTAATACATTCACATGATTCCTAGTGACAGAAATTAAGTTCAGCTGCATTATGCAAGGATGTGATCCAACTTTAATTTCTATCTCTAAAAAGACACTCAAAGTAATGAGGCATGGCTACAGGGCCTTTTCAGTCATCTTACACGGGAAACTTCCCATGAGACAAAAACTAGAAAGGACTCTTCGGGACTGAGAATTTTTAAAAACAATTATAAAAAGCCTTTGTATGAGCCACATATTCCAAGCCAAATGCCAGAAGCAATCTCCCTTTATATGGATATTAGAGGGCGTGATTTGGCCCAAACATTTTTAGCTTATGCAGGATGTTGAATTTTCACTTTAGTGTTTTTTTGAGGTGAAATTTCTGATCTCACTTACTATGCGTTTCCCCTGAAATAATTGAAGAAGAATTGAGAAAAAAGTTACAGCCCACCATGCACTTAACAGCTGGCTGAGGTAATTCTCAAGGAGAGGCCTGAGACACAAAAGACTAATTTCTGATCTGACTATTCAGATGTTCAAAGACACCATAAAAGAGACGTTCAACTGTCTTATCGGTGTTGTGGCACAGAATCTGTACATCAAATAAAGAAAACAGACTAGCGCATGCACTAGGTGTTATAGGCAAAGATAAACATCACCAACAATCAGTTCTAATGGCCAAAGTGCGTCACAAGTTCAGGAACCCTTTCATAATAAAATATTACACACATGGTGTGTAATGACTGGCAAAATGCGTCTACATGAAATAAATGAGTATTAATATTAATATTAAACAAGCAAAATGCTGAGAGCTGCCAACAGAACTGTATGGGTTAATAGGTGATTTTTAGAAAGCCTTTTCTGACAAAGCTTCTAAGGTTATTGTGTTATCTCATGAATCAGTTGGTAAAATGTCTTGCCAATGAATGTAAGGAAGTTTAAAGCTGTTGGCTTTTGCCTACCGTACCAAGATCAGTCTTAAGATCTGTTGGCAGACTTAACTTTCTTGATCCTTTAACTGAAACAACAGAAAAAGGAGAAAGGCAGCTGTTAATAAGTAAGAAAGAAAAAAGAGTGAGGGAAAACAACATGCCATCTTCTGGCTAATACCATGTTGCAAATTTGTAGCACTTTTTAAAATTAGCATATAAAAGCAGGATTAAGGTTTAAATATTTTCATGTACACCATTCAGCAAAACAGATGTAACTGAACAAAGAAGCACTGGGAAAAGTGTTACTCCAGCTCACAAAAAGTGAATGGTGCTTTACACAGCTTTGGCTGTGTGCTGCAATATCTTACCTTGTGATGACAGGAATGATAAAAACACAAATGGCAAATATTGCAAATGCTTGTTATGCAGCACATCAAATATTTAAACACCTGGAAACCGATGTAATAAGAGGGTGCAATGAAATTATGAGTTCTGTTGACATCATACCTCAAGATATCATTTGAAAAAGCGAGGGCACATTGTACAGGTAATGGAGACAAAACAGACTTGTAATATTATGGAAAGGAAGACAGATTGCACAGAAACGAAGTATGATAGCTTCAGGATATAATGTGATGTTACCTAGAAGTCAAAATATTGTACTCAGTTTAGCAAGAATTTAATTAGCTGTTGTGTTCCAATTATACAACAAAACTATGATTTTGCTTCTGTTCAAAACTGTTTTCATTTCCTTACACATGAGCTCATTTTTAAACAATGAACACCAGAGAACTGAAATGAAGCATGTCTTGTAGCAGTCAAAACAGCGTTAAAAGTATTAAAAGAATGCCATAAGGAATCTTTTATTAATTACTCAGAAGACTTGATTTTCAATATGGTTCTTTCACTTTGTATTCATTCAGTATTTTTTACTTTGTTTTCTGTTTTTTTACCCCTTACCTATAATGTCTGTTACTAGAAGTGAACAATGAAGGATTTGTCAGCTAACTGTTGTACTTCTAAAGAAAGTCCCACATGGCAAGTATCACAGCAACAGAAACACTGGGACATATGAATACATGGAACAAAACCTTTGTAATTCCTATTTAACAAGCTTTTAGGTCAGAAGGATGCCCCAAACAGCCACTCACCATTTCAAGTAACAGACCATCTAAAAAGAAATTCTATTGAATTCTTTTGCAAAACATCATAAACTACAAAGCATCATAAACTATAAAGCCTGCAACGTAGAAGAAGAAACTATCAGCTGGCATCTGTGCTTGATGTTTTTCTTTCTTTGGGGAAGCATAGGGAAGCCCTTTAGGCTCTTGAACAACACTTCAGCATCAGTAGAACCAGCATAGCCCTCCTAGTAACCCATTTCTAGTGATCGCCTTACTGGATGCTTTGGGACAGGGTAAAGAGATCCCTTTAGATCAACCCAACATCAAGATATATGTTGCTAACACTATTACATGAAAATTTTCTAATTTGGATACCAAGTGTTATGCGCCTATATCCACTGTGAGCACTTGCACAAAAGGTAGCTTGATTTTCAAAAGAGTCTTTTACAGAAATTCCATTTATCTGAGCAGCTGTCATACACTCTTTCAGAAAGGCTGTGAATGGAGGATATCGTTCCAGAAAACCAGTGCTTTGTTGTAGAGAATGAAGCCTCACTTGTGATCTAATTTTCTTTAAAGGAAAGGACAACATCTGGCCCAACCAGCCCTCCAAAAAAATTACCAGCTCCTAAGGAAGACTGTAGAACACTTAACCAACAGACTAGCATCTAGATTAGAATATTTCAAAGCTATAAAAACTGGCTACATTTAACACTAAGGACTTCCAGTAGTGCTGTCATCATGGAGGCTTTGAGCTTTGCAAAGTGGTGGTTTAACCTCTTCTATTTCTATGTTACAGGTGTTTCTGTATAACAGGAATTACATATCTTGTGTGATAAGCCACAGCTGTTCCCAGATAGTGGTATATATGTCTGAACTGCAAGACTGCAGAAATAGCTCTCAACTATTTGTGTGCAGGCTCATACAGCACATGCAAAGTATGCACTTTTTGATTTCTCTGAAGGACTTTAAACAAGCTTGTTTTGGGAGCTGCCACAGCTGCTCACAGGCAAAACAGGCACACCATTCTGAAGGATGCAATCTAACAGAGGCTCTGAAAGAACTGAGTATCAGAAAGAAGAGGAACACACAGGTGATGAGTTGGTTTATGGACACAGGGATAGAGTAGGGGACATGGTGAGTAGGAGGCTAATGGGCAAAGGAGACACATAGGAGGAAATGCAGCTGAGAAAGCCAGGAGTTACTCCTACCACCACCTCCACCACCAAAATTGGAAATTTTTGGTGTAGGACTGGATTGTTCTAGGACAAAGCATTGGACCACCATCAACAGACCACATCTTTGAGGCTAAAATCAAAAGTAGCTGGTTGCTTTCAAGCTTTACTGTGATTAAAGCCATGTATACTATCTTTTCTGGGATAAAACTAGCATTTTACTATTAAACAAATCAGAATGTGGATATTACTATATCATCTATTTTTATAACCTAAATTATGTATATTTCACTATCTCTATATTTTTAAGAAAGGAGGATCATGTATGTAAACAAATCCTGTTGAAAAGGGGCTTTTGAAAGCCAGTTTTATTTTAAAATGAAGTAGTGCTTAAAGGTTCCAGAGGTTGCAGTGTTGTTGGTTACCATTATTTGTTTGCATTCATGTTGGAGGCAGCCAGCAGAAAATGTGACGCCACAGTACAAGGCAAGGGAGACCCTGCCCCAAAGAGCTTAATGTAACAATCAATCAATTTATCCAGCTGTGGGATGAGAAAAAGGCACAGAGTTAACAGGTACTGTCTAGCACCTAGCTTTGCTGAGCAACCAAGTCTCCTGGCTGGACAATGTCCTGCCTTGTAGCCATTTGGATCCTTATCAGTTTTTCAATGAAAAGACCAAGGCACAACGAACAAACAAACATGTGCTGGTAGCTGTAACTTTTAATTATGTGCTTCCCTCAGTTTTTGCAGCAGGACTGGATCCAGGGAATTTAATATTATTCAAAACGAAAGTGACTTCACACAGCTCTTTTCCTATTAGGCAGCTTCTGCATGCTTAATACTTTGAAATATCAGACCCAGCCTCCTTCTGCTAAAACATGGATGTAAGAGCCCAATACTTAGATACCCACTCGGACAAGGTCAGAACAGAGGTCCTGGAGGTTTGGCTTCTAGGGCTTAGAGCCCTTTTCCTGTGGTGGCCTCAGGCAGAGTGCACAGGTAGCACTTTGCTGTGGGAGTTCTTTTCAAGCTGAAACTCTCACCCTTGCCCTGAGCTGCAGCTCCTGCTGCTTTGCTGCCATTTCTGTGCCTGGCCATGTCCCTGCTGGTCTGGACCTGGGCTCCCAGAACAACAGTCCTGCTCCTGGACCTGCCTGGTGATCACCAGGCTGTTTGACCTTGACCACCCTCCCCAGAGCTCCCGTGCTTAGCTCCTGTCTTCCCAGTCCATAGGAGCTGCTGGTCCCTGTTGGTGAGCTCAGACATCCTTGAATCTTGAGCCTTGCACCATGGGCTGCACAAGGGCTACTGCTGCTGCTCCCCCGATGCCCAACATGGTGGCCCAAATCTAGATCCCCATTTCCTCCCCTCTGCCAGCTCACACTGCTCCCTGTTCCTTTCTAAACATGACATGCACATCCCTTCTCCAGATCTTAAGCAAATCCCTTATGATGTTAGAAAAAGTGATAAAATGTGCCTTGCATTCCCAGTGCAGGAACTAACCTCTCTTCAATGATTAATTTGCCTTCTGACTAGTAAACATGCTTTTTAATTTAATATAAATAAGTACAAATGGATACGCTGACAGTGTTATCAATAACTGAGTTTCAAAATAAATTACATTATTTTTCACATGCAGACAAAATGTTGAGACATTTACTTTCTTGCTCATTTTCCATAAGAATGTAATTTTCAAACTGAGTCAAATCTCTTCCGCTACTTTGCAGTTACCCACAAGTTAAAAAAGAGCAACCATTAGAAACTTAATAATATTCTTCTTGAAACAAAGCTATTTGAAAAATTTCACTTAGAAAAGTGGGAGGCAGGCATGGCATGAGTCTAATATCAGTAGATTTAGCCAGTGGAATGATTCAGGATAGCAGCACTACAAAAACCACAGTATGAATAAAAACTCAATATCACACTGGTTCCAAAGCACATGGGAATCAATACTGGAAATATTTACATAGCCTTCTAGGATCTCTATAGCCTTAAAAGCATTTTAAATGCAAGCTGCCAATATGAAGATGATATCTTAAGACAAAACACAAACGCATTTTCATTTTACAACACACCTTTGAGAAATCACTCTACTATACATGGACTGATGAAATTCTTCCCTTCCAATCTTTGGAAAAAAACCCTTAACTATCCATTGCACCTCACACAAAATCAAATGACCTCTCAAAGATGCATTTTCTTGCTCTTACAGTGTATTCTCAACTACATACTTAAACGAGAAGCTACATATAAATGGCTAAAGCAGCAAGGGATATATGTATTACATAGTTTTGTGTATTTTATATATAACAATAATATTCCTAAGAGCCCATAAATAATTTTCATAATGAAATAATAAAATAAAGGTAAACTTTACTGGAATGGATACTGTTCCATAACATATTATAAGTAATTAACACCAGTAGTGGATGCCACATTATTTACTTCATGAGCACTTTCAAGGTCTTAGAGTTGTTAAACTTTGTTTTAGAGCTACTCAGCTGTCGCATTCCATTGTGGAGTGAATGTTGGACAAAGCCCTAACTTTTAGCCTCCAAATCACAAACAACAATCAAAATACAGTTTGACTTTCTGGTAAAATGTACATGGCATGCACATGAGTAAGAATAGGATATTCTGACAGTATTAAAAAAAATCCCAGTTTCCACCTGTTCTTTAAAAGTTTCTTTAAGCCAATTATGTATCATTATGTGGCACAGCATGCCAGGCTGTATTACTGTTCTCATGAAACATGCTGTATATATACATAAGTGGGGTTTTTCTTTGTTGTGTTGGGTTTTTTTATTATTTTTAAAGGTTTTTGGTTCCACGATCTTTACCAATTTTATTCCTTTGATATTGCTATACCTGAAATACACTTTATTTAGAGTGAAATCTGCCACCAGTCAGATATTCACAAACAAGTAGAACCATTCAAATGGCCCTTATTAACTTTTGGCCTTCCTGTACATTGCTGCAAATATATCACTACAGTGTTTAAATAGTAATTTATTCAAAATAACATACCAATGGTTAAGGAAGATTATTCCTCTCTTCTGCCTACCATTCATAAAATACAAGGTTGGTGTTTCTTCAGTTGCTACTATACCTGTTGTATGGGCCTGAATTTCAGCTAAATTTTCATCAAATGATTTAATTTTATGTTCTAGTTTGAAAGGCATTCAGGATGGGAATCTGAGTTTTCCATTACGTCGTCTGCAAAGCCCTGTTTTAACAAACAGTAGAGGAGAAGTGACAGAAAATGTAGTCTTGTGAAACAAGTTTATAATGTTGCTTAGTGGAAGAAGTTGGATTTGCACTGAATTAGAAACCAGCTCTGCATATAAAATAAGGAGTATTCTGATAATGGAGTAGGAGAATCCTGCCTGATGAATGCACAACCACGCAGATCTATCAGTTGCATTCTGTGAGAAAGAAACGTTAGCCACTGCAGAGGATGATGCAGCTGGGGAGCTTGTGCTCATTAAGAATAAGGTAGCTTTGCTTCAAAGTTCGTGGTTAGGAACTCCAGATGCTTAGACTGGATTTTGCCCTGTTTTATAGCAGGTATGAAATAAAAACTAAAATTAAAAAATAATATCAGTCGATAACATTAATTTCTATTTTAAACAGCTGTTAATTCTACTAAAGTTACTGCCTGCAAAATTGCTCCAGACTTCACATTTTAAAGATTCAAATTTATCTTGGAAAAATACACAGAAGGGCTAACATAGGAAACGACATAAATATGCCGTGTTTTTCCTGCTGAATGATCTACACAGCCAGAATAAATTTTGGAGCAAATTATCTTCAATTTATCTAAAATAGGTAGATTTGATCAACAGTGGAGTGAAAAATTGAAGTTAACTGCAGAAAAAAATAAGGTGCTACAGAGTCTGTCGTCATTACAAACCTGGAGCATATGCATATATGTTTAACAAATCAGTGATCTCTTAGTTTTTAGTACAAAGAGAAAGAGAATTTGTAGCTTATTTCTGGAGAGACGATTGAGAAGATGACTCCCAGTGAGCCACACAACAGCTAGTCTAATTTATACTGTTTTCTTTTAAAGTCTACATCATGAATTTGATCTCCCAGTTTTATACCAATATTCTCATAGCCCATTTCATATTGATACTCCCATTTCTACAGAATTTGGGTTGCAGATAGTATAAAGACATATGTAATTCCAAACAGCTAATTTGTTTCAATTCTTGATATGCCAGGGAAACATTTTTATTACTTTTACCTTCTTGTAAATTACTACTTAACAGCCTCCATTCAAGAGTAGCACGTCCTGCTATAATAAAGTAAAATATGTGAAATAATAACAAAGGATTCTAGCAGCATATTTATGGGAGTCTGTTACCATGACTAAGGAAGGGTAAAAGAAAGGAAAAGTATCTGTCAATACTTACCAAACTACAAGGAAAAGAAGTGTGATATGCGTACCACAAGCAACACAAACATATCACATCCACTGCTGCACACCTGCTTATTTTCCATCACATTTAAAAGCTGGCTACTAGAAAACAGCTGTAGAAAGGATCTTTAAGATAGTGAACTCACATTAGAGATTAGTGCAGACTAGGCAGTTGCAGACAAAGTCTCTAGGAGTGAGGTGAGCTCCACTTTCTGAAGGACTATGGGTAAAATGGGAAACATTTATAAATCTTTAAGTGGTCGAGCTTTGCTGGGTCAAAGTGGTTGACAGCCTCAAATAAAAATGTTCCCTTATGTTTCCATTGTAAATTATGTAACTTAGGCACTGGTGGATTCCGATGGTTAAAGTTTACATCTCCATGTTGCTGTTTTTCAAATAATTTCTCTATGTGCACGTACGTATAGTATATAGGTAAAATTATAAGGACTCCTTACTGAAAAAAAAATGTCAGAAAGTCTTTTAAGAAAAAAGAGAAACAAGACTCTAACAGAAATCCTGAGTCCATGTGAGATACAGGAATATACCTGCACGATGTTGCAAATTCAAATGTCTTAATGATCTTCAGTTTGAGATGCACCACGTATATTTGCTTTTTCTTTAAGTAAACAGACTTACGATTTTATCATGCTATGTAATAAGCAATTCTCCAGTAATTTCTTCTCTTTGGAACTGTAACTATGCACTTCACTTCTCAGGGATTAATGAAACACAGTGATGCATGATATGCATGGCTTATACAGACTGCAGGAAGAGAAGCCAGTCACCTTTACCTGAAGTGGGAGACTTGCAACGCTCTAGCTCCAGGGAAACTGGACTGTCACTGAGTTCAGTCAGGCCTGAAAAAATGGAGTTAAAAAGTTAAGTTACAATCTAACAGGGCATGCTTCAACTTTCTTGGTTGACGGTATTCTGCGCTTTAAAGTCAATTTGGAGAAAAGAATGGTGTAAAATGCAAGGGAAATATCTATTCCAGATAACTGCAGTTATCAGGCTGTCACTGCAGAAATTTAGATCTGGTTTAAAAATCAGACTTCTTGCTAACTCAAATTTGTTTTCCAAGTGCTTCAGGGTAGACAGGGTGCCTGTACCTAACAAGTGAAAACAAGGAAACACAGTTTAAAACTTAAATGTCTGTGATAGGAATCAAACCCCTTCATCCCTGACAAACTGATGCAGAAATTACTCTATACTTTCAGCTGCTGAAGAATGCAGGGAGGAAACCCTAAAACAGGGGAAGAAGTTGGGGGAGATGCAGTACTAGTGAAAGAAGATAGTAAATACAAAATATTGCTGCTACTCTGCAATATTAGGAACTTTTATATGAATTCACACATGATAGCTCATTCAAAAGGACACAGAGGCAATGATAATGCTGTCTGAACATAACACAGAATTTTTGGACAGGATATTTCACATATTGTTTATAAATATTTGTGAGGAACTTATTTGTAGCAGTCCACCATGGAAGATGGGAACAAGTGAAGTAATCCTAATTTATACTGCTTAAGCTTAGGCTCATTTCTGTGATCAAACTAGGATCCATCATGCCCTTTTGCATGCGAGGGAGAGAAAGTCTGAGCTCGTACTGTCCTTTACCAAATTCTGAGGGGGTGAACAGGGCATGGCCATAACTTTGTGTCCTATGGTTTACATCAAGCGTTTCACACTTGTTATTATAAGGAGTTCTGACTTCATGTCATAGGGTTCTTGGGACTGGCAGGCAGCCCAGCACCGGTCATACAATGTGAACTCACAGCACTCGCATCACAGAGATTAGTGCACAGTAGCCCACATTCAGAAGTTCATTACTGTTGTACCTACAGTATATTTACACACACTCTGCATATGTTGTATCATGGAAGTCAAACATCCTATCAAGACCTTTCAATATGTTTTAATCTGGCACCACACATCCTGCAACATTTGTTATGACTTCTGGACCCTCAGGCTCAGAGACCCTCATCTATGAAATTCAAGTAGACTCCTGTTTCTAAAAAAAAAAAAAAAAAAATCTACTGCTTTTTTACCAGGGCTGTTCTCTTTGTACTAAGACCAGTGGGTTCTCAATGTTGGTACTGATATTTTTATTACAATGTAATTTTGAACTGCTCTGAGAAATGGCCAAAATCTAGACCCCCAACAACAGAATAAAGAGTTCCCATCACTAACAAAACTACATGAGTGCTAGAACAATTTTGAGCATGCTTTGGAAAATAAACAGGAGTATTGAATTGGCCTGTTAAGTGAGTAGCATTGATGTATTTGCTGCTGATGTTCAAACAAAAGCTCACAATCTAGATACTAATGTTGAGAACCAAAGATGTTTTAATTTGAGAAAAGTACTTGAATCTTTGATTCAACTCAATCCCTGAGAGAATTTTATATTCCAATTTACTGAATCTAGTCACTTTTGAAGTTACAATAGAATCCAGAAACTGCAATTAGTTAGGGAACCTCTCTATCTGCACCTTTTTTACATCAAATCTTACTTCTATCTGACTCTTTGATTTCAGTATGTACCTACAGATTTGGGACATAATTGATTTTTCCTGCTGAACTGTCCACAAGATACAGTGAAAGCAAGCTCAGCACATTTGTATAGCACTGGAGGTCTGGGGCAAATTAAATATTAAACAGTGTATTTTGCAAGTGCAATATTTGAGTTATTAAAACTTTACCCCTGATTAAAATGTGGTGATCAATGAAATTCTCCTAAACCTTCTATAGTTACTATCGGTGATAGTTACAATGCCAAATGCCAGGTCAGAATTCACTTCTAAATAGAATTGTTTTGCATGTGTGGGCTCACAGAAGCAATATTACAGCTAAATATAAATTATGGTGCCTCTGACTATAGCAGGAAATGAGACAAATCGCAGCACTGTTCTGAAAACTCCAGAGCAACCTCCATGAGAATGCCACAGGCTCTTTATATTTGGCAGGAGTTTTACGATTTACGGCAGTAAAGATAGATTTCATGTATGGCATTTTAAAATGGTGAATATACAAACTTGTCTACCAATCTAGACTTTTTGTTAAGCCACTATCACCTCTAACAGTGACCACCAACAGATGCTTTAAAAAAAGTTATGAAAAAGTGCAGTAGATCCCCATATTAGGCATAAGTAGTATGTGGAGGGATGGTTGCTTTCACAAGGCCATAAATTCCTGGAACAGCTAATCAACAACTGTCTAGCAACCTTGTATCTCTCCACGAGTAACATCACAACAACAAAGTGCCCTTGAAGCATAAAACAGGATGCAAAACAAGAGCTACTGACCCTGAGAAATAACAGATAGCTTCCCTAGGAATGAGCCTGGGATGTGAGTAACTTTCCACAGCTGTGTGATCACAACCTTTAAGCAAGTAGCCAATTAGAAGTCTGATGTTAAGTAAACACCTTTGCTCTGTCTGAAAACTATATAACCTAGCTGAACCTGCTAATAAACCAGAGCTTGCTTATCAATCACATTGACTGTGTGTCTTGCTTCCCTCTCCACTCCAACAGTGGTACTTTGTGCTCTGCACAAGGTATTGTCTTAATCTCAGATACTTAGATTTTCTTTAGCACTGCCACTGGCATATATTCTTCTGCCAATAATCTTTCTTGCTTAGATATATTCTTATGAGTTCTTATTACCCACCCATATATCCAAAGTCTTACTAAATTCTAAATCTGTAAGACGTTATATGGCAAGGAATTGCACAATCATCATTCACCAAAAGAACAAATAAATCAGTTTTCATGTGCTATTTTTGATTTCATTGAAAGTTACCTTTTGTTTGCCTTTGAGTAAGAAAGCTTGTATTTGTTCTGCTACTTATTTTCTACTGTCACTTCCTTTTTAAGTAAAACAAGCCAAGTCTTTTCAATAATCTCCCCTGTATAGTATTTCCATGCAACTCAGCTTCCCTTGAATGTCTGAGAGACTACAATAGCTACAAAAAATATTATATTACTAAAATTATTATATTATGAAAATATTTTCACTTTTTATTTCAAAGTTCTGTAGGCCAAATCTATGCCCCAAGGTATTTTAGCTGCTTCCAGCCAAAAAATGCCCTCACCAGCAAATTTTGAGTCCAAGTAAAGCAGGAACATAGCAGCAAATCTAAAGACAAAGAATGGAATTTGGCAGTGTAAGCAACCACCTGTAGATGAACCCGTTGACATTATAGAGAAATTTGCTTTGATTTGTAAAATCTGTAAATGTGATAATAGTGTAAGATGTAAATATATCACATAAACACTTTTAAGGACATCTATTCTAGGTTCTTTTCAAAGTTTACTCTAATTCCCACCTTGACTTTATTAATGGATCAAGAAAGGTACTGTGTAATATGGAGTAACATTTACGAGCTCGTTATTAGATTTAAAATTATTTTTGCAATTTTAAATTTCTATCCATATGACTAAGTGATTCAGATCAATTATTTACTTAAAGCACCCAAAGACAACGTATATTTGCTTATAAATAAATAAATAATCATATGTATTCACAAGCCAATAAGTAAGATCAGTGTTACCTTAATCCATCATCTTCACCCTGAATAACCATATAATAACCAGAATACAGCTGTTGACTTAAAACTCAACTGATATTAACTTCTCCTGTGTTGTCAGGTGTGAAATGAAGTGTCAGTTACTGATGTGTAATGACTCATAACAGTTTTCTCTGTGTTCCTCGCAGCCCAAGGTTACTTTTGATCACACCCTCTGAAGAGTCTGGACTGAAGGAGGAACAAGGAGTTTTTGCTGAAAAGTCTTTATTCTGAAAATTATTTTCCAATGGATCAACATCCTTTGAACATGCTAACTTTTTGATGTTTTATAAAGACTATTTTCTTGTTTTACCAACAGATGGTATGAATTTCTAATAGGAGACAGTAATTGCTTTTACAAGTAGGTATTTTTATGTTCTGCTTTCTATAGATGCAGTAAGTGTACTTGTTTTAATATTTGGATATATGTTATCTACTACTAAGTAATAAGATGTACGTCTTGATTTCAATTGAATTAAAAAAAAGAAACACAAACAAACAACAGCACAGTTCTGCACTACTACAGAGACAGTTCATTTTATGCAGCCTGGCACATACTCTTGCTACAAAGCAAGGTGCCTGCCAGCAGATGCTATAGCAAATGGAACATCATCAACACTAGAAAGCTACCTCCAGCTCTGCACTTGCACTCATTTTAACCTCTTATTTTCCCCAAATTACTACCCCTGATAGGACAGCTATGTTTCAGTCTCTCCCATTATGTAAGTGCAGAACTAATTACATTTCTGCAGTTTTTTCACTCTTGCTTCTAGCTTCCCACTTCCACCTCCCAAACCAGAGAATGTGCTTACTGCTCTAAGTCTACTCTCTATGCTTTTCAGTCCAGCTTACACAAATACGCATTAAACTTATCAAGCTTCTCTATATTTTTTATTTGCTAAAATTTAAAAAAGAACAGACCAATTATTCCACCACCATACTCTGCGTATTGGATTCTCTTAACTTTGTTGATTATATCTTTGCTTTGGATAACCTGTATTCCCCACCACATTACTTCTTTTCCTTGTCTGATGACTTTTTTTTCCCCTCTTTCCCTCCACACTTGCAAAGCACTCCAGACCAAAACATCAATACTTCCTTTATGTCTCTATCCCAGTATTTGAGGAGACTTTCTCTATAAACAGGAGAATAAACACCTAAATTAACCCTAACGATCCCTAACTACACATAGGATCATAGAACAGTTTGGGTTGGAAGGGACTGAATGATCTTTAATCATTCAGTTCCACTTCCCTTACCATGGGCAAGGGAAACCTCCCATGGGATCAGATTGCTCAAAGTTTCATTCAGCCTGGCCATGAACACCTACAGGGATGGGGCTGCCACTCTAACTTGGATTATTTCCACCCAAGTTAGAACAGTAATCCTGCCTTTTCAAAATTTACTCATAAGCTCCAGATATGAACTTAACATGGGTAAGATGAACTCTTCTTTCTTTTTTTGTGCTGAAGTTCTCTTCATTACTTCAACAGGGTTAACAGCACCACTATCTTCTCAGATACTCTAATCTATAATACAGTTTTTATCCCTGGAACATCACACTTGGCATTAGGCTAGATATCAAACTAGACTGTTTTTTTTTCCCTGCAAATCACCTCCAAAATGACTGGCAAAAGTCTAAGCATCTTGCTCATAATAATCTCTTATTTAGAGTCAATGCCTGAAAGTCTTACTCTCTTCAAGCTGATCCTCATAAAATTATCTTCCTACTTGATTACTTAATTGAATCAGCTCCTGATATGTCTTCCTGTTAACTTCCATTTTCATTTATATAACCCTCAAAACTTTAGGCATAATGCTTATGTTATCACACAACCATTCCAGCTTTTGCCTTAATAACATCAGCTTCAATCGCACACTTTCAAAAAATAATTTATTTTTGTTTTCCTATGATTATCCTTTATAAGAAGAGATAAAGTTGTAAGAAAAATCCTAAATCCATTCTCAACACTGATCTTAAAATTCACATCTCATAAGAAATATTACAAAGCACAACTTGAGAATGATATTTTACAGTCTATGCCACATTCTTTCCTTGTTCTCTATCTTATTGTCTGGTGCATCTTTCAGATCATACGCTACATACTCCTGTATAAGTATTGAACAGCAAAAGTAACAACCAAGTGATTTTTGAGGAAAGAAAAATTTGTTTGTTATCTTGCAGAAGAGCCAGATTCCTACTCTGCATTCATATATAGAAAGACTTTGTGCACTTGTGTGATTTTGAGGTTGAACATTGAAACAAGAAGCTATGAAAAACTCTGATCTGCATTTGTAATTTTCAATGGGTTTGTCAGTCATATTTTGTCTTAGAATTTATTAATTTTTTAGTGAAGAAAACCCCCAAGTCTTTGACTGCTGTCTGCCCTTCATGTTCTCTGCTACTTGAAATCAGCAATAACAGACTAATAACTTTAAAAGCATTAGAATCATAGAATCACCAGGTTGAAAGAGACCCACCGGATCATCAAGTCCAACCATTCCTACCAAACACTAAACCACGTCCCTCAGGACCTCGTCTACCCGTGCCTTAAACACCTCAAGGCAAGGTGAATCAACCACCTCCCTGGGCAGCCTGTTCCAGTGCCCAATGAGTCTTTCTGTGTAAAACTTCTTCCTAATGTCTAGCCTAAATCTCCCATGGTGGAGCTTGAGCCCATTCCCTCTCCAGCTGTCCCCTGTCACTTGGTAGAAGAGGCCAGATCCCTCCTCTCTACAACCTCCCCTCAGGTAGTTATAGGGAGCAATGAGGTCTCCTCTCAGCCTCCTCTTCTCCAGGCTAAACAACCCCATCTCTCTCAGCCACTCCTCATAGGGCCTGTTCTCCAGCCCCTTCACTAGCTTTGTTGCTCTTCTCTGGACTCGCTCCAGAGCCTCAACATCCTTCTTGTGGTGAGGGGCCCAGTACTGAACACAGTATTCAAGGAGCAGTCTCACCAGTGCTGAGTACAGAGGGAGAACACAAACCTCTTTATAGGCTGCTGGGTTTGTAACTGGACTGGTCTTTTAACTAAATATGCCACCTTTTATAAAGCATTATGAAATAAAATCATACAAATCAGTTGTTGAGTAATTATTCCAGAGAGATGGAACAGAATTTCTAGTGTGACCGTGTAAATGTATTTCAATAGCTACACAATACTATATTTATGTGAGATGATAAAACAATTGCCACCCCTTTATCTTGTCTATACTGAGTATTTAATGTAAAATTGCCTATCCAGTTGTTCTGTGAAAACCACTTTAAAAAGAGATGAATATGAGGCATCCAGGAGACCTAATTACATATAAGCACTGCAGTTAATTAAGGTACATACAGTTCATCTGTTTAACAGTCATTTTTGCAAAATTAATTATAGCTTTGTTCATTGCATTCTGCAGTGATGAATACTAATATTTAAATTGCCTATCACTATAATTCAAAATTTAAAGATATTAAAAACATTAATTTTCATAGCTCTCTGCAATGCATGTATTTTTATACCCACTTTACATTCCCCATTAAAGATCAGAAGCATGGGACAGTTCCCCAAAGCCAAATATTCAAGTACCAAACCAAGATTAAAATTTTAAATTGCACAGCACTCAATCCAATTGGCACTCTTGTAAGCCACATTGCTCTTCTGAAAATGGGGAAGAATTAATTAATAACTACAACCAGGCAGTGCCACTGCAAAACAAGAAATGCTTCATACAATTAGATGTACACTGAAATGAATATATAGCCAAAGAAAGATACTGGCATCAAAAACATAGCATCTTTGAAAAATTATTTCTAAGGTCCAATCTGCTCCACATAAACCACTGAGTTTTTCTCATTGACTGTCTTGGAAAAAGAAAACGATCTGATATATCTGCATAATAAAGATAATTGTCAAAATTAAGCATGGTTGACATCACAAGATGTAATAAGTTTGCTTGCATGCTGAATGTGTTTTTTAAACACATTACAAAGCACAAACACATGGATTTAAGTCAGGCATAGTCCAATCATGGTAAAGCAACTTGCCTAACCTTTATAGAACTTACTCTGATAGGAAGTACGGATCCGTTTCGTTAAATCTGGATAAAAGTTAGACAGGCCACGCATGCAAAAGTTGTCTTTGGAACATGCCAGTACGCCAGCATCAGCAGCAGGCAGAGGAAAGAGAGAAAAAACAGTCTAAAGTGAAAGGAAGTGATATCATAACCAGCATCTAGAACAGCCAAGGTGAAGAAATTTCAGCAGATACTTACCTTCCAGTCAGGAGACATAACAAGAAAAGTAATCAAAAAGTAAAGGATGCGGGATGGATGGTGAGAAAGCAGCTGAGGCTTTTTTTAGATGCATAGTTTCTATGAGCAATCTAGAAGTGTGTATTCCTTCTTAGTAGTCACTTATCCCCAGTGGGCTCCATCCTAGCAGTGCTGCAGAGATGGAACGTTGCCTTGAAGGATTAGCCAAGACTAACACAGAGAAAGCCTGTGCAGTACAACGCTGATAATAGCTATTTCTACATCAGCTGCCTTCCACCTTTTGTACAGGGCTCTGCAGCACATTGCTTGTGGTTATACTGCTCAGATATAGGAGCTACTGTGAGGCTGGCTCAGCCAAACAGAGAAGCTGAATGCAGTTTAAAGCTGCTTGTTTCTTCTCTCCTCAGCTGTGCCAATTTTACATCTTTAACACTTGGCACAGGTGAGAACAAAGCTTGCCATGATTAAATGCCTAGAAAGGGAGATAGATGGACCTTCAGAAAGGGAAGTGAGTTTGTAGGCTTATATTGTATTCTCTAAATTTTATTTTTTGTTTGAGTACAAGCATGTTCCCAATCAAAAAAATTTCCATCAACTGAAGAAAGAGGATTAGGTGATTTAGTGCGAGGGTCTGTTGGTGAAAATGCTGATGTCATAAATCCACTATAATCTACTCCTTTTATAACTTTGGGTAGATTTAAAACTCAGTATTTTCAAACAGATTTGTAATTCTAATTCTAAAACTTCACAGCTATGTAAAACATTTCATAATTGTGTCTGACTCTAGTATGCTATTCTGGAATATATGGAGTAAAAAGACTTGAAACTTTGAAGGTCATCTGATGTTTTTTCTCATACAAGTAAATTTTTTAGATAACCAAAAATGTATGATAACATTTAGCTGCATTGATGCACTAATATTTCTAGCACACAATGCATAATAATAGCTATGACGTAAAAATATCATTCTCTTGGCATCAAATTTTAAAATGGGGTATAAACGGATTTAGCAAGTTTGTATTAAAAGCTTCAATTCAGTAATAAATTGGCTAATTTGAGCTACTCGTGCTACCTACCGAGCACTTCTTTCAAGTGTAATGCTTCTCCAAACACAACTGCCTATCAAATACCAATAAATAGCAGGTGGCAGAAGAGAAAATTAAGTTTAAATTGAAGTCTTACCTATTGGTATGAACTTATTTAAACTAGAAAGAAAATAGCATAGAGACTACACTTCAAGTGATGGCCCGAGAAACAATTTTCTGCTCAGTTCATTATGATTTTTTATAGACTCAGCTAAGGGAAAGACTTGCTGACCTCCATCCCAAAAGAATAAACTTCATAAAACATTTTGTTTCTGAGAAAGTGTCAGTACCTAAAGCAAGTCAGGTTTCTTTTTTCAAGTTACAGAAACTCTGTTGGCTGGCAAATAGTCATGCACTTCAAAAGCACTATAAAAAGCCACAGGCAAAAAAACCCGAAGGACATATCAGGCTCACAACCACAATATTTATCTCCTACCTGCAGCAAACTGCTTGCTTTTGCGAGGTGAACGTGGTTGACGCTGGTATGGATCACTTGATCCATATAGGTCAAGGGTTCCCATACTCAGGAGTACTGTCTTCTGCATGAAGTCCACAACAGCCAAACCATTGCAGTTTCCAAATGCCACTCTGAGAAAAGAAATATTCCTCAAAGGCATTAGTAATATGTAAGTAAGTAGGAGGCACAAACAATAATTATTATGAATCCTGCACAAACATTTTTCATTAGAAACTACTTAAAGCTTACACTGTCTAATTCTTACAGATTTGTAATCCTGAATTTATAAAATTCTGTCCTGAAACACAGTAACTAGCTTTCCTGAAAGCTGACTTTCCTCTTTAATTAACTTTCTCTGCCAAAAGCACTGCAATAATGTCTAAGTGTTGCTTTACTGAACAATATAATTCTAGTAATAATAACATAAATTAAACCTGAAAATCTGAATGCATACCTTTAAAAGTGGTTATTCATATGGAAAAGATATGAATATAAATCAAAATATAAATGCAAAGACATGTATAAATAATTATTTTAATCTAAATACAAATGATAAATTAACTATCTATAAGTGGTGTTGTGGAGATACCCAAATCTGAAAACTATTTATAGAATTTCCTTCCAACTCTTTTAGCTTGGCTACCATACAGACTCCTGCTAAAACTTTCTCTGCCCCTCTGTAATGCTTCCACCAATGGCATTTTGGTGGTGGTTCAATTCATGGGTAAGATCTCTCAGCTTAGCTTGCCTAAGATCTAGACCGCAGTCTTCTTGTAAGGAAAAAGAGACGGACCAATTTACTTCATTTGCTGCCTCAAAGGTCCCTTTTGAAGCACTCTGCCCTGCTGCTTCTCTACTGCTTCTACCAATTTCCTTCTGACACCATTTTCAGAAAGTGAGAAGTCATATTGGACCAGCAGCACTTTTTCATCCTCTCCTATAAAAATGTTTTCTATTTTTGCTTATTTCCCAGCTTAGAAGGGGTGAAGATGGGCGTAGGGGGGAAGGAAGAACACAATGCATCAATCCAAGGAAAAGGAAGGAAAATAGGGAAAAGGAAGAAACCAAAAAGATGATAAACATGCCTTTATTTAAGACCTTTAGGAGAAAGTCCAAAGTTAACTGTAACATATGGAAACCCATGTATCTCTGCAGATAATATCTTTGCTAAAGCATTAAACCAATTTAATATTTAATATTAAAACAGACAAGCAAAACTGACTTATTTCTTTCTGGTTTAGATAATGAGAAATAAATTCACAGAGCATATGACTACTGATGGGGTCCATATGCCAAACGCTCAGCCCTGTATTGTTGGAGACTTGATTTAAGCAGGAACATTATATACTGACAATTATTCTACAGAAGTCTTTCTTTTTCTGTCAGACCTCAATCTTTACTTCTGGCTAGGAGTAAAGGTAAAGTCTGTCCCACTCTGCCCTAGTGAGGCCCCATGTCAGATACTCTGTCCAGTTCTCATCTCCCCAACTCAAGAAAGACAAAGAACTACTGGACAGAGTCAGGCAGAGGACCACAAGGAAGATCAGGGGACTGGACCATTTCTCTTTTGAGGAGAGGGTGAGAGACCTGGGTCTTTTTAGCCTGGAAAAGAGAAGACTGACTATTCTGTGATTTTTGTGAAAATTATTAACCTGAGATTTATTTATTTTAAAAAACACAAATCGCAGTAAGAGCTTGGGATCATTCACTCTGTGGTCAGAAAATTAAGAAAGTGGATCATCAGTTCCTGGTCTGCATTTTTCTGAACTTCTCTAAGTTCAGAACAAGCAAGTTCACACAAGCACAGATATAAAGTTTCATATACCTAAAAAAATTACCAGGAAAAATCAGAAATTGCTCACTAATATTATAACTCTTCTGAGGAATGGCAAGAAAATATAGATAGATATTAGCATTAATAAGGCTTAAGAAAAATTTTTAACACCCAAGCCTTTAGGAAATCAAATGAAAAATAAGCATAATGAATTTCTCAATTTTGAGTCATGAATAGAATTAGTTGCTAGGAGATGTTCTATTCTGTAGCTATCTTTCATAGAAATGTCATAAAATCCTAATCAGACATTTCTTGACAATTAATATGTAGAATGGCTGAAAATTTTTATCCCATGAGCTGGTAATAAAAATTCAGAGACTGCTTTCAATCCAACAGAACATACTCTAAAACAAAATTATTATTATTTGTATTTAACCTTATAGATTTTCAGTCGTTATTGGAAGCATTTTGTATGGTTTTCTTTTCTACTGTCATGACATAAAGAAGTTTTTTGATGATTCATTTCAACAGAAATTAAAAAGGTGTTAATACTTCTAATTTGTAGCTTTCTAATATTAACAGTAAACAAAATACATTAAGTAAAAATTCACAACATCTGAAGTCTCTTATCTTTACTGGGGATAAAGGGTTTTTTAATATCTTTTTTAGTCTTGTCTCATGACTGCAATAATATCAGGGACACTAAGTTATTGGGCAACTTTTGTAGGGAAGTTAAATATCCTTTACTCCTATGGGCTACTCATTGATACGTGCATTTATTTCTGAACCACTTGTGCACTTAGCGTAAGATGTTTTGAAGGAGGCTGACCTGGAAACTATTTCTGCTCCTACCAAAGGAAACAATTTAAAGCATTTGATTGAATCAGGTATGTTTAGGAAAGCAATGTGAGTATTAGGAGAACTACAGCCTGTCAGAGTAGTTTACAGACAAGAGAAAGGTGTAATTATTCTTGAAGTCACATGCTGCCTTGAAGCTTGAGACCTGCAAGGAAGCAAATTAGGCCACAATCTGCACAAGAGACAAATGCATGTAGGTATGGTAAACCAAAAGAAACTTCTAGAGTTCATTAACAGGAAACTGTCTGGAATTTCAGGTAATGGACCTGACAAAACAGCCCTGAAGGACTTTTTTTTTTTTTTTTCACAAATATAAAGGCTCTACATAAAATTTCTGAAGTCACTGAAGAGACTTAAGTGACTTACAGAAAATCAGTAGGAGTCGGACAGACCTAACACCCTTTCCAGCCCATGTTTTTATAGGAGTAACACCTTTCAGAAGAAAAACCATTTCAATGTGCCTAGGCAACTCTCAGTGAAAGAAAACATTAAAAATTGGCAAAAAAATGGAACCTGAGGGAAAAATTACACACAGATAGGCATCCTTGCATTTTCAATCAGAATTTAGCATTTAAATGTTCCTTATTCAATTTTCAGTTTTAGAATGTCTGGTTCTCTTGCAAACAGAGATTAACACAGACATAAAAAGGCTGTTCTCAGAAGACAATTTCCAACTCAAATATGATGTCCTGATGAATGACATTTAATACCTAATCACATCACCATCTTGTGCGAAATGTATTTCACCTTGGTAAACCTTTCAAAATAACTTTTAAAATTACAGATTTGAAATGCAATTATTTTTTTTCAAAAGGATGGACAGAATAACATGAAAAGGTCAAATCTTTTATAATAAAGATGAATAGTAAAAATATTAGCAAGAATGGCAGTTTGACATCTCATATTATCTGTATGTGAGTTCAAATTTTGATTATTTTTACTCTGACTTTAATTGCCTGCAGCAAACTTTGAAGGATAATTGGAAAATACATTATTCAGTACAATAATAAATAAATCAATGTAATGTCAATTTTGAGTTACTTACAGTCCATAAGCAGAGTTTACTGCAAGACTGGTGATCTGTTGTGGAGGCTCTCCATCCACCCACACCAATTGAATAACAAGATCTGCTTGGTATCCAGGAGGCATTCGCACAGGTCGCGTCTTAACACTAAGAGGAAGAGGTACAAAATAAGAACAAACAAACGAACAAGCAGACTGGGCCACGAATAAAAACTGCTTCTCTTAACAAAATACTAATGAAGCAAAATCCCTTAATAAATCCAGAGAAGCACCCGCACTGTGCAGATATTGGTACACTGAAACTAGGCATTCCAATCAGAACAGGGGTATTTTTGAAGAATAACAGGTTTTTATTTTCATTTCCATTGTAGAAACAACTCTGAAAACTTAATCATAATCCTAGGAGATAAAGCCTGAAGGAGATGCAGATGGGGGTCAATAAAACCAATTTTTGCTTAATCATTTTGCCGCGATTTTCCTTTTTCAGAATATTTTTCTGTGTTATATAATGCAGACTTGAAAATCATCATGAAGAATCAAGTTGACAGAAAATCTAAAATACTTTCTTCTGAAAGTTTGAAACAGTATATTTCTGTATTTTTGGAAATTTTGCTCAGAAGAAAAGCATGACAGAAAGATGCGCATAGGGGAGTGAAGATAAGAAGATGTACATTTCTGTAGTGTCTTCACCATTTTGTAGTCAAAACTTACGGGCAACAATTCTAGTTGTCCATTTAGTGCAAACAAGTGCTGTTTTCTTTTTAGGAGTATGATCACCTAATACGTGATCTGGTCTTAATGCTTTCTACATAAAATTTGATATAATTATCCCTGATATATAACACCTCTTCATATTTGGTTATGGTAAGTTCAGTGACTTGCAGAGCAGGTAGTGAAGTTGTACATATTAAGGGAGAGCATAAAAACTTGACTGGCAGAACTGATGATGTGTGATGATGCACTGAAAGAAGATATTATGCAATAACAACAATAAATTGAAGTGTTCATGTTATTTGTTAGTACATTCACACTGTAGGTTGTAATTTCTATGTAAAGCCCACTAGCCAGTGTGATTTTACTGAAGCTGTAAATGGTGAGACTGCTTACATTGCACACCCCTACACACAGTCATAATGGGACATTCTATCGCATATAATCCTCCATCCCTGTGAAAAACAGGTGCCTAAAGACAGAATAGAAACAGGAGAGCACTTCTGAAATAAATATTCTGAAATATTTACTCCACACTGCTTCTTGCCTCTCCTTGTAACATTTATTTTTGGTTTTGGAAAAATGCAATGTTTTCATTACTTTTGCCCCTTCAATCGCTTTATTTCTAGAACCTGTTCTCAGGCACAAATGCATTCAGTCATTCTGATTTCTGACTAGCAAAAATTGTGTTGTGTGGAGTGTCACCCATTTGCTGTAATGAGGTTGTGAAGCAGATATGAAAATAGACACAATGGAGCCAAGATTATAAGTTAGCCTAGTCTGTGTATAAAATTGTATGTAGATTATCAAAATAGTTCAAGTTGTACACTCACCCTTCATGTGTAGATGGCTGTAGCTTTACATTATCATCACTGTATCTTAGGTTCTGTACTGCTGCCCACCTAAATGACTAGCATATACAGTCAGCAGCATCACCCAGATCTCTACTGGATTTTCTGTTTCCAGCACTGCTTTCACTTTATTGTCATAATTATTGTTAGAACAGATGTTTTTTGACAGAAAGTTAGGATTTGGAAGAAAAGTGTGGAAATTTATATGCCTTTCCCTGTTGAAAACGTTGACTATATACATGGTGTACTTATATATAAATATAAGAGGGAATATGCCAATGGTTCTAGTGGTGTAATTACTTTGACTTCAAAAACTCAGTTTTCTGACAAAATAAGTTTACATTTAATCTGTGTAAAATGGGACAAAAATCAGTCAGCTAGATTCATGTGAGATTACATGGAGTTCAGCAAACTTCTGAAAACTAACCAGCAGAACCAGTACTGCCTCATTACAGCTTTTCTCTCTCCAGTATCAACAATTCCTCTCCTCCACAGACTAAATAAAATGAGAATTCCTTAAGGTAAAATCTTAGCCTCAGGAACAATCAATAGCATTCTTGCTGATTTCAATGTCATATATAGATTTCACGTTGGGATTTTTTTTAATAACTTCTCCCTGCCTTGTCTACTGATTTTTATATTTCACATTAATGGTTACACTGAGGTCTGATGTTCAAGTGCCTGACTGAAAGAGGTAGACGAATGAGCAAGATTCAAATAAATACTGTTAATTTTACAAGGACAATGTCACGATAATGCTTTTAAAGGCTACTGCTATTTTCAGGAGCTCAACAGCCCAAACTATCTGCAATGGCAGGCAATTTTTCATTGAAACTGCTTCTGAAAAAACTGAAGCATTTAAAATACTTAATGAGACTGAAATAATAATGAATTCACTATAATAAGAGGAATTGTTATCACCAGTGCACTGTAATAGCTGGAAATTACAGTTTATGGAGTTTTGTATGGAATTCTGTTTTGAAACTATTCAAACCCATAATTTATGTGAGTTGTTAGCAAAGGACATTAATCTACTCCAAATGGTGGCAATGTGTACTCTAGCAGACAACAGTTTGCTCCTTTTACATACACTTTCACACAGTGCAACTCCTTCATAGTTGTGTATTTTAAAAGTTATTTTGTGAGTATGAATACAGCTTCCAGAGCTTACACACTATAGAATGCATCTACTTCTTTCACAAAGAAAGATTTTAGTGACATACTAATTAATCAAGGAAAGATTGCTTTTCCCATGTCTGTTCAGTGGAAGTTTCTTTGTGAACTGAAAATCCACACTCCAAAACGTTCCTCGGAAATTCCTTGATTTATTCTATAGTGTTTATATTCCATTCAAAACTGTGGATCTGAGATGAAGATGTAGGCCTAGATCAAATTGGAATATTAGTCAAACCTTTACTGCACTTCATCTTCTCTGTAATTACTTCTAGTGTTTTAGAATACCCTGTTAATTATTTTTACTTTTGTTTGTTCCACATTCTGATTTTTTCTCATTTTTTGTTGCATGCATCTGATTAGCTGCTTTCTTGATAGTTCACAGTTTGTTAATAGAACAGATAGGAATGCTTTTTAGGAAGGTAAATATTTGACTTACCTAAGACATGGGATACTATCCTTCATAGTTCCTTCACATGCTACAGTGTTGGTACTGCCTGAAAGGCTCTTTAAAGAAGGAAGCTGGGAGGAGGCATCTGGAAATGGAGGAATCATTTCTGGTTCAGGAGTAATGATATCTTCCACTTCATACTGAAGCCGTACCTCTAATGACTTAAGAAAATAAAAAGCTAAGTTGTAATTTAATAAGGAAGGCTGCTGAAAGTTCTGTTACTTTCAAATAAGTATCAATAAACCTTTTTCAAAATACATCCCCCCACATTTATCATTGTCATTTGTAGGCAAAGAATACTGTCATTTGGTATTTATACAGCCCAATAGCAACATCAGATAGGAAATAGTCATTGACCCTATGCTGGCAGAGAAATATCTAAGTACAGTCTCCCAATGCTGACTTTGATTCAAACGTTTTATTGTAAGTGAAAGGCAAGAATACAACTTTCCGGAACTTATAGTGAAAAGAGAAAATAATCACGCATCTCCAAATAAATTATACTTTGATATCAGAAGACATCATTGAGGATAAACGTAATAAAAATTTTCTGCTTGTTGTCTATTATCATTTATCCCAAGAAGAATGATTAACTCTGCTTCCTTATTGCTAGTACAACAGTCTCTACAAGATAGGTTTTAGCCATAGTGCAGAAGGCTGGTGGTGTGGGTGGTACTGATGGGTGAACTTCATTTGCCCATACGTGGGGGTCAGGAAATGAAAGATAATGACACAGAGAGTTCTATGTTCATTAGACTAACCATGAGTTTGGTGTCTTCTAGAAAGCAAAGTTTGAACCAGTTGCATCCTGCTTTCCTTTTGGGCTGTCTTGATAAGGAAAAGTAGACCAACAGGTCCAGTCACATTTCAGTTCTTTCCACTAATCCAGGAAACCTTAACTGAAGGTCTCCAAAACTCAGGGGAAACTGGACAGAAAAATCAAATCTATGTAACTAATCATCTCAAAGAATCATAGTAAATATTGGGCAATTCTTTCTGCCTCATGAATTGTCTAAGGAGAGCCCCATCTTGAAAAGAATTAAAAATAAGGTATAGTCCTCAAAGAAATAAAGTCTTGTGATTATGAGCTGAATAGTAATTTCAGTGCTGGTATCTTGAAGAGTTCAGAAGCAATTGCAGATGGAGACACTGCTTACTCCGTCTTAGTAAGTGATTCTCACTGAGACCAGAATGGAGTCTAAGAAAATACCTAAGTGTTATGAGAATCAGTAAATAAAGATCAGTGCTAAAGGCTCTCCTATTCCTCAACCATTGTGTTCAAACATCTAAGATTGAAGAAAGAAGTGATTCTGCTCAGCCAGAAAAGAAAAGGTCTTTTCTCAAAATTTAACTTCTGTTTTGTCCTTGCAAAATCTATAGACATTTTTTTTTTCCTGAATCAGCTAAAAAAACCGTACAGACAATATTTGCCTTCAAAGACACGTGAGTGATGTACCGAGTTCAGGAAGATATACTCTCGTGGAACTAATTGCTCCTGATTAATCTTCATGCAGGATTGGAGCAACTGTTGAAGTGTATGTTCTTCTGCTTGCCATGTTAGGAATGTATCTTTCTTCTTTGGATATTTTTCTTTGTGTCTTCCTTTTTCTACTAAAATTCATTTTGTTAAGTTCTAGCTATTGTCCATTTGCTTAGAAAAGGAAAAATTGAGGCTAATAACACGATTGTGAATTTTTATTTACACTTTGGTTTCTGCTTTGACCGGCCCTTGGAATGGGTACAGACCTGTTATAACAATTTATTTTGACACATGGTAAATATCTTCCTGGAGGATCCCATACTAGGCTTATAGATTCTCCTTTCTATGTTCAAAGTAGTGTAACGTTTTTCCTATGGTTCTTCTCACAAGATTTTAAGTGGAGCTTCACTGAGGCAAGACTGATCACTGAGAAAGTGATCATGCTTAATAGATACCTAGATATTCTTTTGAGACAGGATAGGGTAGACTCAGATGAGAAAACACCAATAACAAACGCTTCTTGCATAACTGTATGGCAAGAAATCCAAGGTTGGTTAGGAAACAGAATTTGCCTCATGTGCACTAATTGCTTCCAGAATCTGGTATGGAATTATGCAAATAATATCCCTATTGAGGAAATCCCAGGCACAACCTATGCCTCTTAGGCAAACTCAGCAGCAGACTTCCCTTCTACATGAAGAAACCTTTGAGTAGTCTCCCTGTTTCCTATTTACCACAGTGGTAACATTACAAAACTGATGTGAGGCTGTCAAACCTACATTGAGTCCTTAAAATGCTGTGGTTTGTGGATTGAACTTAGAGTGAGTTCAGATTGGCTGCTAGAGAAGGGGGCACATTATGTGCTATAACTTGAGCTCACCTCAGGCAGCAAAGAAATCATGAGACTGACCAGCTCAGTATCAGTTTAGACAAAACTGAACACCCAGAGTCAGGCACATATTCCAACAAAGACTCCCTTAGCTTTTATTACCTCCCTCTCCATTTAAAAGTGAAGAATTGAATGCCTGCAGCAAAAATGCAGTAACCAAGAGATGAGGTCCATCCCAGGGATGCATAAAACCCAGGAGAACTCAGTGACTATGCCACCAAGAATAGATAATATTAAGGCAACTCTTCAGAGAATGATTCCTCATATAAAAGCTTTTTAATTACAGATGAGATCTGAGGAACTGTTAAATTACACATATTATAACACTTTAGAAAATACCAGTTCTGATGGAATTCAGCCACAAAAGAAAAGAAATTTAATTGTAGGTAATAAAAGATAAGATGCATTTGCTATGCAATAATGCAAGAATATGAAGATATAGTAATTTTAGCAGCATTATACATAAGCTGGTTGCTAGCTTGAATTTACTGTTCATTAGTTTTAAAACTGTCCTGAAAGACTATGTTCAGCTACCTCAATAATTGCCTCTAGTGTGAAAAAAAATGAGAGGAAAACAACCTAACAGCCATAGGTAATGAATTTCTTACCAGATGCTGCCTGGCCACAGGCCAAAAATGACACTTTTTTTCCAGACTGCAGACTTTCTAAAGTACATTAAAACAGTGTGAAAAGGGAAAGAACTGTAATCAGGGAAGGTGGAAAACGAAAAGGAAATATTTGTAAGCCCCTAGGGTTTGTTGAGAGCTGACAGACGCAAAGAAACACTTCCTGGAGGTGCAAACTGTTCACCAGCACCAGAGAATGACACGCCTGAAGGAGAGGCAGTCATGTTTGGTTTGGCTTTGCATTGAGAGTAGTCTCCTGTTAAATTTCTTAGACTTAAGAAAGAATGTTCTACATCAGAAATGATGTTTAGTCACACTGTTAGCTATGGTTGTGGCTCCTGTGCAAAAATGCAAGGTTTAAACTAAGCTCAGACTCGCTATTACAACAATAAGCACAAGGTGACTGCTATGTGCTTTGAAGAACATGAACTGTATAATTCCACCTGAAATAAGGTGACAGCTTAAGATATGAAGACAGAAAAAGAAGTATTTGCACATGATAAAGCAATAGAATTCTTAGGAAAATATCAAGTGTTTAACCAAAAATAATCTGGCATTTCATATAGTGTCTGTTTTTAGGGCAACAGAGCAAGCATAAACCAGAAAAAAACTCCCAACCCTTTATTTTGTTGAAGCCAGTGATAATTTTCAGTCCCCTTGTTGTACAAAGGCTATGAACATAAATTAAAAGAGATTAAATACTTGAGTTAAAAAGACCATTATTATGCTAATACACAATGTACATTATCTGATAAAAACATAAAGCAGACAGTATTTTCAGAGCAGGTAGTTATAACAGAGATTAACTGTATTATAAAGTCTTGAAAGGAAACTACATCTGAAATCTGTACTGTATATTACTGTTAAAACAAACAAGTGGAGAACAGTCTCCCATAAAAACAGTTAGATTTTTGTCACTGACTTAAGCAGGATCAAGATTTCACTCAAAAGGAATGGAATATCCATAAACTTATATTTATGCAGCTTGGTACTACTTTTATTCCAGTATATGAGCACAGGCACAGCAAGGCAATTTGATTTAGAAATTATTTTGTTTTTATAAAACAGCAAAATTCTGAATGACTTACTGCAATTTCAGTATTTACTTCATGTTTACTGAACCTGTAAACAATCACGTATGCAGAAACTCCTGCCACACAGAAAATTCGGCTTTCAGGACACCAGTACATCATCTGAACAGCAAAAGGATCTTCTTCTACAATCTCAGCTGTTGCTTTTCCTTCTCCTGGTTTCTGTTTTTCAAAGACTTTTGATGTTTTTAATTTGTACAACATCTGCAGAGTAACTGGAATATATTAAAACATATATAAAATACTGACTAACGTGAAACAAATCAGTTATATAATTCCTAGGTTCCCATTTTCTTTTCACATATGGCATAACAAAGAATCCTATGAAGGTCTAAGAGGAGAAAAAGATGGGTATTATACAGTACGGATATTATTCTGGCACCTAGTAATGGTAGGGTACGTATTTAATACTTCCTGAATGATTATTTGTTCGTGAAATACTTCCTAGTACTTTCTGAAACAGAATGTCAAAGGTGTATGTTAACCATTATGTCCGTAATTAGGCTTACATGTTATGAAAGACTCTAATAATGCTGCTGTTTTTTAATGAGATGTGAAATTAAATTTAATTTACATAAGGTTATTGTACTGCTAGGATGTAAAGATTCTATGGGACTTCAAGTGAAAACATTAGGCAAGTATCTGGTGGCATGGGCAACACAAAGGATTTCTGAATAAACAGGAGTTCTAAAATGTTTTGATTTTTTTAATGAATAAGTATATCTGCATTTACACCTGCGTGTAAAACCTTAATATCCAGAAGTCTTTGTCAAGACTAGAACTTGACTGCAGTGAATTCTGGAGGTAAAGGATGGATTATAATTATCCCCATTTTGTTTATTCCTCCCTGACATTACTCCCTCAAGAGGGACTAAGACCAGGACATTGGAGATGCACTGAGAGTACGGCTACTGTTGAAAGGACTGTGAATATTCATGATTGTCTAAGCTTTCTTGTTGCAGCATGCAGACAGTGATTAGGGGGTTATATTTATATTCCCTATGAGAATATTTTTTCTTTCCTCATTCCTGCCAGAATTACAGAAGACACTGTCACCACACTGGTTCCTGTGCAGTTTAGGCACTAAATGCCCTGGGGTCTTGCAACAGTCTGTATTGTTTCACGCCAACTTTAATGCCTGGTTTCGCACATTCTTATCAAGACTGTAAGTGTGCAATGAATCATGCACAAATCAAGGTCTAATGCCTCACACTGCTTCTGTAAAAAGTCATTATCTAATATATTTCATAGTAAAACTCTCACAAACTTCTATCTATGCAGGTCAACTCCTGTTGACTTCATTTGAATTCTTTTCTTTTTGGTGTTCACCATAACTTGAAAATCTGGAAAATGTAAACTCTACGCAGCATGTAATTGTTTATCCTCCATTCACAATTAGACAAATTACATAATAATAAACTAATCTCATAGCCATGTTCAAGTGACATGCCAACGTAAATTTTCTTTGTGAAATGAGGATTTGGAAATCCTAATTTTTAACTTGCCCATCATGAAGAGTGAAAATATTTGGTATCAGGCAAAAAGAGAACTACCTGACAAAGTCATCAGATTTAGCTGACATTAAAATCTGGTAAACATTCCCCGTATCTAGTGGGATATGGTAACACTATTAATCATTACAATTCTGTCACACAACATGGAACTAACAGTTCAAGTATTGTGTACTCTGTGTTCTTGGTAACTGTTATAGACTGGTTGTTAGGGTCAAGTGAAATCTCTCTGTGTGTAATATTTCATATAGAAGTTTCTTTCATAGTTGTTTCTTTAAGAAACTGTTATCTCATAAAAGAGATATTCTACTCAGACATCTCTGTACTGCAGAAAAGAAAAAACACAAAGCAACTTTACTGCAACTTCTGTTGCACAATATTTGAATCAGAATATTTTAGCTTTCAACCAAATGTAAGTATGTTTTAAATAACATATTTTGCTAATAAGTGCCATATATATTTTTCTGTAGGGGTAAAAACTGAGGTTTGATATATGTAGTTATAGTTAGGAAGCATGGCACAAATATTTTCTGAAGCTTTTCCTGCTGGGATGAATGGAGATGCTTCCCAATTAATTCCTGTTACTTGAGACAGGACAAGAAAAGATTGAGGCCGTCTCCCCCTCTCTAGATTAGACATGTATTGAGATGTATTATAATATGTTATTTTCAGTTATCTGTAAAAAAGAGTATATTGTACTCAGAATAGAAGATACGTGACAACTTGAACTGCATATTAGATATAAATGCGACCACTCTTTTATACACACAAGAAGATAATGCCCTAGGCTTTTTTTGCCAACACTTCATCCTTTGTTGGTTTTGGTATGTTGGATCTGGAGTTTTTATTTCTCTAAAAGATTTTCACTCTTTTGTGTCTAATTTATCTCACAATTTTCCACCCCTAATTTAATAAAAAAGATTGCTTATTTTTGCCTCTTTATTCCTCACTATATCCTCCCAGGTATTACTACTCATACTGTTAAATATCATGTTATGTATGTGTGTGTGTGATTTGTCAACATTATATGAAAGTGAATTTTAGAGACTTACTGGCAGAAGCATCCCAAAACTTTACTGATCCATCTGCATGGCTTAAAAAAAATATAAAAATTGAATGTGTTAAACAAAGATGTCATTCTAAAATATCTCTTACTTTCAGTGACAGATAAATATAAGCAGAACAACTACTATTTTGCTCATGTGTTCTCTATACCTTATCAACAATATAATTACATACATACTAACTATAATTAAGTATTTTGTTATTAGTTTTATTAGGTCAATAAAACACTTTTTTATGCATTCCCTATGGAAAATTAAGCCCACAATAGATTTTAAGATCAAAGCAGCAAGAAATTAAATCCCATACTAACTACAATGTTAAGTTATAACACTTCTGTCTTTGCAATGGGTCAGCATGAAGCCTATGTGCTCTAAAAATACCATGTACAATGAACTTCGAAAAGAAAGAATAACTTCATTTTTCTTAAGGTCTTTCAGCTGTGTTCATTTTAATAATATAAAATCATCCCTGAAACAAAGCTGGACGAAGAAGGCAGTGCTGTTTAAAACGAGAATAATCCTTTCATCACCTTACTGGTACTATTACGTATATCGTAATCTTATTTTCAAAAACAGCTGTTAAGTCTTATTGATAATAACAATTTTTCAAATATATTGCTATCATCAGCATGGATAAGACCAGAGAGAAACATAGAGTGCATCATAGCTAAATAGCTACTGTTTTACAGAACAGCCCCTTGAAAATCCAACATTGCTCTTGGCACTTATATTATAATGTAAGTCTTTTTGCTATCAGGTTGTCTCTCCACTCACAGGGTAAAATTCATCCCAGTGCACAAAGGATTTCCAAACTGTCCTGAGATACAAAGTTCCCAGAAGGCCAAAGAACAACATCTGTAGAAGAACAGCTTCTACCCCTTTTCATGCAATTCTCTATGACCTTCAAGGCCAAAACCTTCCCCTGAAATGTATTCTCCTTCCAAAGACCCCACTGTCACAAGTACATGGACTTGCTGTCTAACACTGGTACCTCAAATGGTAATTTTTATGGTAGTTCACCTCTGAGTACAAAGCTCTATTTCTACATCAAGTGGGAATTTCTGTAGTGACTCTGCACAAGGAAAAAACCTACGTACCTCAAATATAAAAGCCAAGATATGCCCAGGTGAAGGGTCAACTCTTATCTATAGCTAACCCACAATGAAAAGCTGTGGACACTAACATTTTAAAAAACACCAATCCTCAGTTTCATTCTCACCCTGTAACAATGATTTCAGGATATGTCTGAGCTCCAAGGTTCCACGCTCCACCACTGATAGGCCACTCCTAAATAAACAATAAGAGTAGGGAGATCACAACTTAATCTGATGAATCGTCCTTAGTTAACTTTTGAACTAAGAAAAGACAATATCTTCTTCCAAAAAGCAATATAACTCAGAATAGGAATAAAAATGTATAGCATTCACAGCTTTTAAAGTTTATTAACATTTTTATATTATCAACAAAGGCATTTGAAATTTAATAACATTTCAATGTTATCAATTAAAATTATATGCTCTAAAAAACATTTCTGCACAGCTAACAATAATCCAAAATAGGAACTACAGGAAGGAGTAATAAACAGTTTTCCTACCCTTTTCAGATTGACTTATAGAGTTTCTATAGGACACCAAATATACTAAAAATCAATTTTGAGGATGAAGATTACTGAAGAAACTGTCCCAGAAACAAGGATCTGAGCATGACACTATGAGAAATGAGATAAAGGAATGCAACTTTTACAGGACACATGAAATCATGATCTCTTCTCTGCCATGTATTTTACTAGTGGCAAGACTCCCATTCTTTTCCTTACTCTAGGCTGGTAGAGTGAAATGCTGGTCCATGCCTAAAGCCTGACACACAAGATACAGTATATGGAGTATGACATATGTACAGAGAGGATGAGGACATGTGCAGATTATGATGGGGTAGAAAATAGCCGGGAGCACAATTACGTGGACACATGGAGTGGATGCTTGTTGCTACAGAAGTGAATGGGTGGCAAAGAAGAGGCTACCTACATTTGGAGTCTACATTCATATGTGCACAAATAAAGCAAGTGGACAAGAGAGTGTGCAATGCATACAGGAAGGTGGTGAAATTTTTTTGAAACTATGTATGAGGTAAGGATAGGTAAGCAGACAAAATCAAGTAAGGGAAAAAAAACTTTTTGAAGGACTTTGTTGGATCAGAATCGGAAAGAAGCAGATAGGGCTTAGTTTCTCAGTTGATGGGAAACAAGGCAGCTCCAAGGAGAATACTTCCGTCACTTGGAAAAGAAAACTGATCATTTGTTTACCCAATGTTTTTTCTAATTATTTGTTATGAAGGATTAGTTCTAGTGAAAATGTAAATCAGATTAATGCTTGAAATGTATAAAATAATTGCATTTTCTCTTTTTTTCTACAGCTTGTCCTACTTCTAAAGACATTATGCTCAGACCTCTGTAACTCAGTAAAATAATTAACATCACTAATCAACAGAAACTGCAGAGGCATGCTGTCAACCCTTGGCTGTCACGAAGCTTTCCTGCTAACTTCTTTCAGTTGTAATGTGTTGACTTTTCTCTTTGATAGAGATGAGTTATCCACACATATTTTAATTATACACTGATGGCATTCCTTATACTTAATCTTACCTGGCATAACTCCTAAGCAGCCTAATGATTAAGCCCTCTGTAATGGTCATAAATGGTTGTGCTTAAGTGATGGTGTTAATGAGGGACAAGTAGCAGGCCATAAGCATGTTGCTGAGCAGCTGACTGGATGAGCTTCAAAGTGATCATTAAAGAATTAAAATGAAAAAAATTTGGCAAGATGGTACAAAAACATAGGTTTACATCTACCTTTTTTGTCTGAAAAAATATTGGATTTCTTTACCTTATTGCTGTATCCTTGTTTTTTATGTTTTGCTCCTACAGAATAGAGTACAGGAATCAAATCTGGAGGACAGTCCGCAAAATATTCTGTGCAGGTAACAGGTGACTCATGAATGTCAATAGGATATGGATTTTCAAAGATTGGAAAACTAGTTAGGGAAGACAATTTATTAGAAGCACTGTGACAGACTGAGCCATATAAGAAAACATATTCTTATATTAAAGTGTATAACAGAATCTAAGTAAAATAATAACTAATAAATTACATTTTTCATTTTCCCTTATTTATTCAAACATATGTCATGTCAATAATAGTGTGCAGTTACTCAAATAAAGATACAAAAATTCCACTGCTGTGACAAGAATCCTCTTGTGACTTAAACACCCGTTCATGCGAGTAGCTCCTAAGGCTAATAGGACTATTTGTGTAAATGAGGATTAGGAACTAATTTTTGCCAACATTTCAAAATATTAATTTTACAGAAGTGACACATTTTCTAAAAGTTTTAGGTCTATGGGTATGGTATTACTTATACTAGTGTGGATTTTACATTGAGGAGCTTAGCTTATTTGGTTGGTAGACTGCTGGTTCTATAATGAACAATTGTGAAAACAGATGAAGCAGATCTCAGTTTATTTCTCATTTCTATCAGTTTGGACAACCTGATAAGAAAGAAGGCCTCCCTTCTGGCAGATTTTGCAACGTTACTCACAATTCAAAAATGTAGGAAATTTGGTTCTGATTTCAGTTACATCCATTTTATATTGCTGAGAAGATTTGAATTATTCTTGAAAGTAGGTGAGATCAGAATATGATTCACTTACATTGTTTCAAGACATTAAGGGCAAAGGTCTGTTCCTAGTTATACCTTTGTGAATGTACATTACTGGTGCTGTTTGAGGCAGAACAAAATAAATAAGAACTGGGTTCTGCATTACATGATGTAACTTCCTCATTGATGTGGACATTGACTTTGATGTGAAAGAAAAAAATTGTCATTTAAACCAGCAATTCAATCATGGAGTAATCCCGTGGATGCACTATAAATCAATGCCAGCATTTATTGAGATACTTGAGTACATACATACTCAAGTGGTAGTCCCTGTGGAGTCCCGTGAAGTTAGGGATGCATATAAGTAGTAGTTTAATCTAAATCCCAAAACACTCATTCAGATGATAACTCAGATTGTGACCAAGTATATCCTAACTTTGATGTTGAGTGAATGTTTTAAGGCTGTGCTGAAGGGACCACAGACTTAGATTTATTCCCAAACACGAGAACAAATATTACCAGAAGTTCTTGTTGATTAACTGACATTAGATCTTAAGGTGCAGGTAAACAGAGTTAATTATTACCAAAACTGAATGATTTTGGATACTAAAATGACATTGCATGATAACGTTTAGATTTTTATCATAATTTGCTAGACAGTTAAGATATATAAATCACTTCATATAAGACTTCATACTTACTTGCTTTGTGTCAGGTCAACAACAATTAGATCCTTTTCTAAAAGCACAACTACAGCATAGGGTTCTTGAAATTCTGTAAGCAAAGAATCAAGTTTAAAAGACTTGGACTTCTATTAGTCATTTTAAAAAAGCAAGTAATATTTATGTTCTCTAAACATTCACAGTACATTCAACAAAAATTTTGAAGTAGAAATCCTAGACATGTCCACAAACTAGACATGTCAGCAAACTGGGGCCAGACAGGAACTGAGAAATGACATTTGGGCAGTGTTGCAGATCAATATACATAGCAGAAACAGAACTGGTATATTATAGCATGCCAGTATGATGGCACATGGAAAGTAAAGAAATAGAATGTGAAGAAGTTGTGTGTATTACTGCATTGCTGAATCCAATTATGATACAGGAAATGTGGTTTTGCTGTCCAATAATAACACTTCTACAGTTTATAACTGTTCTTCAAAAGCAGATTGTGAACTGCTAGTCCAGTCCACTTGATAAAACACAACGACCTCAACTCCAGACTCTGTCATGTCCAATTCAAATACTGACATGTTCCTTCCTCCCATACACTCTAGTAAATGATAAAATAAGGGATTTTTCATTGTTTTTTTTAATTCATTTATTAAAAAAAATAATTAAAAGGACAAACAAATGCTTCCTTTGATGCACAGGGTGCATTATTTTACATGGCATATTCTAAAAAATATCTTGTCAACAGCAGCAAACCATTCTATTATGTGCAAGCTCAGAGTACACTCTTTAGATGACCAATGCTAAAAGGCTAAGTAAATTGGCAGCAACTGATTTACCTTCCTCTTAGGCCAGCTAAGAATGCAAATTATTTGTTGTTTGTTTTTTTAAAAGGCTATGAATAATACTGGTTAAACCAGATTTATTATATATTGATGTGGTAGCAGAGGAAGGAGGTACAAAATGTTAGTAGTGGGAAGAATCATTGTATTTGCCACAGCTTAAATAGAAGCCCAATCTAATTTGATTGCTGTTAATTAATCTTTTGCGTGACATTGAAACAAACATGCACTTTGTCTCTATAAAGAGTTTTAATAGCTATTTGATTTAGCTATATATATATGATTTATTTTACTTTTCTTCTTGTGGGATTAAAATGTTAACTTAGGTTTTTTTTGACTCAGAGCTTTTCTTAATTTCCTTTCTTGAGTTTTCTGTGAAAACTTGGTCCCCAGTATGGAGCAAAAAACTTTTAACAGATCAGTTCAGGTTGCTGTGTAAGAACTTTTTTGCAGATAAATGATAGTTCAGTAATTTAGCAATCTGTAGATTTTCATCATCATGAAAAATTTATGAAATATTAGCACATATGTTTGATTAATAGTAATATTTTCTTGCACTAGCCCACATGTTTCAAGGTTATATCTGTAGATTTATGTATGCTTTATTGTGTGCTCATTTGTTGCTTGCTATATTGAGAATGCAAAGAAATTCCAGTTACTTTCAGTGACAAGGTTTTCTTAGAGATGGAGATAGCTGTGAATCGAAGTTCCTGGAATGGAATTAAGGTCTGATTAAGAAGATAATTTCATTTTTATTTTCCATAACTGTGTTGTGCATAATAAACTCACCATTTGGATATGGCGTTTCGCATAGAGTTAAAAAATCAACTATGGGGTGATCCATTTCAAGAACTGTAATTGCTTTCCCATGCATGATTGTTAAACTTGGTCTTCGACAAGCCTTATCATATGACAATCCACCAGAAAATATCACAAATGGTTCACTGTATTAAGAAAACCCAATATAGCAATTATAAGCTTAAATAGTACATACAAATTTACATTATAGTTTTAGTACCTTTAAATAATAATAAATAGCTTTGCAAAAAGAAAGAGAGAAAGATTCTTAAAGGGATTTAAATGCAGGAATGTATCAGTGAGTTAATTACAGAAATAAAACATACCTATTTTTACAAGTCTTGTACTCTACTTTAAGAATTGGTTTACAAGATTCAGTTTTTTTCCCATCTCTTTGAATTTTTCCTAAGTAAAGAAAGATGATGAAAACTGTATTAAAATGTCACAATGATAGAATTAGACTGAAACATACACATTGAAGCAACTGTATAAGCAGTAAGGGAATGGAACTTTAAAGCTACAGGAGATGATGAGTATTTACTGCTATTTCCATGGATTTCTCTAAATTAATCACATTTATTATGGCTTTATATTTTTACTGCCACATACATATAAAGGACCATAGACTACACTTCAAAGGCATCTAAAACTAACACAGATACCCGAGAAGGATGACACAACTAATCATTAATGAATTTGACCAAATATATACCTTTTTTTCTGTACACGTTACGACCACAAACATCTTATTATTTTCCTAAGTCATTCTTAGATTGACTCAATTCCTTTCCTTGACAAAATATTAGATGCTCTGGACTGTAGTTAGTTGAGTGATAAAATTAAATGAAGCGTGCAATTGAAATTAATGGGTTCTTGGTCAATTATGGCTCAGTGCTTTTGTCCTCTCAGTCCTGTTTCGAGCTGGGGATTAGAGTAGGTGACCTCTTATAAGTCACTTCTGTAATAAAGTACAATTTTATGGCTAAAAATGATAAAATAATAGGAACTATGAAATTTAAGAAAATACTAAAACCTTTCTGGGCTGTGTAAATCTTGCTTTCCACTTCAACCTTCTTCACCCCATCAGGCTTATTGGTAGTGTATTGATTTGCTGTAGAGTTTATACTTTTTTTACCTCGCTTCTAGGAAGCAATGGCATATAAAGTCCCAGACATTTCTTGACGTGGCTCCTGTAAATTCTTCATTGCAATGACTTGGGAAGCCTTGTACCATCTCTATAACAACCATCACAGTGCCTTGTACTAAATGTTTTACTTCTTGTGAAAATTGCATATAACGGTACTTAAGTACAAAATATAAAAGAAAAAAATGTGAAAATCCCATAGTCTGTGGATGTCAAAGACCAGCAGTAGACTATTAAGATGAATTGGAACATTACCCAGCAAGAGGCAATTATAATATTGAAAAAAAAAGAAATTGTTTCCTGAATTTTATAACATTTTGCAGCTACCTTGCAGACTACAATATTTATGCAAAAAGCAATTCTGTATCTGGGCTAAAATGAAAAATGAAATAAACATAAATATTAGCAAACAGCATGGAGAATATTGCATTGCTTCTTAGTTACATGTCAGAGTTACCATGTGGTATCGTGGTCTGGAAAGGTCTGTTAGGGCTCTTCAGATTCCATAGGGTCAAGCTGCCATCAGAGTGGCTGCACATGAACTGTTTCCCTTCATGATGCCAAGCAACAGAATGAATCGCCTACAGAAATGAAACAAGAAATTGAGACTGAAATGTGATACAGTGTTTACACCAGTGATACTTTAACGTAAGACTTTGGATTTTATTAATCTAATGATCTGTCAGCAGTTGAATGGTTCTTCTTTGTTTAAACTCTGTTACCAGCATTTTTTAGAAACCAGCGGCTGTAATCTGCTGCTAGTCAAGCAAAACAATTCAATGTAAATGCTAACAGAGCACAGGAATGTAAGAAAGCCAGTGCTGAATCAAACCAAAATTGGAGGAACAGGGTATTAAGGGTATAAGAACAATGGACATATGGTGTGATCTTAAGATGCCTGAGATCTGTCCTTAGAAGTATTTCATCTGGCAAATGCACAGGGAACTTGTGTGACAGGTTTTACAGGTAACATACAATACATGCAGTCTTCCCCAGAGGGCTATTTAAGAAAAGTAGAAATAGTACTCTGTTCTTGACTAATTCACACCGCCCCCTCACATACTTAAGTTTCAGAGCTAATACACAAAAATATGGGATGTTTATTATAAAAGCAAAACCACCAAAGAGACCTGGGTTGATTCATTGACCTAGGAAATTAACAAAACAATGATGTAAGATACTTCCAGAACAGAAAGTGCTTCATAGAAGAAGAATATCACACTCCTATGTACAAAATGCAAATGCCACCTGATGAATGTTATAGATGCCAAAAAGCAACACTTCAAAAATTAACACACAGTTCTTAGTAGTTCTTATATAATTAGTGGAACTAACTGAAAATGTCCATAATTACATCAAACAAGCTGAAAGAATAGCGGTGTAGGTCCTTCATTTTCAGTGGTATATGCTGAAAACTAACAAAAGCCTTTCCAGGCAAAATAAAGTATTGCTTCATCGTATACCACAGTTTCTCACATACTCCCCTCAGAAGCACACACTAGCAGAATTTCCCCTTGATTCCATTTCCCTTCCAGAAATGTTAGCTGCCAGATAGTGAAAACTGCAAAATGTTTTTACGTAGATGTAAATAAAACACCCTGAATTTTGAAAGCAGTTTAGTAAATTTTCATTTTTGCAACCCTGGAAATGCTGAGGTCTGGCATACTCTTCAGTTGCATGTGGCCATTTAGCTGAGTTATTCAAATAACCTTAAAATCATGCCTGGGCATTCATAAGTCAGCATTGGATTTGTTCAAAATATTTTTTCTTAGGCTGACGAGAAATAAACCCATGTGCCTTTGATTACTATTCAAAACTCCCTGTTTCTCTTCCTCTTTTAATAACTATAATGATTGTTACAGTTAGCAACTGCTCATAGTCTGGAAAGAATATTAGGAGTCAATGAAAAAGCCGTGACCCTTTCCCAAAACTGTACTCAGCTCCTGAGACTGGACAGCACAGCCACAAATGAGCCTTTGCATTTATGTGCCCCACTTGTTTTAAGAGGAATCTGACACACCTTGTATGTAAAATCACAGACTCATTGAACAGTTTGGGTTGGAAGGGAGCTTAAAGATCATCTAGTTCCAACACCCAATGCTTTGCTTACACACTAGTAAACTGGTCATGCCAATAAAGACTCAACAGAGCTGAGCAAAGAGAACTGTAGATATTCATCTTTGAGTAACATGATGGGTGTCCCTCAAACCTGTCAGAGGAGGGGTGACACATAGTTTCTCTTAAAGACTCATCAGATACCAAGCCATAACTAAAGCTGCGAAGACCGTTTTTACAGAGTCCAGTGTCATTGTCTTCAGGTAGTAAGAACCTTAGATCTGCAGGGAGTGCTGCTTCACTTAAACTGACGGCAGGTCTGTCCTTGTGCAAATTAATTCTGACATGAGCTCATTTATGCTTGCTATCATGCCAAATTTCAATCTGCTTTTGATGTGTTATCACACATAGAAACATTTCACATGGTTACAGTCACTAACTGTATCTGAGCAGGAGCTAGTAACTAGCAGCTGAAAACTGAACCAAGCTGCTTGTTAAACTGCCTCTCAGCTGCTAGGTGCCACCTGCCAGCATAAACCTCCTGTTGAGAAGAGCTAAGCAGGAATGCTCCTGTCACAGACAGTTGGCAGAGCAGCAACTCAAACTCACCTGTTAGACTTTGCCCCTAAATGAGCAAGAAATACTTAGAACTGCTTTTGGAGGTTTCAGCTAGGAGTCACAATACTGAAAGATGGTACTGGATAAGTCTCTTATTTTCTCAGTGCTAGAAAGTGTCTAGCATTCTGATCCACTTATTTTCCATCCACAAAAAAAGGAGCAGTTATCTGTGTAGAATAGGAGCTCATCACGGTGGGTGACTCATATGGATGTTCGCACAGTGTATGTACATAAAGCATATCACTCCAGATTGGGTATGTTTCTCCTTCTGCAATACCCACAGTGGTGGCACACATATTCCATCTCCTCTCACACTCAGCACGTAGTAAAATTAAGCATGCCCAATGCCACTTCAGCTCCTTCCCAACCACAAACCTCCTCCTCTAAGAAGAACTCATGGGGACTCTAGGACTACTTTTAACCGTATTTTGAAAAAGCATCATATTAATCCTACTGCTTGAATCTTAAGAATCCTTCATGTTAGTAGCACTGCAGGACCATGACACCAAGGGCCACATCTGACTTGATACCTCCATAATAGCATATGCTTGACAATGGTAGGGAAATGTCATTTGGCAAATACCCCTGTGAAAAATGTAGCTTCATTTTGGAGATGTATTCTAATGAAAGATGATGGTCATGATTCAGGAAGCTCTGAATGAGCGTTGACAAAATCCGTCAAACTTCTAAACAACTTTTTTTTTTTTTTTGATCTGCCAACTATCAATAATAACTTGAAGGATTCTTTGAAGGATCTGTCCTGTTTAATTGCTGCCTTTTTATATCAACAGGCAGAAATAAACTTTTGAAGGAATTGGTAAAAGGGCTTGCAAGGAAATTATTTATAGAAGGCATCAAAGAGTAGCATTGATGGAAAGGGCCTGAATATCATACGCATACATATCACCACTGAGCAGATGACAATCATCACACAAAGAAAAAAATTTGCAGCTGACATCCTGAAAAGCAGACACAAGATTCCTTAGAAGCAGGTTCAAGCTCCACTCTGGGACCAGGTATTTCACAAATGAGAGTATTTTAGTCTCTTAAGAAGCTTTGACACAGTAGAGAAGACAACATAGAAACTCCTTGTATCAGGGATTGATGAACTGAGGCAGCCTCTAACTGGTCATCAGCAGTGCTAAAAGAAAGACACCACTGCTTTTAGTTACAGTGAGTAAACTCTAAATATCAATGAGAAGCTTTAAAGGGAAGATACAGATTTACAAGAACACCAAGTGGAGACGTTCCAGATGATGCAACTTTTATGACCTTTTCTATGCTTGGTGTGAAGCGCTCTCATATGAATCGAGCAGACATGGTTTATTTATGAAGGGTTCCCAATCTTCAAGACATGAACTACAGCATGGTGAAGAAGGAGTAAGGTATGCAGCTGTAAATGTTGCAACTGCAGGTCTGTTAACAAGAGGCAAAGTTTTCATCTCCACCACTACTACTGTGTTGTCTCAGAGAGCAGATTATTCTAGGATCAATGTGTCCATGATGGTAATCTGGATAGCAAGGAAAATGAAAGGGCATACTTTGCAAGCATTGGAGAGAACCTGCTAGCATTGTAGGAAACAACTCACCGCCCTGTCATAAGATCACCCATATTCTGAGGAGATGTCTGCAACACATATCTTGTATCTGTGTCTTCGGGTCTCGTGTGATGTGAAGCACCACACTGGTTTGATAAAGCCATGCATCCTAGAAAGGATAGGCAAGATTTCACAGTGGTGACATATGACTGAACTGAAACCTATTATCTCTTGATAATCCTTTTGTTAGCTAGTTGTTCAAGTATGCAAATAAAGAGGACTTATTCCATCTAATCTGAAAGTCCACTAATTCTGAGACTTTAATTAAAAAAATATAGTGAAAAAATTGAATGGAAGAGACCTTTTAATAATGGTTCTCATTGACAATGAAATGAAAACATTTCTTGTGGCTGTATGACAGAAATATTTTTAAATTAATGAGATGTGAAACTATTCCTCTATATAACAATTGAATGTCAGCAGATAGAGTTCCCATCTTGAGCATAAAAAGGAAGAAAATTTAGATGTGTAGATAGACTATCAGTTACCAGATCTCTTTCCTCTTCTGTTTCAAAAAAAATATATGCTGTTGACTTCTCTCTCCTGTGCTACACTGTGACGTGTTCTGCAGATCTGAATAACAACTAAGAGCCGCCTTCTCAGCAGCTGGTCTGGGAAGATTGAGATTCCATGCCATCAAGGGTAACACAAGAGAAATCCAGCTGAGGCTTGATCCTGTGGAAGGATGAATATTTGGAGGGAGTCTTAGGGTGCTGACATTTATTTTGAGTGACATTACCAAGCTGGATGGCTATCTGAACAAGATTACAGAGAAGAAAGAACTTGACTTGGTGATGAACACTGACAGTTCATCAAAGACAAGATAATTAGCTGTTTCTCACAGTACACACCAAGTACTAAAGCCTGGTGCCAGGGCTTCTGAACAGAAGTATCTGGTCCACTGATAAGGCCATCCAATATGCCATCTGACGATCCTTAAAGATGCCAGAAGAGGAAATAGTGAGTTACATGAGATTTCCAGTTATTTAACCATCAAAACCGGTGCTAAAGAAAGCATAGTGATAGTAAGTAAAATAAAGTTGGATCAATCTCATTCAAGCCCCATGCAAGTGCCTTCTGTATTCAATGAAGATAGAGAACATTTACAGTAATTTATTTGAGACCTCACAGACACCCTGCAATTGCAACTGGCTGGCTCAGCATCAGAACAACGGTAGGTAAAGATTGTTCAGATGTCATGGGGCACAGAGGCCTTGCATCAGTGCAGATGGAAAGGTAAAGGGGAGTAGGAAAAATGTAGGAAAAACCCAAGTTTTCAAGCCTGATCTTAGGTGACCAGTCTGTAAGAAGAAGCTCAGGCTTGAAAACTTGGGTTGGTGCCAAATACCAAGTGGCAGATTCCAAACTAATATTTTGTAACTCACAAAAGCTATATATGCTACGACTGAAAAGGAACTCTTCCTGGGGGCTCCCTTGAGGAATCTGAGCAGATCCGGAACATTAAAAATGTGGAGCCTGAAAGTCTGGAATAAAGCACAATGGCTAGTCACACAGCCCTTTTAAAGACAAAATAAAAATCTTGCAACTATTTCAGTAGATAACAGTGAGCTATCACAAGCTGCAAGAAGTGGAATGATAACACAGCAAGGAACCACTGGGGAGGAAAGCACGTGACTGAAAAAAAAGTCAAAAAAGTTCCTGAGGTCAGTGCTTAAAAATGTGGAACAACTACATTGTATGAGAAATTTTCAAAATCCCAATCATTCTGTCTCAACAAGAAAAAGACTCCCTTGAGAAGATCTGTGAAAGGGAAAAGTTGTCCAGTTTTAAGTAACAGAACAGGTTCACTTTCACAAGTGTATGCACAGGAGGACTGTGGCTTGGATACAATTTAGTGGGCAAGTAATGAGTGCTTGCTTGTTTAAATTCAAAATTACCCTATCCTTTAGAATATTTGTGATGTGGTTGCTCAGAATCTTAAAACTCAACATAGTGTTGATTTGTATGTGAAAACAGGCCTGAAAGGGTGCAGGATTCATATATATTCAGATTACTTTTTAGAGTAAAAATAAATGCATTTACTCCTTATAGGTAAGAATGTGGTAAGATGAAGAAGGAAAGAGAACTACAGCAAACTATCTACTGCCTGGATCTCTTTAAAGAAAACATCCTGTTCTGCTTTCAGTTGTGGTTGCATTCCTATTCAGCCATGGTGAGCTTTACAGAAGAGTTGGCAAGCTGGTAAAAAAAATTCTTTTTTTCCCCTAGGGTTAGTACTAAAATCATAATAACTAAGAGTATATCTATTATTGAAATAGTCCGGGGTTTTTTTGATACAAGAACTGTGTCTGTGGCTGATAAAATCTGCTTACAAATGGCAGGAGACAATAGATGAATCTGTGAGAATACAACTTTGAAAACAGTTTAATCAGATCTTGAGTACTAGGTAATACAAAATAATTTGTCTTTCTCTCTAATTAATGTTTCAGTAATACTCAGTAAAAATAATTCTGTAATTCCTAGCACAGCTATAGCTCAGGTCAGCTCATTACCACACTCAGGTTCAACTGAGGATCCCCACACAGAAGCTGAAGATCTTGTCAGAATCAAGGGGAAGAAACTCCGTGTCATAGCACGCTCACAAGATCCTAAGGCATTAGTATCTGAGATCATAGAATCATAGGACAATCAGTTTGGCAGAGACCCACTGGATCATCGAGTCCAACCATTCCTATCAAACTCTAAACCATGCCCCTCAGCACCTTGCCCACCCGTGCCTTAAACACCTCCAGGGAAGGTGAAACAACCACCTCCCTGGGCAGCCTATTCCAATGCCCAATGACCCTTTCTGTGAAATCTTTTTCCTAATGTCTAGCCTAAATCTCCCCTGGCAGAGCTTGAGGCCATTGCCTCTTGTCCTGTCCCCTGTCACTTGGGAGAAGAGGTTTGAACCCTTGTTCAAAAGCATAGCACTAACAGTACTTCCAGAACAAGCAATGCCTTAAGATAGATATTTATCTGCTTGACAAACTGCTGAGTAACAGCTTTTCTGCAGTAATGGAAATTGCTTACCTCATCATAGTAGGCTCTCAAATCGGCTCTTTTAGATCGTAAGTCCCAGAATACAATAGTCCCATTTTCATAGCCTATCAATAGCTGGAGAAGGGGAACAAACAAAAGTATAGTTTCAGACTCAAAAATTATATAAAAATATTAAAGTACTTTATGTTTTTATGCAATTTTTAAAAACTAAATAAGCACTACAAAGAGAAATGCCAAACTGATGTATAATATTGCAGTTTGCCCTATACATAATACCCTACTTTCAGATTATCTTTCAACTTCAATTACTTTTCATTACTGAAATTTTAAAATCTGATATGGAACTAAAAATGTGCTTCACGCACTTTTTTCCCCTTTGTTAATTTTCTTTTTCTGCAAGATCATCTGCCTGGACAGTCTCCACAATTGAATATCTGCTGAGGAAATAAAACCGTGGCATGTGCCTGCTCTTACCTTCCTTGTCCCTGCTTGAAGGGAACACAGGATTGACATTTAAGAGATCATTTATGTAAATTCAAACCAAAGAGTCACTAGATTAAATTCTAATTCAGCTACTTATATTCCTTTAATTTCTGCTTTATATTGCTTTAAAACATTCTGAAGAACTCCCACTGCAGAGAATAAGTTGCTTGCTTTCCTAGAAATAGAAAATAAATTAACTGGTATGGCTATTTATACTACTTCTAGAACTGATATGTCATATCATCAAGCACACCTGAGGAATACAAGCAAAGATTTGTCAAAACATGAAAGACAAGAAAAACAATGAACACAAGAAATAAGAATGAATACAACTTTTTGTCCTTGTCCCTTTTGAAAAGAACTGAATTATTGCTCTGGAACTGTAATGACTGCTCTTCATTTGAACGCATTTTCAGATCTTATGGAAGATGTGAACTCTAGCCTACTTAGGTGTCTTGAAAATTGCTTCCCTTAGAACCAATAGAATGAGAGACTCTTAGAATTGTTAGGGTTGGAAGGGACCTTAAAGATCATCTAGTTCCAAACCCCTGCCATGGGCAGAGACATCCCACTGGATCAGGCTGCCCAAGGCCCCATCCAACATGGCACTGAACACCTTTAGGGATAGGGTATCCACAACTTCCCTCGGCAACCTGTTTCAGTGTCTCACCACCCTCATGGTGAAGAAGTTCTTCCTAATGTCTAGCCTAAACCTGCCACTTTCCAGTTTATACCCATTCCCCCTCATCCTATCACCACAAGCCTTTATGAATAGTCCCTCTCCAGCTTTCTTGTAGGCTCCTTTCAGGTACTGGAAGGTCACTTTATGATCTCCAAGGAGCCTTCTCTTCTCCAGACTGAACAAGCCAAATTCTCTCAGCCTGTCCTCATGTGGAAGGTCTATCTTCCTAAGAATTTGTCCTGCTCCTGAAGGCAAACTGACCAAACTGACAGAATCCTGCACTTCTGGCAGGATTTTATACCATTGGCATTTGTTCTTTGCCCATTAGCACATGGACCATAACATGCATGCAAGAATTTACAGTTTCTATATTAAGAATTTAAACAGAAGAATAATAGGACTGTCTCTTAGTCTGTGAAACCTTACCAGCATCTTTACTACCACTCATTTTACCTTGCATAAGTCATAAAAACATAACTTGGCTGAAGTGCTAAATGAAACATTATTTTATTTCCAAATTAAATATAACTGATATGTCAATATTGCTATAAAAGAGTCTGGGAATACTCTCAGTCCAACTAGATATGATTCTTTATATTGTCAGGAGAATATTCATTATGTAAAGATGTATTTCCAAGTCTCAGAATGATCTATAGTTAGTATATTTAACACCTGAATATGAATAGTACCTCATTACTTAGGAATTCTGCCCCTGCAAAAAATTCAAACTGTCTTGGAGAAATTCCAGAATATTTATCCTTTTTGCTGTGGATCGTTCCATGTCAAATTCTGTAGCACAGTAAGTGTGAAAAGACATCCTGTTCAGAAAGCATGCAGCTAACTGGATGACAGTTGTGTCAGGATGCCATATGGTATAATAGATTGCCATTGAGGGAGTCAACAAAGAAGTGTCTTACGGTGAAGCGTAAAAGAAATTAAATTTAAATTAAATAAAGTAGAAATTAATAGATTTTAAAAATAATGTTTTGAGGTCTCTAAAGACTACAATGCTGGTAAACTTCTTCACACACAGAACCAGCACAGTGTGTTGTGCCCATCCAATACGGCAAAAACTGGGGCTCCCACCATTTGAAGGAATGTAAGATTACCTTCTTTTTCATTTTTGTTCTAACTACAATAACTTGTATTTTAATCAATATATTATGGAATCTAAGTACCTTCCTTACTATCATCATAACATGTGCTTGCACCAGTTAATTACAGTTGAGTACCAAAAGAGTTGGGTTTATATAATCATAGAATGACCTGAATTGGAAAGGAACCACAAGGGTCATTGAGTCCAGCTCCTGTCCTTGATTAGGACAACCCCAGAATTTACACTATGTGTCTGAGGACATTGTCCAAAAGCTTTCTGAATATTGTCAGGCTTGGCACCATGACTGCCTCCCTTGGGAGCCTGTTCCAGTGCTCCACCATCCTCTGGGTGATGAACATTTTCCTAATATTCCACCTAAACCTCAGCTGGCACATCTTTCTGCCATTCCCTTGCGCCCTATCACTGGTCATCAGAGAGAACAGATCAGTGCCTGCTCTGCCTCCTTTCTTTGTGAGAAAGCAGTAAACTGCAATGAGGTCTCACATCAGTCTCCTTTTCTCCAGGCTGAACAGACCAAGAGACCTCAACTGCTCCTCATAGAGATTCCCCTCTAGACCCTTCACTAACTTTGTGGTCTCCAATGGTCACTCCAGAGGCTTTAGAGTCTTTTTATACTGCAGCGTCCAAAACTACACACAATTCGAGGTGTGGAGTAGAGCGGGACAATTTCCTCCCCCAACCAGGTAGTAACGCTGTGTTTGATGCACCTCAGGAGATGGTTGTCCCTTTTGGTTGCAAGGGCACACTGTTGACTCACGTTGAACTTGTTGTTGACTAGAACCCCATACCATTTTCCGCAGGTCTGCTTTCCAGCCTGCTGCTCCTGCATATGTATGTACATCCAGAATTGCTGTTTCCAAGGTACAAAATCCAGCACTCTTTAAACTTCATTAAATTGGTGATTACCCAGCTCTCCAATTTGTCTAGATCCCTCTGCAGGGCCTCTCAGTTTGTTTATTCTTTTCGCCCCAGCTTTTGTGCAAATATATTGAGGAAACTGAAAGAATAGAAAACCATTTAGTATGTGACCCTGTTTCGTGATTAGCCTTTCTCCTTGGTGGAGCAGGTTTGTCTTTTGATTTTTATCACTTTGTCTCACAAAGAAAACATTTTCCAAGTAATTACTAAAAGGTTAAATACCTCCTATCAGAGACAGCATTTCACCTGATGTATTGCTGAAATACTTAATGCAGAACAGCACTCCTGAATTGCAAGATAAAAAGTGCTGTGATTTCAGGGAAGACGTTGAAAGAGAAATAGATTTGCTGCAGAGCTCAGATGGTAGTCATGCCGCTAAAGTACTTGTGCTGTGATATGACACTAAAGTCACAATTCCAACTGGATAACTGTGATTAGTCTCATTGCTATTATATTTATCATACTGCTATTATATTTATTATATTTATCTGACCTATCTTAACTACAGGAAACTAAAATATTCACATTCCTTTTGGCCCTGGTAACCACCTGAGAGATATATAGGAGAAGCTGTAATATTCAATGAAATTAAAAAAACAAAACATCCATAAATGCAGTTGAAGAAAAAAACAGACAAAGAAGAAAAGTATGCATAAAAAGAGTCTGCGAAGCAAAATCCCAAAGATGTTTCTTTAACTTCTGTTTCCTGGAACCTTGTTTAATTACTCATGCTTAATTAGGTTAAGATGCAAAAGGCTGGACAGAATTTGAAGGAGGGAGGAGTCCTGGTGTTCCTTCTAATATAGCAGAGTCGCTCCACATTCTGACCTATCAAATTATTCTTTGTCAAATGCTTTCAGTGACGGCATCTTAGGAAGATTTCTCCTTTACAATCAACTAATTCAGTCCTGGAACATAACAGCCAGTCCTTTACTTGTTCTAGTAGCCCAAAACATCTGAGAGAAAAAAAACCCCAAACCTGCCAAATGTACACTGTATTTAGGTGTTATTAGAGCTCAGAACACAGACACAGAGACAAGAAGTTTAGTCCACCAGCTAATAGTTAATAACATTATAGATTTTCCTATTAAGATTTCTCCAGTTGCTGGGAAACTGCAGATCATTTCAGTTAATGTCTTCTCCTGTGTCAGCAAGAAAAAGAATCCTGTTTGCTACGTGCAAATGGCTGTGGACTTTTGTCTGTTCCTAATGTACACTTATTCATTGATTTGCCAGACACAATTATAACCTATGGACTTAATCACTAGGTCCCCAAATTGTTCTTAAGTGACACATTAAATGCCCCAATTCTCTTTGTCTGTCTTCCAGTCACAGCTTGCTAGATTCACAAAAAAGACTGTCTCCAAAGTCTACCTTCATAGCTTGCCAGGAGGTCACTCGAAAAATTTTGAATGGCAGAGGTCGTCTGGAATGACATTCACTCTTTTGGCCCAGAAAAACTGGTAACTGTTATAAACTGGAAGTTTTAGGAATTTAAAGAACTTTGAAAAGATGCATATACAGTCAGTGCACAATTTTCCCTGTCTTTCAAAATTATATCTCATGATTGTCCTAGGTTTGGAAAGTTTTTCTGTGTTTTAGCACTCTCAACTACTCAGTGCCCATAGGAGAATGCTACTTGATTACTTCAGTCAAACATGACCAGATCTATAAATGATCTTGTGAGATACTACAGGATATACCATCAGAGCCTTGCAAAGTATGATGCCCTTGTACTTTTAGATTACTATTATGTTTGTATTTTGAGCAAGGACTTATACCCACTATTTAATTCCTGAGGCATAGGTAAACACTTTCATTTGCTGACCCCCAAGAAGTGATGCGAGGAGCCTGATTTTTTTTCCCACCAACACCTCCTGATGGTCTTTGGTTAACTTGAAGCTGAGGAGCTAAGCAGAGTATTTAAAACTATCTTGAAACAACTCTGCTACCTGAGAACAACTCTGCTAAATTAAACAGAAGTTTTACCTATCACAGTATTTTGTACTTAAATAGCCAAGATCTAATACCAAATATATGAGGAGGGCAAGTATTTACCATACCGTCACACACGCTCTCAGCCTAAGTAATTTTCTCATTCAAAGATCACCGCCTTCTCAACTAGTCATGACTCCATTTAACCTCAACTTTTAATAACCTTTCAGGAAAATTCAGCAAAACTCTTCAATAACCCTCAAATTGATGTATCTTTTGCTAACTTTTCTAGTGTCCCCTGTGACCAATATACGTGTTCAGTACCCACAGTGCCATTTGAAAAAAAAGTTTATCTTCTACCCATTGCACATTTGAAAAAGTACTTAATTGGCTTGTTTGGAATATGGTGTTTGTCAGCTTCATTTGATATCCTTTTAATTTTTGTATTGAAAGAGATTATGAACTGTTTCTACACTCTTCATAACAACTGTGATTTTCAAATGTGGAATTGCAGTCAGGTCTTTCCCACAATGAATTGTTCTGTCTGACCTAGTTGTGTCTCATACAGAAAACCTTGTCACTATTCTGAATTTATTTCAGCACAATTATTTTCTTTCTGAGATAAAAGGACAAAAATTATTAGTATTCAGTAGGCAAGTCAACCATGTGTTTCTGCAACCACCCTCTTGTTCTCTGTTCTTCTCCAGATAATGCCTAATTTTGATTTTCTTCACTGGTCAGTACTGAGCATTGAGCTGACATTTTCATTGAACTATCAATCCTCACTCTAAGTTATTGATACCAAACAGCTCAGACCCACTGATTTAGAAGTGAACCCACAAATAGTCCCTCCATCCCTTCACTTTACATCATTTACACCGAATAGTTACAAAATAGTCACAGAATCACAGAATCACAGAACAACCAGGTTGGAAGGGACCCATCGGATCTTCTAGTCCAACCATTCCTATCTAACACTAAACCAAGTCCCTCAAGACCTCATCCACCCGTGCCTTAAACACCTCCAGGGAAGGGGAATCAACCACCTCCCTGGGCAGCCTATTCCAATGACTAATGACCCTCTGCGTGAAAAACCTCCTCCTAATCTCCAGCCTAAATCTACCCTGGCGGAGCTTGAGGCCATTCCCTCTCGTCCTGTCCCCTGTCACTTGGGAGAAGAGGTCAGCTCCCTCCTCTCTACAACCTCCTTTCAGGTACTTGTAGAGAGTAATGAGGTCTCCTCTCAGCCTCCTCTTCTCCAGGCTAAACAACCCCAGCTCTCTCAGCTGCTCCTCATAGGATCTGTTCTCCAGCCCCTTCGCCAGTCTCATCGCTCTTCTCTGGACTTGCTCCAGAGCCTCAACATCCTTCTTGTGGTGAGGGGCCCAGAACTGGACACAATATTCAAGGAGTGGCCTCACCAGTGCTGAGTACAGAGGGAGAATCACCTCCCTGGACCTGCTGGTCACACCATTTCTGATACAAGCCAGGATGCCATTGGCCTTCTTGGCCACCTGGGCACACTGCTGGCTCATGTTCAGTCGGCTGTCGACCAACACCCCGACGTCTCTCTCCTCCTGGCAGTTTTCCAGCCAGGTTTCTCCCAGTCTGTAGTTCTGCATAGGGTTGTTGTGCCCCAAGTGCAGGACCCGGCATTTGGCCGTGTTAAACCTCATGCCGTTGGACACTGCCCAGCGGTCCAGCCTGTTTAGGTCCCTTTGCAAAGCCTCCCTACCCTCCAGCAGATCGACACTTGCACACAGCTTTGTGTCATCTGCAAACTTGCTAAGGGTACCCTCAATGCCCTCATCCAGGTCATTGATGAAGACATTGAACAGGGCTGGACCTAGCACTGAGTCCTGGGGAACACCACTTGTAACTGGCCTCCAGCTGGACTTAACACCATTTACCACCACTCTCTGGGCCCGGCCATCCAGCCAGTTTCCTACCCAGGAGAGTGTGTGTCTGTCCAGGCCAGAGGCTGACAGTTTCCGTAGCAGAATGCTGTGAGAAACTGTGTCAAAGGCTTTACTGAAGTCCAGAAAGACCACATCCACAGCCTTTCCCTCATCCAGCAGCCGAGTGACTTTGTCATAGAAGGCGATCAGGTTGGTTTGGCAGGACCTGCCTCTGGTAAACCCATGTTGACTGGGCCTGATCACCCGGTTCTCTTGCATGTGCTTCATGATAGCACTCAAGATCACCTGTTCCATGACTTTCCCAGGCACGGAGGTCAGACTGACAGGCCTGTAGTTCCCGGGATCCTCCCTGCTACCCTTCTTGTAAATGGGAACTACATCAGCCAGCCTCCAGTCCAGAGGTACCTCCCCAGTCTTCCAGGACTGTTGGAAGATGATGGAAAGGAGTTTGGCCAATACATCCGCCAGCTCCTTCAATACCCTAGGATGTATCCCATCTGGCCCCATAGACTTGTGGGTGTCCAGTTGGCCAAGCAGGGCTCTGACCACCTCCTCTTGGACTATGGGAGCCTCGTATTGCTCCTCTGTTTCCGGGGTATCTACACAGAGGGAACAGTTTTCTTTACAATTAAAGACTGAGGCAAAGAAGGCATTAAGTACCTCAGCCTTCTCCTCGTCCCCTGTCACTGCTGTTCCCTCTGAGTCCAAAAGGGACTGTATGGTCTCCCTTGTCCTCCTTTAATCATATTTAAACTGCTATTTTACTGTCAAGATTCTCAGCCTCATAAAGTCCAGCAAACCTGATCACATCTTGCTCTTTTCCCAGGTTGTTTATGATTATGCTGAACAGTAAAGTCCCAAAACTTTGTTTGTTTGCTCTTTTCCCCATTTGTAAGAAAGATTGTTCTATCTTTCATTCTTTCAACCAAAGTTTGATGAGTTGAAAAATGTACTTTATTTTTTTCTCTACTCTTGGATTTTTTTATCTGGAGCTATGTCTTTTGATTTAGTGCTTGAATCTTCTCTTACATCTGTGTGTACATCTTATTGATATCTTTCTGTAAACATCAAACACTACCAATTCCACATTCTGCCAATCTGCAAGTATTCTGTTAACACCAATTTGTTGTTTACAACTCTCTCAATAAATTAATGACATAAAGAGCTGCACTGGGATGGTTTCAGTATGGTTTACATTTTCTACTCTTTCTCCCCTTAAATTTACGTTTTTTTTTTTTTTTTTTTGTAGAGATCCATCTGATTTTGCTGTTGCTGTTGTTATTAGTATGTCGGCAATTAATCAGTGCCTAGATGTCTCCAGGCCACCCTTTAAGCAACAAGCAATTGGATTTCCAAACAAGTTCTCCTCTTAAATCCCTTTTTTAAAATCTTCTCCCTTTCTGTTGAAGTAAAAATATTTCAGGTTTCTATCTGGGCATGGTCTATTAGGTTCCTGTAAGAAATGTTCACTCACAAGATAATTTTTAACTTCAGTATCATTATTCCCTACACCAGGCTACTGGTGCTACAGTTATCAACTACCAGGCTACAGTTATCAACTGCTTTCTGTCATGGTCAGTGAACAAGAATTATGCCTTATCAATAAACTTTTTTTAGCAGGTATTTTGCCATGCATAGTCTAAAACACTGTGCTTCATAGCATTGCATTTCTTTATTTGCTATGTTCTAAATTGCTTAATCTATCGTGATTCTCCAAAAAACCTAACTTGTCAGAGAGCTAGGTGGCAAGTAGATCATTGGCACATAGTTCACCTTGCATTATGGATGTTGAAGAATCAGTTATGCAAATGAAATTCAGATGTAGCCATCAGTATTTTTCTAGGTATCTGTATTAATTTCAGCATAATGTCCCCTGTATTAGTATCAGAAAATCAGACTGTTGCTAGTTTCCAATAACCACCAGCTATTACATGAGGCATGCTGTCAAATAGATACATCATTTGTAAGATGCAGCCCTTTATAAATATATACTGAAATGCAATTGGCGAAAGCAATCAAAAATGATGAAACAGTTAAATGCCCCTTCCTCACTGGTAAAATGCTCAAAAATTCAGTAGCAACATATAAATAAAAAAGCTCCAATAAATCTGGCATTGTGACAACCAGACTTCAGTTTGGAAAAGCTACAATACAATAAAGCCAACTCAGATTTTGCCTCCTGGTGGTATCAGTCATGACCTTAATGCTCTAAGTGTACGTTTTGCTTCATCTTGTTGACAACTGTTAGCTATTCTCCACAAAGAGCAGCAAATTCCAAACATGGGCTACTATCATTATCATTCTTGTATAGGAAAAGACTTCTTATCTTATGAAAACTGTGATACCTACAGAACAGCACATTTATCCACATACTGAAGTCATGGTATTGTTTTTTAGTCAATTCTTATTTAAGCAAAATTCAAGTTTTTTAATCAAGAACAATTTTGATTTGCTATAGGTTTCAAAGTTCTGGTTTCAAAGTACAAAGTACAGCCTGTATCATAGATTTTTACTCATTAAATTTGTACAAAGAGAATTTTTTCTTACAAACTGCAAAATAGTGAAAGTGACCTTCCAAATATACAAAGAAAGCAGATGATAAAATTAGTGAGTAAGCAAAAAGAAAGAGCTATCAAGACAAATTAAATGTGAAATGTTGCAATTTTTTATACAAATAGTTGTACTCACTTTTCCCTCATCTCTTGGGCTGTCACTTAAATGTACAACTGGCCCAGGGTGAGTCTTTGTGGACCTGCAAGACAAAAATAAATTCAAATATGTGAATATTCTTTTGTATAAAGAGCTAGATGCTTACTTCAGTTTTTAGGTGTGTTAATATGTACCTCAAATGGTTTAAAAGTAGTGCTAGAAAGTCCAACAGGGGAAGATAACTATCTGAAAGATACTTGCATTTTTCATGTTCTCCTTTCTTTATTTTCTGCTGTTATAGGCAAAGATTTGTCTTTGCTGATGAATTCTTTCTTCTAGTTTTTATATTTCACTATACCTCCACTTAGAGTGGAGAAGAGGAAGAAAAGCCAAGCAAACATCAGGCATGACTAAGCTGGCAACAGGCCAAGTGGTAGAAAGAGCATATGCAGGCTGACAAGGCATAAAGGTCTTGGCTAGTTATCCCAGTCCACTCAACCAACCAGTATGCCAGCTGGGTTGCTTGACCATACGAATATTGGCATTTGATCTGGAATAGTGGCAAAACTGGGGAAAATGGAGAAAGGAAAATAACATTCTTTCCAAGCCAAAGGTTTATCCTATCTAGGATGGTCTTTGCACTTAACAAATTCAAAAGTCAAGAACAATTTAAATAAATCTGTGTTTTCTTTTTAAGATATGTATGTCATTGCTCCCCAAAGAATGTATGACTTTGTCTTCAGATAAAAGAAATCTCTTACATGAGCTGTAGTCATTCTATTTTACATCTGACTTTAGGCTAATTATACTTCCATTGTCAGGCAAACTATTTTTTCCTTTTTAAATGATACAAAACTGTCTTTTACTATCAGCCTTATTTTTATCTTACATTCTTGCAGATGCATAGCCTCGGATTACCATGCCAAGACATCAGCTAAAAGGGGTAACCTTCACTAATAAAATGCATTTTCCTACTTCCTCCATTTCTGTCTCGAATCTATTGTAAACAATAGTCAAAGGATCCTGGGAGGTTTACATCCCAAAATAGTTTAATAAAAATTATTTTTGCTTTTCAGTATATTAGGTACTTTTTGTTTCTTTTAGGAGTATTACCTTTTTATTATTAGGTTCCTAGATATTCCTTTGGCTTGGTTGTGGAAGACCTTCACATACAGTGTCAGCAAAATTTATACCAACCATAGCAGCCCGTACACTAAATGTATAAGATTTTAATTTTCTTTATTTTCTTCCTTTATATTTGATATGAACGTCTTCTTAATATTAATATTAATATTAATATTAATATTAATATTAATATTAATATTAATATTAATATTAATATTAATATTAATATTAATATTAATATTATTTTACTCCTCAGTATTTTAACAGTTTAATTACTTAGTACTATTACTGACTTGGTAAGGCTTCTTCCTTTCTCTTCCTATTTTATTCTTTCAGTCTTCCAGGTATGTTACTCTACCACAAGACTCTATGAACTATTGTTTTGCTTTCACACATACACCACCGTCTTTGTTTCTATTCTTGTTACCACTTTTATGTCATATATTGGATGTCGGTGTCTAGGTGCCCCCAGGGGTGGTCTGCAGAGGTGGCTGCTGTAAGGAGTGGCTGGGACTGCCTCATGTTTAACAGTTTAACACAGACCGCTCCATTTGACTCCAACCCACCCATGGTTAAGCCCCTCAACCAAGGTTGTGGGACCTCATGGAAAACAAATTTAAGAAAGGGTGAAAAATGCTGCATGGATAGTGGGGTAAAACCAGCCCTGTGAGCACCAAGGTCAACAAAGGAGAATGGGAGGAGGTGCTCCAAGCACTGGAGCAGTGATTTCCCTGTTGCTTGCAGAAAACACCACATCACAGCAAATACTTCCCCTGCAGCTTGTGGAAGACCCAATACTGCAGCAAGTTTATCCTGAAGGATTATAGCCTGTGGAAGGCTTTCTGCTGGAGCAGACAAAAAGTATTAGAAGGAAGGAGCAGCAGAGAGGAGCTGTAATGGACCAACCACAAACACCATTCTCTATCCTCTGGCACTGCTTAGATGGGAAGAAGGAGGAGGTAAAGAAGTCAGGCATGAAGGAGTGAAGTTGAGCATAGGAAAAACAGGAGTTAGGAGGAAGGTGGTTTAGGTTTTGTCTTTGTTTATCATCATCATCATCCTCTATTTTAACTGCCAATAAATGCCATTAATTTTCCCCACATCAAGTCTGTCTTGCCCATTGACAATAATTGGTAAATGATCTTTCTGTCTTAAACTTGACCCATGAGTTTTTCCATCTTATTTACTTCTTGTCCTGTTGAGGAGGGAGAGTGAGAGAGCAGCTGGGTGAGAGTCTCACAACCACACAGAGTCCATTCACCAGAAATATCCTGACTGCTTAACAGCTGCCAGCTTTGATTATGCATAGGTAAGAAGAAACAGAGAGTTGATACATTTTGGCAACCATAACACTAACTCTATCAGGAAAGGAGAAAGGATCCTTTTAAAATAATCATGTATTCTAAAGCTCATTTCAGATATGCCTTTGTAGATAAGGCCACACACAGAGTTTCTGGGGTGATGACAGCAGATGTGATTCTCCCTCTGTACTCAGCACTGGTGAGGCCACTCCTTGAATACTGTGTCCAGTTCTGGGCCCCTCACCACAAGAAGGATGTTGAGGCTCTGGAGTGAGTCCAGAGAAGAGCAACAAAGCTGATGAAGGGGCTGGAGAACAGGCCTTATGAGGAACGGCTGAGAGAACTGGGGTTGTTTAGCCTGGAGAAGAGGAGGCTCATGGGGAGAACTTATTGCTCTCTACAACTACCTGAAAGGAGGTTGTAGAGAGGAGGGAGTTGGCCTCTTCTCCCATGTGGCAGGACAAGAGGGAATGGCCTCAAGCTCTGCCAGGGGAGATTTAGGCTAGACATTACGAGGAGGTTTTTCACAGAAAGGGTCATTAGGCATTGGAACAGGCTGCCCAGGGAGGTGGTTGGTTCACCTTCCCTGGAGGTGTTTAAGGCACGGGTGGATGAGGTCTTGAGGGACTTGGTTTAATGTTTGATAGGAATGGTTGGACTAGAAGATCCGATGGGTCCCTTCCAACCCGGTTGTTCTATGATTCTATGATTCTATGTTTCCGAAGCATTTTGGGATTGTAGAGACTGCTCCCCGGTAGCCCTCCTGAACCACCTTTCTGGAGCTCCAAGAAATCTTGTGGGGTTTTGTATATATCAAGAAAGCTGTTTGCATCAAAACTGACTCCTCTTTTGACTGAACAGAGAGAAATATTCAAAAGATGCAGAAAACAGCTTTTGGTTTTGTTTGGAAAGGGACATGCGCAATCCCATCGCGGGGGACATGTTTGGGGGAGGTCACACTGATACAAAATAACACCATTCAGATGGAGAAGGGAAGAACACTGTCCTTGAAAGGGTGGTAACTTTCTCCATTCTACACGGTCTTTTGCTTGGTGCTGAGAACCTCCCCTATGGCTGGATAGCCAAAAGACATGATAAATCTCTTGCATCTTGCTTGCTTCTCCTAAAGTGATGTCAACTCTTTCCTAGTGCAGGACTGGAGCTACGAACCCAGCAATAGTTCTTTGCACCACACTAAGACCAGAAATGGTGTGCCAAATGCAAACCAGTGGTTTACTTTCTGTATCTTCTTGCTTCCTCAAGGGAAGTATGTATAAATAGAAATGACAGCAATGGTTTTTTGAGCCCTATGGAAGCAGTGCCTGCAAAAGGAAAGCCAGGCATGATAGTCAGTTTCTCCTGAGGGTAGACATCATGACTGCACTACAAGTAGGATTAAATGAAGCAATTATTTAGTTAGCTGTATTATATCAATAATATTAGTTTAGAGAACTCACAAAACGCTATCCGAAAGAGAGATACAGTAATTACTACTTTTATACAGTAAATTATACTGCATTTGGAAATGTCTATGCACAAAGCTGTTTTGCCTCATGTAGCTTTAGTATATATAAAATTTTTTGTTTCCCATCATTGCTATTACAGTAGAGGTGTCAAGAAGAGCAGAAAGTTGTATTTTGTCATTGTTGAACAGCCTACAACAAAAAAAGAAAACTGCTGCTGAACTACATTAAAAGCAAAACCAGAGATCCAACAGCTTCGGGGAAAGATAAAGAGGTATTGGAAAACCAACCACATTTGAAGCTATTGTGAATAAAACACACTGTTGTTGAGGCCGGATACTTGTGTATACACATTTCTTCAAATTAGCTTTAGGAGACTGTGAAAAAAATAGCTAGATCCTATCCCTTGAAAAAGAGCAAAAATAAAGAAGTGTCAGTAGGTGAAAATAAGGTGTAAGTAAAATATTTGAGCAGAGAATTCTTCATTCTCAGATACTAGCTGGGGTTACTGCTGTGAATGACTGAGAAAATAAAAGCTGTGAAAAGACATGAAGAGAATAAAACATGAAGTCAGGTCCATACACAACAGGATGAAAAAAGATGAAGGTCAAGTCCAAAAAAAGACCAGCTATGATTTGTAATAAAAAAATCCTGAAGCAAAATCTATGTTCAATTGAGCAAGAAGAAAGTCTGTGCTAATGATACAAAAGACTGCAATATTTCATATCCTTTGTTGACCTTAAAGCCCACAAAGAAAGACTGCAGAGAACTTAAAAATGGAACAAAGTGTTCCCATGACATCTGTACAGATCTAGAAGTTTTTTTAAAGAAACTAGTGATACTTCGAGCTGTTTTGCACTTCAACACAAGTAATTCCTGACAGCAGCAGCCATTAATTTATTTGGGGTGTGTTCATTTTGGGAGATGAGAGAGCTGATATGCTGTAAGACTTAATTCTTACTCAGAACAACAGCACTGAAGAAAGAAAACGTTCACTGTAAAACAGGAGTCTTCAAAAAAATTTTAAGGATGAAAGCTGTTATTTAATTATTGTATTCTGAAATTAGAAAGCTCAAAAAGAAGTCTTCAGTTATGTTAGAATTTGGACCCAGGAAAATGTATAAAATGCATAGATGATGTATCATTCTGGGAGGTTTTATGCACTCTAAGAAACAGAGTGACTTACATGATGTTGTAAGAATTTCAAATACCAAGACAATCTTTGAAGAAGGTAAAAGTAATGTACAAATAGAACAATGTACAAAATAGAATCAAATAAAGAGGAAAAAAATTCCATTTGAAAAAATTAGTTTGTACAATTACAGAAGCACTGTAATGATTTCTGAGGAGAAAGAAAATCTGGTGGTAGAGGGGGAAAAAAAGGAAAACATCTATATTAGTCATTGTTACAGAATTGGAGATGACTGAATGTGACAGTGCTAAGAAAAGCATATGCAGAAGCAAGTACTTCTGTAGTGCCAGTAGTCGGACATCTGTAGTTCTGCTTCCCACAAAGATGCAGCACACCAGAGATTTTAAGACCTTCTTTTCATTGGTAAAGTCACAGAGAAATTTAAAATTGAATGACTAAGTTAGAATCATCATTCACATAGTGGGGATCAAAGCTGGGAACTGGATTAAGCAAGAATCAGTTCATCCTCAAGATGCAACTCTGAGTCTTAGATACAATTTCTAAAATGTCTAGCAGGACACCTTGCAACTTGCACTTTCTTTGTACTAGGAACTATTTCCATTTGGGTTCATGTACAGAGAGGATAGCAGTTGCTTCTAGACTGTTTCTTCTCCTCCTTCGAACATATTAAAATGAACTGTTGGAATAGGTTTTCTATGTTCTTTTTTTTCCTTTTTTTACCTATCCAATACCATCTACTATATTATTTTCTCAGCAATGTCATCATGATCTTAGAGGGACAAACTCAGTCCACAATTAAAGTCTAGAATACAACCTGTAGGTGTTTTTCAAAGGAGGAAATGACACAAGGTATTCTGACCTCTTCAGGTTACTTTGACCATAGTGTTAGCAATGTGTACAGAGCCCTTCTTCAACCATGTTCTGAAAAAGTAGGACAACTGGGATTTCTGACATCTGTAATCTGGTTTTGCATTGGCTTAGGTACAGAGTTTAACATTCCAGAGCTGAAGTATTCCAGGTTTGTAAAAAATTAACTAGTTCAATCTCCTATTGGTTTTCACTGTAAAGCCTTAAAATATCAGTTACAACTGATTTAAATCCCCATTACAAAAATTCACTGTGATTTCATCAAAGATAGGTGCAAGTCAATGAAAAATGAGGAAGAGTTTTGAAAGAAAGTTGAGTTATGTTGGTAGACTTAGTCTGGAAGTTTAGACACTGGATCAAAGCTGCATGAAGAGGGAAGAAGCTCTTCAGGCTTGTTGATGCAGATGACACACAAATATGACACACTCAAAATTATATTCATAAACCCCGTATCTAAACTGAGGACTTGAATATAGCAGCAAACCAATTACCTTTACTGGGCTTTCCTTGTCAATAATTTTGACAAAAAAGTACTAGCATAGAAAGTAAATGATCTCTTTCCAAACTGTATAGAGATACGAACACCTACAAACAAGTACCACACTCTGCCTCAGAATGAAAAACAGCGTTATGAGCGCTATTACTTCTTACAACTCTTGAGGCAAGGCTGAAGCTGTTCCTGAAGTTTTACCTACATACATTTTCTGGTTTTCTTTAATCTTTGAAAGTACCTTATATCAACAGGCCATATAAACCTATAAAGCCCTGAACAAACCTGTCTCATAGCTGATGTTAGTGTGAGCAGGACACTGGTCTAGCAAATTCCAGAGAACCCTTTCAATATAAACTATCATATGACTGTATAATATTAAAATACGAAAATAATGTGAAAATTAGAAAAATATAATCAAATAAGAACACATCCAAGGCACAAAATAAAGTTGTTCTCTTAAAAATACATCTCATTGCTATTCTACAGGAAAGTCTACTAACAAACCCATGCTCATGAAGTTCACTTAGAGTTAATAACATTTCCTTTAAAAATTAATCTACGTTATGCTTTTCCTGCAAAAAAGCAATAGCACTGAAGAGGTATCATAATTTGTTGTTATCGTATGTTATATAACAGGGAGAGTTTCAATTACTTTACTGAGAAAAGTCACCTAGTTTCAACATCAGCAGTGCTATAGTATCTGTTAAAGGCGACTGCTCTGGCAGACACCACCATTATCTTCACCAGACTCTTATTCCAACACAACAAAATTAATCTGAAGACACACAGGATCCCCTGTCTACCTGTGTATTGCATGCTACTAGAACAACTTTCTCCATTCTGTATCAAGAAGTACATGATGAGATTGAACAGAGAGGATACAGCCTTCTTAGATTAGCACGCTGTGCACATGGATCAAGTTATACTTGTAAGATTCATAGAGCTAGAAGCAGGAATGAATGAGTACCTTTGCACAGCCATCAACCAAACAGCACATGGCAGAGCAGCTTTTTACTGAGAAGGAACTATCATGGTAAACATGCAGCATCTCCAGATACTTGAGGTGGCAAGCCTATCTATATTTTTTTTGTCATTACCTTCCACAAAACCTTGAAAGCATTACCTACTCAATATAGTATCTACACATACATTTTAAAATATAGGAATAAAAAAACCCCTCTAATATGTTATCATCACCAAAAGAAAGTGAGAAAGTAATTGAGATCATTCCTATGTGAAGAACTCACCAAAATGAACATATTACTTCTGGGTTTGATTAAATCACATCCCGCAGTAACTTTTCAGCTAAAACTACTGAACAAATGTGAGCAATGTTTCACAAAGGCAGGACAAACAAGCATTCCAAAATTGAGAACTTGACATAAGATTTATCAGCAGACTGTCTGTATCCTGATTACCATTTGAATCCCTGTTTTTATGGTCTTGGGAGATTAAATTAGATTTTTATGACTGTGCCTATGAAGCCTGGTGGGGGCAGATTGGAGGAAAGAAAATGTCAACCTGAGGCACACAGTGATCAGTGAAATGACTATAGAATTATAAAATCATAGAATCATCAGGTTGGAAGAGACCCACTGGATCATTGAGTCCAACTATTCCCACCAATCTCTAAACTATGTCCCTCACCACCTCATCCACCCACACCTTAAACGCCTCCAGGGAAGGTGACTCAACCCCCTCCCTGGGCAGCCTGTTCCATTGCCTAATGACCCTTTCTGTGAAGAATTTTTTCCTGATGTCGAGCCTGAATCTCCCCTGGTGGAGCTTGAGGTCATTCCCCCTCGTCCTGTCCCCTGTCACTAGGGAGAAGAAGTCTACAGTGAAATCACTCTCTCTGCCTGCACAGTCCCAGCTTGAGTTAATACTTAGGTGCTTCTGAACGTGACATTTGCTCCTCTCATTTTAGGTTTGTAGCCTCCAATGCTGTCTCATAGCAAGCAGCACTGTTTATTTCAAATGTGTGCTGTGCACAAAGGATCCTGGACAGAAGCTGTGTGTGCACACTCCCACCTTTGGTGACTACAGCTCATCTTCGTAATTATGACACCCACAACTCAACAATACAATGTTCACGGTGAGAAAGATTAAAGAGAAAGGGCACCTCTCCACACAGGACTTCCAAATACAGCAGGAACCATCACTGTAGCTACTACACAATCATTTCCAGGGTGCAAGTTAAATAGGAGGCCACACTAAGACTGCAATCATCATATTTTGGCCTAGCCCTCAATTATAAACTTCCAGCTCATTCAGTTATCTCTGCTTAGATGAGCTATGGTAACGAACCACCCCAAAGCAAAGTCACCTTTACCATACAGTAATATGGTAACTAATATAATATAATATAATATAATATAATATAATATAATATAATATAATAAATAATATTATATATATATATATAATAACAGTGGGGGGAAAAAGGGAAAGAGGAGAATGTTGGGGATAAGTGGTTGCGATTAATATGATCTCTGCTTGGGACAGAGAATTAGATCCACCACTGCAGGCTGTAGCCTTGTTCATAGATACTTTTGGGTCACTGAGCCTAGTGAATCTCAGTTTACGAACAGAGGTTACAGGTTCCTTACAAGATGAAGCAGATATCTCAGAAACTGCATGAAATACTAGGAGTGTCTGCAGCAGTTCTTCTTGCTGGAACTCCACAGAGGAAACAGCAGAGAAACAATTTTTCATTTCTATTGAGGCTTTTACTTGCAGGAAGCATAGATTTATCCCAGCCAGGTTTTTATATAACTCTCCCTCCATTTCATACCCAGAACACAGGTATCTGTGTTAGCCTGTAAGAGAAATGTAATTTAACAGACACTCATTACCTTTCCTATTGCTTCATCAGGTTTTGATGAGCCTGATTAAACTTTGAAATTAGCCCTATGTTGAACAGGAGGCTTGGTCTAGAGACCTCCTGTTCTTCTTGGAGGGACTTAGTCTTGGAGGGACTACAGGAGGGAAGCGAGGCTATGTAGGGAAAAAATCAGAGGGGCTAAGGTTGAGCTAGAGATCAGATTAGCTAAGTCTGTAAAAGACAATAAAAAATCTTTTTATAAGTATATTAACAGTAAAAGGAGGACAAGGGAGACCATACAGTCCCTTTTGGACTCAGAGGGAACAGCAGTGACAGGGGACGAGGAGAAGGCTGAGGTACTTAATGCCTTCTTTGCCTCAGTCTTTAATTGTAAAGAAGGTGTTCCCTCTGTGTAGATACCCGGGAAACAGAGGAGCAATATGAGGCTCCCATGGTCCAAGAGGAGGTGGTCAGAGCCCTGCTTGGCCAACTGGACACCCACAAGTCTATGGGGCCTGATGGGATACATCCTAGGGTTTTGAGGGAGCTGGCGGATGTATTGGCCAAACCCCTTTCCATCATCTTCCAGCAGTCCTGGAAGACTGGGGAGGTACCTCTGGACTGGAGGCTGGCTGATGTAGTTCCCATTTACAAGAAGGGTAGCAGGGAGGATCCGGGGAACTACAGGCCTGTCAGTCTGACCTCAGTGCCAGGGAAAGTCATGGAACAGGTGATCTTGAGTGCTATCATGAAGCACATGCAAGAGAACCGGGTGATCAGGCCCAGTCAACATGGGTTTACCAGAGGCAGGTCCTGCCAAACCAACCTGATCGCCTTCTATGACAAAGTCACTCGACTGCTGGATGAAGGAAAGGCTGTGGATGTGGTCTTACTGGACTTCAGTAGGGCCTTTGACACAGTTTCTCACAGCATTCTGCTACGGAAACTGTCAGCCTCTGGCCTGGACAGACGCACACTCTCCTGGGTAGGAAACTGGCTGGATGGCCGGGCCCAGAGAGTGGTGAGAAATGGTGTTAAGTCCAGCTGGAGGCCAGTGACAAGTGGTGTTCCCCAGGGCTCAGTGCTAGGTCCAGTCCTGTTCAATGTCTTCATCAATGACCTGGATGAGGGCATTAAGGGTACCCTTAGCAAGTTTGCAGATGACACAAAGCTGTGTGCAAGTGTGGATCTGCTGGAGGGTAGGGAGGCTCTGCAAAGGGACCTAAACAGGCTGGACCGCTGGGCAGTGTCCAACGGCATGAGGTTTAACACGGCCAAATGCCAGGTCCTGCACTTGGGGCACAACAACCCTATGCAGAACTACAGACTGGGAGATGCCTGGCTGGAAAACTGCCAGGAGGAGAGGGACCTGAGGGTGTTGGTCGACAACCGACTGAACATGAGCCAGCAGTGTGCCCAGGTGGCCAAGAAGGCCAATGGCATCCTGGCTTGTATCAGAAACGGTGTGACCAGCAGGTCCAGGGAGGTGATTCTCCCTCTGTACTCAGCACTGGTGAGGCCGCTCCTTGAATATTGTGTCCAGTTCTGGGCCCCTCACCACAAGAAGGATGTTGAGGCTCTGGAGCAAGTCCAGAGAAGAGCGACGAGACTGGTGAAGGGGCTGGAGAACAGGCCTTATGAGGAACGGCTGAGAGAGCTGGTGTTGTTTAGCCCGGAGAAGAGGAGGCTGAGAGGAGACCTCATTACTCTCTACAAGTACCTGAAAGGTGGTTGTGGAGAGGAGGGAGCTGGCCTCTTCTCCCAAGTGACAGGGGACAGGACGAGAGGGAATGGCCTCAAGCTCCCCCAGGGGAGATTTAGGCTGGAGATTAGGAGGAGGTTTTTCACGCAGAGGGTCATTGGGCATTGGAATAGGCTGCCCAGGGAAGTGACTGATTCACCTTCCCTGGAGGTGTTTAAGGCACGGGTGGATGAGGTCTTGAGGGACTTAGTTTAGTGTTAGATAGGAATGGTTGGACTAGAAGATCCGATGGGTCCCTTCCAACCTGGTTGTTCTATTCTGGTTGTTCTGTTCTGTTCTGTTCTGTTCTGTTCTGTTCTGTTCCTCATCAAAACAATTCTACAGATCAATGAAGAAAAGCTCCCAACAGCATCTTAGGGCCATTATACTCCATTTTTTCCTTCACAGAATGTTTGGACGAGATGATGATCCTGTTGCCCTTTTAAAAACTGCAAATTCTGAATTTGTGAGATTAATGATTATCTGTGTTTCATGGAACTTTATAGCTGAACTGATTGCCAAATAACTTTTTGTCTCATATAATTACACGGTCTTTATCATAAATCTGGATTCCTAATGTCCTGTAACAAAACAGTTAATACTGCATGTACATTCATTAAAATAAAAGGTTTTCAAAAGATTGGTTAATATATTTTTTAAATAAGCTATTCTTAAAAATTAATCTTAAAATGACTATAAAAATCAAGAGAGACACAAATACAAAAAAGTCTGCACTTACAATTCTATTGCCTTATTCCACATGATAACATATCCCGAAAGAATGAAGGACTCAATATTTACAATGTGTGTATTTCCCCTCTCTGTTCCAACATAGAGCCATTTACTCTGGAAAGGCAGATGACAGTAAGTAATCCTGGAAAAGAAAACACAAAAAAGTGACTGAAGATCATATCAACAATGCTTTTTAACACTTTTGCAGACAAAATAATTGTTCTTTCCATTTTTTAACTTGAATAAAGCCTTCCAAGCAGGCATAGCATTTTGAAGAATGTGCAGGTTTTAGAGGTCATTCCCAGAAAAATCATAAAAGAGAACACGAAGCAAACCAGGGCTATCCTGCTTGCTTATACTAAGGACCAGAAAAAAAGAATCATATTGCTCAAGTCATGTTATTGCCATGTGTATGTAGAATGGTACTATGATATTATCCAAAATCTCGAGTGAGGTGTTCTTATTTCCTTCCTTAGAATAGTCAGTTTTTCCAGTTCAATGAACAGAAGTTGATGGACATCAGCAGGATTAATGTTCTGTACAACAGAAGTGTAACATCATCAAGCACACAAGAAAACATTCACTTTATTGTCTATCTGGGAGCACAGGGCACTAGATAAGAGAATTACCAAGTTCAGTTAAGTTTTATATCACAGACACACTGAATTCTACACTTCTGCCCTTCTTACAGGCTGAAGAACCAGTGCTGTATTTGCTTGGAAAGATGTCATGACAGTTGCTCATGATAATATATAAAGGATTTTACAGATAACAGATCAGTAGATTCAGATTACTTTGATATTATCATTCTTATATAGATATTATATACATTCAAGCAAAACTAAATCAATAAGAAATAAAAAACCACGTGCTACTAAAACACAATGGAATGCAGCTGCCTACAGAGACTGAAAATCTGATCTTACACTATAGCCTAAGAAATTTTGAGAAAAAGCAGGTATTTCTCTTGGTATGCCATATGTTATTATATTTATCATTCAGCTCCACAGCAGGCTATTTCTAGGTTTTATATACAAACTTGCTTTAAGGGCTGTGCAATGATTTTTATCCTTAACACTTTCCTCCCTCACAAATGTATAAACAGTCATTAAGAACATTAACATTTCAAATTTTTATTCTTACAGTATTGCAATCTTTCTGAATTAATTATAAAGGAATGAGAGGAGTGATGGCTGTCATCAAGTAATTTGGCCCTCTCATTCATGTAAAGTCCTCCAAGTAGAATATTTTTCACCCTTTGAATTAAAGGAATTGTTTAATATTCATACAAATGTCACGTGCTTTCTGTAGTCAGTCCCTGTAACAGACTCTCTACAAAGAAAAAGATCCCAGACAGATTCTATGAGGTATTTGGATAGTCCTACTGTTTTCCAAGAAGTTGATCATATGTCAGAATTTCAATGTTGAATGCATTCAAGTGAGGAAATTTTTTTGGCCTTTTCTATCATACTGGATTGAACACAGTTGAAATATGGGGCCTTTATATTCTAATTTTGAGGAAAATTATCACTGAATCATGAAACCAGAATAAGGCTCAACCTTCACAGAGATCTTGTTTCATTGAGTCAAGTGGAACTTAAGTATGACAAAGGTGTTGCCCTGCCCATCTGTACAAGGTCAAATTTTACCATTAGTTGTCTAATTTTGACAATAATTCCACTGTGTTTAGTGGAAAGAGAGCCAGGTTTTTCAAGAGAATTGCTTTGAGAAAGGGAATCACAGTTTTACGTATCTGAAAACATGCTCCAGCAGTAGCTTAGTACTTACAATGTGGGTGCAGTCAGATCAACTAATATCTGACTGAAAAAAATGCAGAATGTGAATCCCACCTACATATCTCATGCTGGAGTTAAAGCTGTGAGCTTTATTGCTCTATTCATAACAGATGCAAAGAACTATTTGCCCTTTTCACTGTGTATTATTTTGAAATATGAAGCTGCTTTTCATGTTTTTCTTATCTTTCTCCTTAAGTTAAACAACTTCATTTCTTTTGCTTTCTCTTCAGATGCACCATTTGCTACATTTCTGGTTAGATCATATTTAGTCTATTTTTTAAAAAAAAAATCTTGCACTTCAGCACTAGCTTTACTTTTCTTTTTTTTGCATCCCAAAACATATGCATGATTTGTTAGGGCACAGCCCGAGCAAAAATCTCTGGATCACTGGTTGATACATTCTCTTACCCATTTCACATTGATGTTAATTCAGCACTTTTGTGTAGTGAGCTGTTAAATTACAGGAAGAGAAAATACTTGTAACTTTGAAAGCATTGAAAATATATCTGTCTAGTGACTGACAAATAATTCATAAAGTGAACCCTAGTTGGTTTGAGTGCTACTACTCCAAATTCTTGCATATGTGCCATCAGACTAAGCAGGTTCCAGTCCACCTAGCACCATATTTATTTTCAGTACTCTGATAAATCCATTCACAAGCCAGTACCATGTACTGTGGAAAACTTGTTCTCCAAAGTGCAAGACTAAATCCAGTACTCCGATTATGAGTAAAGTCTCAAAATCACCTCAGACACAATTACAGGCTGTCTTGGTCTGTTTTCTTTTTATTTGAATTTTGCTTCTAGCTCATGTTCTCCAGCTTGTACTGCCACAACAATAATCAGACGGAATGGGTGCCTAATTTCACAGCTACTGCATGTCCTCCATTTGCCTGACTTAGGTTTAAAATTTCAAGAACATAAAGTTTCATGAGCAAGGTCCTACAATATGAGAAAAACCAGTCTAAAGTACTAATGGCTGGCCATTTGTTACTAGACTTGTTTTCCTCCTGGTCCATCTGAAATCCCAGGCACAAGTAGCTACTAAGTCTGGATAGATATAAGATAGTATGAAGGACCAGAAGAAAATTAGATGTCGCCAAAGAATGAGGAAAATGAATGGAGAATGAATCAAATGTTACTGTCTTCTTAAGCTCAGCTATTTCTTCTTAAATAAGTTCATTTGGTTTTGACAGATCTATGGGACAACCTGATAATAAAGTATACTGCATGTTCATTTTTGCACAGTGAAAACAGTCTTCACTGTTTACCCAGAATGTTAATTCACATTACTAAATGTGAGTTACAATATAGGACCCTATAAGGAGATGCCATTCCCTTAAAAACAGTTCAGATGTGTAACAAACCTATTGGAGCATAGGGATTACTAGGTATTTCAAAATAGGCATTTCAAAACATTACTAGGTTTCACCAAAAAACGCAGTAAGATTTTCATATTCTCTAAAAAGTGTGCACTGCTCTGATATAGTTTTACTTTAAATTATGTAAATTAAATACAAACTGCTTTATGTAATATTGACTTTTCACTTCTACAGAAAGTATTAACTTGCTTTGAGGCTCTAAAGCTTTGAAGCAAAACTCAGATTTATAATCAAAATCTTCCATTTCAGTAAGTACTGAAATTACATAATGATTTCATCAAGAGAAAACAATGAAATCTCATGCTGTAGTTTTCATTGTGGATGAAAGTTATCTCTCTATTATTCGTGTATTTTAGAAGAAAATTAAGATGTACTTTGATGCCCTTACAAAAAGTAGTCAATTAGTCAGAAAGAAAGGTTACTTTTCTTCTTAAGAAGGTAGGGGTTGTGATTTATGCCAGTTGGAAGTACTTCTGCCAAAATTTAATCAGATTGTCAATTTGATTGAGATAATATAGAACCAAATTAAATGGAAACCAGAGAATATGCTGAAAATTGATCACTTAAAGAAAATCAGCCAGAAATGTGGACAACATACATTCTTAGCAGCAAACCACAATATGAATCTCATTGATCATTATAAGAAGTAGTACAACAAAAAAAGGGCTGATATAAGAAAAGGTGTTTCTGTGCTGCCAGAATAGTCTGGAACATTGTTTCAGTTTCCCAATATATTCAGAGAACAAAACAGGATATAAAATGTAATTAAAAAAATAACCCAGATGCCTAAATCTGAAATTATTCAGCCAAAGCTCTTTAACAAAAGTCCTGAAAACACTTTCAGAAATATGTAAGCAATATAAGAGAGACAATGGAATAGCTTTAAGATGCATTGTCAAAAAATGGAACCTCGTTTTAGAAAGGAATATATTTTGACTAGCAAAACTTGAAAAGGTACATTTTTCAAAAAATTGCACTGTACAGTCTAACTAATCAAAAAACCCTCGTTGTGTATTAGTAGACTATTATGTTGTTAAAATAATTTAGTTTATCACATTCTCTGAAATACTATTTAATACTCCCAAAGGACTTAAAATCATCTTTATTACACTGCATATTGTTTTAAGAAAAATGAAAGATAATGTTGAGAACATTTCCTTCTGCCTCTGCTTTGTTATTTTTGTTTTTCTATTTTAATACGAAAATTTTTCCTGGAACTCTCCTCCAGGTAGAAGGTGGAGAGAGCTCCAGAAAGGGGGAAAATAAATTATGAGCAGTTTTTCCAGTTTAATTATTTAATTGCTCATTCCTTGACATCAAAACTGCAACTAAATTTATATTTTCCCCTCTGCCCTCTTTTGGTATTTTTGAGCAAAATTAATATGAGAAGTTCTCACTGACATACAAAGAAGACCAGAGTCATCTAGTGACCCTCCTTCTCCAGAGGCAGAAAGCCTGCTGGTCTTTCTGAGAGAGTTCCTAGCTAACCAGTGTTCTCAGAAAATGTCAGATTGCTTTTCTCTCAGTTCACAAGGGAATGTTATAGCTGAGTTTATTGCTTTAAGTCATGAAATGCACACAAGACCATCTAGACAGATATTCAAGCAAAGTAATCTGTAGCTGACCTGAAATGCCAAAATAGAAGCACAGGCTAAAGCTATAGACAATGAAGAAAAGGAGTTGTCTCCAGTAGATTCCACAAAAAAAAGTTAATTATGAGCAATTGGTCTCTGGAGGTATTTAGTCTCCTCCCAGGGCTATATAAAAATTTGGAGCTCGTCAGCTATGTAGGACACGCAAAAGACGTGCACTACAGCAACAATTCACGCAGTCTGTCGTTCATATCACGGGATGCATTTGCAGCAGACGGTTGTACAGTTCCCCAGACAGTTGTGAGTTGGGTCTGTGCATAGTAATGATAATAGTGTTCCCCTGCAACATGGATTGTTTGAATGATTATATACCAGGATGCCCTAGGAAGGTAGAAATCCAAGATGAACTCCATTATCAGGATTTCCGATTTTGAACTCAAATGTTTAGCTTGATTTACTTGACGTGTATGCACAGTCTCTAGAGCTGATAAAAGAGGACAGGAAGTACTTTAAATTACTAACTGGCATGACTAGAAGTCGAGTGAAATATGTAACAGTTCAATACATCTGGACAATTTTTCCTTTTGTGGTCTTGGTGATACTACAGCACAACATGAAATTTTATCCTATTCAAATGAGATTTTCCACATACTACACAAGGTATTTTCTGAAATTTATAGTAGCCTCACACATGCAGATCTTAGCAGACAGCAAACGAGCCAATGACACCTTTGGGACTGATTTTTGTGGTCCACCTGTTTTTTACAAGAGTGCTTTAGTTTGAATTTAAATTAAGAAAAAAATTCTGTTTCAAATATATCTTTTTGCTAGCATCAGTCAACACTTATTTTAAACTAAAATGAATTGGTCTTGGTTTAATTACTTATATAGAAGAATATGAAGCAGAACTGAAAGTACATTGTACATAAGTTGCGTTGGATCCTGGTGACAGCATAACAAAAGGCATTGGAATAGTAAACTCCATTGTTATTTAGAGGTATCTAAACACAAGAGGAATATTAAGGTAACTTCTATTCTCGAAATACCGAATGGACATCTCTGGATTTTTTCCAGTTGAGTACTATACAGACTGCTCAAATATTCTTTGTTGTTTTAAGACTATTGTGCACACATTGCAATTAAAGTTTGTGACAGGACTGGGTGGGTGGCGAGTATCTAATGAAGACTGCAATAATTACAACTTAGTTCTATTTTTCTATCAAATTAGTCAGGAGCTGAGTGTGGCTATTCTGTTTATAACTACTCAGTGAGTCATCTCTAGCAATAAATTCTAGGTTATTAGTGAAATGAGAAACTGTGTACAATTAAATACTGTGAAACAAGTAATCATTTAGCTCATATGCTACTGTGCCTGTTTCCTGACGGAGCTATCAATACTTGCAAACAGTAGGACAAATTGAAGGCAGTACTTAAGGTTAGTCCTCATGAAGTAGTCCATAGTGATCAATGTTTTTAAGCAAGAGACAGCAAAATGAATTGCTTTACATGAGGCAATTCAATAAATGTTCCTATCAAAAGTATATGACTGAAATATGGATTCAAAGCAGTTACTTTCTAATGTAATACATCTGTTTGTCAACGTCTCTTTCACATTCGGTGTCTCAGATTATTCATCTTACCCAACCAGTTCACAAGCGAGTTTTATTTGTCTTTATTTTGTATCACTTCATCTACAAGTATTCAATATGGTCACTGTACAACAGCGATAATTTAATCTGTGGATTATAATGCAAGATATAAACATTTGGGTCTCCTCTCTTCAGTTTAGGACAGGCCCTAGGATTTCTTCAAATTAACTACTGCCTGAACCAGAACAAATTACTAAAAGATATCTGTCATGATTTAAAGTATTTCAGTGACAGAATATTCCCTGTGAATGCTGAGGTATAACAATTCAGGATTCCATCTGTAATTTTAATAGAAACATAAACATATCCTAAGCAAAGTATTCTTCTTGCTACCAGTGGACATGCTGTATATAAGTAACAGACAAACTTCTCTTCCCCATTCTATAAATCCTGTTTTTTCATAAGGTAGAAGTTGCTGTGCAAAACTTCTTGACAGGTGCAATAGTCCTACAAGCCCAAAATTAGGCATATTCTTTCATTGTAAGCTTACTATTTCAAATGAATTTACACTCGTAACAGTAATGAATAGTTCACAACATTTCCACAAATATTTCTTTTAAGACATGAAACCTGTTAACTACACAGAACTTTAGTATAGCATCTATTTAAGCATTTATAATGGGTGTTAATATAAATTATTCACAAGCAGTTAACACAAAAGACTAGAATAAGTCAGATTGATAAGTTAAAAAACTTATAAGATGCATTACATTTTATTAGATTAATAAACATGTAGATCTGTCTGAATTTATGTATTTGGATAAAAGCTCATGAGGTTATCATGAGTCAAAATATGCAGCATGCAACAGGTCCTTTGGTTTTTACCAGTCTGATTTCCTACAACTGACCTTCTTACAACTCCATAAGTGATCACTCTGACCTATTCAAAATGCCTTAACTAATATGAAAAGACAGTTGTACAATAACTTGCTATAAAACAAGATATATGCATTTAAATTCACAGCCTTGGTAGCTCAATGGCTATCTGTCTTAGCACTAGCTTTACGTCATGTGAACTGACATTAAGGAAGCTCCAGAAAAGCTTCAAAATCCCTCCTGAAATCCCAATATGCAAGGGAATAACAATTTTTGTAGCCTGTGCTACAAATTATAATAATATTTGTATAATAATATTTGTATAATAATAATAATTTGTTTAATCTTCAGGATGACAGGAAATTACTTTCCTTCCTCTTGAACAAATATACAGGAAAAAGACACCAACTCCCTTTTACAGTTCTGACTGTTAAGTCCATTGGGATGTCTTGCATGTGGGAACATGATCACTGACAATGACTGTGGCATACTCTCCGTGACTAGATCACAACAGTAATGCAGCTGATTGAAAAGGTGTAAAGTGTTGGATTGGATCCAAGCAAAAAAAGTAAATCACATGGAAACTTGCTTCCTTAAAAATAAAAAAGATGCTGCAAGAAATCAGCCTACTTTCCATTGGCTTCCACTTCATTTCTGATGCCAGCTCAAGGTTATAAGACAACAAAAATGAGAATAAAAGCTGCACAAAATCAGTGAAGTGAGCAAATTAATGAAACAGAGTAGGCAAACAGACTCCTTCATCTTCAGGGGGAAGACAATGTACATAGTTTTTCTCTTGTCTACTGGCTTGTGAAATCTCTATTTCTTATCTGTAGTACTTCACTTGTTCTCCATTAATTTCTTTGAAGGTTAAATAAAACCAGAATTGTAATACCAAGCATAGTGACAGCAATGGGCAACACAGGCTACAGTAGCAAGTTTCTTAGCAATAGCAAGTTTCTTAGCAATAAAAGAAAGCCAAACCCCAAAGGATGGAAGAAGAAAATAACTTTCTCAAAAGAGAAAGTTTTTGATTAATTTCTTTTGTTGATTTTATAGCAGTTGCATTTAAAACACCCAGCTCCTAAGGGTAGACTTTCTCTCATCCTTTCACCCAACACTGAAGCTTTAAATAAAAACCACAGGTTATAATTTTCAATCTCCTAGTATCAAAAAAAGTAAATTGGGACTTAGGTCAAAGATGAAAGGTTGAAACCTGTCTTTTTGCTTAACAACTTAACTGTACAGAGCTGCTAGAAAAGCAAAAAAATATGCTACTGTTTCATCCCCTGCTTGCTAGAACATACACAAATCTGTGCTTATATCATACATTCTTACTATAGTGAATTTAAAACTTATTTTATATCAGTAGCTATCAAACTATTTTGAATGACTTTCTGCTACTGGGAGAACACTGAAATTCTAAAATGGACTTCAAAGTAAAGCATTGAAAATTTGCAATTTTACATGTTCATATACTTTCTCTGTATATACACTTTTTTTCCTTAACAGCTTCCATCAATTAAAATCATGTAGATTTATGGGACACCAGCTGTTCTCATTTGTTATGCTTCAGTAGACAGGGACTCTGTGATTAATGGTCCTTGTTTTTCTGCAATCTGTAGTCTGTCTTCTCTTCCTGCTCATGTACTGTTTAATGAGATAATCTCAATACTGACATTACTAGCTCTATTTCTGATTTACTGGAATAATGCCCAGAGTTTATTGTGACAGAAGGGAAAGTATCCTAAATCATTGCTCTGGATTCTACTTGAAGCTGCCATGTGCCCAGATAGGAAAGAGGTGGTGTGTTTTCGAAGAATCTAGTGATATGCTGCAACAGAACAGGTGCATATCCTTTACTGCTTTAATATATCACTAGAAATCCACTATAATAAAGGTTAAAGAAGAGATCTGAACAGGGCTATGAAAGATGTCTCAAAACTCAAATTTGAAAACCTAAAAACCCCAAACTATAGAATGCCTGTAACTATACCATAACATTAGCAAGCTGCAAATTCCCAGTGATAATGTGTTGGGAATTGTCTCATTAAGTGTTCTGGCAGAGCAGAGTTGGGAAGGTCACAGAGATTTTAAATGATTCTGTTGTGTTATGTTAATGAAGTAAGCCTGCAGGTGGAAGGGACAGGTGTTACTTTGTGTGGGATGGCTGATTGCCAAATATAGGCATGTTACAAGGACAAAGTGACCAATCAGTGTTTGCCTGAAATCCTGGCCTGCTGTCCCTATATAAGGAAGTGTTTGATACTTAATAAAGATCTCCATCTGAAATCATATTGGTTTGTTCGTGGAGTTCAATTGGCCACCATGCGATAATAATGTAGACTGTTTCTGCTGTCTGAAGTTTTTTAACTTTTGAAAGAGATCTTTCTCAGACCTTGACAAATATGGGTATTTATGATATGAAGTAGATGATGCATATTTTTACTGGAGTATTGAACTTATTTGTTGTAAGTAAGGTCACAAAATACAGAATCATAGAAAGCCTTGGGTTGGAAGGGAGATGCACAGGTCATCTGGTCCAACCCCCCCTTCAGAAGCAGGGACATCTTTAACCAGATTAGGTTGCTCAGAGCCCCATCTAACGTGACCTTGAATATTTCCAGGGATGGGGCCTCCATTACCAACCTGATCAACCTGTTCCAGTGTTTCACCACACTCATTGTAAAAAATTTCTTGTTTATATCCAGTCTAAATCTACCTGCCCTTAATTTAAAATCATTACTCCTTGTTCTGTCGTAACAGGCCTTGCTAAAAGATCTGTTTCCATCACCCCTGTAGCTCTCTAAGTACTGGAGGATGCTGTAAGGTCTTCCTGTGGCCTTCTTTTTCTAGGTTGAACAACCCAAACTCTCTCAGCCTGACTCCAACAACAACCTCAACATGGTTGTTCAATGTATGGCCACATGTATATATTTTAAATTTTACTATCCAAGCCTTGCTTTAGAGCAGTTTGGCAAAACAGCTGCCATAGGAAAACAACATAAAATGTTACCCTGTGTTTTCTCAAAAAAGCAGAAATCTATTAACAAAGATGTTTTATTTTCTACAAAGCACTAGAAACAACAAGAACAATGCTTCATATACGAGCTAAAATTTGCAGCATATAGCAACATTATGTCTGCTGCTAAGAGCTAAAGCATTTTTTTTCTGAGTAAAGAAAGGAGCACGCAAGTTACTCAGACAATCAGAAGTGGCCAGGTGACACAAAAAAAAATAATTCAAGATACGTTTTCCTTCTCTTTTGAAGTAGAGTCAAAACTTCACAAAGGCGCTTTGTGAAATGGAATTTTAAAAGGACATACATGTTTTCTCACAGAAATAAGAGAAGGAAGTACACACAGAGTGACACAGAGGAAGAGGCAAATTGGAAAAGAGAGCTTGTCAGGCCAGGGGACCCTCTAGCCCTGTACTCATGTCAAGTCCTCTGGTCATCATGAATTTTTCTCCAGCAGTTCTAAGGGTCATGATGTTTTCATACCTGTGTGTACCTGTATGCACATGTACACACCCATGCACACACATTGAGTTGCATTCACTTGCATACATATATATATTAAATTTATAAAGTTATTTCATTGTATTATAAGCAAATTTCACTTTTCAAACATTTTAAGTATGCTGCATTTATAGCCACAATATTTGGTCTACTTCCAGCTAGAAACAACAATTTTGGTGTTTCAGAGTTGAGAAAATTCTTTTTTAGAAACCTTTATTTGATATGCCTTCTACCATCTCAGACCAAATATACTTAACAAAAATACACTAACTAAGGTTTTGAGTTTCAAAAGGGCAGATTTTTAAAAGTTAAGGAAAAATAGGGAGGTAGGTTTACCAAAGGTCGGCTATTCCAAAATATTTCCATTGTAGGAAACCTGGCACATTCCTAAATTAAATACAGTATTAGTTTTAGAGCTGATCTTGTAATTTCATAAGTGATCTTGGTACTAACGCTAATGAAAACTCTTAAGGACAAAATATTGCAGAGGAAGGACAGACAACCTGCACAAACTCCAAAGAATAAAAGCTTTCATTTTAGAGTTTTAAGTAATGATACAGAAATGATGGAAAAAAATAATTTTGACTTTGCTTGTCTTGCTCTACTTCTGCTTTTAAAGAATAACACTGAAAACCAGTACATTCCTTGCTGGCTTGATATACATCAAGTGGAGAAATGTAATGGGTGAATTACTCAATCACAGCAAGACCTCAAGCACTGATAAGATGAAACCATGTCAAAGGGTGATGTTATTACAGCATGCATCTGTAAGTATATTCCTTCAGAGATTACAAAATAAAATGGTAACATCAATGTCCAAAGCACAGATGGGACCATATCCAGACTACGTTTCCATTGTAAACTTCAGCTTCACGAGAACTGATATGAGTAGAAAGACTAAATAAAGGAAAAGGAAGCAAAGACAGAAATTTATAAAGGAAAACATGTAATCTTGATTTTTGTAGTGAAGAAAAGAGGAAAGCTGTGAATGAATAAGAATAAACTGTTTAACTGCATGTAAGAGAGACAAAATATTTAAAATACATGACAGCATGGATACGAGAATGTCATAATGAATGGGAATGAAAGGGCCAGAAAAATAAATTCAGCCTTGAAGCCAGAAGGTTTCTTGGCATCAGAAGGATGAAATTAGCTTGAACTTTCCCTAACAGGAAGAACAATGAACTTAAGCTTGAATAGTCATATAATAATGTCATGATCCTGACTGTAGAACATTGCATGTGGAGGAGTTAATTTTAATCCTGTAATAACTTGAATGATCCAAACGAGATAACCCTATCTATGGTTCAGGTCTGCACAGCCTGCTGATTGGAGGGTCATTTGAGGATGCACGGCTTGTGGTTCCCAGCATCTGCAGGGAAGGATGTAAGATTATCTGTACAATTCTCTCATTCATTACAGTGCTGGCTTTAATAAATACCATTTTGAATGACACCTTACAGAGGCTGAGTGTCTTTCTTACCAGGATCATAAGGGACCAGCACCTATTGATGCAAAATGTAGTCAGCTTGTCATTGTATAAAAGGAGGTGCCCAAGTTGCCCGGTCTGTACCTGCAGGGAACTAGATTTAGAAGTTCTCTTCAGCTCCAATCCACTAGAAGGCCCATGTATTTAAGATCTTTTAAAAAGAAAATCTTAGGGACATGAGTTTTCATTCTATCTCCCTGGAACTGCATTATTTCATAAATTTATCAAATTAAACCTACTGATTCTTGGTATCAGCAAGCTAATCCATGATTTTTATTTTTATTCTTTTTTGATTGTTTAGCTAAAGTATTTTGAAAAGAAAAAAGCCAAATTGCTTGTGCTAAGCTTCTATTTTTTTTTTTTTTATGACCAAGGCATTCATAATTTCAAATCACTGCATACCATCTTTCCAGGATGAGCTTCTGGCTCTCATTGATCCTACTGGTTAAATGTATTATGAAATTTGCCATAACATGATGTAAAACCTGAAAAAGAATGTAATCTTGCAATTTTTTTATTTTAACAGAGAAGGCAGAGGTGAGTGGTAACCACGCAAACATGATTTGGGACAATTTCAATGGAGAATCTTTGTATCCAGTCTTTTGTCTTTCTGAAAGGTCATTTGAGAAAGTTCACTTTTCTGCCCTACAGTACTAAAGCACAGCCCTATAGACCAGGGCTGTTCTTTATAAGCTTCTGGAATCTTTCCAAGCTCATTAACAGCATGCAAACAACATTATTTGCTGATTGAAATCCTTGAGCATTATTCTTTCAAAAGTGACCAACGTTTATGCAAAACCATTCCACACACATTTATTATTTGCCTTATATGTGTGATATATGTGCTGTCTTGGCAATATATACTTCATAAGACAACAAAAAACCCCTGTGCTCAACGAAGTTTTGTAAAAGCTTCTTCAAGATGTAGAAGCAAATGCTCAGCAACTGCATGGCTTCTTCTGTTTTCCTTAGTTTTTCCCAACATCAGTTTGAGAAAGTCTATATTCTTGCCACAAACTGTCTCTTGTTGTAAAAGGTAGACAGAACTCTATGGTCAAATATTGTTTTGTATTTGAATTCTGTGGTTCTTTTGAACAGCTAAAGGCTGCACCGCATGATGTAATCAGAATCTGTTTTGTGGTATAGGATGGTTGTGCACTGCACTGACCTTGATAACTGCTTTCATGCTGACTAATTGGAAAGTATGAGGTCACATACAAAAAACCCCCTGATATTCCTTTTATTTAACAAATAAAGAAAATAAGCTATGATCACCTTCAAAACAGTTCCCTTCCAAGCTGGCACACAGCTGCATATGATACTGTCAACATTCAAAGTCATGCCACAGGTTGTTTTCTGAAAAGCTGTTGACGATCTCTGTTATTTTTTATTTCATATCTTCTACTGACAACAAATGGGTTCCTTTGAGCACCAGCTTGATCTGTCGGATATTTTCAGTGTAAGTCTTGGTCAGTAAATGGAAAGTTTTTGTCGTGGATTTCTTGAGTTTCACAAGAAACTCCACATTAATTCACTGTTCGCTCTTGCACATTGACATTGTCTAACTAAGGGTAAGCAAACATCTGTATTTGAACATGCATCTACTCAGTATGAGTGAAGCAATTGAGTTGAGTCTTGTCACACTGTGGCAGGTTGGAACATGTTCCATAAACCATATCTTTGTCTCTTGCCTCACACTCTTGGTCCTCAAGCTATAGTACTAGTTGCGAATTTTGTGTTGGACCTTGTACATAACCAATACAGTTTGCATTTATACAGTATTAACCAGGATACTCCCCTTTATGCACGGTCAAGCTATCACAGGAATTCCATTCCTTGGACAGCCAATGAGACAAATAATCTAAGTTAAGTAACTCATGAGTCCCTAACACAGAAGTAAACAGATACAGGTACTGCTGAGACTGCACAGCCAGTCACCAGTATCCATTCAATAGCCTCTTGTGTTATTTTGATGAGGTAAACTCTTAAAAACACAGGACACAAAATCCTGCAAAGACAGGTCAAGACAGCTAGACAAAGATATGTCTACTCTCTGGAAAGAATATAGATCAACACACAACAGAAAAGTCACCACATAGAGAAGTATTTGTTTTTTCTCTTTGCTTCCAAGCATTGCAGTAACACTCTAAATCCCCATGTTCAAATACTGCAGAATCTCAGATGCAAGACTCAAATTTCTAACTAACAGTAAGTTACAGCTAGCTGAGATCATTGCTCTAAAGGTCACCCACTTAAAAGGCATGTCTCCCTCTGTGCCAGCATGCCCTTAACACCAAATAAAATGTTACAGATCAGAGCCCCAAGGCGCTGATTTTGTTACCTAGTCATTCCCTGCATAAGGGCACTCACAATACTGTTATGGCATTGGTGCACAGTGAATGCAGATGGCTTTAAAACCCAACAGAACTTGTACACCATGTTCACGTATGCAGAGTATAAGTCAGTGGATAAACCATTGTAGTGCTGTTGGTTCACTTGTAACATGCCAGTCTGCACCACCTAAAGAAGGAAAAAGAGGAGAGCTATCCCCTATGCCAGTCCACACAATTAAAGTAGCTCGGCTTGAGAGAAACAGATGAACTGTGTTCATACATGAAACTAGTGCACACTGGCCTAAAGGACCTGAATTTTCACTGTAATCTTTGCTGGTTTTCCCATCTCAGTTGCAGCAATCTTGAACAGAAAAACTATGTTAACTGTTACAGATTTATAGCTATATTTACTGAAGTTTACTCTGATTATATTAAAAAATTAAGGTCTATAATATTTTTCAGTGGCTTAGCTTCATCCTAATGTTCTTTGCAACAGATTGAGACTGTCTAATTCCAGTAGTTATTTATTTTGTCTAAAATGTCTACTGAAGATGAATCTGGCATGTCCTAATGACATCAAAGAAGGAAAAGGAGGGACTAACATGAGGAAAATTACCATAATGTTACCCATCAAAAGTACTACAGAGATTTTAATGGAGCGTTTCCAGAGGTTAAAAAGTTTTACCTGTGCTTCCTATTTGTAAATGGAAGAGTAAATTATATATTATCAACCATATGCTACTGTCAAGCGTAGCATTGAGAGAATGTGTTATCTTTAGAGCTCTTGGCATGGGGCCGAGCACTGAAACACATTGCTTACATTGATATTTTCTTGAGAGATGTTAATGCATTGTATCACATTCCTATTATGGAAATAGAAACTTAAGATGTTAACGTTATAGTTGATACAAGGCAAAACCATATAATTTGCTGAAAAAGTCATGGCCATAACACTGTAGAACAAAAATATTACTTTGTCATTCTGTCTTACTCCTCAGCATTCCTTCTGTGCTTTCTCCAAAGAGACTTTTAGTAAAGAAGCAGTGAATTATCAGAGATAAGTTAATACTGTCAATGTCACACCAGTATATCCCACAATTGTTTGTGCAGTGTTACAATATTCTAGGAGATAACCTGTCACCAAGATCATGCCGCAGAAAATCTCTCACAAAAAACAAATCAAGAATACATTTGTGGGAGGGAATATGTGTATACAGTTAGGGAAATCTGACTCAAGTAGTTGCATAAATATTGCTATAAACACTGCTAAGAGAAGATTTTAGTCCACTATTCTGCAGTCTTAAATGTCAAGAAACAGGAGCAAATTGCAAATGAAACAGTTCAACAATGTGATGACTGGTGCATTGAGTAACAACCAAAGACTTAAGTAGCATTCTACCATCTAACAGAATCTAACAGCAGTATGGTTCATGCATCAAGTATTTCAAAAACTCAAACTAAACTGATTCTACATGAAAGCTAATTAATTGAAGTCAAATTAATCAAGCATCTGGACTAATACAATGATCTTCCTCGTCTAGGCTGGAAATTAGGAAAAAAAATTCACAGAAAGGGTCATTGGGCACTGGAACAGGCTGCCTAGGGAGGTGGTTGATTCACCTTCCCTGGAGGTGTTTAAGGCACGGGCGGATGAGGTGCTTAGGGGCATGGTTTAGTGTTTGATAGGGATGGTTGGACTCAATGATCCGGTCGGTCTCTTCCAACCTGGTGATTCTATAATTCTATGAAAATATTAGAATTTTAAGTAGAAGTATGTTTTATGGCAACACTTCATGAAGTAAATCTGCCAATTATCCAGAAAAAACATCTCAACCAAACAGCATATCAAGGACACAAACACACTGTATGAATAAAACTACAATTCTTGTAGATCCTCAAGACAAACATGCAAATAGTAAAATTTGGAGCAGTAACATGGTCTGTTTCATAGCTAAACTGCATCTGAATAATTATGAGTTTGGTTCTATAAAAGTGGTTTAAATCTAAAATGAAATTAAACTATAAATGGTGGGGTTTGTAAGAACTAGCCTCTGGTTGTCTAAAAATTTTTCCTGTATGTTCTTTTTCAGTACCTTACTGTTTTCTGAAAACATGCATCAGTAATTTCAAGCCTGTTCTCTCTCAACAAGGATTTCTCCCTGTTTAAGAAAACAAGCTCATCCAATGGCTCACAAACTTAAAATAAGATGAAAGAAAGAAGGTCTCTCTTTTCTCAGTATGAATCTTGCCTCCCCTTAGCCTTCTAGAAGAGGAGAGGATAAAAATATTTTTTTATTTAATCAATCCAACGGTGAAGACAATAGTAATTTTTGGAAGACACACCTTAAAATCTCTTGAAGAAAATAGATTTTGATCTTATTGCTTTATCAGCCTTCCTAATTCCCCTTACATCCCTTTTGCCATGCATAAAATAGCTATAGCTATAGCAACTTTACTTCATGCATTGTGATGCAAATAATGTGTCACTACATTATTTGCTTTTCCTCTGAACATGACATAATTCATAACTTCTGTGCTCTAACACAAAAAGTATATTCAGAAAAAACCCAGAAGCTCTCTTTCAGACTTAACTCTGTTGGGCATGTATCTCTATGCAGAGAAATGTTTCAAATTAATGGGATTTTTTACTATTTGTCCAGAGGCTTATGTTGAGTTTTACATAGTAAATGTGTAATCAAGCTTACAAAACTGCAAGCTAGATAATTTGAAATTAGTTTATACATATGTTAAAAGAAAATGTAACAAAAATGAAGAGATTTCATTCTGGAGCCAAGTGCTTGAACAAACCCCCCTAAAAACTTAGGGCAGTGCTATAGAGTTCTGAGAAGGAAAAAAAATGCTTACAGATTTTTCTTCATACTTACTGAAAACTCTTTCTTAATTTAAAACTGGAATACCTTCTTTGACAAAATTATATAGCAATGGATCAGGATTTTTGCTTTATAGCCTTTGATATGCTAATACAAATTATTTAAATGGCAGTGATTGTAACAGTTACTTAAAATGTTTGAAAGAACTAATAGTACTTATTTTTACTCACTCAAAACTTGCTAGAACTTGATAAATGGCAGTAGTGCAAACTCTTCATTTCTTAGAAATAGCTACATCTTCAGATCCTCTTTAAAAATCAGTTAAAACAACTCATTACACAAAATTAGGTTCTACACAAAAGTTTCCAGTATTTCAAGTAACTTGCTTCCAAATATTTTGCCCAATGCTTTAGGCTGTCAGAAGTAAAAGAAAATTTAGATAAATGTGATGGAAAATTTTGCTTCTAACAATGTCCAAATATGTGTGAGTTTCTTTTATAAGAAATTTCAATAAAAATTCTGACCATGACACTGCACTAGTCCCTCTGAAGAGAAATGACAGACAAACAGGTGAACAGACACTGCATTCATATAAGTATTGATTCGTTAGGTCATATGGAAGGTTGCTGTCTGGGAAACCCAGACCAAGATGTACTGAAATAAATTCTACAATATTGAGCTTTATCAGTGACAAATTGCAGAGAGAATACCAAGATTCAAATGTTTTAACATATGTAAAATAATGACCTTTCGTCCAGAAGCAGCAAGCAAATGTACGTATATTTTTTCTTCTTAATCTCCCCTAATGCACTCCCAAATATACATTTGCTATAAATTATAAACTCTCTAGAGTTAGAATGTACAATTTCTAAATTATTGCACAGTACTTCCCACCACAGACATTGAAACTTGGTGACATTTAAGTGCAAACATGATGTGTATCTGCACAATAACAATAAAGGCAAAGACTATTTCCATAATGATTTTCAGATTTGCAGTAGCTAAAGCTTTGATGAGCCTGTTTGCTTCACAGCCCTGCTAAAGTACTGATATTTTCCACCATCAGAAAAACAAATCTATAAGTTTATAAATTAAGCTGCTGCACCTCAAGAAACACTGCACGTGCACACTAAGAGAATTACAATGTCCCTTAAAATTCCAGTCAAAACCATACTAGCATTATTCTTCTGTTTTCAAATTAGAAAAAAAAATATATATCCCAAAGATTAAGTATAGAATAATTGTATTGCTCAAGGACTTACAAGAACCCAGCTGCTGCACTTATGCACTTAACTATGTTCTTCTGACTTCTGGCCTAGTTCTTTAATAGAAACAGAGCATTTTTCTTAATATTAACAAAAGTGTAGCATTCAAGTACCATGGTGTTGTAGCAGGTTTTACTTGAGTGACTAAATGCAGATTAAAGTGCTCAGCTTCTGTTTGAGTTTGAAAATTACAACCACTCATTTCATCTACTTTCAGTTGAAATTACCAGAATTTGTCACAGAAAATGTAAAATTCAGGAAAACACACTTTGATTCATTGGACATTTAACATAGTTTCCCAAAATCATAATTTTGTTCTGCTAAACTTCCAGTATTTTACAAAATAAAAAAAGTCTTCCAAGGCAAGGAAAATAATTATTTCCCTGAAAACAGCTAGTTGAGGAACTCTTCCTAATACTGAAAAATGGATCAGCCTAAATAATCACAGTGCTTATGTCTGGTCTTAAGAAAAAAAGGAACAGACTTCCGTTCACACTGGTTCATGCAAATAAAAGGTAAAATAAAAAACATTTGACAAAAAGTAGACAAGACTTTTTTAGTCTGAGAAGACTGCAGAAAGAGAAAGTGAACTTTTTGTTCTGTGGAAATATGGCTCAAACAATGGAAGAAAAAGTGTCAAGGCAAAAGTATGTGCCCCTTTATAAAGAGAAACTAATAAACATGTATTAGTATAAATCTAGAAAGTAAGTTTGGTGGGTTTTTAAATGAGGAAGGTTTTGTGTCATGTGGTCTTACCTTTCTCTGTTAAATTTCAGAGAATGTAGTATAGCTGGTCGCTTCTGTCGGAGATTCCACAAATGAAGTGCATCATCTGCACTTGCACTGACCAAAGCACCCTAGAAAAGACACAAAATATTACTCTTCTGTCAATTCTGTCTTATTCTTAAAGTGATACTCACTTTTTAATAATCTACCCATAGACAATGATACAGTTTATGAAAAATCATTGCTTTATACTAGGAAAAATATATTTTACCATAAATGATAGGAAATTGGAATCGATCTGGTAAATGTAAATATTTTAAATTAATGCATGATCCACCAAAGTTAAATTAAAATTCCATCAATTTAAAATTAAAATTAAAGCTTTTCTGCAATGTTAAACATGCAAGCACCCATGTACTTCCACATAAGCACAGGATTAACACAAAGCAGGACAGACAACACTTACTTAAAGAGGTGAACATGAAGAATATAACTAAAGGAATAAGGTATTAGTCTGCACACCTACACAGAAGTGACAGTGCCAAGCACAGTGTAGTAGTCATATCAACAACATGAAATTCAAAACTGAGACTGTGAAAAGAAGATGTAGGGAAGAAAATAAGGACAGGTGAGAACCTAGGAAGAACTAAGAGATACAGACAAAAGGACAGGGTCTTTATCACAGGACAGAAATACTCTGAAGACTGGTTCTCCTTCTGGTAGACAGAATGTACAGCTTCCAAGGTCCAGATCTCTATCTGCCTAGACTACTTGAAGTCAATTTATTCTACCTCCTTCCTAGTGTCTTTCCCTTCCCTATGGAACAGTGATGCCATGAGAACAGAGATTGCAGAGGAAGCTCTCTACTGCTGCTGCAGTGGTTTACTACATTTACACCCCTCATATCAGGTCTAGTAAAAAGGATCTATTCCTGTGTATTACTATGGTAGAGAGGAATTAGATACTGCCCAAACAGAAGGCAATACTTTATTCTGAGGAAGAGTAAGGATGTAACTAAAAGTTCAGTTTATATCAACTATGACTGATAGATAAACTTTTCTTTTTTCTTCTTGGATTTCCTTCCTAATCCTAGCAACTGTCCATTAAAATGTTGACACATTTATGAAAGTGAGGCTTCTCTAATACAGTGTAACCCATGTTTTAATTCTCATCTCCCTGAGAGTTGGGACCAATGCAAGAGAGAATCTCCACGACAGATAAGAAATTAATCCTATGTACTAGGATTTCTGCTAAGGAAAAGATGAAACAATGTTTCAAATCTTAGTCTCCCTGTTTTCATCCTTGTTTTCCTCTAGAGAATTCTATTGGACTAATTGTTTCTAAAGTTTTATTTCTCCCTTCTCTTTCTGTGGTTTATGTACTTTTTCCAAACATGTACAAAAAAAAAAATTCTCAGTTTCAAAAAACCCACAAAACTAAAACTCTCTTCTTGAGAAGCTCTAAGATCTCCATGTTAAGAAAGAGGACACGGAACTGTCAAAATTGTTTCCTTATATCAGGGGAGAAAAATTATCAGAGAAAACTGAACTATGAACATCTTTTTATTTAGCCAAGTTATGAGGTTTTAGGGAAAAAACCCCCCAGATTTATATACTCCAGAAAGTCTTCTTGCTTATTACCATCTCCAGAGATCTTCTGCAAAAAGACAGCTATAATCTGTCACTGTTTCTTTATGTTGTCTAAACTTGATTTCGACAAACCATTTACAGAGACTAGGCATGCTGATTTGATTGATGACCCCTGCAACCGCTTTTCCTTGCTTCAAGTAGTAGCATAACCCCAACTATTGATCTTTCAGCCAATAACCATCAATATCTTTCTACAGAAAGGTTTAGCTCATTTATTAATTTCCATTTGAAACAGGACTGTGCAGCATATTTAGTAATTTAATTGATTCTGCATCTACCTGCATAAATTCGTGTATTGACTGCCTTTTGCTCAGTACTTTATATCAATGTATACAATGTACACTTTTCCCTGTATGTAGTCCCATAAATAGTCTTCTAAAAGGCTGTACGGTGAACATCCTCTAGATGTGAGCCACTAACTTGTTAGCAAAATTTTTCAATGTGAAAATTTATAACACTCAATTACAACACACAAATTGACTTATTCAACTAAATTTATACAGAACAATCTGAGTAAATATATCCTTACCTCATTGATTAAGAACTGGAGCTGCAGGACTGCAGCACCACTTTCATGTTGGCAGTAGCAATCAACACCAGGCCTGCCCAATCTGTTGCCATCAAAGTCAAGGATTCTAACATCCCTGTTTTCACCCAAAGTAAAGAGGAAAAAAAAAAAGAGCTAGCAATTAAACTCTAATTAACCTTGAATTAACCTCAATTCTTCCTGTTTCTGTAAAACAAAAAAAATCCATGCTGACTTTCCACTGTTCTGATTAAATAATGAACCATCATGAACCAACATCATCGGGCTGTACCGTATAATTGTGAATGTTCTTGCCTGTTTTTTTTTCCCTGTGAAATAAAGTACATGAATTAACACAAACATTCAGCAGGATGCGTCTTAAAGTTCCTTATACACATTATTACTTCATATAAAATATGAATGTCTTAGATTTCTGTACATATCAATACATCATAAAACTAATAATTTAGGACTAAGGTCAGTAATACAGTTCCGTAACAGGTTGCCTTCTTTAAATCTGAAAATGCCTTCAACTTACATAAAAACTCATGCATAGCTATTGATCTCTCTCCCATCACTGCAAGCACAATGCAGTGTCATGCAGAGTTATCTAACTCTAGCTATGTACTACATTCTCTAGTCCAATTCCCAGTCTAAGTGAAACTGCACAAGCAGTTACACTGCTTCTGGTAACCCAGCTAGTTCACTGGGAATCAACATCAATGTGCTGGACAATGTGTTGTTGTCTGGATATATCATGAATGTAGCTCTCGATCTGTTCTGTTTGAGTCATTTTTTCTGCATGTTTAATTGCCATCCCCTTAACTTAGATGATGGCCTTTCCCACCTGAGTCAGAGACTGAAAAAGAAACTCCTGTTTCAGATTATTACTGTAGATAAATGTAAAACAAAAGAAGAGAACATGAATATTAAATATATTATTAAGAAATATGTTGTTTGAAACAGGTGAAACAGTGCCATACTTATTCAAAACATCAAGATTATGATCAGAAACAAGATTTTACAACTTAAACCCTACCTACTTGTTATATATGATCATATCAACATTTCATAAAATCCTGAACAAAAATGTCAGTTGTCCAATGCAGGCAATTGTCAAAATCCTTACTTTCCCTTTCACAGATGAAGAGAGTTGCAGTAAATGATTCTAAAATTGGATTCTGAGAAGTAAATTCCATTGATTAGCAAATTTGAGGGTTAAAACTTTAAAGTATTAAATAATAACTTTTCCAGTTGTTAATGAAGCAGTTTAATGCAGACCATTGACCTTGAAAGACCTAAGCTCTAATCCTGACTTTGCCAGCTGACCTACTGGATAACTCTAGGGGAACAAAAAAAAAAAGGTATTTTCCCTTCCCTGTGCCTTTGTTTCCATGTTTGTAAGCTGGACATAGGGATTTAGAAAAGAGTGCAATATCTCCTATGGCAATGATCTCAGTATGCTGGTATCTACAGATGAAAAGCTGTGTATAAAACACTCTAAATACATGACAGGACAGCAAGGCAGAGAAAAAACTAAGTATCTCTTCACCACTTGTTACCAAACTGTAGTACTGAATGCAAACATCGCCATAATTTAAACAACATATTTAAAATTGACAATAAAGGCATATGGTAGTCTACGATACATTTTAAGAGTGACTAATCCATTTCAAATGGGTGCTCTGTAGCACTCTCTTTCTATACTGTTCCCCACTACTTGTTATAAGGTGAGAAGCAACACTAGCACCAAATCCAACCAACCCATTCATCCACTGGGAACTTAAAACTGAGTGGAAGTTTCAACAGATAAGTGTTTTGCTATCAGCTTGAGCTTTATGTTCACTTAAATAGAAAGCTCTAGCTAATGGTTGTCCTTAATAAAAAATGCACTAGTATTGCCCAGTTAACCAACTGTCACCTATCAGTATCATGCTAAGTCAGTTCTCTAGGAAACATCCTAACAAAGTAGATAATTTCATGCAGTGTATCCCAAACAAACAAAGGACTGTCCAATAATTCACATTCATTTGTGTAAGTGTTCTCCCTGAAATACTTCACAAATTACTAAAGTAAGAGAGAAATCGTGCCATCTGCTTCAGTCTGGCCAATTGCCCTGAAGTAAGGACTGATGCTGAAATAGCAGCGTTTTCACTAACGGATGGTGGTTTTCAAACATTCTGGGAGCTGTGGCAAGGTCCTTCCAGCAGAAGGAGCTGAAGGGATATGATGACTTGGCACATGTTCTTGGCACTTTAGCCCCTCTTATGCAAATTTTATGTTTTACTGCCAGGAATGGAGGACTACAACTGTACCTCATCAAATCTTTTCATATCTGTGTAATCTACCAGGATATACAGCAAAAGCAGCCTTTGGACTGAATTATTTTTTTACTTTGCTTTTTTTATTTTTATTAAATAATGACTCTGCTATCAGGGAGAATGGAATATCACTGAAGATCTTAAAAGGGAAGAGTAATGTAGATACATCTGAATAGCTCAAAGTAGACATCATGGGTTTCAAGGATAAAAGCTAGTCACTGTCTTCTCTCTCTTATCAGAATGTTGGATCTCCCAGGGGCCTTTGCAGACATGCTAGATTATCCTAATTTATACATAAAAGGCAAAAAGATGAAAACTAATCTGGAAGTCTCTTGGGATTCAGAGCGAAACTAGTAGAGTCAGAATTATCTGCATCAAGCACCACAAGCAAGACAGTAATAACATTCTAACAGAGAAATATTCTTTCTAAAAACATTTAATCTTGGTTCTAAGATCTGTATATGTGCAATAGGATATTTTGCTCTGTATTCACTTGTATGCAACATTATTTCAGAGATCATTTCATCATCCTGTTGTTCCAAAGCTTATCATAAACTGGGGGGGGAGGGGGGGGGAAATTAGTTGTTAGGATGCCTAATTTCAAGTACTTGAATTTGGCAGTCAAGATGCAGCCTTCCATGACAACATAACACATTGTTAACAAAGAATTTACACTCTCGTGTCTCAGGCTGTTCCATCACAAGTTGAAGAAAATTTCAGTTTCCCATGATTACAACATGGTCCAGATTTTCTCTCCAATTCCTTTTTGTCACTTGGATGAAGATCAGCTAGTATTTATGTGATATTCACATGTCATATCCATACTTGATCTTGAACACCTGATGTCAGAACACATGAATATGTGGATGTGTTTTACTGGAAACAAAAGTTGCTAATAAATAATTACACACATATGACAGGTATCAATGCAAACCCTCTAATAAACATCATCTATGACAGAACTTTCCACAGCTTTCTCATTCTGTAGCTCATTTACATATAAAACTGCTGTTTCTTATTCTTCTCAGATGCTTGCACTAGTGGAAACAAAAGGCCTGCAAGTCCTATGTGTTCACTGAGAACCAAAGACGCAGATACTTTAGAACTGACTTCTGGAGTTGAGACTACTGTTACCTTCAGCAGGAATTCAGATTCTTAGGACCAGTATTTCAAGAGGTAAGACATGTTTTCCTCCAATACCGTGGGTGACTTTTTAGTAGTGTCAGATCCAAAGGTTTTCAGATTAAATCTTTCTGCAATAATAAGGACTTCACCCTGATTAATTCCTCTGTGCAAGGCAGAGGAACTGAAGACAGGGCATTGTAAAGGACCTGCTGCCAAGGTATGCAAAGCAGTTTACAAGTATCTCTTTTAAAACAGAAACTGTTTAATTATATATAGCACCATTTTCAAAACCAAAACTGTTCCATAGAAGAAAATCGCACCAAGTCATATAAATACACAATCCTGGGTTTTTTTGACTGCTTAACTAATTTCTTCCATGATTAAAAGCAATCCATGTAAAGAAATGAACACTGAAGTAAGGGTTTATAATTATTATAAACCATATTAGCAGAAACCATGGTCTCACACCCACTGTTCTATTAAATATACACATAGAAATGGGCAACCCCCTTTTATAACCTCTCCTTTAGAACATTTGGGAATTGTGGGGTTCTGCAGAAGTAGCACTGCTGCTTGAAGGAGCCCCGTCTTGTGATATTCTGTACTACCCGGTACATGTTTAAGTAGGAATATGCAGTGGCCCTAGGGCAGATGCTTGTGGGCTGCTCTTACTCCATTATATAAACCAACTCTACAATTGATTTAGTGTGTAACTTGAATATGGGACAGCTTTTTCTTGCAAAAGATGTGTTCCACTGAGTGATTTATCAGTTTAAAAAGCACCAGCATATTTAACTAAACAATTAAGAAATAGAATGGTTGAAGGATTTAACTATGCCACTAACCAACTGAAACAAATAGAAGGTTAGACAGCTGTATCTGCGTCACAGGATGGATTTTGTTTAAAGGTAACAACTGTGAAAATATTGCCTTCATCAGTTAGATTTGCAGTTCTGAACACAGCTACTTCATGTTCCTGGACTACAGAGTTTTCAGTTCCTTTGTGCAATTCCTGTAACTCTTGTATACATTAATTTTCTGTTTACTGAGGAGAGTGCCTTTTCAGGTACAAATAAATTACGCAGTACTAGAATTTTTACTTTAAATGAGCCTCACACTGAGGGTTTTTACTCTTTCCATGAGAGATTTTTATCTTCATGTAAGTATTTCAAATAGCAGAGAATTCATGACTTCTGAAGTATATTGCTTTAGTTTTTAGTTATCCTTGCTATTAATAATGTGATGCTATATGTAAAATCAATATATTTAGCTTCAGTTTCAAGGCGTTGGATCTCATTATGCCTTTCTATGCTAAATTAAATAAATTTCTATTATCATAAAATTCTTGCTTTGAAACTGTTATCAACTGAATCTTTATCCATCCTCTGCAAAAGACATACCCCCAAACTCCTTTATTCTCATGTTTTGTTTACTCCTGAATAGTCCTTATGTGTTTTTCTACATAGTTTAGAATTTGTCCTTGGCTTCTTTCAAGTACTGAAAATGAAGCTGCACATAATCTTGGTAATGGTTTCCTTAATACCATGTAAAAACATATATGACATTTTATTATTCCTTCTATTTGATAAATTTTTGTAATATATGTGTGTTTGACACCTCTTAACTAACTTAGCAAATCAGGAAATCACCCTGTTTATAGATTTGCTTTGCAAAAAGTAAGCAACCCCTTATCAAGTTTCGTTCTGCTTACCACATGTACTTGAGCTCACTGAATTCCTTAAAAGAGATGTGCAACCTAATCCTAGCCTTATGATATTCTGTTTGCTGTGGATTCACTGGTCATTGTCTCATTAAACAATAACTCTTGGTGGGTTTTGTTTTAAACATAGAAGGATTTGGTTTTACAGTGAGCTTCATTATGGCTTGAGTTCATTCAGCTGTTTAAGAGCTCTTCCTTTTATCCACTCCACTATGAAGAGGTGAAATACTGCTGCACTTGGCTGCTCTCTTATGATGCTAAATATGATATGTTTTTTAAACACAGACAAACATTTTTGGCACCAATAAGCATGAGCTTTGCAATTACTTCAGTCTTGTTATTTTTCTTGACATGGATTTTTTGTTTGTGCATGCAAATTACATAAAGGTCAATCTCAGGAACAGTTAAATATCCATTATGACATACGTAGGCTGATAATTTTGCTTTAGGCAGCTTTGATTTATTCCATGTTAAAGAACTTATCGATAACATAGTTAGTGGCAAGTCTACATATACAGACTGCAGTTGGTCAGCTGATGAATGGCATGAAAAATATGACCATTTATTGAAATAAAATTCAAATTCACATCAACACTATTCACAATTTTTTTATTCCTATGAATTTAGGAGTTATTTTATTTCCCAAAATATCTACAGATGACACAAGCATTACCAGCACTCATAGCACTATATATTTTCATCTTTTTGTGAGACTGTCTTCCAAGATATTTGCCATTTTGGGCATCATCTGTTCCAGAAACAACTACAATTGCCATGTGACTGAACTCAATCAACCCTAAACCTGAAATATCAAAGTGTGAAAAGCAGATACTCAGAGACAATAACCAAGCAATGTTTCATAAATAACTTGTAATTGAATAATTTCATATACCATTTGTGGAAGATCAATAATTTCCAATGTCTATTTGTGTATGCCTATGTTTAACATAACATTTGCTCCATGTATACCTGTACACCCAGAGCACAGATAACACATGCAAGTTACCACATGTGCAGTTACTGCTAACAAATGCAACTGTCTGCAATGATTACATATTAAAACTGACTACATTTTAAAGTTAAGCATTATTTGTGTTATCCTTGCTTGGACACTCCACCACCAAATTAGTTTGTAGCAGATTTAAAGAAGGTTTTAGGAAGATTAGTTTGTGCTCTTCAAGTGAAAAATGGAAGACTGTCTATATAAACTCTGCAAAAGATCAAAACTTAAGACTTCCCATATTTTCCTACAGCACTGATTTCTTTAAGTAGTTGTTGAATTCTTAGCAGTTTGTAATAATGATCACAAGGTGCTGATTTTCTTCACAACTGACAGCTATGAAGAGCAACTTGTGACAATAGAAGATAGCATGAAAAGTGATCACATAATTAGTCTTTTTAAAAAGATCAAAAGTCCTATCAAACTAAATGTATCTAAAAAGAAAAATACGTTTCCCCAAATATTAATTGCTAGTGTATTTACTATGGAAAAAGTATATAACAAAAACTACATTAATCTTTCATCCTTGTCATGACAGGATTTGAGAATACACATTGCATTGCACTTTCTCTATTAAACAGAGACAGCAATTAACCATTACTGGAAATCTTTAAAGTACGTTTTTTTAAATTACTCCAGACCCAACCACTGGACTGGGAATAAGGTGATGAAGGTCCTGTGGCCAAATCTGTACTCTGTGGAAGATGAGAACAGATGATTAATTAATGTTCCAATGTTGTTTGAAAGTGTTTCTATTTTGGCTACGAGGAAGGGAAAACTCTTTGTTCACTAGTGTTGGAATAATTAACTGTTGCCCTTATTAATTCTGGTGAATTCTTCATGCCAGGTATTTCACAGTAATGAGTCCCACACAACTACAGTTCTGTGTTTCATGAGCACTTGTGGGGTTTTAAGATGAGCTCTGCTGTGCACACTGTTGTCTTACTTCCTGTTTGGTCAAAGCAAAAGTAATCAGGAGCACATCTGTGACTACTTAATGTGGGCCATTTTGTGCTCAGTACTGTGATAAGCATGTCCTGGATTTTACTCTTATCAGGTGCCAGAAAACCTACCTTGCTTATTCTTACCAAGAAATCAACATAGAACTGAAAAAAAAAATAAAATTTCCTCTGAAAAATTATGAGCATCGTACCAAGGCATTCAAAGGATCTCCTTTAAGCACAAATTAAACGTTTTCTATAATCACTGTTTTCTTTCAAAGTTAAATTCACATTTACATGCAGAGCCTAATAAACCAACTTGCTAGGGCAAAAAAAAAAATCCCAGAATTAATTTTAAGAAATTTAGTCAGACTACTTGCTGTCAAGACAGTTAGTTGGTTATGTAAGTGAGCTGACATTGTCTGATAACAGATTGTTAGTAGATCTTGTATTCTGATTCACCTATTTGCTGTAAGAATTCTGCTTTACAAATCAAATTAAATCTTAAATCTGTTAGGTTTTCTGATTCTACTAGAATATGCAGTAAGGCACACTGTGTAAATATAATCCTGACGCACAGGAGTGAAAGTGGACAGTTTGACGATGCCCTGTGACAACAAACAAATTCAATCCTATCCAGTAATGCTAGAAAATTTCCATGCATAAATCAGAGAATACTTTTGGCTAACTGAGAGATTTAAGCATAAATATGTATATCCTCAGAGAGATATATCATGGAGGGGTACTTTAGACAGAAAAAAATTGCAAGTACTAAATAAAGACATTACCTGATCTGATTCAGGCATTGTAAGCAGTTTAGAGGTTTGCCTGACTTTTTGAACAATTCCATTGTTCCAAGGAATGTGCTCTATGACATCAATATGCCAGAAGAAATACTTTAAAATACTTTGATTCTGACATTTCAGCGTTAATCCAACTACAATATAAAATTGATGCTGAGGTCATACATCACATTGTTTTTCAGCAGAGCACTGCTGCCTAAAATATTACATAATTTTATTACTTAACAGGAAACTGCTCACAGCTTGTTAGTCAGTTTACAAGCAATTCCTCAAATTCATCAACTGCATCAGCTCTATTTTAATCTGTTTAGTATTGGATGATTCCAGGAGGTCTCTGGTACAACACAGAAAATACTTCTCATTCAAAAACTCATTAAAAGAAGATTCAATATGTTAAATTAGGCAGTAATTTCATTTGAGCCTCAGAGAGACAAATGACATTTCTATAAATTTCAGTTAAACTGTACTACTACTCAGCACTTTTACAAATAAATTTAAGTACTTAATAAAGAAAGATTATAACCTAGAATTTACTTTGTTAAGCAAGAATAGTCATGTAAATACTTAGGAACTCCTGTGTAATCGACAGAACTCAAAACTGGCAACTAAGCTGTTCAAGTTTATTTATTCAAATATGAATAAAACCTTAAAAAGATAGTTTAATTGAAGAAAATTTACTTTAGAGTTTGACAAAATTTCAATGAAATATCTGGTAGGTTTGTTTCCCTTAGGTATTATCAGTGAATAATACTACAAATTTGCCTATGTTTCAGATATCAGACAGTTAACCTTAAGTAGATTAGTTTTCTATTATTGTAAAACTCTTTTTCTTAAAAAAAAAAAATCAGTTCAAGTTATGTAGAAGATAAATTCCTTTTTTTCTAGTGTGAGATAAAGGATAAATGTTATCTACATTTCACCACTCTCCTGATCCTCCTGAGCGGCATAATCGTTCTGTCAGATTTTAAAATAAATAAAATAATAATGATAAAAAAATAAATAAACCACAGTCAGTCAGCCCTCCCATTCAATTTACATGAAATAGGTGACAAGCAGCTGGTTAAAATGTATTTCAGGAAGCCCTGTTGGTGTAAATAAGTATGAACTATGATTCTGCCCCTTCAAACAATTGCAGATTATGTTAAACAAACTACCGTCATGTTTGATGCCAACTATATTGAGCATTTATGCTTTATTTCAATTAAAATTTATAATCACATTAGTTAATATGGGTTAAAACATGAGTAAAGGTTTGAGAGCATAGTTGGTGAATACTGAATAACCTATAAAGACCATTTACACTTTAAGAAAAAGCTGACTGCTCCTGGGAATAAAACAGGACATAGCAGAAATCTCTCAGGATCCTAGTTTTACCATGCTCCTTACTGAAAATCAGCATGTTCCAGTCAAGGAGGACACTGTTTCAGAACTTACCACACTAACATGATATTATTCCAGAATAAACTAATTCTATATCTTGTCAGACAAGAATCAAAAGGGAACAAAATTAGAATACTTTTACTCTTCCTTGGCAATTCAAATCAAAAAGGCTAATCACTCCACCTCCCTCCAAGGTATTATTCTTCCCAGAATCTGAGAGAACTGAAACACTGTAATAGGTAAAGCATAGCTCTTGTACTAAGGCTCTGTCAGGTAACTGGCAGCAAGATGATGCAAGGAGGAGTAGTGGCTTCCAATAATCCAAATCCCTCTCTGCAGAATGAAGACAACCAGCAGAGACTGTTGTGGCTGGATAATTATCAGTCACGAACTGGGCAGAGGAAACATGACATGGTGTAGGTCACTCATACTGCCTACTGGGAAGTCCCTGTCTTAATTTTAATTATTAAGCTAGGTTTCATCTAGGGAGAGACAGTTTTTACAGTCTAAGCAGAATCCTAGGAGTAATCAATCATACATGCAGCACAAGCAAAAAAGAAGAAAAATCTGTAGCAAAACAGGGAGAAATCCAGCTTTACAGTGCACACACACTTCAATTGTGTGAGCTTCTCCCCACACAGATTTTCAGAAACTGGAGACATTACTTGCATAGCCCTATTGAAGCTGTAGTAGATAAACAGTAGGCAGGATGAGGAAAGGTGACCATTGACTTGTTAGAGCCTTTGACTCTCGTTGTCTTTTAAGTCAAAGCAGAAATTTTAATCGGCAGGTTAAATAGGGAGATACACTGTTAGCTTTCACTTTAATAAACCCTAGCAAACATTATTGAACATTCAGTAACATAAAAGCTATATCTATTCTACTCCATCCCACAAACAACATTCACAAAAATCACATTTCTTTAATCCTGTACTGTCTGCCAGACTTGAAAGCATATTAAAATAGGAAGAGCACCTCTGCACACTGTTTTTGTACCTGTGCATTCTTGATTTGTTTGGGTTTTTATTTTAACTAATGCAAATTTGCTAATCTAAATGGGGGGAAAGTGCTTTCCTTTTGCTTGTACTATTGTTTCAGCATAAAACCTAGCATTAAAAAGATAAAATAATATAAATACAAAATTTTGACATGGAGCAAAGTCTAGGGGAAGAGAACTATTTATCTCCTTTTCAATTCAACGCATCAAGTTGCTTAGGACCTCTGTCTAGGAAAACATTTGAAGTGATTTTGAATTGGGAAAATGGACTACTCACTTTCAATTGTCAACTCCTGCCCTGTGGCCTAGGTTACAAAAGCAAGAAGATTCTCAATACTTAGAGACCAAGAGTCTAACAAGCTTTCCAAAGCAAAGTATATTTATTAGAGAAGCCTGTCCTGCAGGACAAGACCACAACATACTTGCTAAATCAGCTCAAAAAACCTAAGCAGATGAAAAGACAAGTGCATGCATACACAAATACACACACAGGGGCAGAGGGAAATGTTTAAAAGGGAGGTGGAGTGGAATATGAAGATAGCCAGGAAAGAAGGCTATAGCTGATTAGTGCTTGCAAGGAAATAAAAAAAAAAAAGAGAGACATAATTCCTACCAGAAAGCATAGAACCAGAATCAGCATAGAACAAGCAAAACTTTGTAATGCAAAAAGCATTGAAAAATTAAGGAAAAATAATGGAACAAAAAGTTTACTTTCTGACTTGAACCAGACAAAACAAGGGGGAAAAAAAGTAAAATCCTAAAAAAATTCCCCTGCCCCAGTTCTCTTCAGCATAGACTTCTCCTGTGGTGACTTTTACACTTTGGAAAGACCTGGACTCTTCAAAGAGTAGGTAAACATTCAGAGCTCAGGTTTGCACAAGGAAATGCCAGCATCTGCATATACCAAGCAGGAGCCATGGAAGGAAGGTCTTCTGAGAATATTGATGTACTAGAACAAACATTGACAAGATGTATTCACAGTTACTGACAGTGCTTAGAGGCCTTCTTGTTCAAATTTGCTGATGGATCTTTCTTAAATATGGGATATACTTGCACCCTAATACAAAATAAAAATGTAAGGCCATAGCATCGATGAAGTTACATAGTCCATGTATTTTACATCATAATATTAATTTGTAGCATGAAACCCTGAAGTGATTAGTGTGTAAAAGGAAAGAAAAGAAGTGAAATTCCTTTGAAAGGACTGATGTCAAACTGACTATAGTTACCCTTACTGTGTTTTCCCACTTCCTTGTGTCAAAGACAGGCATCAGAACTTAATATTGATAGGTGCCTGCTGCAGCTACTTTCATGACTTTCCTGCAAGTGAAGCTATAATTATGTAGAACATGTTCAATATCTTTACTCTTCTTTCCACAGGAACATAAAAAAACTCACAAAAAAATCCTCTGCTCTTGCATACCACAGCGAAACATTCTTTTCCAGATTTGCATTTACCAATGACTTCAGCTCCATACACATAAAAGGGACTAATTGCTAAACCAGACCTTTGCTAGTCAACTCAGTGTCCCATTTTTAATGTCTTGATTTCAGTTTTGTTTGTTCCAAATCAACTGTTGAGGAGCTCTTGACCTGGCCTATGAGCAAACATTTCACAAATGTTTCACAACACTGTCACAAATAAGTGAACCATAAACACATCACACCAAACCATTTCCTGGAACTAATATCTGTGTTTCCCTGACTACCAAGACTTAGATGACACTGTTTGCTCAACATGATTTCTATGATCCCATAACAAAATGATGATTTTTTTTTTAAATTAAGGCATGTACCCCAAATTAGATTTTGAACCTGATTCACAAAGACATATATATATTTTCCACAGCCTGTTCTAAACTTCAGCATTCATATTCATTGCACACTAATCATCTGACAGACTTGTTGTTAATAGTACTGTAAAATGATAGTAATGTTATCAAAATTAAGAAATAAAGTGTTCTCTTGCACATAAATATATACATATATATATATATACACACACACACACACACACACACACGAATATTTATCAAATAGCAGTTAAAGTCTTGGAATGCTTTATTTACCTGATAACTCTAATGCATTTTTATTTTGCTAATCAGTAAAAGGTTAAAGCGCCAAATTTAAAGCTGAGCATACTCTAGACAATATAAAAGGATTTCTACCAGCTTTAGGAGGATGAATTTTACACTGGTAATACACAGTACATTAGAATCAAGAGTTACAAATCAAGCTTTTTTTCCCCCCTTTACTACCTCATGACAGTAAATACTTGTAATTTTCTTTAATTTCTTCTGAATTACAACTACATACAATCTACCTGTTGACTCCAACTACTACAGTGGTTTTGTTTCTTCTGGGAAGTACAAGCACTTCTTCTGTTCATTGAATAGACACATTGCATATATTTCCCTGCTACATTTGTTTGCTCATGAATAGGATCCACAAATAAAAATGTGGTAAGTAATGAATTTACAATGCTAAATTTAATTTTCCCTAATTCCAGCTATTCTATCCCATTACTACTTCAAGACATGTTTCTGGATGACCAAGGCATTATGCATCCTGTTTTACCTAACACAGTCCTGGACAATGACACCAGCTTTAATGCATCGTACAACAGTGGTTTTAAAATCCTGTTTCCTGTAACACACTATCTTTCAATAAAAAATACTCAGATGCTAGCATATTTGTCCCATAATGATATCCCCAGCAGTACTATTCCACTAGCACAATGCAGGTGCCACTGTTGGACCCTGCATTCACTGCTCTGCAGCTTGCTGAAGAGAAGAAATTCTTGAGAGGAATGAAATAGTGAAGAACAAATCTTCTGTAATTGCTTACTATCAAAGACTTAGTAAAAATACAGGTGGCAAAGTATAAATCTGGGCAGCTCCTCCTTTGTTTTTATCTTTGTCTAAATCAAATACCATGATTCCCAGTCTCTGCACCTTGTATATCAAGGTGTCCTGCATTGAATTAGGTATGTTTTGACTTTTTTGCAAGACAGATTATAAAATCTGATCCAGATCTGTACTTTACTTGCCAAGATTCGCTCACTTTTCCCAGTGCTGAGTTCATTTCTGATCACTGTGTAACATATCAAGTTATTACAAAAGGTGCAAGTAATCAATTATTGATGGTCTGACCAAAGCTCTTACTATACCATCCTTTCAACATTATCTATCCTCTGTTTCCAGCTCCAGTTTTACAAACCACAGAATCACCAGGTTGGAAAAAACCTCCAGGATCATCAAGTCCAACCATTCCCATCAACCACTAAACCATGTCCCTGAGCACCTCATCCACCCGTCTTTTAAACACCTCCAGGGATAGTGACTCAACCACCTCCCTGGGCAGCCTGTACCAGTGTCCAATGACTCTTTTCCTTGAAAAATGTTTTTCTGATATCCAGCCTGAACATCACCTGGCAAAGCTTGAAGCCATTCCCTCTTGTTCTGTCACCTGTCACTTGGGAGAAGAAGCCATCTCCCTCCTCTCTACTAGAGATCATACTAGAAGTGCTGGGTTTGCACTAAAACAAACTGTGAGAAGGAAAAAACTCACTAGACAAAGTTGCTTTAAATAAAATACTTTGGCTCATATTACATTTTTAGAACTAAAATTCTCTGATAGTTAATGGAGGAAAAACAAATTTTCTTGGTTGGTGGAGCATGAAAATATCTAGTCTGACCTCTTGTATTACTTCAATGAGCATAATATACTGTTTGTTTAACAGACGCTTGTCTTCCAGAAATGCAATAAAACTCAAGGTTTCAAGAAATGAAGATCCTATGACTTGCCCAGGTAATTAAATTGAAAGACTAACTACATACACTGCTAAAAAATATTAAGACAATTTATCAGACTTTAATTTCAAGCCACTAGTAAATTTCTCTGTTAGCTTAGCGACATTTTATTCCTGTGAAAGAACAGGTACAAATAAGTAAAATCACCGTTCCGTCTTCTTTTTAATAAACTAAATGAGACAGATCCTCAAGTCTCTCAATCATACTTCTTCCAGCCAAATAATTTTTGTATCTTTCCTGTAAATCTATCAAGATTTCTATAGTTGTCTTTCACATTCATAAAACCAAAAAGATAAGGCAAACAAAAGAGAGAGAAAACAGTAAAAGCTTCCCTAATAAGCACTTTCTTCTGGTTACCTAGACCTTATCTAGACTTCACAGATTGGTAATTCATATCTTCACTATAAGAAATACCTCAGCCACCAGTGCAGAAAAACTAGTAATGAAGCCATCAACTGTTAAACTTTAGTATCACTAACACACACTGTTGGTTAGGCAATTAATCAGTTCTCTAAATAATAACTCTTAAATTAAGGTACAGAATCGTAAATGGTGGTTGATTGACCTTCCCTGGAGGTGTTTAAGGCATGGGTGGACGAGATGCTAAGGGACATAGTTTAGTGTTTAATAGAAATGGTTGGACTTGATGATCTGGTGGGTCTTTTCCAACCTGGTTATTCTATGATTCTATATCATGTAGTCACTTCTGAAGAAAATGAGGCATGCATTCTGCTTTTTCATGGAAAATATATTTATTAATTTTATCCCTATCTGGACTCATGGGAAGACAAACTTGTCTGAGGATGAAGTAACCAAATGGCCTTTTTCTGTAGCCACTTAATAGAGATCTCCCAGTATTGTCATCAGTAAGTCCTGGGGCAGTGAGCATATCCCAGAGAAGCAGAAGTAAACACAAACTCCCTTTGAATCTTCTTTTCAGGTAAACATTGAACTGAACTGTGATGTGATATGGTGGGTATGAAGTCTTCAGTAAGTAAAACACTGCTGTTGGTGCTACTCACAAAAGCAGTGCAGATTCTGGGATGGTTTGGGCTGCCACCTATAACGAGAATTGTCTGCTTCCTAACCTGGAAGGCTGCCAGAAAAAGTAATGGTCTGCATCTAGTGCTATAATCAAAGTCTCTGCTATTATACAGTAGAGAGGGAGAGACTCTCCCAGATAATTTTTTTTAGAATACTCTGGGAACATTTCTGTCCAAGTAACGAATTTCTCAATGTTAATTATTTTACTGTCTCTTCATTCTCTCTCCTGCCGTAGCTTCTAAAACAACGTATTATTTAAAAGATAGGTAGACCTTTCTAAATTACAGACTACTCTTGTGCAGGCTGTGGCTCAAAATAGCAGTTATATCAGGTGTTAGTCTGCTATCATACTAAAAACTGGTTTTCTAACTAGAGAAGAATTCCAGTATCATCTCATGACTAAAGTTAACAAAAAAAATTTACCCAGTTGTAAAGCAGGTTCTTAGAGTAAGTTCATTAGCTATAGAATTACTCTACTAGCTACCAATTTCTAAATTGTTTGATGGCATCATCCAAGGTATTCTATTCAACCTATAAAGCTTGGCTAATCTGAAAACAGACAAACCCCACAAGAGAACTACATAAAATTCCTTGTATTTCAAAGAAAGTGCCTAAAAACCTTTAAAAGTAAACATGTTGCTAAACACGCACGAAAAAATAATCTCCCAAGCACAGAAGCATGATTTTTCAAGAAGTGAGACATCTGTAAGCATTAAAAACTGTAAATGATTTTTCATTAGACAGAGAGTTCTCACTCAATGCTGATAATTCCCTGGTTTTCACTAATTAAGGCAAAGTATAAAATAACAGAGGAATAATTTCTTGGACTTGAGACAAAATACTTTTGATTCACTAACTATATAAGCTGTAGTATAAAAACAGCAGAGAAAGAAAATTTCAGGTGGATAAAAAAAACCACAGGTCATGGCAGTTAAGCAACAGCATGAGAGATCTGCCATATATTTTGAAGTTAGAGTATTTTCTGTAGCCCTTCTAATTATCATTGCCTGTCATGTAGCAGAAAAACATTTTTCATAATATACAATTCAGTTGACTGCTTTTTTTCCAAAGTTAAAAAAAAGGAGCCTGGTGATCAAGAAAAATCACTTTTTTCAAAGTAAAACACTCTTAACCCAATGACCAGGTCTTGTAACAACTTACAAAAAACCACATTTGAAACTACACAAGTAGGAAAACCTGCTACCTCACACTTAAATGAGTTCTCCAAGCTCTGATGTCTGATACAAACTCTGATCCAGAATCTGCTCCAGGTGCGCATAACAAAAAGGTCACTGAAGCAGAAATTGGTGCAACCTGTGAAGGCTCTGCTTAGTGACAAATGCTGCTAGACCAAGAGACTAATTTGATTTAAAGTCTAAAACTGCAGGGAACTCAGGACAAGTCTGAAGACAATTTTATAATCATGAAAGATAAGGAAGAGCAGGAGTCTTTCAGGCCACATTTGCCTTTAGCTAGAAGATAAGGGAACAGAAGGAAGCAGACACTGAGTAGGAAGAGAAGATCTATTAAATCACACAAAGCTACCCTAATACTGCAGAAAAGAGAGGCTTACATTTCTGGAAAGCACATAACACAGCTTCGGACATTTCCCCAGAGTGGAGGGCAAGAACACACACAGTCTTGCCTCTGTTCTTCCTGAACATTCCCCATCCTGCACAAAAGAAAAGAACTGCCCCTTGGCTCCTGCCATGATCACACATTACAGCAGCACCACCTACTCCTTACCTCCTAAGCAGTCAACCCCTAAATCTCCCTGAGAGCTCAGAATTGCTGAAATGATCTCTTCTCAGGGCACAAACCAAAATAGGGCAAAGGAAGAAGCTCAGACTCCTTGAGAGTGAGATAGCTCCGAATACAAGTTAACAAGAAGAGAGCTCCATGCTGTACATCTGCAAAGTGGCACATTAACCCTATACAGTCCTTCTTTGGTACCTACAAGAGATCTCATCGTCCAGTGGAGCCACCAAGCTCCTAGGAGTGCTGTCTCCCAACCCTTCCTCTGCACATCTGGAAACTTCTCCTAACTGAGAAGATTCAGCAGCACACCAGGGACAAAAACTTCCCCTCCAAGGATCCAACCAGCAAGGAAGGAAGATGGAATCGCCACAAGGTAAATGGAAAACCTCTTTCAGCTGTCCAATACAACCATTTACCAAAAAACAATCAACCAAGCAGAAGTACATTTGTTGGCTTAGGAAAAAAACAAAACAAAACAAACCCCAAAAGATGACACTTGGATATTGCTGGTGCAACAGAATCAAATGAGCAAGTGAACTAGAGTTTTCTGCTGGGGAAGATGAGCCTACCAACTAAAGGGTTATGTCATTGTAGGATTACTGCAAAAGGCCCCTGTTGAACTGTGCTCCAACAATGCTCTAAAATTTGAGTTGATAGTTTGGTGATAGTACAGTACCAAGCACTGCAAGTCGATGTGCACCTTACCTCCTAGCAGGTGGATGACCTGTCTGTCACTACAGTCTATTGCTGTGTCACTGTCAGTCAGCACTTTCCCCATAAGGCTATAAAAGAGAAGCAAAAGACACTTTCGTGACAAAAAACCTGCTCGAAATTCTGACCCTCTGGTACAGACTAAGTCTTCATGAGCCTATTTTTGTTGAACTTGTATGGGGTCCCATCACATTTTGCACACTGAAAAGAAGCTGGTATTAACAAATTGCTATGGGCAATCAAACTCACCTACACTGTTCTTGGCAAACTTGCCAGCAATTTATGTGCTCCCACAAAGAGGAGGATCATACCATGCTGGTGCTATGCTAGTTGGCTGGATATACTTAACTCACACATTGTGTGCATCTGTATCTGTGGGGGGGACTATGCACTTACTGTGATACAAACACAAAGGTTTCTTAGAAATTAATAAGTTTTGTTACTTGGGACCTGAGAAAAATTTGGAGAGGCATATGGGATATTTGTCATATTTTCCATTATTTCATACGATAAGTCCAACAGTTATTTTTGGTTTCACATGACATTTGTATGATATCACACTATGCCCAGGATTAATAAGCTGTCTTTAAAAATGTGTCAGCTGTCTAGCAATTTATGATTTTTGGTTGGCCTTAACAAAAAGCAATGCAGTAAAGCTGTGTAGACTTCTATACACAGTTCTGTCACCACGGTACTTAAAAGCATGCTATACAGTGTTAACATACTGGTTTGGTTTCTTTATTTCATAGACTCAGACAGAATCAGATTGAGTAAATACAGTTATCCTTGAAGAAAACCTTGATAGCTATTTTACATTACTAAAAACTAGAATTTTTTTTCTGGTTTTCGTATTTTAGGGAGGTTTTTTTTTTTTAAAACTGCCTCAGGTTTTTTTTCTAGAAAGTTATCTTCTGTCCTTCACAAATCATATCTCTGAAGGTTAAGCAAGTGATTTAATCAAATTCTACAGATAACTATTCACTTTGAAATGTCCTTATATACATAAAGCATTCAATCAATTAAACCATCTATCCTATTCTATATGCAGAACACTTATTACTCATTAGAACATTTATAGAAATATAAACACACACATAAATAAAGTACATACATACACATTTATGTGTACAATGTAAACACATGTTAGAACCTTCAAATTTCAGTGACAAATGATTTGTGGCCACATTCCTATGAAAGGTTAAACTCTCATTCTCTTTGAAGTATCTGTGAGGTATACAAAATCAGTAGATCAAGGTCTGACACATAATCTATACACAGAATGTAACATAAACAAAGTGGTAAAACCAGCAATATTTTAAAAATTCAAGACTATCTTACTGGAAAGTATGTAAATCTATAAAAGAAAAATACAGTGGTTGTTTATTGCTATGTATCAATTGTGATTTTCTATAGTTTGGTCTACAGTAATAATTTACAAGTTAATTAGTTACAAATTTTACATGGTTGTTACTACCGGTATTTGTACTTTAAATTGTGGCTTATCTCATAATTTGCATAACTACAGAAAATATTCATGTAGTTCTGTTACAGAATAAATACTACTTATTAAAATATCAAAGGCGGTAATTTATCTTTCACTATCAACTTGTAATTCCTTTTTACTTCAGAGTTTCAGTAGAATAGTTCACTATGCCTATTTCTTCAGAATTAAAAAGTGATAAAAAGAAATTATTCTTATACTGTGTGGAAACTTCCATGCATCCCTAAATGAGAAATGAAAAGACTGCATTAGGGAGAAGAGGAAAACAGAGTATTTGGGCATTTTCATCAACAGACAAAACCAAGGAAACATAATACGAGAAGCAACAGTAAATAGTTTCAGCTTAGGCCTAGGCTGCCTAAAGACCTTAGCTGTGCTAACTATGAAACAGTCAATCTGTAGTATCTTTTCACAGCTCTAGGCTAAATTCTGAGAGAATTCTGCTGATCATGATCCTTTCACAGAATCACAGAATCACAGAACAACCAGGTTGGAAGGCACCCATCGGATCTTCTAGTCCAACCATTCCTATCTAACACTAAACCAAGTCCCTCAATACCTCATCCACCCGTGCCTTAAACACCTCCAGGGAAGGGGAATCAACCACCTCCCTGGGCAGCCTATTCCAATGCCCAATGACCCTCTGTGTCAAAAACCTCCTCCTAAAACCCACCTCAAAAAAAAATCACAAACTAATGCCTATGAGGGAGTTATCTTTTCAGAAGATTTGGAAGTATGTTATATATACATATAAACTGGTTTTAGAAAAGAGTTAAAATCCATGAACTACACAGATATCTTTGAATTGCTAATAAAAAATGTCATTCATTTCACCTTATTTAAGGATATGGGTGTTCAGACTGGACATCAGTCTCCAATATGAAGAACGCAGCATTGATAAAACAAATACACAGCACATCATTTCTTTATGGGTCACATATCCAAAATCTCTCTTTAAATGTGAAAGGCACCATACCCAGACCACTCTTCATTTCTCTCAGCCATTGGTTGTACCACAGTGCCTGCATGATCCATTCTTCAGCCATACACCCATATACTTTTGTCAAAAATTAAATCACTCACTGTGCACATCCCAGTTTCTAAGCCTCTTCTGTCTATGTCAGAAGCTCATTTTCAGACATGCTACCATGCACTGTGACTCCCTATATGACTCACGTGTAAATGGAGCTGACAAGCTGAGACCTCATATGCTAGCTTGCTCCTCCTAAAAAGGTATCAAAATCACTAGGTTGGAAAAGACCTCTGCCATCATCAAGCCCAACCATATCCACTACTAAATCATATCCCTCAGCACTTCATCTACCCAGCTTTTAAATACCTTCAGGGATGATGACTCAATCATCCCCTTGGGCAGCCTATGCCAGTGCCTGATAACCCTATCAGTGATGCAATTTTTTCTAATGTCCAATATGAACCTCCCCTGGCGCAGTTTGAGACCATTCACTCTAGTCCTATCGCCTAAAGGTAATGATCCTTAGACTCCACACATCCCTATTTCTTTTTCTATGCTGTGCAAAATATTTTTCTTCTGCAGTTATAGAAAACAACTAGAAGCCATCCAGCCTGGAAAAAATCTCCAGGTAAGCAAACCAAGCATATTTTTTTCACTGCTGCTTTTGGCAAAGAGTCAATGTCTGCTCAACAAGATACTGCCTCAGTTCCAGTGAAATTCCTTCTTTTGTAGAGTACAAATGAAGACAATGGAACATTTGAAAGTTGTAAAGACCTTAAGCAAGGCTGCATGATGCATAATGCTTGTATAGGTAATCTCCAGAGACAAAAAAATTGAAAAATGTCAATGTCACTCCTAACAATTGTAGAAACTGTAGAAATCCCTAAAATGTTCTTTCATCTGACTCACTCTGCAGTAAATTTCCAGTGCTGCTTCTCCACTCTTCAGATGCAGTAGTCGCTGGATTTTCAGAAACAACTTTCAAAGCTCAGGATACACAGCATTTACCTAGCAGAATCCATGTTACAAAGCTGACTCTACAATGCTGATATTGTCACCTTCCATTACAAGCCAGGAACCCAATAATCACAGAACCAGAGAGTCACTAGGTTGGAAAAGACCTTCAGGATCATTGAGTTGAACCATTACTATCAACCACTAAACCATGCGCCTCAGCATCTCATCCATCTGTCTTTTAAACACCTCCAGGGATAGTGACACAATCACCTCCCTGGGAAGCCTGTTCCAATGTCCAATGACACTTTCTGCGAAAAAGTTTTTCCCATGTCCAACCTGAACATCCCTTGGTGGAGTTTGAGGTCATTCCCTCTTGTCCTGTACCTTGTCACTTAGGAGAAGAGGCCAGCTCCCTCCTCTCTACAATCTTGTAGAGAGCAACAAGTTCCCCCTCAGCTAAACAACCCCAGCTTTCTTGGCTACTCCTCATAAGACTTGTCCTCCAGCCCCTTCACCAGCTTCGTTGCTCTTCTCTGGACTTGCTCCAGAGCCTCAACATCCTTCTTGTAGCAAGGGGCCCAGAGCTGAACATAGTATTCAAGGAGTGGTCTCACCAATGCCGAGTACAGAGGGAGAATAACCTCCCTGGAACTGCTGGTCATGCCATTTCTGATACAAGCCAGGATGCCATTGGCCTTCTTTGCCACCTGGGCACACTGCTGGCTCATGTTCAGTTGCTGTCAACCAACACCTCTAGGTCCTTCTCCTCCAGGCAGCTTTCCAGGCAGCTTTACAGCCAGATTTCTCCTAGTCTGTAGCACTGCACAGGGTTGTTGTGCCCCAAGTGCAACACCCAGCATTTGGCTTTGTTAAATCTCATACCATTGGTCTCAGCTCAGGGATCCAGCCTGTTCAGATCCCTAATGTGTGGGGAAACAAAAAATGTGAATTCTGGAAAAATGCTGGACCGCAGAAAATACTGAGTAAATGAAATAAATTCTTTAAAAAAAGCAAGCAAAAAGTTGGAGCACTCTATGTAGTCAGTATGCATTTGCCTGAACCAGTTAAAAGCACAATGATCAGAATCATGACCAAAGAACATAGAAAAGAAGAAAGGAAGGTATTTCAACCTGAAGAACAGTCAGGAACAAACACTACTGAGCTTATGAAATCATATTTCTGAACTACTGAACCTCCATATTGGACTGATATGTATATAAATGTTGCTAGCATATGGAAGAATTTTACAATAAAAATCCTTTCATGCATGTCCTTAAGACCTCAGAAACAAGATGAAAATACAAAAAGAAGACACTAGAAAGTCCTAAGGGAGGACAAAGGATGTAAAAAGGCTCCTAAGGAAATCATGGATGCACAATAGTTCATTTATCAGTCTAGCAAATATTGTCTATTCATCTCATTTTAATTCTCTCTTGCAACATGTGGAGACAGAAACTAACTTGAGGCAATAACCATGAAAAACTAAGCTGTGTAGGTAATCTTGAGGAAACAAACAAAATAAATATTGCCCTGGTTTGGGTTTTCCACACCATAAACTAACAGAAGCTTTTCAGGAAGGTGATCTCATTTTATTTCTTCTTAATCCCTTTCAATTGCTGCCAAACCCTGCAATAAAAGAAACCTTTGAGATTACATCTATATCTATACCATATGTATACACACAGAAATGTTCATATACATGCTTAAATATACATATAAATTTATGTAAATTCAACTTACAGACTACGACTGGTGTACTGGAAATCTGTTCCTAAAATTTATGTTATTCATATTTGGTACAGCACTCAGAATTGGTGTCTTGAACACAGTGAAATAAAGCAGAAGCAACAACTTCTGCAGAAATGCCAGCTGAGCTTACAGCTGAAAGGACAATATTTACTGATCCACCTCTAATAACAACCTTGCTCTAAGTCAGTGTCCTGTTGCTCAACCACTTTCTCTTTTTAGCAGTCAGCCTGACCTTTGGTCACAAGAGGAACAAGATCAATAATATCAACATGAACTAATCCTTGCTGAAGCATTAATTTCTTTTCTGCCCTTTACTAAGCCAAGAAAGCAAGAATTACCTCCACCTTCAAATTATGAGCCTAAAATGATACATCTCGAGTTATGTGCCTAGACAATTTACAAAGTAATCTGATATTTTAGAGCTAAGAAAGCTCAGTTTCCTTTTGTCTACTGATCTGTTTGTAGTCAGGAACTGTGTGCATGTAGTTTTAGCAGCAACAATTATTTACAGACCAAATAATCTCTAAATAGCATACTGTTGTAACTTGCATAGTTTGTAAAACAAAAACCTTGAGGGTGTGTATGGTAATAGGAAACCAAGTTTTCCTGAATCTAATCCTAATCCACATTTATTATGTGGTCATCCCATTGATGCACACAGCAAAAATGTGTCAAATATTTATTAAAGTAAAATGTGCAAAAGTTGGCAAAATTACATTTTTCCTTTTCTTTTTGATTTGGAAAGCAAAGATATTGCAAACAACACTTACTATAGTGATGCTAAATATAAGTTTCTAGTGTCTAATTGCATATGGCATATGTGTAGCAGAGAAAAATGCATTTAAGTATGTATCAATTAATTGATGCATTAAAGTATTAAGATCACACACTATGATAAAATAAGACTTTTACTACAAATGACTATACATAATAGTAAAGCAGTGCATATTTATATGTGAGAATGTAGGAGAATATATTTTATGCAACTTTCTACTTGTATGTAGCCGAGTTATTATTTGTAATATAGAAGAAGGATGGAAGTCAGAGAAAACAGATCAAGAGACTTTAAAAGCTCATCTAGTCCACCCTCTTACCCAGCACTGCTCTAAGGGATGTCCAAAAATCATTAACTGTAGTTCCTTGACTCGCTTACAAAACCTTCAAGTGATAAATATGCAAGTTCCTGCCACTTCTTTTCTTTGGAGATCTGTCCTCTTCCCATTTTTTCTCTATTTGAAACAGATAAGAAATAATAAAACTGTTTAGAAGAGATACCTTGATTTTCCAGATTTTCAAGGTTCTGGAAACTTATGAAGAATCTTTTCCCATATTATGATTTCTTTTTCTCCAACAGTAACCTGTTTTGTTTCACTAATACAGCAGCATCCCAGGTGTGGTGCATAAGGTTAGTATTAGTGAGATTATCTGCTGTGTACTCACCATGGTGATGTGAACATCTGAATGCAAGTGGAAACATTGTATACAGACCTTTATCTATTTGTGGTGCTCTAAATGTTTCAACATTATGACACTACTGTAGGTAGACATTTTAAGCATCAACAATCCAACCTTTGAGACAGGGTAATTAAATTTGGTCAACAAAGATTAGAACTGTCAAGCATAAGGAAATTATAAGAAAAAAATCAAAGGAAGAAAGGGGATGAGAACCTGAGTCTTGTTGAGTTTATAAAGGAAAGCAGCAGAGGGCAGGCTGTTCTACAGATTTTGGGATTCCTGAAAAGTTGTGTTTTGAGAGCTCATTCTAATAATATCAATGAGTTGACCTAAATAGATGAAACAAACTAATAAAATCTACGTTGTTTTTTTTTTTCCCCTAGAAAGAGCAGCAATTAAGAAAATGGCAAACTCTGTGTGAGGTTTTTAAAAAGTCCAACAAAATTCTGCTCATTTTCATTCCTCAGCTATTTAATAATTCAGGCAGTTCACTGCAGTCAAAATGCCCATTTTCCATTTCTGCATTTGTATAAAGCATTAGTCAGTGTTTTTTAATGATGTTGCCAGTCTTTAGAACTGCCATTGCCTTTTCTCATTTTGCTGTTTTAAGGGGAAAGATCAGTGATAAGAATTTCATGCCTTAAAAAGAAACATGCCCTGCTACCTCTACATTTTGTAAAACTGTGAGAATGTCCATTTTAAATTTCATTCAAATGTCTTTCCAAAATGATGAATTATCCTCACACTCCAGTGAGGTGAAGGTACTTCTAAACAGCTTTGCTAGTTTTATTCTAGTATTGTTTCTTATGAATGGTCATCTCCCCCAATTATTTTATGATATAATTTTCAATAAATTGGTATTCAGCATTATAGAATATTATACTAGGTTGTCTTTTGCACATGTAACTGTACATTAAGGCTGAGAGAGCTGGAGTTGTTTAGCCCGGAGAAGAGGAGCCTGAGAGGAGACCTCATTGCTCTCTACAACTACCTGAAAGGAGGTTGTAGAGAGGAGGGAGCTGGCCTCTTCTCCCAAGTGACAGGGGACGGGACAGGACAAGAGGGAGTGGCCTCAAGCTCCACCAGGGGAGATTTAGGCTGGACATCAGGAGGAAGTTTTTCACAGAAAGGGTCATTGGGCATTGGAACAGGCTGCCCAGGGAGGTGGTTGGTTCACCTTCCCTGGAGGTGTTTAAGGCACGGGTAGACAAGGTCCTGAGGGCCAGGGTTTAGTGTTAGATAGGAATGGTTGGACTCGATGATCCTGTGGGTCTCTTCCAACCTGGTGATTCTATGATTCTATGATTTTGAAATGAAAAATGGAGAAGTTTGAATTCATAGTGGTTTTGCATGGACTAGGTTGGAGGATACACAGGCATATGGTACCATGTGCCATATCCTTACAAATATTAGGATTTGAGACAAGAATGTTCATTTCTACACAAGCCTTGACAGTGTCTTCCCCTTAGCTCCTTAACAAGGTGGTCTATGCAGGATCTGTTACACCAGAACTTCTTGGACAGTCTGGGGAACTGGGAATTAAGCAAACAAATATCTACTGAATTAAAAAAGACAAAAAGTAAGGACAAGAACTCAGTGCTACGTGAGTAATTAAGATCATCACACTCCCAAAATAATGGTGTCAAAAGTCTGGAGTTTCTGAACTGGGTCATGACAGGCACACAAGTGAAACTTAACAGCTTCCCTTCCTCCTTTGAAGTAGGAAAGTTCTGTCTAGATGCTGGTCTGGACGTGAGCAGAGTGCTTCACTCTTTATTAACAAAAGTCACCAAGGACCTTCTTGCCTCCTCTTTTAAGATGTCCAAACATGAGCCAGAATATACTGCTAGTTAAGCCTTCTGAGGCAGAAAACTGCAGTAACTCATCCAAGTTTTTTTGGCTGCAAGTAGACCAAATGCAAACCACATGAATGCGTTGGAAGCAATGTAGCAGCACTACAACAGGAGCCAGCTTGTGCTAGCAGCAGGGACTACTCTAAAAAGAAAAGCAAAAATAACCCAACCAACACCCACCAGTGTATTTTTTGCAACATACGAGCACAGGAGAATAACTATTATGGAGGCAAGCAAACAACTAATATTCATAAAGGTATTAAACATATATCTTATCCCCAACATAATCCATCAACTAACTTTAATGGTGTTAAAGATCCTGTGGAAAAAGTACTGTGCATTCAGGTACTTAACTGTCACCTCTAGAGTATTTCCAAGGGGAAGAACAAAAATTATAAGGGCAGATAGAAGCATGACGATTCTTTATTTTAAACATATGGCATCCTGAGCTGTATTCTGTTCTAATTATGATAATAAAAATTATTATATCTGTAATATATCTACACCATAATAATACTTTACTGGATATATTATTGTCATTAGGTAAGAGATCTACAACAACAACAACCAATTCATTATACATAAATTCATTATATATAAATTCATTGAGAGAACCTTTGAATGTTTCCTTGAGTCAGTGTCAATCTGAGTGATGCACTGATATATTGCAGCTCGTCTACAAGGTAGCATTCAGCAACTGTGTGATAGATTTCACTCTTAAAAGCTAGGGTCCTCAAGAAATAATATTCATTTTAAACTCTGAACTTTCTGGGGTATAGGAAAAGAAATCATCTAAACAGAATCTCAAAAGAAAAAAAAAAGCATTCTGAAACTAGGAGTAAAAATAACCCAGCTACATTTTGGACTGTGGCAATTTATAAATATCAAGTTATGGAGTATATTTTTGGTGCTATTTAATTTGATAATATCTTGCTCGGAAACAGCAAATGAAATAGTTTCACCTAATCAAATTATTTGCCAGCAGGATCTTTGGAATAATTTCAAAAGGCATGCGAATAAATTATTGGAAAAAGGAATAGGCTTCGTGTGTGATGATTTGTTAATGATTACATTAAAAAGAAAGTAATTAATAATGAGCTTCTAAGGCAAAAGGGGGTTATTACAATGAGATAATCTTATCCTTCACACAATACAACTCACGGATTTTTGCTATGAGGTTCTTGAAATATTGTGGTTCTGTTTCAACAGGCATGTGTCAGTTAGAAAGAGATCGAATGCTGTTTTGAAGATGCCAACACTAAGCACTGTTCAACAGTGCATGCTGTACATTCTCCCCTTCTGACACTAAACCACAGTGCTGTCTTAAATAATCACTTTTTTTAAGTCAAGAGCCTTCCATGAAAATGGTATAATTCCCTTACCTGATACAGAGAAATACATGCTTCCTACTAGTTCTTTCCTCTTCCCAAACCACAAATCCTGCTGTCATGCAAAACTTTGACACGAAAGGTGGATAGCTATGTAAATAGCTATGTAAATATGTAAAGATACTTCCTCAAAAAGAAAACATCCACAACAAAATTATTTGTTTCCTTCTAGAGGTTTATCTGCATTTTTTTAATGGAAAACTAGCCAACAGTATTTCATTAAATAAATAGATTTGAGGGGAGATAAACTACAGTTAAAAATAAATTAGTTGTCTGGCAGAAAAAACTTCAAAATCAAGAATTGTAACACACTGCAAAATCTATACAGTCCTTTAGAGTGGATACACTGAGAAATGTATCTAAACCATAATACAGATCACTAACACAGCAAATCTTTTAACCAGTGAGGATGACCTTCCTAAACAGATATAAGGCAAGATTGCTTGAGTCCATTCCTCAGAACACTGGGTGGTCCCCAAATGACTTAATTAATACTCATTACTAACCTGCTAGAAACAAACATATCAGATAATTTCATGAGGTTCTTTCTGTCATCAGAGAGATGATGCTTCTACTAAGGCTCCAAAGAGCTGATGAGTAAGTCAAAGTTATTCATACATTTCATAAACTGCCAGGAGGAGAGGGACCTGGGGGTGTTGGTCGACAGCCGACTGAACATGAGCCAGCAGTGTGCCCAGGTGGCCAAGAAGGCCAATGGCATCCTGGCTTGGATCAGAAACAGTGTGACCAGCAGGTCCAGGGAGGTGATTCTCCCTCTGTATTCAGCACTGGTGAGGCCGCTCCTTGAATACTGTGTCCAGTTCTGGGCCCCTCAGCACAAGAAGGATGTTGAGGCTCTGGAGCAAGTCCAGAGAAGAGCAACGAGGCTGGTGAAGGGGCTGAAGAACAGACCCTATGAGGAGCAGCTGAGAGAGCTGGGGTTGTTTAGCCTGGAGAAGAGGAGGCTGAGAGGAGACCTCATTACTCTCTACAAGTACCTGAAAGGTGGTTGTGGAGAGGAGGGAGCTGGCCTCTTCTCCCAAGGGACAGGGGACAGGACGAGAGGGAATGGCCTCAAGCTCCACCAGGGTAGATTTAGGCTGGAGATTAGGAGGAGGTTTTTCACGCAGAGGGTCATTGAGCATTGGAATAGGCTGCCCAGGGAGGTGGTTGATTCCCCTTCCCTGGAGGTGTTTAAGGCACGGGTGGATGAGGTCTTGAGGGACTTGGTTTAGTGTTAGATAGGAATGGTTGGACTAGAAGATCCGATGGGTCCCTTCCAACCTGGTTGTTCTGTGATTTTGTGTGATTCTGTGAAGTGCTGATAAAATCCGCAAGTAACTAAAAGAGTATTCTTCAAGTAAAATTAAAATTTAGGGAAGTCAGCCCTGATGAATTCCAGAGCCTGTGGCCCAGGCAAAAAAAAATGGGAGACGGAATCCTGAAACGTAGTGACTGAGTAGGATTCAGGAATCTTAACATACAAACAACTCACTATGAATGACTTCCAAAACCAAGCATTACCATGACCTTTGTATCTGTGACAATGAAATTAGAAACAATGTTAAAAGGTGTTACCGAATATTCTGCTATTCACAGACAGAAAGGGAAAATGGACAGAAAAGAATCAAGGACAAAGAGAGCACATAAGCTACCACTACAGTTTATCAAAAAGATTGAAATGATTTGCTTATTGTCTATAAATCTGCTTCAAGAAAAACAAAATAGTGCTAAAGAGCTCTTTAATCTGAGAAAGTCATAATAAGAAGCAACTCCTGAAAGCTGAATTTGATAAAGAAGTTAATTGGAAAAATGAAACAAAGTAATTTTTTAAATAATGAGAGTAATATAGGTATCCAGGGAAAAAGGTTGAATTCTCTATTTTATGTCTTTACATCAAGTCTTATTGATAAGGTTATAACAAATAAATAACAAAGCATCAGATATTCATTTATTAATACTTTATTGACAACACGGAAAGATAGGACAGATACCAAAGATCATGAAATCTCTGCATAGCAGATATCTTGTGCAATATTTTAAATTCATATATTGCTGTCTTTAGTAATTCAATGACTGTAAAATAAAAAATTCATGCTGGTCAACAGCAGCTGCCTCACAAACCAGAGGAACACAGTCTTAACTTCAAGTGCCTGATACCAGGAAAAGATGTCAGTAACTTTGCCATGGTTGACAGAACTCCTGGTTAATTGCATAGGTACCTTTTAGTAGTCAGGCTCTGTGATTCTGACCACTGTCATCCAGGGATTTGCTTTTAGTGTTTAAATTCAAGGGATTATATATACAATAAATGAATGTAGAAGTAGTCCAAAATGTAAAGAGCACATACGAAAGCAGATTAATGCATCTTCTCTGCTAAGTGAAAATAATACTCAGGAGCAAAGCTAGGAGAAGATTCCCTGATTGTGACATAACTGTTACTTTGTTCCCAGGATCTGTTCTGAAGAGGTGCATTTAGCTCACTCTGAGACCTAGCCAGGGAGTGGTTCAGGAGGAGGAATATTCCAAGGAGCACTCTCCATAGACACAACAGGCTGTCCCTATTTTGGCTTCTTCTGCCCTATACGCTTTTTCTCATAGAATCATAGAATCACCAGGTTGGAAGAGACCCACCGGATCATGAAGTCCAACCATTCCCACCAATCTCTAAACCATGTCCCTCCGTACCTCATCCACCCATACCTTAAACACCTCCAGGGAAGATGAGTCAACCACCTCCCTGGGCAGTCCATTCCAGTGCCTAACAACCCTTTCTGTGAAGAATTTTTGCTCTATCCCCAAAGGTTTTTCATCCTCAAATACCACTGTATGCAATCCTATAATATCCTGGATCTTATAAGTCACACCCTTTGTCTCATGTTATAAAAACACTCTGCTGTAGGGCTGAAACACAGTCCTTGCATTGTTTCAGAGGCTTTGAAGTGAAACAAGAAAAGGAAAAGTCTTAAGCCCATAGTGGACACTGCTCAAGTATTATGCTGGGTGATACCTCATGAAACAGAAAGACCCAAGTATTTTTGAGGTAACATAGACACTCCATTGCTTGGAGTTCACCAGGCTTTTCCTCATGGTTTTGCATTGTCCATACATCCTCTGAACCAGCAGTACTTAGAACCAGAAGTAAAAAAAGTGAGAAAAATTAAGTGGGGTAAATTTGAAGCAGGTGAAGAGATTCTGACATAAATAGCGACAGGGAAAAAAGACAACAAATGATCAGGAGTAAAATACAATCTTGTTCATACAATCCTAAACTTAAATCCAGCTAACTAAAATCTTCGCTTTCCTATTAAACCTGTAGAACGGTGAAAAGCACACTAGGAATGCTCTAGGCTAAAAAAACCTTAATCCTGAATGATTTGCTTCTATGAATGTTAAAAGACTGACTGTTGAAATACACCTGGTTTTATATCAATTCAAAATATATTTTGATGGAGACCACTCTCAATATATCTATAAGGGATTTTCATGAGCAAGAATGAAATTCCAACATGGAAATAAAAGGACCAGAAGGGCAAAGAGTGATATCTTGTTGTTCTAGAACATTTTATAACTCAGACAATCAATGAAAAACAGATTCTTATGTATAAAACCATGTTCACAATAGTGAAGTACTAACTTAGGGATAGAGATCAGTGAAAGAAAAGGAAAGCGGAGAGAGAAAAGACAGTCATAACACCTTTCACTCTTCTATGACAAGCTATCAGTTTGATAGCTTCTTTTTGATATCAGTTTGATATAAGATCTGACAAAATCAGATAAATAGAATAAGATAGAGAGTAGACTGACATGTTAAAAAAGCATTTTGACTGCTTGAATGCCACATATAGTTAAATTTCATGCTAAAGAACATCTGTTTCAATCACTAATGATGATTTTTTTGAAAAGAACTGCCCTTTATATTGCTAGCCTTGATGATCATGTAGAAGCCAAAATCCTGTCAAAGTTACAGAGTAAATCTCTGCATGGCTTACTTCCCAGGACCTTTTTTCTGCTTTTATTATCAACACCAGCCACACAAAAGATGTAAACAATTTACACACATGCAATATTTGCCCTATGGGGACCTGCTTTTAACTGATTCAGTAATGATATCAAAAATAGTTCACTCCCTGCAGAAGACTGCAAAATGCTGAAGATTCAATGCCTATGACAATTCCTCAAAAGTACTAGGAAATGACAAGTTAGAGGGAAAGGAGGATGGAAATGAAGAATTTCAGGCAAATATTAAAATGATGGATTAAGAGTTACATTGAAGTGTTTGGGTTATCTACATTATTTGGTGGACAATACCCTTTTAGTTAAAAATGCTTTATCTGCTGCTTTAATGTGTTTAGAGCCCAGATACAAAAATCTGGTGGGATTAAAACAATATAAAATACAAATTAAAAATGTGACTCAAAATATTTATCTAAATAAGTGTAAAAGTTTGGAGGGGCACAGTCACATTTTCCTGTAGCTTCTGAATGGGAAAGTTAAAGGTTACAACCATGGTATCAGTCAAAACTCATTAATTAGATAGACACCACTCTTTTGAATATGATGGCCAAAAACTTATTTGGAATTTTGTACTTGTCTAGTTATGCTTCTGAAATAAAAAATATATTGTTGAGAAATAAAAAATAAAAATTATGTGGAAATTCTAATTAAAGAATAGTCATTCTACATTGCAAGGGAAGCTGCCTAAAAGAGATGGTCATCATTGAATTTTACAGTTTTCAGCAGCAGAGATGTTAATAAAATCTAGACTGTTAGTTACATAATTGCACTTGAACTTTTGAAGCATCTTATTATATTTGGAACTCAGTGACCTGACAACCTTTCGCTTGTTTGTCTTATCTTTCTGCTTCATCTTGCCTTTTTGATGGTAAACTATGTTTTCAAAGTGCCTGATAAACTGAAAATCAGTATAAGTAATACCTTCATTTCATCAATAACACTTTAATCTTCATCTTGAAGATTAAAGGGTGAAATCATAGAATCATAAACTGCTTTGGTTTGGAATCATCCGGTTCCAATTTCTCTGTCTTGGACAGACACTTGTAGTATACCACAGAAAGAACAGCTCTGTCTCAACATCACAGCTAACCTGAAGATCTTATCACCTGGACAACTGCACATGGCAAGGATTGGAGAATGTTCTCCCACCAGACTGAGCATCAGACTGACATGATACTGCAAGTACTGTGGTGGTTTCTCTTTCTTTCTTTCTTTCTTTCTTTCTTTCTTAACCAAACAAAGAGTGGCATGTGACCTTGTTTGAGTTTTAATTTTATGTTCAAGTATCCAAGCTAAATATACTTTTATCTTTATGTCACATATCAAACCTTTCCATTGGGTCAGGTTGCTCAAAGCCTTGTGCAACCTAGCCTTGAACACCTCCATGAATGGGGCATACACCACTTCTCTCAGCAACCTGTGCCAGCGCCTCACTGCAAAAAATTTCTTCCTAATGCCTAGTCTAAATCTCCCCTCTTTCAGCTTTAAACTGTTAACCCTTGTCATGCTCCTGTATTCCCTGATGGAGCGCCCCTCCCTCTAGACAGCCAGAATTCTATTGTGCAGTTTCATGGTTGATCTAAACAAATTTAAGTCCCTGCTATCAACAAAAGTGAGGCTCCTGACTTTCTCACAGCTGCCCTTAACTGAACAATCCCATCTTCTCTGAGATGTAACTATGGCTTATTCTGTTACTACAGGGAACAATTTGTACTGGAAAGCAGCTCTGCAACTCTTCCTCCTAGATGGTATTTCCCAATTCCCAGATCTGGCTCACCGGGCAGAGAAGGAGGGATGGAAGTGCTGGTTGGAGGTAAAGGGTATTGAATGAAATCAGTTCACAGAGTAGGAACACATGCTGATTAGTTTTTTATATCAGTTGTGCAGCTGCATCCTTTGAGAATGTTAAATATATTTCAACTTTTTTGTTCTTTTAGTCCTGAACTACACAAAATCAAAAATAGATTTTAAAAATAAGAGAAATAGTGCTTGATTTTTCTGCATATACATTATTAAAAAACCCCAACTTAATACATTCTAAAATATTGATACAACCTACAATATATTGATGGGTTTTCCCACTACTTTCTTTAGTATATTTAACTTCTCCTGGGCATTTTTGTTTCTAATTTAACCTTGGTTTGTAGACTTTGGAACTACATCAGTATTAAATTACTATGTGACAATCAAAACAGAAACTGTCATACTTAATACCAGTGTATTTTAAAAAGCAAAAAGTCAGTAAGTTAAAACAAACCAGCAAGTGCAAACAAAACCAGCAAACCAAACAGAAAAAACACCTTTTGTTTTGTTTTGGTTTTTCTTTATTCCTTGTACTGTTTGCGTCAGCACAGGAAAAAGTATTTTTTGGTTTCCAGTCATTCCACCAACCTATAGAATAAAAATAGCAATGTGATTCAAGCCAAGCTTTCACTAAGCTCAGAGCTAACAGAGAGAGATCTGAAGCTTTAGGCAAATATAAGCATTCTTACAACTTTTAATGGCTGAAGAACCTTAAAAGAAGAAAAAATACCTTGAAGTGCTCAAATCAAAAGTGACTTCATTTAATGTGTGAACAGGCTCTAAACACATTAAAGCAGCAGATAAGGCATTTTTTTTCTGCAACAATTTCCTTTCTTCTGCAGCTTTCAATTTAAGTTAATCCAAACAACTGGGATTCCAAACTTGTACCAGGTGTATCAAGTGTATCAAGCAGATATTTAGGAGAACATTTTTAAATTTGAATATTTACTGTGGCACCGTATGTTTTGGATTATGTTTTGAAATTGTTTATCTTGAGTTATTTTGATCCTGAATTCTGAAACAGCCATTGAAATCCAATTACAGGACAAATGAACTGGATCTGCACGTTCATTGGATCTTACTAAAGGAAAACAATATCATTATTTCAGTGGTTTTTTCTCACTTTTCCTATGGAGGGGCTAGAAAGAGACACCTTTTAAGCTTCCCCTCAGCAAACAGAAGATAAAAGGGATAAAAAGAGGCAAATGGAGAAGATCTAATGAAAGGAAGTGTTGGTAGAAAGGATGGTGGAATTACAGCACTGCTCTTCCTTATTCAGTTCATGTAGCAGCACAGCTCACCATTTGCAGTTACCCAGATGGCTCCTAGCCTTGGCAGGTGACCTTCTCTAGGAAGGTCAAATAACCAGCTTTAGCCGCAAACCAAGAACTCACTAAGGCATGAATCATCAAGATTTCCAGGAGGTACATCAAGTACATATGTTCACATTCTGAGAGGAGACCAATTACAGATAAACAGGATGTATTGTCCAACTTGTTCTAAAAAAAATGTTTGCCCATGGTCACAAGTCAAGAATTCATTCCCCTAAATGGCTTTTTCATGTGGATTTTTAAAAATAAATCTACATCAGAATTCTTTTAGTGTTGCTCCTAGTATTTTATCTTGGGATTGCTTTTCTTCTCCACACTTTAGTCTGATGGGTCATGCACAAAGGATTAATAAGAAATACACTATGACTACATCTTTGAGCAAGGAAAAAAACCAAACCAACAAACCACTTGCAGAAAAAGAGATTTCTACACCAACAGATTTTTTTCACCTTTTAATAGCTATAAAGGTTTATTCATATTTAAGCATTATAAAACAAATAGCACTCAAGTGTAAAGTCACTATGTAAATAAGAAGCACGAGTGAGTGTACCCAGTGAGCCGCTAACCAAGGTAACTCACGTGTAAAGTACTTCTCTTGAAGCATTAGATGTGTCAGCATATTTCCAGGCTAAGAACTGAGTAGGATAGGCTATACTTCTTTTTTTCACGAAAATAGATTGGAATCCATATTGCACATTATTCATGCAACTAGAAAACTGCAATCTTACATGCTTTCAGTTTTACTACTTCTCTTTGCCAAACTGACAAACCCATTAAGGTGACACATTATGAAAATCATTGCACATAACAAATTTATAACTACCAGAACAGAAGAAGCACTAATTGCTCAAAAACTGGCTTAAACATTTATGAGTTACTGCAAAGTATGAAAAGAGTGCAGCCTCTAGTTACAAAAAGACAATCAAACAGCCAGCAAAGATGGGGATATAGTTCAGGCAGGTAATTCACAATGAACTCACAAAGCTCAGGCGTTGTAAGAACATCACTTGCAGCAGCATGATGATCAGTATGGGCTGATCTCCCAACCCATACTCACATTCCCAAGTAGAATGTGAGTTCAATCACTGGATTCTTCCCTACTACAAATGCACTCCTGGTACGTAGCTCAGGTACGCCCACAGCTGGCAGAGACAGCAGAGGTGCTACACTCCAAGAACTTTCAAAGCTTTTGGAATGACTGGAAAAAAAAATATGATTCAAACAGTCTCTGGAGACTAGCTAATGAATTCAGAGAACTGTCCAAGTCTGACGATTTTGTTCTCCTCCTTCCAACTGACCCAACTACATTAGAAGAAGTTAAAATCAGTATTTTTTTAATATTTATATTCCATTGTTAGCAATTGCTATAGCTGTCACTGGAACATTCTTCATTTCAAGACAGAAGAAAAGTTATCTTATTTTATGACCATCACATCTTCAAGTTCTAAGTTTAACACAAATAATGTATCAAGTTACTTTGTATGCTTGCAAATGTGTATGGTCAATGTATCCTGCTGCAAACAGCAGCAAAAGAAGGTCACAGCTTTGCAAAACCTGGCAGATGTTGCAGATGGACAAATGGGTTAAGGCGCACTGGGTATACTGAGAACATCTCAGACCTTGTAGAATAAGAATTAATTATCAGACCTGAGAAACTTGGAAAGGCATAGTAGCATGCAGAGGGTTGTTAGGCAGGTAAGAGTAAAGGACTCCTGGATCTGCAAAGGCAGCTTCAATATGGGTATCTGTTGATGCAGAGAGGATGTAGGAGAGCGGCTACAGATCCATGAACTAGCAGAAATACCATATTATGTGGAGAATAAGTTCTCTGAAGATGCTGCAAAGGAGTATTGAATTTTCCTGCAATGGCAGGACAGTATTCTACAGCAGAAGACTTTGGTAAGACTATGTCCTCATCCTGAGATGATGTTGTTTCAGCTGCCCTCTTCCCTGGTTATCTTCCCTTGTTAGTTCTCAGGGGAACAACCAGATGGACAATACTAGGTTCCAGTCCAGGAAGTACGACAAATGTTACACTTGCAGAGGTATAGAAAAATACTTACTGGTTTCCTAAAGTTTTGCAGAACATGGCATTGCAGCAGAAGAGAAACAACATTCCAGGGTTGTAAGACATGGAGTACCTGGTACTTTCATGCGATTTAGTGGCAAGGGAGGTCACTCAAGTGACTAAAATTAATAACAAAATACAGTTGGAGACAAGAAAGAAAAAAAGGACCTGCCTGTAGAAGTTTCTCAGTGCCAGTGTGATTCAGACTGAGTAGCTTGAGGACTCTAGGTTTGCTATGGTAGTACTAGCAATGTGCTTCTGAAGGCTGAGGCCTTCGTATACACATTGATAATTTTAGTTAACATTAAGACAAAGTGACAAAGGAGAACCTGGAAGCTTCCTATTCCCTGTTTGGGAGATAGGTTTTAAGAGGAACCAACAATGGGATTTTACATTATGGATGATAAGGTTGGTAGTTGCCTGAACTCGTAAGCAATAGTGATTAAAATTTGTCACTGTGACTGAAATGAAAGGAGCATTAGTGAGATAAAAGAGAAATTTAAATGGAGGTTTTTAATAGGTAGGCTTACAGAACCTGAAAACCAACATGTAGATAGATCAAGAGCCAGTTATGTCTGCCTGAGACTTTGATGTTCTGATATAAGGTACAAACAATTTATTCAGCCTTGTGTTACCTGGGTTACCTAGTTTGCAACCCTTTTAAAAAAAGATCAGTCCATCAGTTATTTTAACTTACAGGACTACCAATATTTTTCTGTTCTGTTTATATTCTGAACAACTGAGATCAAGACTGAGGACAGGTGATAATTTTCATGGCAGGTGGTCACATTGCACAGTGTTTTCCCAGATTCTCCCCCCACCCCGCCCAATGCAAATGCAATCTGGAAGTATGCAACTGCCAAGAATATTTACTTTTCTTTTCTCTTTGTGTGTATTCTGTTTCCTTTTTCCTCCTTTCAGATAGGAACTAAAATAACACACAGTGATACACATTTGGGCAATTAAATTTTTACAACCTCTTCTTACATTTGAAGAATGTGCACACTGAACTTATTTATCCTGGGATTTTATATAGATTTCTGTATGTAGTGGAAGATTAGGCAAATGCCTGTGTATGCCATCGGAGTGCTCAAAACCTTGACCCTAATGACAACTTCCATGTATGCTATGTATGACATTCAATGATTGTAATACATAACCTAAAACCTATGGATCAAACCTCAGCAACAGTAAAATATATAGGAAAAATAAGATATAGGATACACTTGACTTATCATTAATACATTACAGTGATTGGTTTCCATTACAGCAGCACTACGCAAAATATTAAGGAAATCAGTCCGGAATTCCTTATGGTATGGAAGATAAAACATAAGTATCATCAGAAACACACACACAAGCTTTCCAGCTAAATGCCATTGAATTAAACAGCTTGTGGCTGAAGTACCAGCCTGCAAATAATAGAATCTATGCTCTTTAACCACCTCTTATTAGAGATTGAAGCAAATCGCTTTACCACTCAGTGACCCAGTTTCCTCATCAGTAAAACTGGAATAGCTCTACCAATATCCTTTTTAGTCATTTTGATACTTGCTGATTAAACGTCTCTGTGAAAGATACTGCCTTTCCATTCTGTAGCGTGGCTTTTTCAGTTTTAATTCATATTTATCTGGATTATGAAATATTGATTTAGAACCAGTCTGTTTGAAAGTCAATGCAAACATGCAACTGCAAGAATGAAGTATTACAAACTAATTGATTCTGTCTTCTTTTACATGCAATGGTTTTCAAGAGGGTTTAAGCTTCCTTTTTTAAAAAGAACAACTGACTGAGATCCAGCAGAACTACAATTCCATACACTTTGTTGATGTTACACCCACAGGCATTGTTTCATAAGAGAGATCTTATTAGTTTTAAAAGTCCCTGGAAGGCAAAATTCACTTCAGTTAAAGGATATGTCACCTACTAAACATGATGGAACCAATACAGATGGCATTTTTTCCTGCAAAAGCTAGATGGAAATATTTACAATGGAGATTTTATCATTATAAAACCAGTAACTGGGCTAACAGTCCAAGCTTCTTTATGCTAAAGCAATTTTTAATAAACTCTTTACTCATTATCATAAAAAGCAAATATATGTTCTTGTTCAAACATTTTACTTTATGTTAACGAGAAGAATAAAACCTGGGGGAAAATGTAGTCAAGCTATGTGTAGATGGAAAGTACAACATCCATCTAGAATAACCACATTCAGCTCTCCTGAGTTGCTCTAAATTTGCGCTAGTGTCCAAAGTATTAAGAGAGGTAAAGGAAAGAAACAAACACGATATGTTCAGAAAGCAGAAGTTAATGCTCTAAGTGAATTATTAGTAGGCTTAGATGATATTAACATTATGTTTTGGAAGGAGAATAGAAATGAAGCAGAATTTATGGTAGCAAACCTGCACTCCCCCACCCCAATACGTGTGGACCATCATGCTTGCTTTTAAAAGCAATTTGAGCTTGTCTGGGAAATTACAAACCAGTATATCTCACACTGGCACCTTGTAAACTTCTTTACATTAAAATAAGAAACATAACTATAAATAATTTAGTCTTATAATTATTCCCTTAGAAATAATAATAATTCATTTCAAAAAGTTCATGTGATATTGATCTCTTGGTACTGCTTGGCCTTCTAAAAGATCACTAAACTGGACAACTATTTCCACAGTTGTGAAAGGCTGCAGCTCACGTCCTTAGCCAGAAAACAAAGCAGAAACTGAAGAGACACAGAATAAGAGAAAATAGTTCAATTAATTAAAAATTATGGTTGGGGAAAAAAGGTTAAGATTAACTGTCTACAAACTGAAAAGCTAAATTCTAACAGACTTCAAAAATCCCCAGTAGGATCTTCAAGAGACTGAAAAGCATTTAAAAAATAGTTGGAAGATAGGGGAGCACAGTCCACTTCCACTAGTGATTCTGCCATTTTGAAGATAGCATCACCAAAAGCAAAGGCTCTTAGGTTGAAAACACAGTATTCTAGTGTACATCTGAGAAAGTTTGCTGTATTGTTTAATTTGTTAAAGACCTTAAGAGCTAGGCATGTGTTGAAGTCATTTGGTTTAGCAATTTTAGCAAGGATCTTTAAACATCCCTAAACAAACTTGATGAAAGACAAATACGATGGTCAAGTGCAAAGCTGAAAATTCAGCTTAATTTCCACTGGAAGAAAAAAAGAAATACAGCTGGTTATGCACATCAGGAGAATCTATGCTTACAGCAGCAATTCTAGGAAGACATCTGTGTATCCCTATAACTGACTGTATGCAGATTGTTGATGAATACAATTGCTGCAGTATAAAAGCCCCATGAGAGCACCTATATGCTTATGAGCTTGATTCTGACATGAGGATTCACAGCTCAATTTCTCTTTAAGAGATAACTTTACAAGATTCTGTTGATAAAAATACCCAGCCTAAATTTTCAGAGTCATGTCTGAATAATAACTGTAATGAGCAGTGACAAGAAGGCTCCAGGGCATACACACTATGGTTATATAACCATAGATTGACTAGAACTAAAAAAGACACACAGCATCGTTTCCATAGACAGTATAAAAATACCCACTTAAATAACATTTGATAGTGTTGTAGTTGGTCCCATAGCTGGTTAATTCTTATTAGAATTTTTCCAAACATGCATTTAAGAAAGTTTGTGAGAACCACAACAATCTCATATTTGTTTGGGTTTTTTTAAAGAAAGATGCTTGCACAAGTCTGCCTCTCCCAAAAGGTTCTGCTGATTCTTCAAGCAGTTAGAAATTAATTCGTATCGAATTCTCAACCTATCTAGTTTAGATAAGCTTTTTTCGCTCTCACCCAACACAATTATTTCACAAGTAGCAACACAGGCAGGTTAAACTTGGTCTTCTATATCTTTGACACCAGGCTCAACTTCATTCATAATAGCCGTTCATAGGTTCATGGTTTACTGACAGACTTTGTGTTATAATCACTGCTAGAACTGCAGACATTATTAGTTCTTTCTCCTCCCTACTAAGAAAGAAGAGAAGGCAAAAATGAGAAATACTGAATTGAGACTTGGGACTCTAATGGTATCTCTAGTGAGCAAGATGATAACCAATTATAGTTTTAATCAGGAATGCAAAGCATCTAATTAAAAGGCAAATAAACTGATGCTTTTAAATGGGTTTGGCTATTTCTAGTTCAGGTTTTATTACAGAGGTACTTTATATAATCTGTATTTTTCTGACATTCAGCTAATTTTACATAATAATTAATTCAATGCTTGCACTCAAGTTTTAAAATACATTTAAATCAAGAAAACAAGTCACAATTCTTACACTGGTGCAAAACTTACTCTAGTTCTTAGAGAATTACTTACTGTGTGATCACACTGAAGTGTTAAAGCAACTTTAAAGTTAAGAATTAAAAAGAGATTATCAAGTGCAAGAGGTAAATTTGGGTGTACAACATTGATTTGCTATTTCCTTGTGTATTAATTATGATCCTGATGCCAACATCATATGAGAGAGTCCAGAAGTACAATGCAGTTACCCTAGGTTGGAGCTCTATAACACAAATTATAGACATTCGTAAGTCTGTGAGGTTAGATAGGATCCACCCAAGGATATTAAGGGAGGTAGCAGAGGTGCTTATCAAACTTCTTTTGCATCATCTACCCGAAGTCCTGGCTGTCTGAGTAAGTCCCGCATGATTGGAGATTCGCAAATGTTATGCTCATTCCCAAGAAGGGTTAAAGGGAGGATCCAGGAAACTCCAGGCCTGTCAGTCTGACCTCAGTGCTGGGGTAGGTCATGTAACAGGTCATCTTGAGTATTATCACACAGCACAGACAAGACAAACAGGTGATCAGGCCCAGCATGGGTTTATGGCAAGCAAGTCCTACCACACTAACTTGATCTCCTTCTATGACAAGGTGACCTGCTTAATGGATGAGGGATAGTGTGTGGATGTAGTGTACTTGGACTTCAGTAAAGAATTTGACACAGTTTCTCACAGTATTTTGCTTGAGAAACTGGCTACCACTGGCCTGGATAGGCATACTCTCTGCTGGGTTAAAAATTGGCTGGATTGCCGGACCCCAAATAGTAGTGATACATGGACTTAAGTCCAGCTGGAGGCTGGTCGCAAGTGGAGTTCCCAGGGATCAGTGTTGACTCCAGTTCTGCTCAATATCTCTATCAATGATCTGAATGAGTGTATTGAGTGCACCTTTAGTAAGTTTGTGGATGACGCTAATCTGGAAGGAAGTGTATAACTGCTTGAGGATAGAGAGGCTCTACAGAGGGATCTGGACGGGCTGAATCAATGGGTAGAGGTCAGTAGGATGAGGTTTAACAAGACCAAGTGCTGGGTCCTGCAGTTAGGACACAACAACCTTATGCAGTGCTACCGACTAGGGGAAGAATGGCTAGAAAGCTGCCTGGAGGAGAAGAACCTGGGGGTGTGGCATCTTGGCATCAGAAACAGTATGGCCAGGAGATCCAGGGAAGTGATGGTGTCCCTGTACTCAGCACTGATGAGGCCGCATCTTGCTTCCTGTGTTCAGTTTTGGGCTCCTCGGTATAAGAAAGACATGGAGGTCATGGAGTGTGTCCACAGTAGGGTAATGGAGCTGGTGAAAGGGCTGGAGAATAAATCTTGTGAGGAGCAGCTAAGGGAACTGGGGTTGTTTGGCCTAGAGAAGAGAAGGCTGAGGGGAGACCTGATCACTATCTACAACTACCTGAAAGGAGGTTGTAGAGAGGTGGGTGTTGGTCTTTTCTCCCAAGGTATAGGCAATAGGATGAAAGGGAAGTCTTGTTTCTGGATATCAAAGATGACACCCAAGCACATAGAGTTGTGAACGTTCTTTCTGAATAGTATATTCAGAATTAATATAGTAAGTGGCAGCAGTTTTGGTAGTTTTTCCCCTCATAAATACCTTTAGCTATACCTGATCCCCCTCTAAAAACAACAAAAAAACCCAGCAGTCTTTCTCAAAAGGTTGAAACATGCTAGGGGAACTGGAGCAGAAATTTGTATTCCTTTACCTTGGAAGCAGGCAACAACTGAAACTTTTTCTCCTTATGTTATAATATCAGTCTCACAGCACAGAGGATGGTAAAATGAATACAAATAATGCAGTAGTTGAGAGATGGTGCATTTCATTCTTTTGTCCTCATTTCCTGTAAGTGGAATGTCTATGTTTCTTCTGCTCTCTACAGCACACAGTATGGCAAAGTAGACAAACAACACTGAAACTGCTCTTCCTCATCAGGTCCAGAATCATGAGGTTGGTGAGGAATCCTGACAGCAGCAGAAGCAAAGTTAGAGACGTGTGGTAACAGAAGTGATGCAGGACTAATGGAAAATAAATTAATTGAACGTGCAGACCTAGTTACACTGTACTTGTATTAACTCTACATTTTAGAGTGTCATTTATTAGTGTGTGAACTTAGAAGGAAAATATTCACTTTTAATATTACATCTCTTAATATCTTCATCTGAAGACCTAGAAATGGTTATGGCTAGCTAAAATAGGCAAGTAAGGTTCAATGTTCTACTTGCTTGCTCAGAATTAAATTAACTCATGGATTGGAAGTCAGGAGAGAATTATTCCTATAAACAAAACCAGTAAGGATTTAGTTCTTTTTCTCTCCCCTCTTGTAGCATAGGTTGTAGCCTACTTACTGAAGTATAGTTCATACAGCACTATTTATATTCCTTTATAAATAGTTTAAACGTTGTTGTAAACAACTGAAAATTGTCTCAAGACCTTAAGTTGTTCAGCAGTCCTGAAAATTACACTGTTTTCTCATTGCAGGTATTGATTTACCAGTGATTTAATTTACTCTTAAAAGAAATTGAGAAAGCTTCTTTACTGTAGTAAAAATTGTCAGCCTAATGAAGAGATTCTTCTATTTCTACTTTCAGGTACCAAAGAATAATCTCTCAATTAAAACTGAAGGAATCTGTAAAATGGAACAGTTTTTCATTTGAGAGTTGCAAAGCTACAAACTTCAGGAGCATAAGAGGAGAAGTTCTTAGGAACGAGCCTCACGGGAGACTGGGGTTTCTAGCTTTGTTTTCTTTTTAGTAGGAACATCCTACTTGAGGATGTTATAGAACACTTCTACAGATGGGGTCCCCATGATTTCCCTGGGCAACATTTGCCAGGGCCTCACCAACCTCACAGGAAAAAAATTTCTTCCTAATATCTAATATAAATCTCCCCTTTTTTAGCATAAAACTTTACCCTTCATCCTATCACTGCACTCCATGGTGCTCCTCCCCAGCTTTCCCCTTAAGTACTTGAAGGTTGCTATAAGGTATCTCAGTATCCTTCTCTTCTCCAGGCTGAACAACCGGCTCTCAACCTGTCCTCACAGCAGAGGTGCTCCAGCCTTCTGATCATGTTTGTGGCAACCCTGGACTCACTCTAACAGCTCCATGTCCTTCTTGTGCTGAGGACTCCAGAACTGAGCACAGGACTCCAGGTGAGGTCTCACAAGAGCAGAGCAGAGGGGCAGAATCACCTCCCTCAGCCCTCTGGTCACAGTTCTTTTGATGCAGCCCAGGATGCAGCTGGCTTTCTGAGCTACAAGTGCAGATAGTTGGTGGCTTGAAAAGTTTATGGTTTTCATTTAGATAGTTGTCGTTAAACTAATTTTATGCCCATTTTTATATGAAATTTTATTTCAATTGACAAATATGTGTTCAAGAATGCCACTGTGGTAACTGTCTTTCTAAGATATCATGATCTACAAAAATGAAAATGACTTCAGATGTTATAATTCCCTTTAATCATTGTTCAAAATAAAATCTATGAACAGTCCTTGAGCACAGATTGGGGTGTAAGATTCCTGCTTTAAATTATGTGAATAAATCATTAAACCCTATTGATACAATTGTGCTTGTTTTTCCTCCAAAGTGGAACTCTTTGAGGTAAAAAATATGTCACAGTTTTATATATGGTCTGGTAGTAAAAAATGTTGTTGTTTGTAATGGGATGTGTAGTTTTAACTTACTGGTGAGAAAATTGAACTAACGTTTGCATATCTCTAGTCAGTACATCCATCAGTGGATATAGGTTGAGCACAAACTCTAAGAAATCTAATCTTGCACAATTGCTCTGAGAAGATCTGCCAGGCTTTAATCCTTTGACAGAGGTTGTTGGAGAATTGCCGAGTTGATTAATTTCATTAACACTCTATCATAAGATTGATGCTGACCTACTTGCCTATTTTAAAACAAAGGCACTTGTGGGTTCATACAAAAACAACACTTATAGCATCTTCAGTGGCTGGGCATTTCCCAGGTTAGAAAACTGAACTGAGATGTTCAGAAGTTCAACTTCAGTTTCAGTCACTTGAATTTCACTGAAATCATGCTTAGGCATTCCTACGAGGTTTTTGATATTTGTTATTTTAATACTAATATATGAATTCAATGGGGCTGCCCTTGTGAATAAAATAATGGATTGGGGCAGGTCTTAAGGCTTCTTGTGCTGTTGTCTCCATATAGTGGTTTTATAGAAGTCCCTCCCTTAACTTTTTATGTTCTTCATCTAAGCAGATAATCACTGAATGTGTATACTTACATTTCTCGAGTATTCACATGATTTCTTAGCAAAACTATCTCACACATAAATTGGATCACTTCACTCCTTCAAAGAGTAAATAAACAAAATCTCTCACATCTTAAATGAGGAGAAGACAAACTACCCTCACTAAACTGAAATCAGAGAAAAAACAAGTAGTCTCTAACACTAGCAAAATGCAAAGAAAATATTCTGCATTCTTAATAAGTAACATGAGAAATTTCTCAAACTTTGCAGAGGACAGGGAAGAAAATGGACAAAATGAAAATATGAAAGGATCATGAATTTGTAGAATCATTTTGGCTTGAAAATATAGGGGAAAAAGTGTTGATGTGGACAACTTCTAATCTGTTAGAGGTTTTGTGGCTCAATTCATACGAGTTGGATAACTCTCAAAAATGGGGCTACTTATACCATATCTATGTGCTGGTGGTTATGTTACTCTCCTCAGCAGAATGAGATATAGGTAAAGAATCTCTTCTATCTATCTGTGACTAATGCTTTGTTTAACCTCAGGTACAGGTTCTTTAACACTGTTTGGGTGCTTGTCTACACCAGAATAGAAGCTGCATAATATCCATGCTGCTAGGTCATAAGAATATGCCTTGACAGTGATGTAGCCTTTTTCTGGTTTGACTGGCTCTTAAGGTATGTAGGTATGAAGTCAAAAGTGCTTGTCTTAGTACAAGAGATTATGTAAAAGGCTAGGGGATAATGTTCCCAGTTTTCTCCAAATCACAGGTCCCTTGTAAAACCTCTGCAAGGACTCGCGAAATCCTTTCCATTTAGACAGAAAGAGTAAGGATCAGTTGTTTTTGAAGCGCTGCCTCCCACATTCCCCAAATGATCCAAGCACTGAGGATGGCAGTCATGTGCATGACTGAGGAGGCCTATGAACTTACTGCATGTCCAGAAGGTGTTTGAGTGGGTTGTTAGAAATGTGCTTAAGTGATGATGACTTTTACATGCAAATTTCCATGCTACCATTGATCTCCTTTACAACAACACTAAAAAAGGAATAGGCTCCTAAAAGTTCTGCCTATGCTCCCTCTAGATGAGGAGATTGATGCTATGTTTACATTCTTTTATGCCCCCTAAGACTTGGCTGCTTCAGCTATTTACTTTCTGATAGCTCTTGTTCCACAGTCTCTTTTGGACAAGCTTGGTTTCTCCTGCCATGCTCTTTTTTGATTCTTTCTTTTGTAGTCATGCGTGGCTTTGAAAGCTACATCTGAAGCACTCAGGAAACATTTTGGTTCTTGACTTGAACAGTTTCCTTCCAAAAATATGTCATACAAAGGCTGCTTTGTGCAGGTCAGGAGAAGGGTGGAGATTGAAAGAATATTGTTTGTTTCCTACTACTCAGAAAAGACAGGTCAGGGTTAAAGAATATAAACATAAAGACTATGGGAACTAGAGGGAAAACTGGGCACTGTCCATGGCTTCCCTCCATAAAAAACATATGTGCAAGAACGGCATCTAACTTTCAGGAGTCATCAAGAATGTTAATGGAATGAGTGCCTGTCGCTAGACAGAAATAGGTCTCTTTTCACAGTGTTAAAAGACCCCCAATATATGTATATGTCTATGAACTCTGAAGCTGCACTTTTTGCTAGATATTAGTTTTCCTGTTACTTGGAGAAATCTCAGTTCTCTCTCCTATCATGAGTATCTGCCAGATAAAAGTGAAAGAAGAAAAATTCAAAATAAATAACTGAGCACATAGTGTGACTACAGATTTCTGTGTTTTAAGGATGCTTGCCAAATATCTGTCATGAGTATTTGTCTAAAAATGATAATTAGCAGAATGAAAAGGTGGGCAAATTGGTGTGCCTTACTTCCTATGCATGACAACACTTCTGCTGATGACAGAAAGTTTTGAACAAAAAAGATAGGTAAAGCTCTAAAGCTCACACAAAATCTAATTAAGACACATCACTCCTTTGAAATGGTTGACTATCACCAGCAGCCATAATTTCAATACTACAGTAGGTTGAAGCTTTTATTATATTCTATAAAATTCTTGCAGCAATCATCCAGAAAGAATTTTTTTTCAGATAGTGATCATAAATACAGTTGTCACCTCCAATTAAAATGCTGTCAGATCCATCCACCTCTATGCCATTTTTATGTGTATCTCCAAATACACGACAATCTATTTTTCCTTAGTAGTTTTCTTTGCAGTTGTCAGATTCCATTTTTACCTCCTGGATAAACACCAACTGAAAATGAAGGAAGCTCAATACATGTAAGCGTAGCATATTTAATCTGCTTATTTAAAAAGCATGAGGGAGGCTTGGAAAACCAAAGGACCTAAATTCACACATACATGCAGAAAACTGGTATGTATACATATACCAATGCACACATAACCAGATGCATATTAAACTCAGTATAGATTTAAAATTCTTTAAACTCTAGTGCTGCCAGATATAATAATTCAGGTAAATGTGATTATTTTTATATCTTTTATAATAATTTTATATCCTTGTAGACAGTCAATAAATTCATTTCTCTAATAACCTATTTAGGTATATATGCATATAAAAATAGATATATGCATGTGTTGATTCCCAGGAGGATTTTTAGAAGAGGTTGTGTTAGGAGTACTGAGCGAGGTTTGTATTTCTGAAACACTCAAGTGCTCTGGAAAAATCCCAAATATATTCTATAATGAGATAAAGATAAAATGCATCAATGATTCTTCCAAATCAAACAACAGAACTTTGGTTTTATGATCTTGTCTGTGCTTCCCCCGTTCCAGCTGCCCAATAAATCATATAGAGTAAACAGCATGGAACACAGCTGGCTTATTTTAAGGATAAAGAGTTACTGAAACCTTGTTTAGATTAAGAGACAGCATTTCCAGGGAGACTAAATCTGTCACATTTTATATTTAGATGCTATGTCAACCTTCTCCCCAAGTCATATTTTCTTCTATTCTTTTAAAGTACATCCAACCTGATAGCAAGCATTCTTTACCATGCTTCCTTTAACTACTGTAAAATTCCATGCCTCCTCAGAACTCTGCAGGCAATGATTTAATTAGCACTATTTATTTTCTTTGACTGATTTTTTCTAGACCTCACAAACAGCCACAGTTCTACCTCCCGGTAATACAGGTTTCCTGTGTACATCAGCTGCTGAGGATCCATGCTGTTTTAGGATTAGATTTCACCTTTCCTTTACCTTGAAATTGTAATTTGTGAATCAAATATGTGATTATGGGTCATTCTACAGAAAGAACTGAGATGATACCTCAGAACTGTAGAATCATTTATGCTGGAAAACACCCTTAATATAATCAAGTCCAATCATTAACCTAACTCTGTCAAGTCCACCACTGAACCACGTCCAAAGGTGCTATGTCTTCTGAATACCTCCAGGGGTGGTGACTCAGCTACTTCCTCGGGCAGCTTGTTCCAGTGCTTGACAACCCTTTCAGTGAAGAATTTTTTTCCTAATATACAATCTAAACTTGAGGCTATTTCCTCTTGTCCTATCCTTTGTTACTTGGGAGAAGAGACCGGCACCCTGCTCACTACAACCTCCTTTCAGGCAGTTGTAGACAGAGATAAGGTCTCCCCTCAGCCCACTCTTCTCCAGGCTAAATAAACCTAATTCCCTCAGCTGCTCCTCATATGACTTGTTCTCCAGCCCCTTCATAGTTTCACTAGAAGGCCAATGGCATCCTGGCTTGTATCAGAAATGGTGTGACCAGCAGGTCCAGGAAGGTTATTCTCCCTCTGTATTCAGCACTGGTGAGACTGCTCCTTGAATCCTGTGTTCAGTTCTGGGCCCCTCACCACAAGAAGGATGCTGAGGCTCTGGATTGAGTCCAGAGAAGAGCAACAAAGCTGGTGAAGGGGCTGAAGAACAGGCCTTATGAGGAACGGCAGAGAGAGCTGGGGTTGTTTAGCCTGGAGAAGAGGAGGCTGAGGGGAGAACTTATTGCTCTCTACAACTACCTGAAAGGAGGTTGTAAAGAGGAGGGAGCTGGCTTCTTCTCCCATGTGGCAGGACAAGAGGGAATGGCCTCAAGCTCTGCCAGGGGAGATTTAGGCTAGACATTAGGAGGAGGTTTTTCACGGAAAGGTTCATTAGGCATTGGAAAAGGCTGCCCAGGGAGGTGGTTGGTTCACCTTCCCTGGAGGTGTTTAAGGCACAGGTGATCAAGGTCCTGAGGGACGTGGTTTAGTGTTTGATAGGAATCATTGGACTCGATGATCTGGTGGGTCTCTTCCAACCTGGTGATTCTATGATTCCATGATTGCCCTTTTCTGGGCCCACTCCAGCACTTCAATGTCTTTCTTGAAGTGAAAGGCCCAAAGTTGAACACAGTATTCCAGGACGAGCCTCACCAGTGCAGAGTACAGGGGGACAATCACTCCCCTTGTCCCACTGGTCACACCATTTTTTGATATGAGCCAGGATACTATTGGCCTTCATGAAGCCATGTTCTACCTTTTACAAAATATAAATATGTCTATTAAAACAAACACTGCTGTACTGTATTTGATAGTCAAAAAATCACCCTTGCTAACAAAGCATTGAAAGAAATACATAAAAACAGGCCTGGAAAGGATTCCAAATACAATGGTAAAGCAGAATCTCTCTTGAGTAGAGCCTATGGAATCTTTGTGATTTGCAAATGAGTTTACATGAGGATGATTTTTTTTAAGCATAATCTAAAGATAGGCTAACTTCCATACCACTCAAAATTCAAAAGCTATTTCTATGTTTTTTTTAGTAGATTTCATAGACAACTTCATTCTGCTATAGCGTTTCTGGGATGCAATTTCACAGAAGTCAACCTCTTAACCTTCTCCTTACTGCTAAAATTTCTATTTCTCCTCTATGTCCCTCTTTGTGCAGTCCCAATTGTGCACTCCTTCCAGTTTCCTTACAAATAATTCTGACTAGCACTAGGTAATTCCGTTCATTAATCTGGCAAAAAAAGTAACATATCAAAAAAGAACTAGTATTTTGCCAGGTTAGTGAATTGAATTGCTTATGAAAATATTTGATGAGCACCAGAGCCAGAGCAAGGAAAGTGTCAGGACTGCGCAGCAAAGTGAGAAGTGGGGGCAGAGCAACATTTCCACTTTCACGTGCTAGTGAGTCAGAATGATTTTGCTTAGGTATAAAGTGGCTGCTATATTGTAAGAATGTGTTGTGGACGGCTTACTGTTTTGCTCAAGCAACAAAACAAGAAAAATACAGATTTGCATGCCCCATACCTGCATGCACAACAACATGAAGCCAACAAGTCTAAAGAATTCATATTAATGACAACAACAGCCAACATTACAACATATCCAGAGAGATATTACTAATTTATGCCTGTTTGATGGTGAATGAGCTTTCAGTGGTGTGGCCCCTAGTCTGGACCCAGTTAGCTGTGTTCTTTGCACTGCATTTAAGCTAAACTTTCTCTTATTTCTTTATAAGCAAAGATTATAATGGCTATAGAAGTATCTCTTTCAGAATTTTTTACTGCAGCTGACCACCAAATAATTAGCAGCTCAGTATAAAAATATGTTGACTCTCTATTCCATATGTTTGAAGTAGGTGGTTGTATGAGCTAAGCACATCTTTGATGTGGCAAACAAGTTCAAAGAAAAAGACTCAGCTACTCCAGAAAGTACCTATAATGAATTTTAACAAGCATGTGTGAGCTGAATAAATGAGCATATAGAAATATGTATCCAGAAATCTAAGAGCAACATGCCACTTCTTCAGATCTGACATTGGAATAATCATTGCTAACAACACCGATTTTAATCTGTGAACCCCTGGGCTTCTCTTTTTCCTCTGAAATGAGGAAGACACTCAAGCCTGATCAAGTGTCTTAATCGTTCACTTCCTTGCAGGATGGTACAAAACCTACTCTGATAGTAATCAGAGCCTGCACATTTTGTTTTATTTTGTGTAATGGCAGAAAGTTCTCCAGACTGGAACTAGAGAAGAAGAACATGGAGACGATAAGAAAAGGAATTCAATTTCATAGCCCCTTTTCATCTCAACATGTTTGCCTGAAGCAAGGACAGTCCAGGTAGAGTGGTATCAAGCAATGATCTGAGCAATAACAAAAGGTATGGGAGCTGAGAACAGGCTTCAAATAGGAAAAAAGTCCTGGGAAATTAAATTTGCTGTGTTTAAGATAAAGGAAAAGAATGACCAGGTGACATAGCAATTGTTTCAAGAGTGATTTTTTTTGCCATTTATTTACCAAGTTTTTTAGCTTGTGTTGGTCATAGGAAGACAGTTTTTAATCAATGAGTTGCAGTGTGCTCTCAATTCTCTGGTCTGGAGCATAGCTGTCCCTATGAGGATCCAGTACCCAGTAGTCATCAGTGTAGGTAAAAACTACACTGTCATTTGAAGTTGCTTGAGAATCCCACAGAGACTGCTGGGATCAGTAGAGCATAGCAACAGCAATTCCCATTGCTATAGAAGCTATAGCAGTTGCATCTAAAGCAGCCTGAAAAGAAATCTGGGAGAAGACAAATTGACTGTCATACCAGAATGAACTTTCATTTATCTCTGTACTATAATAGCAACTTATGAATAATATACCCTATTTCAGGCCAATTTAACATAATCAATTTCAGTCCTGGTGCTGGATCATTTGAAATGATCACCTGAAGGCGTGATGTTAAACATTAATTCACAACATAAAGGTACAAGCTTCATTTTCTTGGAAACAGCTCATCTTTTGAGACCTGTCAACTTCTGACCAATAGAAATATCTATACTTTGTGAATCTTTTAGAAAGACAGGGTAGCAACAATACCATTATGTGACTTGTGCTGGTCATAGGAAAACTTGTTCTACATCATTAGATGAATAATAGACATAAATTCTGTCTTGCTATGCCTTTGTGTCGCCCAGTTCAACAGAATCCAAACCGGGCCCTTTTGGTGCTACCAATAAACAAGAAATCGGGCACATTTCTCTGATGGTAGCCAAATAATCTGTCCTTTCGTTCCATCCACATGACTGTTTAGAAGAACCAGCCAAAGACAACATATGTGTGGAAAAAAATATCTCTTTCTGTACCCAACACATTCACAGCAGAATAAAATTGTACAGCTCTGTTAAGAAATGTTCTTACAGGGTACTGTGGAAGACTCAGAGCCATTAAAATTTGTACTTTCTTCAGTTGGCTTAAAAATGATCCATTATGAATTGTATTTTCAGGTGTAATACTAAATCTGTTACATCTTTACTTGGATTTTATTGCCAGATTTCAACAATACGACTGGTTTCAGGAAGAATGCCTTAAATGAGTGGTATTACCTGGGTGGACCCAGGCCTTGTTTCATTGATTACTGTTCCTCCTTGTGTAAAAATGCAATTATTTGTCCACAACTAGGCTTTTTACATAATATGTTCCATGAACATTCGAGAGCCAAGTAGAGAAGCCTTCACTAAAATAAATAATTAATTCCTTTTACAGCACCCTCTGGCTTCAAAGCACAGCTTCCATTAACTTAGTGCTCAATTAAGCAAACCAGGCTCTCTGTACCTAAGCTGAGAAGCATTTATGTTATGAGAAGATATCTCAAGAAAAAACTAATTCCCTGGTAATCTTGATGCTATTCTTTGATTCAGGTACTACAACTGATAGAAAATTTACTGTGAATGAGGTACAGGTTTGCTAGCAAAACAGGAGAGGAAATATTAGAGGGAAGGGTGCTTTTAAAAACATTCTTCTCCCTTCTTCCTCTCATATTTTATAATCCATTTCCATAGAAGATATATAGTTTTACATAAGGTTAGGGATATGGCTAATTTTCCACTGCATGTTCCATGCTGTGGAAGAAGACATACCGGTTTAACTTATTTCAACAAGAATCTATATTAATTCAGGCTCCTTACCTGCATTTTTCTAGAAGGAGGGAGTTGTAAAGGTATAGGATGCATAGCCAATAACAGCACTCCTCCTACAAAACCCAGGTTGCTGAGATGGAAAGAAGAGGTAGGCTCAGGAGGCAACCTGCTGCAAAGTTGTCTTCCTAAATCTACATTACTCATGAAATTCCGAATACCCCTGCTCATGGAAGATATCAGCAAAGTTTGCAGAGACAAGGTCCAGCTTTCTAGTCTTCCATATATCCCAAAAGAAGAACATATGACTAGTATACTTGCACTTTCCCACAAGTGCACAAATTCAAGGTGATTTTCCACTTTGTAATTGAACAGAACATATTCAGACTACTTAATGTAGGTAAATATTAAGAGAACTATCAGAGCAAAGCTTGTTGCATAATTAGGGCTTTAGCTGAGTCTCGTGAAAAGTTCTGGATCAGACAGAAAATAAGGCTTATGAAAAAGTAACTGTTCAGATCATCCAAAAATGGAGGAAACAAAGTTTTAGTCATGTTACATGAAGCACAGACCAGGAGATTCTTCTTTACTTTGTAACCTGCCTTTGGTTTATAGTTACTTCTGGAACAATGGCAGCAAAATAGCCAGAAAAGACTAGATTGGTATTTTATACAACATTGTTCCTCTACTTTAAATGCAGAATTTATTTAGCTACAAGAAGGTTTCAAAAATTATTGGTTTATTAGTTCCATATCCTGTATCTTTTAAACCTTCTTGTAATATTCTTTCTTGGTTTTCACATTAGTTTATAGGTATTTTTACCAAACTAGGATACATTTGAACCATGACAAACTAAAAATATACAGAGAAACATTTTAAAATACATCACATTTAAATATTCTCAGATATTTTTTAAAACAAAATTTTAAAATTTTCATTACATTTATATTCAATTTATTCTGTGTAGATGTCTAACTTAACATTCATACATCTAAAAGAAGAAATGCATACAGTGCTGGCACTGACGTACCTTTATAATTAATGAAGTGAAACTGGCACTTAAAGCGTGTTTCACCTTCTCCTCCAGCAAGAGACAAATTCTGCCCTCAAATCTCTTATTTCCCACCACTCACTCAGAGGACTCTAAACAGCATCTCATATGTGGAGATCTACAGTGAAGATGTCTACAGCTGGATAGCTGCATTGCAGTAATAATTTTATTTATTGTTAGCACAACATTCACAACTTGCTCATTACCACATTGTAGTCTACATTTACGTGCTGAAAAGTGTTGACTTTTCAGGCTGAAAACCAAAAATTAATTCTGCTGTGCATTAACCAATATATGCCAAAAAATATACACCAAAAAATCAGAAAAAAATTCTTTGGACACTTTAAAGACCTAATAGGAGTTCTTCAACATCACATCCTGTTCTTGTCCATCTAGTAAAGCAAAATGAAGTACAACATAACAACTTCAGCTGTGATCTTACCTGTGTGTTTGCAGAAGATGATTCACATCACTGTATTACAAATACATTAAAATGGTTTAAGTTCTGAATGAGAAAGGATACATTCGTATTGCTCCTGTTCTTGTTCCAATTGCCAGAATTTTCTGAACTGGGTCAAAAGCTAAGGCAGTGGGTAGATAAGGAAAACCATGGCGAACCGTCTGGAACAGAACAAATGGTCGAAGTGAGTGAACTGTAATCACAGGTAACAGCATGTATGGTTTGTTACACATATAGGAAGAGAATCTATATCTTGCCATATGTTGTAGTATTTGAAATACATTTCAAGAGAAGTAAAAGGATACAATATTTTGAATACAGAGGTGAAATTCACTCATGCAAATTTCTAGCTGTGCTATTTATTCAGTAATATTTTAAATAGTTTTGTTGCAGCAAAGTCGATTGCAAAGCACACGCTAAGTGATGTACATATATATATAGTCCTGTGTTGCTCATCTGGTATACTGAAAGATAACATCAAAGCACAAGGCAACTGAACTGTAAATTGAAAAAAAAGACACATAACATGCTTTTAAAGTACTGTCACAAATAACTCATCCTCAACAGAACAGTTTCAGCAGAGAGAAATGGAACATGTCCAGAGGAAGAAATTGAATACACCAATAAACCGAATTGAGTCTACAAGGTAAAAATCCTTAATATCAATTGAAAAAACAAAGATGTTCCCAATATGAGCAACAAAACCACTTACCTTTTCTTAAACTTTATTTATTACACTATATTTTTTATTCTAATTTTCACAGAGACATCTTGGGGAATAAATGATCTGATCATGATGCAACACATTCTTGAATTTTAAGACCGCCTCAAATAATATTTTTTGTTAATTTAACCTGGAAGTTATGGTCAATATGACCTGTATGATTCTTAGGAGGCAGAAACTGGTGAGAAAGAACACTAACATAAGAAAAAAAAAGAAAATAACTATAATTGACCACACAAGCACACACTAAAATGAACTTTAATTCATTCTCTGTGTGTGTGACTGCTTACCTAGAATTGAGTAACAATTTTTTAGTATAAAAACAATGTTTTACAATATTTAATATAATATTGAACTCCAAGAATTACTTTTTTTAGTATATGGTTGAGACAGGAGAGGAATTACTTCGAACTGAACAAAATTTAACTTTCAAAGATATTTTTTCCTTCCTTGAAATTATCTTGTTCATTAACTGTGTCTGCAAAGCATTCAGCAGTCCCTATGGAATAACTTCAACAAAAGGGATTCCTTAATTGCAGACTTGTTGAGTAAAAGGCAGCTGATGATTTTTACAGCTGTATCACTCCAACTCTTTCATTACAGCTGGAAACTCTTGCACTGATATTCAGAAGTAGTTTGGGAACAATAAAATGTATGTTTTTCTGCAAATAATCACTTCCATAAAAGAAATCTTACTCATCTCATATCTTATTTATTGCTGATAAATGACATCTATTTAAAGAATGTAAATAATTAGTTTCTAGGCTGCAAAAATCCAGAAACATATGCTACTCCAGTAAGCCATAGAAAAGTATCTCCTTCTGATAAATGCCATGTCTACATTAACATAACAAGATCTCCAGAGCTCTGTCTCTGGTTTGTTTTGTTTTGTGGGTTGGGTAGGTTTGGTTTGGTTTGGTTTGGTTTGGTTTAAAAAAAAAAACACCAAACTTTCACATCTTCTCAAATAGTGGGATTGCTCAAATATATATATATATATTTTGTTCTGACATCTAAGCTGGAACTAGACTTCCATACTAGAAAAATGGTTCCACCTCTCATGGTACAAAACTATCAGGAATTATGAATGAGAATATTCTCTAGTGTTTGTCTTAACTACATTACTAATTTTCTATTATATTTGAGATTTCTGTATTGTTGTGATTGCCTGTATTCTCGTTCTTCCTTAAGGGGAAAAACCGTATTTCAGAAATTATTTTCTTCATTATTAATTTTTAAAAATCCTCTCTAAGTTTGAATTTTTATGAATACCAATCATAGTAAGATTTTTCTGATGTTTAGCTATGACTGGAGCTTTCAGTACTGTTTTTTAGATCTAAGAATGTAAATAATAACATTTTTAAATACTTTTTTTGCATTCTTGCCTATGTATTTAGCATCTGCTTTATTTCCAGTATTTCTGCAATCTACAGTCAGAATTTTCAACTGGAAATTTTAATTGGGTCCAGTTATTGTGACAGAACTATATTTTGGGAGCACAGCAAAGTATATCTTTTCAGGATTCAGTTCAGTAAAACTTCTTGTACTCTAGGAGAGACTCAAAAGTGTTATTTGTAATTTACAGCCATCTTCTATATTTGAGTATTTACAGTAATTCAAATCAGGTAGTTCTTGTGGATGAAAAAATCTACCATTTCTAGAATTTAAAAAAAATTGTTGAAGCCTATTGAACATCCAGGTAAACCACAATTTTCAAGTAAAATATTTGTATTTATTAAGACTATAAATAGAAGGCAAAATCAGTTTCGAAGGAGAGCCAAGCTATACTAGCTGTACATAGTTAGAGCAGAAAAAGATGATTGAGATCTTGGCACAAGTTAGAGCAACCTCAGAAGTGATTCTGAGGATCAAGTCTTTTCAACAAAAGAACAAGGACAAGCTGTAACACTTCAGACCCTCAGACTCTTGGTTCAACCACCCTTCTATTTCTAAGGATTGTAAAAAAAAACCAATATGAAAAGCTAGTACTTGAAGCAGATTTTTCGATTACCCATTGATAAAACTAGTGTGGGCATATGGATAAGAATGATTAATGATTCTAAAACTGTCTGGGCTTCCTTACAGCTTTTACTAATAGAGATGAAGAAAAGGAGAAGGCCACAAAATTAACTTGATCCTAGGGAGACAAAGAAAGATATGTTCCTACTTTATTTGAGTTCTATCTAGTAGGAGCAATGTAGACCAAAACTATCAATGGTGAGCAGAAGATGCAAAACAAAGTAGATATTTTTTCCAAAAGGGAACTCGTATAATAGCACACAAAAGTGGAGAAGTGGTACCTTACAGCATCAGTCAGCATTCAAAGAAATACAGAACCTACCTGACCTGAATGCCCAAGAAAGAAGGAGGGGAAAAAAAGAAAAAAAAGAAAAAAAAAAAAAAGGAAGAAAAAGAAAACAGTTGGAGGGGAGAGAAAAAGCAGACAGTAGATGGAGCCAGGGCTGCTTTTCTACAAAATATCCTGCTTCCTCTTACGCCTTCTTCTATGGAATGCGGTCTCTAGAGGCAGTCTGTGCTTCCTAGGACATATGGTCTATGTGCAATACATGAAATAATTTATTTGAAAGAGAGCAACTGCAAATACAGCTACAATTTCAGCATAAATCTTTGTTCGGCTTTGCCATTCTCTTTTATATTATCTTTTAAATCATTATAAGCAAATATTCTTACAGAGAACTGCATGTATATATCATTAAAGTAATCTATTCAAAATCAATTTACATAAATGAATATAGGAAATTGATTATTTGGGCTTGCCAGTAATGAATATTTTAATATGCTGTATAGAACAGAATAATGATTTCCTTCTGTCTAAGGTTCCATAATGTATTTCATTAACTGGGAAAAGACAATCATGCTAGTAATAATATGTAATATCTAGCAAAACTGTGCATATGTTGTATAATGTAAATTTCCAGTAAAAGTGTTTTTCTAAAATTTTGCTCTATGCTACACTGCAAAGACACCACTCCTTCAAAGTGTTTTTTTATATTCTCTAGCTCCAGAAAATGCAAGACTAATCCCAATTTTAAACTACATCAATTAAATAATAGAGTTTATAGTTAAAATTGTTCCTGCTTTTATCCTATTATACTTTCATAGTAATATTTTACAGATACCCTGTTTTCTGTACCAGCTGACAGCAAAACTGATTTACTTAGGTAAATAACTTTTGAGATGTTGACTATTGTTAGAATGTATGTAGCCTAAGCCCCAGAACGTAGAATCTACTTTCAATTGTGATCCACAGGCCACATGCAAAACTCTCATTGAACCAAGTCACTGACTGGTTTATGTAAAAGAGGATGAAGTGTTGACTTAAACCTATATAGCCTCTTACTCAGGTATGTAGGAAATTAAAGTATGTCAGAGATTACAGCTTTCACCAAGGTTGTCATGGTGCTTATAAATGCTATGCATTGTATTTCTATGAAACCACAACATGCCCCATTTACAGGTTTCTGTGCCTGGAAGCCCTGGCTGGCAAGACTGCCCTCTCAAGGAAGATGAAAAGAGGACAAGATATCTGTAGGCTTCCAACCTAGGAAAACGATACATGAGGGATACATTTTTTTTTTTTTCCGAAAACTGAATTTTCACTTTTCAAAGGAATTTTTTTTGTAAAAAACTTAACTTAGCTAAAAATTTCCGAAATTTCAAACCCGAGTCATGGATTCCATTTAGTTATACAATAGGAACCAGAGCTTCTGAGCATGATCGCAGGATATTCTGAAACCTATATTTATTTTTTTTCCTTAGATAAAGATACTCATTGAGAGTCCCTCTACTCTGTGTAAAGCTAGAAAAAGTTATATGGAAAAAGGCATCTACAAAAGGCAATGTGGAGCTACAGAGCAGGAAGGCTGTTTGCTGTCCTGGCCAGATAGTAAAATAAAGACTAGCTGAACACAGGAATAAAGTTCATTGCAGAAGCCAGTAGCGTTTCTACAATGGGACTGACTAGTTTTCTTTAATTCTATGAAGCCGTCAGCATGCATGTAAATAAAGGCATTAAGAATTCCTGTAAGTTTTCCAAGAGCCTTCCAATAACATTCCACAGAAATATTATTAAAGAAACAAAGTTGTCTTGGGACTGAAGAAAAGTTTTTTGTGGATAGTAAGCTGGTTAGGCAACAGAAAACAAAGGGTAGGTTTGAATGGATTTTTGCCCTGAAGAAAACTCAAAAGTAGGGTACTCCGAGGATTAATTTTATTAATCATCTTCAATGATCTCTAAAAGGTAGTGAATACTGAAATCTCCAAGTTTATAGCTGACAGTAAGCTCCTTTGGACAGTGAAATTCAGTACCAGTTGTGACCAACTCCTGAAAGACCTCATTATCTTGAAGAAGCAGGCAAGAAGGTAATAAACAAGCTTCTATGTGGATAGACATGATGTAAGGTATCTAAAGGAAAAAAAACCCCAACCTTATGTAGGCTTACATAAGGCTGAATTTGGAACTAACATTTACTGTTCAAGGAAACTGATTTTGTGAGTATAGTTGGTATTCCTCTGAAGTCTTTGGTCTAATGTGCAGCAGAAACCTTAAAAGCCAAGTACTGTTGGACATCATCAGGAAGAATATAAAAGATAATACAGAGGGCATCATTGTGCTGCTATATAAAACCTCTGTGAGCCTATTACTTACAGGCTGTATGAAGCTTTACCTTCCACATCTGAAGAAGTAGTCAAGTCAGAGGTGATACAGGGAAGACAACTAATATTCAGGGTGACGGACGCCTTATCAAGGAAAGACTAAAAATGCTGCAGCTTCAGTTTGGATAGAAGAAGGTGAGGGGATCTATGACTGAGATTTGCATAATCAAGAGAGTGGGCAAGTTAAATGTGGAACCTTTTTTCAGCAAAACCACAGAGCCACTGAAAACAAAGGAAAGATTAGAACAGGAATAAAAAAGAAATAGGTCTTTTGAAAAAGGTAATATACTTCTGAAGCTTGCCACCAGAGAAAACTGTGAAGGCTGAGAGTATCAACAGGTTCAAAAAGGAATTAGACAAATTTATGGATTCTTAAAGGACCAGCTAAGGATACTCTCTGACATATCCAATCCAGTGATGGTGGATGATGTGTGATTAGAAAGGGAATGGACTGAAGAAAGTGATCTAACTTATTACTCTCTCTAAATGACACATTCTACTGCCAATGTCAGAGACTGACTGCTGGGTGACATAGACCATTGGTTTGTCTCAGCAGGACATTTCTTATGAACTTATTAACTCCACCAGCAGCAGAAAAGGAGAGAAAGGAGAAAAGGACAGTAAAGAAGAAACACGAAAAATGTGAGCGCACAAGAGAAAGGGTTGCTGAGTTAGGGAATACAGGGGCAGGAAGAAAAGATATGCACAGAGAACAATCAGATTCATAAAAAAGTTTCATAATATTTACATACACAACTTTAGACATAGAAGAATAGTAGTTTCATCAACAGGCAAATTTGGTTTGTCTTTTAATTTTCAAATGACAAAACTCACTTTGTTCTAAAAAGTCACTTAGTAAATGATGGTAAATCTATTTTGAGAAAGTATTGTCCTGCACACAAAGTAGACTTCAAATACAACCTGAATTTTAACAGTGTAGTTGCACAAGTATTATATACTGATATTGATACGATAAAAATAAGAGAGCTAGATTAGTGTGTTTGAAATGAACTGGCTTATTATATATTTTTATACTATGCATACATGTAATTTTTCCTTTGGAAGCAGTATAATGTACTTTGAAAATATAAAAACATAATGTTGCAAAAATTAGTATCAAGTCTATATATTTTCTATGCATTGTTTTCTCTCTGTTTTTAAAAAGTCCGTATGCAGGCCATATGACTTTTTTGAAACATGCTAGTTCTACCACACATTACCTGAGTTTTCAATTTCTTCATATGGCTTGGCCCTGAAAATACAATACGTCCAAAGGCATCTTTCAGATAACTAGTTTAGGAAAACAAGTAACTAAAATGAAGATGAAATCTTTCAGTCCTCACTAAAGTTTCTCTTTTCATGACAAAAATCCCTGCAGAAACGTGTTTTTCCACTGTAATTTTCAGTTCTGCAAACTGAATGTTAAAGACTAGCAGATAAGCCTGGTCCTATCCACAATGACTCATGGAGATAAAAAAAGCCAAGTTAGATGAATGACAGGAAAAATAAGGCCTTCTGAATTTTAAAAAACATCCTTCTCATGCTTTTTCTTGGAAATACACTATAGTGTATAAAGAGATACAAAATTAATATCATTCTGACAGAAAAATCCACAAATACATAAAATTACATTGATTCCCAAACTGCACTATTCCCATTTCATGGCACACTTGAGATCGGAAGGGAACTCAAAAGACTGTCTAGTTCAACCCCAACTGCTAAAAGCAGAGTTGTTGGATTTTAATCTTACTTGTTTGATGTATTTAAATCAGTGTTGCTGTGTCCAAGCAACTGATTGTCAACTCCACCATCTTGCCACAACTGCCACAGCACTGAGATACATCATAAAAAGTTGATAAAATAGGTTACAGGGCAATATATGAGTTTAAGAGAAATCCCAAGTTTGAGATAAGACATTCTTTGCAAAATGATTTCACTTCTTCCCTTGCCATTCTTTCTAAAAGAACTTCACCAAGTTAAAAACAAAAATTTAAAAAAAGAAAAATATATATAAAAAAGGGAGAGATAATGAGAACACAATGAAGGAACCACATCCATTGATTAGTAAATATGCCATAATAGACTTCCTGCTCTTGCCATTTAAACTGTTGAGAAGAAATAGATCATCAGCCTAGAGAAAAATGTACCACAGACTAATAAAACTTTATCTAGTCTTGGTTTTAATAGAAAATAATTTTAGAAGCCCCAAGCCTCGAACACTGATTTCAAAGCTCAGTTTGGCCTACCTACTTAGGCAAGAATTTTGTTCAAGTGAGGAATCATTGTATTCAAAGTTATTCAATTAGTAGTTCACATTGATTCTGTTGTTGTTGCATCATTTAAACATGTTACTCTAGAACTTTAAATAGTTTGGGCCAGAACTTCACTTTCTTTATGAAAAAAACTGGTTTATGGTCATTAAAAAGAATTGTAAAATCATCATCAACATACCTGATAGCCTTGAAAGGAAAATATTTTTGTCTTCACTAAGTCAGAGGATTCAGAGGAAAACATAATTTCATAGCTTTAATGAGATTTTTTAATAAAAAAATTAAAAATCCAGTTTTATTAGTTACATCAAACAGGCATAGCAATAACTCTAACTAATTTTGCATGTCTTTCTATTTCTGCCTTTACTGGAACTTTGCTACTGTAGGCTGAATATGTCCTGTTCCATTAAGGCTGATTTTGGTTACTGCTATGAGGCAGTTTTGTTTGCTGCTTTAAAAAAAAAATCAGTTATATTGGGAAATTTAAAAAAATTTGCAAGAAAATTTCATGCTACTATAAAGAAGAAAATTTTGCTCTTATGATAAAGTTGTTGAAGGTTAGGTTGTTTCAGATTTTTTTGTAAGCTATAGAAACACAGAGTTAAAGCCTTACTTTGATGTAAACATAATCTGTATTATTGATGCACTCCTGTGGAAATCTTTTATTTTGCAACATAACTTGGCATTCCTGTACACAAATGCAATTACCAGATTTAATTACCAGCATTTAGTTGCTCAGTCCCTGTATGCAGAAAATCAGGCAGGAAAGGGAAGAGACTGGCGTGGCTGAGTCAAGACCTGCTGGTTAAACTAAGGAAGAAGAGGGAACAGAATAGGCAGTGCAAGCAGGGTCAGGGAACCTGGGACATGTATAGGGATGCTTCCTGGTTTTGTAGGGATGAGGTTAGGAAGGCCAAGGCACAGCCAGAGCTGAACTTGGTGAGGGAAGTAAAGACAAACACAGGTCAAAGAGAACATACCTCCACTGACGGTTGGGAATGGTGACCTTGTATCAACAGACAAGGTGAAGGCTGAGGTACTCAACAACTCTTTTGCCTCAGTCTTCACTGACAACTGCTCTCCTCACCCCTCCTGGGTCATGGGACAGCAAGATGGCAACCAGGGGGGTAAACTTCCTCCCACTATAGAGGAAGATCAGGTTCGTGACCACCTGAGGAACCTGAATATATATAAGTTTATGGGATCTGATGAGATGCATCCCAGAGTCCTGAGGGAATTGGCAGATGTGGTTGCCAAGCCACTCTCCATGATATCTGAAAAGTCATAGCAATCAGAAGTCCCTGGTGACTGGAAGAAGGGTAATGGTGTGCCTATTTTTAAAAAGGGCAGAAGAGAAAACTCTGGGAACTACCAACCTGTCAGCCTGGGAAGATCGTGGAACAGATCCTCATAGAAGCTATACTAAAGCACATGGAGGACATGAAGGTGACTAATGGCAACCAGCACGGCTTCACCAGGAGCAAGTCCTATATGACCAACTTAGTGGCTTTCTGTGATGGGATAACCGCAGCAGTGGACACAGGTAAACCAAAAGATGTGATCTATCTGGACTTCTGTAAAACCTTTGACACAGTCGCCTACAAGATCCTTCTCTCTAAACTGAAGAGATATGGATTTGATGGGTGGACAGTACAGTGGATAAGAAACTGGTTGGATGGTCATATTCAAAGAGTACTGGTCAATGGCTCCAAGTCCAGATGGAGATCCATGACAAGTGGTGTCCCTCAGGTGTCTGTACTGGGACCAATGCTGTTTAAAATCTTCATCAATGATATTGACAGTGAGATTGAGAGCACCCTCAGCAAGTTTGCAGATGACACCAAGCTGAGTGGAGTAGTTGCCACACTGGAAGGATGCAATGTCATCCAGAGGGACCTGGACAGGCTGGAGAAGTGGGGCTGTGAGAACTTCATGAGGTTCAACAAGACCAAGAGCAAGGTCCTACACCTGGGTCGGGTCAATCCCTGATTTCAGTACATGATGGAGGATGATGTGATTGAGAGCTGCCCTGCAGAGAGGGACTTGTGTGTGCTGGCTAATGAGAAGCTCGACGTGATCCAGCAATGTGCACTTGCAGCCCAGAAGGCCAAATGGGTCCTGGGCTGCATCAAGAATCATGACCAGCAGGGCAAGAGAAGTGATTCTGCCCCTCTATTCCTCTCTTGTGAGACCTCATCTGGAGTATTGTGTCCCGTTCTGGAATACTCGGGAAGGATATGAAGCTGTTGGAATGGGTCCACATGAGGGCTACAAAGATGATCTGAGGGCTGGAGCATCTTCCATATGAGGACAGGCTGAGAGAGTTGGGCTTGTTCAACCTGGAGAAGAGAAGGCTCCAAGGAGATCTTATAGTAACCTTCGAGTGCCTGAAAGTAGCCTACAAGAAAGCTGGAGAGGGACTATTCATAAAAGCTTGTGGTGATAGGACAAGGGGGAAATGGATATAAACTAGAGAAGGACAGATTTAGACTAGGTATAAAGAAGAATTTCTTCACCATGAGAGTGGTGAGATACCGGAACAGGTTGCCAAGGGAAGCTGTGGATGCCCCATCCCTGGAGGTGTTCAAGGCCAGGTTGGATGGGGCCTTGGCTAACCTGATCTAGTGAGATGTCCCTGCCCTTGGCAGGGAGGTTGGAAGCAGATGACCTTTAAGTTCCCTTCCAACCCAAACTATTCTATGATTCTATGATTTTCAACATTGTTTACTATTTATTACTAATTACTGATTAATTTTTTTCTACTTTCTTTCTACATGCATATTGCATGCAGTTGGAGGACTCTTTGCTGATGCTGAATTGGGCATTTATTGGCCAACATCTCATCACACATATGGTGAAGATATATTGCAAAAGAAATGGGATATTTTGTGGCAGCTTTCTGCCCACTGACAGCAGTGAAATCCAGCAGGTTCTGCTCATGACTAACCTCCATTCCCCACACTGCCCATAATATTACCAAAGGAGCTTAAAGACACATATGAAGATACTTTATCCAAAGATCATAAGAATTAGATCTCTGTTTACATAAACACATGGCAGTTTTCCTGCCTTTGCCTCATTCAGTGAACATTTAAAAATATATGTAGAAATGACAAATAAACTAAGGTGCTGAGGACGCTCTACAATTAACTTCTGTCTACAGCTGTGATTGAAAATATCTGTAAACCAACTTATACTGGACAGGTCTAATTGAAAGAACTGATCCATTCTTAAGGGATACAACTGATGAAATGGGATGAATGGAGCAGAGATGAGCATTCGTAATTGATCTAGTATGGCTTTTTGTGAAATCCAGTGAATAATGCAGAGATTTTCTCACAGAAACTATTGCAAACAACACGCACAGAAGAGCATTCAATCTATCCATGAGTTGTGTATTGTCCAAACCAAATGTAGGACAGGAACAAAAGATAAGAAGACACTTTAATAAACTAAGTAGATGCAATAAATACTAGATCGCCACACATGCAGACATAAATACTAACTGAAAAAGGCACCTGACTTCTGAGTGCTTGACCTCACAGTATTATATAGATATCCTGTGTATATAAATATATATATCTTATGTAGCAGATTTTTTTCTTGAAATATAAGCAGTTGATTGGACTCAAATACAGAAAAAATACATGTTACTATATACACCTCAAATTCAAGAAGGCTGCTTTTAAGTACATGCATCCATCAACTCAAAGCCTTAAACGTTAAGTGAAATTTTTTTCAGTACTGCACACGACTTAACTTCAAAGGGACCATAAAAAGCGTACTGCATCAGACTTTGACCCTAGCTACAGGCGACAGATTGTCTCTAGTATTTTTTACTATTCATAATCTCTGCTGGTGATCTGTTAGGAGTGGGCACAGCACTCCACAAAGATAACATCTTATTACATTTGAGTGTATTTACCAGCCATCTGTACCTTACAATATCGCTCTTTCTTCTCTCCACAGATGCACATTACTTATAATCTAATCACAGAGACCTCCAACTTTCCCCTTTAATGATTCTAACATACATTGTAACAGATTAAAATATTCCTGTAAGGTGCTTTTATCAACCCTTTTTCTCAGAATAGCCAATAAACTAGTACATTAATGTAACTTAGGTTATATTAGTTCATTTTTCTACTGCTTCATTTTCTCTGTTTGTAAAGTGAGTGTACTAGTACTAACTTTTCACAGCATTTTCACATGGATCTCAAAAAGGGATTTAGGCACATACCATACACTAGATAGTATCAGATGTCTCAAAAGAAGAGTCAAATATGAATGGAGAATCATCTAAGCTAACCAAGTGAGAATGGAGTGTATCTTAGATTTATACCACCTCCTTTAAAAGCAGCTGCACACTTTATGTAGCATATATGCTCCTGCTTGAATAAAAAAAGTCACTCTCTACTTCATATTTTTACCTATGAACATCTAAGTAATTTCTCAGTCTTTTATTTAAAAAATGAAGTACAAGCATTTTTCTTCCAGAAAGAAGTAGGGGGGAAAATTTGCCTATACATCTGATGTTTTAAATGACAGCTCTGTGATCAGAACAGTCCTGGAGATATGGGAAAACCAGGCTGGATTTCCTCCATCCTCACAGAAGATATTCAAAATCACTTTTCCCACTACAATAGGGAGAAAAATTCTCACTAATTTACTAGTGGCCCACAGGTGAGGTACAGTATATCCAGTGTGTGAGGTACAGTATATCCTTCCATTAACAGGGCATAACAGTTAAGAGGATAGAAATGATGGAAAATAAAATAAAAGACCGACAATAAGACAAAACTTGCAGATGAGAACCAATTTTGTAAGAAAAGTTCTGTGTCCTAGGTATAAAATTGGTACAGTTTTCACAGGATGAGAGACAGCATCAGCACACCAGATCACAGGAGTCAGACCTGAGCTATATATAAGCGTGAAGACACTGCATTCTTTGGTATGTTCCATGATTTTTCACCGTTTACAAGATATTCAGGAATTTCCCAGTCCCATCATCACCTCATGAAAGACAAATGGAGTTGTGCTATGATGGTTTGATCACTAAACAAGTGCCTGTGCAAAAGTGCCCCCTGAAGTGAGAGAATACTAAACTGTCTTTACTATATACATCTAGTGACAGGATTCTCTCTTTCTTGTGAGGGACATTCTTTCTTTCTTACCCCAAATTTCAATTCTTCATCTAAAGACTCCATGTGATTGTAATTAATGAATCCTTGGATTAGGAAATAAAAGAAAAAAACCCAGAACACACTTGAAATGGCACACAAAATTGCAGTAAAAAGTTTAACTTTTAGGTTGTCCTAGGAATCAAGAGTCGAACTCAGTGATCATCATGGATCCCTTCCAACTCAGGGTATTCTATGCTTCTTACATGGCTAAAAACTCAACGTCAATCATAAAAAGCAGAAAAACTAGAACATACCTAAACTAGGATAACCTCTGCAATACAAATTTGTTCCCATCTTTCAGGGATTAATTAAATTATCTTTTTCAGCCACAGAACTCCTGTCTCATTCCATGCATAGTACAGTCTGAGCAACAATTGAAGAGGTGTTGCCTGCCAAACCTCTCTATTAGGTACAAAATAGAAAGGTGTGAGGTGCAATTCAGATAGAAAATTGCAGAAAGGAAATTCTACCAATGCTTGTAACACTTAGTTTTATAAATGATCAAACCAAGGGCCATGAATTGAGCTTTTCACGTGTGGCTGCTAATCATGTTTCCATTTTGTGATTGATCAATTTGAGATAATGGATGTTGATGATTTTCATTTATCTTAGGTACAATTTACAGGTTACAAGTGGAGCCAGAATACCATCTGTTGTCATTTGAGATACAAATGAAATTTAGACCCTTTCTGACTATCTAAGGTGGACATATGAATTGACAGTACTAATAACTAGCCTAGAACCTACTATGTACATGTGCAGAACACTTGAAACAGAATGTGGCATAACAGGAAGGCATAAGTGGTTTAAAATGCTAAAAATCAGATAAAAAGTGGGCTCAGCTGGAAATTCAAAATGGTAGACATTAAACAACTAACATTTGGGATTTTCTGTGTCTTGGTTCCTCATCGGAACAGCAGAAATAGTATCATCTCCATCTCACTGAAATATTATGAAGGTTAAGTAATTAATGTTTATAAAGATTTCAAAACAACAGTGAAAACAGTTCTGTTGTGAAAGTCCATGCAGAACTTCATATTCAGCTGTAGTCCAAGTTCTAAGCATAGGAAGAAATACTGAAGTGTTTTTCATTAAGTAAACAGTATTAATTTTACTAATTTAGAGGAAATGGGGGATCATGTAATTAAAGGTTGTATGCACAAGCAAACTTCATTTAAGAAATTTGGAAATTTTGAGTGCTTTGTTTTGTAATGTTAAAAATCCTAGAAAGATTTTGAAACTGTAATTGAATGTGTTGGCCATGAAGGGCTTACGTTAATGCATTTAGAATTAATGCTTGATCAAACATAGTGAAGTAAAAAGACAGGTATTTGTGAAAAAACACAACAAAAATCCAACTGAAACAGGAGTCCAATTATACTGCTCTTAGTAGCTAAAAATGCTCACAGGTCTTAGAGGAGAAGGTTTCAACATGCTTTATTCTTTATCACTGATGATTTCTATTTCTAATTAATACAAACATTAAAAAAATTAAAAATACATCATGGTCATCATACATTTAACAAAATTACCATCTTCCAATTACAGAAGTGCCATTTATGACTCTGTATTTTTAAACAGAACAGGGTTTTGCACCTAATATTAGATCCAAACTCTGGTATATAGGGCAAGTCTTCCCAACATTATCTTATTTACCATTTAAGTATCAAATGAACTCTGAGATCTTACAGGTAAGTGCTAGGACTTATTTTAAAATATGATTTCTCTGAAATGCGGCACTTCACACACATTTCCCCCTGCCCTCCAAAGGACCTTACTAAGAAAGTAACACAGATTAAAGAAACAGCTCAATTTAATTAAAAACACTTTTGATAGCTTATAACAAAGATTTTCTTTTTACTTTTCATAACCAAGAACAGACCTATGTGGTACTGCAGAATTGTTCTTAAACTGTTGCTCTGAAATTCATCTTCTCACTATGAACTGTAGTTTCATGTTGCATTTGCAGTTACAGTACTCGCTTGACGGCTGTTGGAGGAACTTGTCTTCAAAGATTGTCAAAATAAAAGTATTGCCATCTATAAAATCTGAGAATTAAAATTTAAGACCACATTACAGGAAATGCAGATAATCAAGGTATTTAAACTGGCTGCTGATTGAATGCATCTCATGGGCCTGGTTTTGTTTAAGACAAGTAGGGTAGGAAGGCACAACCGTAATTGGTCATGGCCTTCTATAACAGTTTCACAACAGTCTAAAACTATTCTGGTCTCTGTGGGTTATGTATAAAGTCTGGGTAATGTGCATACCAAAACTATGCTTATACTATCAGTATGACTAATACAGCAAGATTTAAAAGGATGCTTGTTAGATAGCAAGACTACCCAGTAATAATACTGAAGGCCAGTTTTGGCGAGAATACAAATCTCAAGTTTCAGAGTTTAAAGGCCGTCCATAATCATCTGCCTTTGGGGAATAATTCTGTGAGAGTAAGATTAATTTGGCCTTTCTTCAGCCTTTTTCAGGTTATCTGGCTGCTGCCTACAGCTAAAGAAAGCATACTGGACAAGATTAGTTGTATGTCCAGTAAAGTAACTATACTCATAACTGAGGTCTTGATTTTAAACATTTTGTGCATAAAGTTATTAACATCATGCGCTACAGATTCAGTCCTATGACTGCTGTTCAAGAAAAGCCCAAGTAGTTCTTTATAGGAGACTTATGTTCAAAAAATGTACTTCTTCATTCTTATTCAGTCTTTCCCAACTGCATCATCCTGTAACAACCAACCTTCTGCAGAAGTAATTTCTTTCTCCCTTTATGTTCTGCTCAAAGTTTTGCTCACATGATTTACAACATCCTAACTGTGATCCTCTCACTTTCTATATTGACAGGAGGTTTCTCCAGCACTGTATTTTAGTTTCTATATGCTATGGACAAACAGAGGTGAGCCTAAAAAAATCCTTACCAGAAAAAAACCCAAACCACATATACACAAATGGAAAATATAAAGGAGCAAACCTGAGGAAACTAGGTCTATCCTCACTTAAATTAATGCAGACTTTACCAACATGTTCTACTGGATCATGCCTAGGTTTTGGCATGATGCTACTATCTCATGCATGCAATTCAATTAATGTGGACCATAATCAACATTTTCATGATTTCCACTCAGATATCCAAATCCCAGGAGCATCCCTACGTAGAATATAGACACTACCCTCATCTTCCTGCTGTCACAAAATACAGTTCTGCTCAAGTTTCACATTACGTGAGTATTTTGAAAAGAGTACCACTGATACATTAGTACAGCTACCAATGTATAAATTTATCATGCTTAAAAAGGACTGCAGCAATTTCACATGTAGTAGTTCCAAGAATATTTCATTTTCAGTCTTTCATTACACAAGATTACATTAATGATTTAAATATAAATGCCAAAAGAATCTCATTACGAACATCTCAGTGTAAAATAAAATAGTCAATTCACTTCTATTAAGTTGTATCTCAAAAAGACACCGTGGTAATAGTCAACCTAAAGATGTCACAAAATGGAGAGAGAGCTTTCAGGTGTATTACTTATGAAATCTGGTGCATTATCAATAAAGCCAGTATTCTGGTAGAGGATTGGATCTGCGCTTTTAGTCAAGCAAACTTCCTGTAAACTCCAGAAAGGCAATTTATTTAAATAAAAACTGTAGGGTAAGGCCCTTTAATTCTTAAGTATGAGTCAGCTTTTATGTTTCACATCTAAATGAAGGTTTTATCATCAGCAAAGAAAGGAAAATCAGTTTGGGTGCTACTTGGCCTGTGAGCCCATTTGCCTTGATCCTTCAGATCAGAGCAAACAAAAACTGCCATTAGCTTTACTCAGTTCCGTGTGCAGCAGGATCACAAATCATAAATCCTTAAGCATGTAGCCTATTTAACTTATGTAACTAAACATCAAAATACACAATGGAAATATCAGAAGCTCTACACAACAAAAGCTCAGGGAAGACAAAGCTTGGAATATATGCCTTGTTGTATATATTTTTAATTTAATTCAAATTGATTGAGGTACAAATTGTGGCTCAGATCCTGAACCCTGAAACATGCAGGGTGAAAACTGTGACTGTATTGAGTTCCTCTGCCTCCCGTACACTTGCAGGGTACATAATGCAGGAGTGGGGCCTGTGGAGGTTTTGTTGGTTCACTCAAACATGCTTGTAATGTAACAAAACTGTAATATAGCTGATTAAGTAGAGCCTGTTGAATAAACATTGCAGTATTTTATGAGAATATAATCACTGAGTATTTTGGAAGTTTGCTTTTTGCATACTTCTCTATCTTGGAAAAAGGAAGGTGGTACTTTCTATACTAGATTTCTGCAGTACCATGCATTCATAAACAAGTGCTGCTGCAAGCAACCAAAAGCCTTCCTAGACAAATGTTTACTTTGTTGAGAACATCTTAGCCTGAAAGCAAAGATGGGCAAATATTGCCTACTGAAATCTTCTCAAAGTGATGTATTCCTATACACCAAGTAGATCTATTTCCAAATAGATCTATCAGTTCTATTTCAAGCCAATCTGTCAGAACATAACATCAACTGTCTTCAAATAAGATCAGACTGAAGGAAGGAAATAATGGTAATCAGGTAGAAAATTAATTTAATCTTATGCTGCTTATTTTTGCAATTACACCATGCAAAATAAAAACATATCATACTAAATACAGATTTTTGGCCCTATGAAATGACTTAAGCACAGAGAGCCATGTTGAGTTTCAGCCTTCCTTAGGAGTATTAGAATGTCATAAAATAATATTTTAATGTACTTATCTTGACTATTTGCATTATTTTTTTACTGAAGTGACGAAATTGGGAAATCTCTGTACTGAATACCTTGTGAATTTAACATTCACAAAAGGCTAAATTACTGTGTGTATAGGCAAAAGGGAGTCAAATCCAGTCATGGGAAACAGATATGATTCTGATAGTGTGTCAGTGACCACTGCATTAAACTATGCAATAATTTGACTCAAAAGGCCTGAACCTGTTTTGGTATAGGATGACAAAGAGCTATAAAACCTAAAAAACATAGAATTATGCAGACCCTATTCCAAAGATCTCTCGCTCTTCAAGTCATGGGGGGTCATCCTTCTCACCCTGAGCTCTGTACAGAGTTTTGACCCAAGCTGTAGCTGAAAGCCAAATAGAATTGGAATCATCATATCTGAGATCAGGAAAGCTGTGTGTTTCATAAAGACCTGATCTGCACACAAACTGTCTTACAGGCTTGTCTTGTTTGTTTATATTTCTTCCTTCTTCCCAAAACACACAAAAAAAAAATTAGAATGTGCTGGACTTGACATTAACCTAAATTTAAAATTGATTGATATCTCGTTAATAAAAGGAAAGTATATTAAATAGATGAAGCTCATTTAGACTTAACAATGCAAATTGTACTGATTAAAAATACGGAGCTCGATGCTTTGAAGCAAAATAAATAAGAAAACAAAACTTCTAGTAAAGCCAACAGAATTAAAGTCAAAGTTAAAAATAACAGAAGAGGATCATAACATAATCTCTCCTTTCATTTCTAGTCTTTGTTACACTAGCATGATTTTTGTATTCTGGCTTGTCCAGAAGTACCGAATAGTTTGTACTGATTTTACTTGTGTATTTAAGAACAGCACTGAAACCTTTGTTGCAGAAAAAAGATATAAAATATAAAAACCAGATGTATCTTAGGCTTTATACTCAAAGAAAATCCCCACTTAAGGACTTAACCAACACATAAAAAACAATGGCAAACAAATTTCACAACTTTAGATATTTTTGCTGTCCCACTAAGTTTACTGTCAAATAAACATGAACCTCAGTACCAATGCTAAAAAAAACCCACCCTGAATCTACACACAATCCCTCACAGGTAATTAAACTGTTAGGTTCAGCAATCACCGCACAGTCTTTATTTCTAGCTTGTGCCATTTCTCTTTAAAAAGAAAGAGAAGGAAAGGAAGAGAGAGTGAGAAGAATGAGGGGAAGTAGAAGTATACAAATTTGAATTTCTAATGACTTATAAATGTTAACTATATAAGTACCAATTTATTTGCTTTCCTGCCTGTAATCTTGTTCGTAGCTTGGGGTCCAACTGTGAACTTAGGATTTGTACCCCAAGTATTGAAATCAAGATTGTTATGGATTTACTGACTACCCCAACTCTGCAGCAGGAAGAAGAAAAAATCAACAAGATCTCTGCCTTTTCATTTGAAAGTCCTTATACAACCACTGCAGCTCTGGAAGTAAAAGGTTTATTGGCGTTCTCTTACTGCCCCCACACATAACACAGCTTTTATTATTTCCATTTTTTTAAAAAAAACCCACAGCTGTAGCACTTACCTTACAAATCTGAAAATAATCTGAAGTGAGTGTCTCCTGGACCTCTTCTCTGGGAGTCCCTGCAGCTCCCGCAGTCCCTCCGGGGTGCACAGAGCCACCGCCAGCCCCGCTTCCACCGCCACTGCCACTGCTGCTGCTGCTTCCACCGGGGGATGAGGCAGTTAAACCATCCAAAACTTTGCGAAAATTAAATTTCTTCATTTTGGGGGTTGGGGGAGGGCAAAAAAAAAAAATCTTTGGGAAGACTTGGGAGGGGAGAAAGGATGTGTGGCGACACGTTCAGCTACATGTAGCAGAAGGAAAAGTCTTTATTGGTCCTCTGAGTGAGGCAGCACTTTAGTCCCTTGGACTGAACAGAATGTCAATTTTAGGTGTAATTGATGGAAAAATACAAAGGCTTCATTTTGCCAGGTGTAAACGCGACCGGGAAAGGTCCTTTTAAAAAACAAACCCAAAAAGAAACAAAAAAGAAAAAGAAAAAAACAAGTTTCCACGAGCAGCAGAGCTAAGATTTTACGTTCAAACAAGGAACAAGGGAACCACTGCCATCAGGTTCTCAGGCAAAATCCACATTTAGCAGTGGTTAAAAGCGAAAAGTAAATAAAAAATTCAAGCCGACATCCAAAAGAGTAGCCTCCATCTCCCTATCTTTTTCTCCCTAAGATGTCCTTGGTACTTGCTTATTTTACCAAAAAAAAAAAAAAAAAAAAATCGGCTACGTTCAATTTCCTTTCCCCCTCAACCCCTCTCCTGCCTCGGGGAGCTGCTCCCCCAAGGTTTTGGAGGTGAGGATTCTCTCTCCCCCCCGACGCCGCGCTCCTCCCGCGGCTCCTGCCCACCCCAGCCGCCCTCGACACTCTCTCCTCTCCCCTCTCGCCGCCCCGGGGACGGGAGCCCCTCTCCTTCCTCACCTCCCAGCAGCTCCGGGCGCCTCTCTGCGCTCGGGTCGGGAAAGAAACCCTCAGCCCTCCCCACCCGTCCCGGTCGCCGCGCGTCGTGCCGCCGCCGTGCGCCCCGGTGTGTGCGTGTGTGGAGGGGAACCGGACCCCCTCGGCGCAGAGGGGAGCCGGGGGAGCCGGTGCCTGGTTCCTAAAGCTCCCCTGGGCCGCCTGGAAGAGCGAGGGAAGGGGCGGGAGAGGAGCGGAGCGGAACGGAGCCGGCGAGCGGGGAGAGGCGGCGGCGGGAGCTCCCGCGCGCCCTGCCCGCAGCCGCTCTCCGAGGTGCTGAAACCTCCGCGGCGGCGCCGGCCGCGGCTCCTCCTCCTCCCCCTCCTCCCTCACGCCCACCCGCCACGCCCCGTGGACGCTGTCCAAGGTACTGAAGCCTCCGCTGCGGCGGCGGCTCCTCCTCCTTCTTCTTCTCGTCCTCCCCCTCCTCTCTCACGCCCACCCGCTCCGCCCCGAGGACGCTGTCCGAGGTACTGAACCCCCGCGGAGGTGGTAGCCACAGCTCCTCCTTCTCCCTCCCCCTTATCCTCGCCCCGCCTCGCGGCTGCTGTCCGAGGTACTAAAGCCTCCGCGGCAGCGGAAACCGCAGCTCCTCCTTCTCCTCCTCCCCCTTTCCCCCCCTCCGCGGCTGTTGTCCGAGATACTGAAGCCTCCGCAACTCCTCCTTCTCCTCCTTCTCCCCCTCCTCTCCCACGCCCACCCGCCATCCACCCCCAATCCTCACTAGGGGTGGGACAGTGGAAGGTGGCGGGGGGGGAAGGAGGAGCAAAGGCTGGTGATTGACAGCAGCGGTAGCTTCCTATTGGTTACTGAGGGCACGGTCAGGTGGAAGTGAACGGTAGAAATGGGGAGGAGGGGCGGGGACTACGGCAATTGTGACCCCCGTCATCTGATCGCATAGATGGGCATGCTTTTTCACCAATGAGAAAGGCCTCGCAGAGAGCATCCTTCCCCTCTCTGCTGCACTCCGCCCCCAGCACGGCCCACTGGACACGCCCACTGCGGCGGCAGCCGGGGCATCGCTTGATTGGAAAAGATCTTTGAGATCATCAAGTCCAACCATACCTGTCCACTGCTAAACCAGACCTCTGAGCACCTCGTCTGCCAGGCTTTTAAACACCTCCACTCTTTTTAGTAAAGTCGTTTTCCCTGGTAGCCAAACTAAACCTCCCCTGGCACAACCTGAGGCCATTTCTTCTTGTTCTGTCACTTGTTATTTGGGATACCAGCATCTGCCTTACTACAACCTACTTTCAGGCAGCTGTAGAGAGTGAGTAGCTCTCCCCTCAGCCTTCTCCAGGCTAAACAACCCCTGTTCCATCAGCTGCTCCTCATGAGACTTGTGCTCCAACACCTTCACCAGCTTCATGGGTGGACTCGATGATCCGATGGGATCCAACCTGGTTGTTCTATGATTCTATGATTCATTGAGTTCCCAGCAGTGGGGAGAGCTGAGAGGGACAAAGCTCTCTTTATGTGTGTGTCAGTGGAGAACACTGAAGTTGTTTCTCAGCCTTGGGTTTGTGCAGCAGGTCAAATGAACCTGAAATATCACCAGGGGTAACAGTCCCACCAGTGACAGAGCAAGTCCCTGGGCAAGCAACAGTCTCCATTTCCAAGCAGGTCCAAGTGTCCAATCCATCTGCTGGAACCCCCTGGCACCTCAGGCACAGATCTTTGCTTTCTTGAGAGAAATTAAAATAACTCATGGTTGCCCTTCCAGGCACATGGCGTTTTTGCAGAGTCCCCAAGGACTCTAGAAAAAAGGATTCTGAAGTTGTGGCAGCACACAGCATGAGGTGGTATCCCCATCCTCTTAAAGCACAATGTGGCATGAAAAACGTTATACTATACACAAGACCCTATGAACAGTTATTCAGGTCAGAAATGAGTGAAGTGACTGTTAATAGTGACTCATAGCACCTTGATGTCGATGTGATTGGAAATGTGGAACTGACTAAAACTGTGAGGAACAAACTTGTTCTGTATGGTACTAAATCTATAGCAACTCTTCCTGTGTAATAAAATCATAGAAGCGATGCACATTGGTCACTGCATTTTGCAGCTTCTTAAGGAGCACTTAATATAGTTTTGATACTTATGCTATTACCTGGTGTCCCTTGAGGTGTTCAAGGCCAGGATGGATGAGGCTCTGATCAACCTGATGCAGTGGGAAGTGTCCCTGCCCATGGCAGCAAGTGTTGGAACTGGATGATTTTTAAGGTCCCTTCCAAACCAAACCATTCTATGATTCTATAATCTAATTGAATTTTTTTTTTTTTGTAAATACTACAGTTCTGTGAAGCAAGGTAATATGTGTTTATTTCAGCTTCATACGCTGAGCTCCCTAGATTTTACATTTTGTGATTTCAGCTCATCCCTGTGTGTTCATAGATACTCCCCATATGGCCAGTAAAAAGATTCCAGTGAAGTTCAAAGAATAACTGTATATTCATAGAATCATAGAATCAGTTGATTGGAAATGACCTTTGAGTTCATTGAATCCAACTTTACCTGTCCATTAATATCCTATATCTCTGAGCACCTCATCTACCTATCTAATAAATACCTCCAGAGGTAGTGACTCGACTACTTCCCTGGGCAACCTGTTCCAGTGCTTGAGAATTCTTTCAGTGATGAATTTTTTCCTATCTAATCTGAAACTCCCCTGACGCAACTTGAATTCATATGCTCTTGTCCTATCACTTGTTACTTGGGAGAAGTTATGTCCTCGTGAAAAATAAAGGATGCATTGCTGATGAAATTGGAAAGCTTGATAGGTTTCTCTAACCAGAAAAAAAGGGAGAGAACTCTGTATGGGAAACAAAATATATGAGGATTATGTCTAGGAGACAGAAATGAAAAAGAAGATGGAATTGAATAAACAAGTCAGTAAAGATGTAAGCTGGGTTTTGAAGAATATTGAAACATCAAAACTCAGTCGAAGCTATTTGAAGAATGTCGTGTCCTACTGATACTATGTTAAACCACAGGCAATGCAAGGGAAAAGAGAAAGCTAACAAAACTCAGAAGAAAGATAACAATGTGAATCATAAATAGGAAAGGGAAAGATAAGGTTAAAAATGAAATAATTAGAATGAAGAAAATGTCACAGACAGGCTTGCAAAAAAAAAAAAAGAGAATAGACTGGGAGTAGATGTGCTAGAGGACACAAATCTGATAACATAATAGTCCCACAGTCCTAGAGAGGACAGAGATAAGGTTGTTAGTTTTAAGGGAAGAAAGGGGAGGAACAAAATTAGAAGAATGATAAAAAGTCTTTGGAAATGGAATAAGAAGCATACATTATTGGAATGTCAATAACATTGGGAATGTCAGTAACATTGAATATTACCTCAGAGCATCCAAATGGGAAAGGATCTTTACACTACCAATGTACTGTTAGGAAAATAGACCTATAGGAGAAGAGAACAAAACAGAAACAAAACCAATAAAAACAGATACTGCCCAAAAGAAAACATTGAGCATTCAGAACTATTCAAAAACACCAACTGAGAAAAACACTTCAATTCACCACTGGTGAATATAAGGCATACAGGTCCCTTTTGAAAATTTTGCTCTGGATGCAAATGCAGAAACAGAGACAGAGCAGTGGATATGAGAATTGTGGGGGAGAGAGACAAAACAGTACAGGACACAAGTAAACTCAGTAATAGTGATGACACACACAGAAAAGAGTCCCATTAAATGACCCAGCTGGTGAGGAGTTTTGTTGTAAACAAACAAACAGGAATGGTATTGATTTGCTGGTTTGCACTATATTTAGATAGTATTGATGCTTAGTAGGACACTTCTGAGTTGGCATAGTTTTGACAACAAGAGTTTTAATGATTGGTTTGTAAAAAGATGAAAATGTGGAAAGAATTTAAATGTTAAATTGATATATAATGAATGAAACAAGATATCACCATGCATGTGTATCTGAATCTGTATTTTCAACAGTAAGGGGAAAGAGTATATTCCTCAGTGTTTTCTCCTGGACAGTTTCTTTTACATTTATCAGTCATCTTGTTCTGCAAGTTCAAATAGAAAGTAAATGTTAATAGGAAAACTGTTCTAGCAAGATTTTACTGAGAAAGAGAGTATCTTTAACCATCTACACTATCAAATCGGTATGAATTCTCATTTTGATTTTTGCTTAGGTAAGCTTGTGACTACATTATACTAATATTAAAAAGATTTGTCAGAATCAAACCTGGCAAAGGGGACTAATATTGATTCAACATTATCTAATCTCAGTCCCATTCAGGAGCTGACCAAGAAAATAGAGAATCAGGAAAGATGTGCTTAGACTAGCTGACCGGAAAGCGACTGTAGTAGAAATTGTGTGTGTGTGTTGTATGTGACTGGTTGTTAAGGTTCTCTTTGGGCCATTTTTGAGTACCTCGCCTGGCTTTCTTCTTTTCTTTTTTGATAGCAAATTTTTCTTCAGCTAATGGGCTAGAATTTCTCGACTTTTTAAAGCTTCAAACATATTTTAATCTCAGGCTTATACTGATGTTAATTTAAATGAAGACATGTATAAGTGTGCAATAAAGATTCTTATCTTTTTTAAAGATCCATAGATGGCTCCTGGTTTAACAGTTTACACTTTTTAAATGATCCATGCTACTCCATTTGATAATACATGAATTAGTAGTCAAAATCAGTGAACCTTGATAGAAATCATTGTGTGACACCAGAAGCTGACTAGACCACAGTCTTGCAACTAAATTCTGCAAGAGAACTTCTGTGCTTATGCAGAGCTGAAGATAAAGGACATTATCAAATACCAGAGACTCATTTATGCCAATGCAGACAAAACTGTGACTTTCCATAGCTGCCCATTCCTCATTAGACTTTGGGACATTTGCCGATATTATCCATGTTTCTGTGTAATTCCAGAACATCAAATGGCAGCAGGCATAGTGTTCCTGCCTGCAGAGCCCCACTAAAAATATCCTCAGTCAGTGCTGAGTATCTGGTTAGAGCAGCTTGCTGACTCTATCAATTAGCCAGATCTTAATCTATTTAATGTGTTTTATTAAGGCTATATAATGCTAATGTTTTAATCAAAATGTCAAGCAGTACTAAATCAAATTCATTAAGAAGGTCCAAGTCTATCACATCCATGTGGTTACCTTGATCAAACAAACCTGTAATCTCATCAAAAAGTGAAGTGAGGCCTGTTTGTCAAGACTTGTTTCCATAAAGCCATGTGGACTTGGTTTCATTATATTCCTACCCTTTAACTCCTTATTGATTGAATCACACATAGCATGACTGCTTTAATTCACATAACATCACTGTTTTGTCTAGGATTACTGAGAATGTCTATTATTACCTGGGTCATTCTGCTTGACTCTTGAAATAACATGAGGTTTCCTTTGGCCCTTAAATTTGTAACTGTACAGAGAGCTATTAAAAAATAACATTAGAAGGTTGGAAGTCTCCTGCTGTTTTAGGATCTTTGGAGACTCAGGTGCCACAGAGATTGCTGCCTGAAAAACAGTAGTGCCATTTTCATCATCCAAGGGTGTCAATAGATAGAAAAGATGTCATCATTCTCATGTAATATTAATATATTATCCCATTTTTTTCTTCACAAGTACATGAGAGAAATCTTTAAAATGAAATTAAATCTTTTATGCATGCTCAGAGACCAGATTTCTTAATGAAGAGGCTGTGACAAGGTGGGATGTGTCTGTACAAAACTGAGAGTTGTAATTTTGTAATAAAAATGCCCATTTTGCATGGTAGGACAAGTAGAAGTGTAAATTAGCCCATGGATAGAGTTAATCATTACAGATTGAGGTGATCCATTCTCGTTGATGTTGAAAGGGAAGGTCCTGCATTTACTTGAGCCCTTTGGTTTTTTGCCTGTTCAGCAATAAATTAATTTGCCAGGAAAATAAACAGTTTTGTTTTGGGTTAATGAGCTGAATTATCTCTGCACAGGGTCAGACAAGAACCAGAGCCAGTGCAAAGAAAGGCGGAGTTACAAGCTTGCACAGAAAGTGGAGTATAGGCACTCTTGGTAAACTGAGTTTGGTTCAGGCATACAACTGCAATGGTGGCCCATTAAGCTATGCTCTGAATATATGCCCTGCCCAGGAAGGGCTGCATTTCTTGGTGAAGAACTGTCACAAGCCACCTAAGCAGTAATCGAGGACATAACATTTTAACTCATTTTTACTGCTGCAGTAAAGCAATGTATTTCTTGCAAAGGGTTCTCCCAAGGCTGAGGTGGGACACCATCTAGATTTGGTTGCTCTGTGATCTTTTTCTAATAGCTTGTGGGGTACAGGCTTTAACAGAAGGCACAGAAGATTTAAAGCCTCAGTGATTATTATATGCATGGCAGTTCCTTGCTGTATCTTTACTACAGTTAATACGAAAAACTCGGGGATAACTCAAGATAACTTGAATTCTTGTCATAACAATATGAGGCCTTGCTTGGGGCACAAAACTGATCTAAGAGGCTGAGTAAATAACTATGGTAGTTAAAATGTGCCATATATCATGTCTTCACAGATCTCTTGCCAGCCTTCATTGTAGTTCTAGAGCACTTTTTGGTCTTTCTCTGCAGCCAGCTTGCATTGTATTGCATGCACAGTTTTCTAATTCTTCCTCTTTAAGCCCTTTCCTTAACACTTCATTTTATAGATCATTGGCTGTCACAGGGCTTAGCCGCCTCTCTCCCTTCTTACCCCTTCAGTAAGGATTAGACAAAACTGTCTGGCTTTCTCAGGTCCTGCTGTGAGCCAGTCTTTTTGAACTTCTAATGACCTAAGTTTGCAATCCAGCCTCTGCACATCCAGTATTTCTAATGATGTAATGGTTCGTTAAAACATTTTTAGTAACTGGCACACATTGTCAGGAAGCAAAGTTGTTATTTTCTTGCCCTGAAGTTTTATTTCCACCAAACATATATCTGACTTCTGATCAGTATGTTCCTTCTCTCAATTTTTTGCAAAGTATTTTCGTTGATTCTTTTTCCATTCCATTTCCATCTTCTCTAGTAGCTGCAAAACAGCAGGAACTTGATGCCTTTTCAGAGTCAATTGTTATTAGTTCTCAGAACAGATTTCCAAAAAAGCTATGAAAATGGGATAGTTTTCAGTAGAAAGAAAGGCCATTTGTTCTTGAGCAAATATGTACCTATCCAAGTAGTATATAGCCAGATCACCAAACTGACCAATCACCCTCCCAAACACAATAAGCAAGAGGTTACAGATTTTTTAAGTCATCAAGGACAGACTTTCAAATAAGGAACATAAAGCATTTGTTGAGTATGTTAGTTAATCTGTATTTAGACCCCTTGAGGGAACAAGTTTCTTTATTAAAGCAAAATCAGTAAGAGCTTTAGCAAATCAGGAAGACTGTAATTCGCAGTGAATATTCTTTTTGTTGTCAGCTCCACTACAAGTTTGACATTTTATGCATTTTCCCATTATTGCTCTGATTTTTTTGCAAGTTTTCAGAGGCATTTGAAGTGGCAGATAATGCATTCCAAATTGCTAGTTCATTTTACTAGGTTCTGCACTAACAAAGCTCTCAATTAGGACTGGGCTACTGGTCTTGGTTGCTTTCAAATCCACACAGTCTTGCAAATTTGAAATATAATCTTTGAATTCATATTCCACTTACAGGAGAATATAAAATAAGAGCATAAGGAGTTACCAAAAAAGAATAAAATACATTAAATGAGTCTACACTTGCTCTATAGAAAAGCTGTCAGCACAGTTTGCATTTTTTTTTTTTGAGTTTCTTCCAATACTCACAGAAAAGAGACTTCTTTTTAGCTGGGGGAAATTTCAGCTGTCCTTCAATATCCTTCAGTTTAAATTATAGTGTATAAAGGTCCATTCACGCAAACTAGTTTGATGAATCATAGGAACCAAAAAATATAATGTGTCAGTTAGTAAAACATCAGATATCACATCCTTGGTCTCTGTGCAAAAAAAAATCTTCATAGAAAAGTCTAGACCTGCTGTAACCTTGGTCCAAATGCAGGTGACTGGTGGTTCATATGGATGGCTTTAAATTTAGTGTAGATATTAACATATAAGAAGAGTTGGAAAGATGAAGGCAGAGGGAAGAGCAAAGGGAAAATGGAACCCACATCTGAGCATTGCTATTCTTCTGTCATTAAGAGCATCCAGTTTTATGTCTGCGTCTTTCATTTTTAACAATTGAAATGTTCTGTAAACACATTACTATTGACCCACAGGACCAATATGCTTGTCTTTTCTAGACTAAGCAATATTTCATAATAAACAGCCTCGTCAGAAGACTCTGGGGAATAAACGCTACCTGCAGTCTGACTTTCAACTCTTTGATGAAGAAAAGCTATAGCATCATCCCCTCCCCAAACCAGAGCCACATCCTGACCACAGCCATGCCTCTGTCCTTTGTTGCAGAAGACCTGCAAACCACCTAATCAGCTGTGTAGGGATTGCCTCAGGCTGACATAGTCCATGAGTGAATTTGATCACTGCAGTAGCTCTTATGCCTTCCTTTCCACTTCCCTCCATCATGCCTTTTTCCCTGCTTTAATCTTAATTTAAGAACAAATTGAAGGCAGATCGGACCGTTCTGTCTCCTCTGCAAATATCCTACGAAATATTCCATCCTAGTCACAATGCTTCATTGAAAGGAAGTCTGGCAGAAATGCTAGCAGTGAAAATCCAATCAGTCCTAAAAGCTAAAAAAATGTTTCTTCATGCCAGGAATGACAGCTGTATTATTCCTGAGCCCTTGTTCTATCTCTCAGTCAGGGATTTTCTTTGTGCCAATGTGATATATCAAATAGGAATTTGGTATGTATTGTCTGTATTGGATTAGACTAAGTTATCTCAGGGTTTTGAATCCTTATGTCCCATTCAAATCCTTCAGGTAGCGATATTTGCAGAGTACTTTTCAAACTAAGAAGTTAGTGCAGTGCTGAACATAAAGTCTGTCCCTTCACAATTGTGTTTAATCCTGTGAAAGGCTGTTTCTTAAAACATTGAAGGAAATGAGAATACTCATTATGCACCTCAGGCCAGCTTTAAGCTTAATTCTTCGGGGCATAATCAGTATATTTGATTTAGAGCGACAGGAATAATTTGTTTTCCAGTTCAGAAGCTCAAAGCAATGTTAAAGTATTTATAATATTTTGTAATAAATGCCTACATTAAAAAAAAAGCAAATGTTTATTTTGAAACTATAAAAATTACTTTTCCAAAATGTTTCTTGCATTTTATTTGAACACTAGAATAGTAGTAAACCTGACATACTTATTCAGTCTTCCCCTTGACTCAAACTAGCCTAAAGTATATATCACTGTCTTCCAGTCCTATCCTTTGTAAAGGATTTGCAAGTGACTCAGGTCTGTTCAACTTCAGCTTCACTTCTTTCATTTAAAAAAATCCCCAGAACTTGGATTTATTACATTTTGAGGGACAGTCTGCAACTCAGTTGTGCCAGTTTCCCTGTTCTGCTGTAATCCAAAACAAGGTATCTCATGCAAGACATGACCAGAGAATATTCTCTTGTAAGGAAAAATGAAGTAAGAATCGGGATGCCTTGATTCCTCATCTCATTACGCTAGTGGCTGTTCCCATTTCTTACTGAGCAAAGCTTTTAATTTCTACTACAGAAAAAGATAAGTGTTCTCCTCTCCTAACCTGCCTCTAGTGATCTTGTTGTTTCTGTCCTTGTAACTTCTGATCAGCCTATTATATATGCAATCTGTCTGTAGACCATGCGAATGAGTGAGACAGATATGCTCCATTGATTCTGCTGCAGGACTGAGTTTGAACGTGAGAAAGGGTCTGTTTGAACTGGCGTTTAGGGATTGGCATGAGGGCCTCTCAGTTTAAGTGATAGAAGGGAGAGGCAGAGCCCAGGAAGCATAAGCAGGGGGCTGTGGCACAGGTCCTGGGAGATGCAGTTGCCCTGCAGAAATGAAGCACAAGGGAAGGCCCATGCTGATGGCAGGAAAGGGACAGAGGTGGCCACAAGGCTCCACCTCTGAACCTGATATGAATCACATTCTCAAGCTTGGGCAGAAGCTATGGCCACTTTGTTGGTCTGGGGAATTACAGTTAGAGGGTTACCAAGTCTTTGTAGAAGGGAGAGCTTAATATTGGCCATACTATCAGTGAAAGTCTATCCTAAATTTGGCCATTGGCCCTGGAGAATTAAATGCATCTGTCCTATGTCTCAAAGTTTGTGTGATGACCATTGAACTAAATGAGTTTCCCAAGGAGGTGCAGGAGGAATTTTCTGAAGTGTCTGGTAGAGACAGTGATCCCACAGTGCAAATTCAAGTCTCTTTCAGGCACACCCATTGTCTTCTGTGTGGAATACACCAGACCAATGTGCTCGCATATCCCTTCTGTGTCATAAAGGCACGCTTTATTGCCCAAATCCAGGAAAAGTGCTGAAAAAAAAATCTTTCTCTCTTTTGTTCTGCTAAGTGACTAGCAAATAATTCCATAGCCCACTCATGTACGTCACATCATGCTCATCTCTATCCACAAGGAAAATCACATTTAATCTTTGCCTCCAGCTTTAGGAAAGTGTTCAAACTGATAAATGATATCAAGGATTTTGATAGTTTCTTCCTAATAGAAGTAAGTTTTCTGTATTTTGGAGAACTATTTTCTCATTTCTGTTAAGTAAATCGCATTATTAATCCTGGTATAATGGATAACACTTTAAGAATTTGGCAGTTATTGAATAACATACACCCAAACCTAATGCTACCTTTCATTCATTTGTCGTGTATTTTAGTCATTTGTTTCACCTCTTGGCAGGTTTGAAGGTGAATAGGTACAACAGATAAAAGTACTAATTTATTTGATATTTAAATGTGTGTACTGCTGCCTGGACTCTAGCAGTTCAGGTGATTCATTGAAGGGCCCTTACTCTTGTTCCCCATACAGTACAGACTCTGACCTTTTCTTTATTGCTTGAGAAATCAGGTAGAGGAGGGGTTAGACATTCCATTCTTGGTTAACGTGAACCACATTTGCTGTGTTCTTACAGACAAGACGTGAACCCAAAGTTCTCACTCTTTTTGAACATTAAGAACCCTTGACATTTTATGGATTGTATGCCTTCCGAAATGCTCTGTTTTAATCAGGTGCACGTACACTTCCTAGTCATTGCTCAGCGATAGAACCTATGGAGGATGATTGACATTCATACTAGAAATGCATTATGATTTCCTACTGGTATGAATTATTGCTTTCATCTATGAATTTACATACATTGATGCTTGTGCAGATTCTAGACACATTTGGAAGGAAATGCGTTTTGAGTGACTGAACAAAGAAGATTTCTAGTTCTCATCAGTCTATTCTTTAAAATATATCATATAACTGATTGACCTAGTGTTTCAATCACTGCATTTAGTGTAGGCCCATGAAAACCAGTTCTGTCTAGTTGGGTTTATCTTTTCTTTATAAGGAATTGTGCTTACATTCAATCTGCATTGCATCCTTAAGACAGAAATATCAACTTTTTAAGGTTTATCTGTTCTGTCTTTATTCACGTAGTTGGGATTTGACTCCTACACTCAAAAAATAATTTTCTTTCAGTGTTAGGTTGCACATTTTTTGGTCTCTGTAGTTTGTTCTGACTTTGCTACATTAAAGGACACCACAGATGCAGATGGTTGCTGTGATGTACACCCATGACAGGACCCAAGACTTGAGTGTGGGACTTGTGGAGCTGAAGGAAGTATTCTGCTTTTTCAACTACTTCATCTGACTTGTATGATTCAGGTAGGTCTTCCTCCTCCCTTTATTTTACAATTTCTGGTGTGAATACATAAAAACTTGAACTCTGGGTACATGTTGTATTTGACAAGCAAATTGACCCATTTTAATTAATTGTCTTTTGCTCACACATAAGAGATCACCTCTCCCATAAGTAGCTTTTAAGGAATCCAGTCATTAATCTTCTTAAGCAGTTATTCTGCTCTAGCTTTCTCTAAGGCTCACAGAGCCTCCACACTAGACTCATCCAGCAAGGAAATTCCCAAAGACTGTTTGCTGAACTCTGGGAGAATCCTACCTCGCAAAATTATTCCTAGAAGAATATGAGTTATCATATTTTTTTCAGATGCTCTTTTATCTCAGGAAAGGTAGCTGAATTAAGTTGACCTCAATTTACTTTTGAAGTTTTTCCAACTTGTAGGAACAATTGCACATAAAATACTGGAAGAGTTAGGCTCTATATCACAATCTTTCACAATCTACATTAAAATCATTCTGAGTACAAACCACCATATTTGCAACCTATCATACTGAATTAGAAAATATTGCTTGTATTAATTTTAAGTAAACTTTGACAATATAAAGTATAAAAACATACTAACTCTCAGACTAGCTTAACTTGCAGATATAGAATCCATGAAGCAAGATGCTCTAATGCTTTTTCCTGGCTGCATGACAAAGGTTTTTAGAAGCATCTTATTTGGGCCTCACTTCCTTCTTCTGCCATGCAGCCCACTCTGGCTCTTAGGTAGAAGGATACTAGTATGGTAATAATGTAATAGCCAGGAGTAAAATCTCTGTTCTCACTGCCTTATTAGAAGCAGGAACTGAGAAGCGGATAGCATGGGAGAGATGTAGTTGGACCAATGGACAGAACAGGCTGGATTTTAGAGTAATATATAGTGGAAACCAGCAAGACTTAAACAGATCCTGGGCAGGAGTCTTGGGAGAAAGCTTATTCAGAATGGATGTTGATTTTAGGAGGAAAGCATAGGTTTTCAACATTGTTTTGGGTGGAGAAGAGGGAGTAATAGAAAAGGAGGGGAACAAACAGAGGGAATCAAAACCAGAAAGAATCAAACAAGAATCAAAAACAGAAGGGGAAAAAAACCAAATCAGCTTTCTGTTTTGGCCATACTGAATTTAAGTTGACAGCTTGCTAGCCACAGAATTATGTCAGACAAAAGCTGAGATGTTAGTTTGGACAGGAGACTGACACCAGTCAGTACTGTGTTTGTCACTATAGCAGTGGTTGTTGAATCTGTGTTTGTGGATGAATTTTGCCCTAGGGAGCCTTCAGAGGGAAAAAATGTTTCAGGGACAAGATTTTGGAACCACTACAAAACATTTCAGATATAAGCACCACATTGGAGGGGTTGGAAAGGTTATATCATCCTAATAAAATGTGGCTGAAGCCACATTGGAATGCCTTGCCATCCTTGGAGACAGCATATGGCATACTATATTTGAAGACATACAGTGGACTTTCAGCAGGATAAGCAGTGCTGTGTCCTTACCCATGGTAAGTGCAGGGGAGTCCTTAGCACATCTGTGGGCAAACAAACTTAGCATAGGGCTGTTGTTACATTATTTATGGAGTGACACTAGGCCAACCACCTGAGTTTACATTCAATCTTCCCCTTTTTTTATTAAAGGGGGTGGGGGGAGGGAACCCAACAAGCCAAGACTACTGCTCGGAGTGTCTGTAAGTTATATATGACCATTCAGTTAAGGTTTGTGTTGGTGATGACAGGGCAGTCCTGGCCTGACTTAATCTGACAGTACGTTAGCCATCTCTCCCTTGCCTCATGCTCCATCCCTTGTATCAGACCTTGCAAGGTCACAAGTATGAGGCGGATCAACATGTGGAAAATATTTGCTTTATGTCTGTGTCAGTTTTCTGACAGATCAGCTTGTTCACTGAGCTCAGCCTGCAGTTGCATGACCTTTAGAGCTTGGAGCTAATGCAGGAACACAGGGCTGGGACAGGGGAGGTGATAGAATGTCCTGAGTTGGAAGGGATCCACAAGATCATTGATAGTCCCTTCCAGTAGGCATTGGGTAAAAAACAACAAGAAGCAGCACTGGAACCAGTTTCTCTGTCAGTAGGGTAGAGTAAAAATGTTCTTGTGAAGATGAAGCAGGCTGTGCTGTAAACCCACGTTACCAGAGTGCAAAACTCCAGTTTTCTATAACCTTTACACGCATTAATAGTAGAACAATTGCCTTGTCTTTGATGGGTTTTGCCTTTTGCATGTTCCTTTTCATCTTGTACAAAGCAAACATTATTTAGATTCCCTTCCATAGGCCCAGTTTACATCCAGATCTGCATGTAGACTTTTTTTGCATGCAAAGTATGAGCAATCACTTTTGACTTCTGAAACTAACAGATACACTCAGTGGTACTTCTTCTCCACCTTTAGCTCAGTTTTTTACAATAAATAAATTTTAAAAAGCCAAGTGCTCAGAGCAGAGTACAGTTCTCAACTCTAAGACCAGTCAGTAGGTGGGAGGTGGGAAGGATCTGCCAGTGTGACCTGGGGGATAATAGATGAGAGTATTTTGACACTGCATGTTTCTCTCATGTACTGCTCCTGCCTCCTCTCACCTTGATTATAAAGTTAAAAAAAATCCAATTCTTCACCACCTACACACATGCTATTAAAATCATGATGTGTATTAACAAAAAATCTTTCCCAGCTGGATGGGAAATTGCTGATAGCATTGCTAACAACAGAAGCCAGCTCTTCATTGTACAGCCGTCCACCATGATGCCATAAAACCCAAGCTTGCCAGGTTTTACAGTTTTAGAAATTATTAGTTTCTCATCCTCTCCTCCATCTTTCCTTCTGTTTTTTTTTTTTTTCATTTCACCTCCTCTCTCCATGGATGAAAACAAACTGCCAAGATCAGGGGTAGCAGTGACAAAGCATGATGGAGATGGGACCAAATACATGCCTACAGGAAAGCTGGGGAAGGGCTCTTCATCAAGGAGTGCAGGGGTAGGATGAGGGGGAACAGTTTTAAGTGGAAAGAAGGGAGATTTAGATGATATATTAGGATGAAATTTTTCTTGTGGGGATGGTGAGGCTCTGGCACAGGTTGCCCCAACAAGTTGTGGATGCCCATCTTTGGAGGTGTTGAAGGCCAGGTTGAATGAGGAATGAGGTGTTGAGCAACTTGATCCAGTGGAAGGCGTGCCTGCCCATGGCATGGGTGTGGAACTGGATGGGCTTGAAGGTCCCTTCCAACACAAACTGTTCTGTTAATCCATGTTCCATTTGCAGGGGGGGATGAAGTGGGAAGGAGCAGGAAGGACAGTGTAGGTAGACCTGCATTCTGATTCCTAGTTCAAGAGTGACTGATGCTCCTTCCCTCCTCACTATACAGATGTGGATATGGATGATTTGTAGGGCTAAGCTACTTTTAAGAGAATCACAAACTCCATTTAACCAGAAGCAGTTTTGAAACAAGTCCCTAGTACCACAGTATCTTTCAAACTTCAGGTAACTCAGACACAAGTTCAAACTCATAAAGCATCACCTGACAGCTCTGGTCATGCATTTTGACTGGGATTAGGAGGTGATGTAACTATGCTGGGGCATAGTAGCTCTGCTTTATGTGTGGAAAGGATACTGGTTTACTTTATTACTTCTTATGAACTTAGTCTCTCACTAATTCTTTTATTTTTCCCTGACATTTCTTCAAGATTTGCAATACTAAATATTGGACAGGTAAACAGAGTGACAAAGGTCATCTCCAGGAGGAGAGATTTTCTCTGGAGTTCAGTCCAGCCTCAGCTACTGCTACTTCAGTGTACTTTTTTGGGTAGAATTCAAGTGATGAATATCACATACCTACTTGTGCTGGCATTTAATAGCTGTGCTCCTGAATGCTGTAGTCTATGCTGGAAGGACAGCTCTGTTCTTAGTAGTCCTTATTCCTGCTACTGTCTTTGAGACACTGTGAAACAAGAATGATTGACATGTGGATGGAAGTACAGGCTCTAGGTAAACTTTAGGCAATTTATTCCCATCTGAAAAAGAAACGCCTCAATAAACATTAAGGTATAAATAGAAAATACGTATCTCAGTCGAAGCAGAACCCACAGCAGCAATGAAAAGTAATTTTATTGCTGCTGTCTTCTGAGCCCAAAGGGGACTAAAGCAAGTAATTAATGAGATATCTCCTTGTGTCTGGGTGTTGTAGGTCCTTTTCAGCAGCTACTGAGTATTTCCTCTGCTGTCATTTATCTTCTCCCAGCACTTTAACACCAAATAACAATTTGCACTTAGTAATTAAGACCTGTCTTGCAAGCATGACAGACTCTCATCTTCTGCACAGCCTTGGGATCATTATCACACTTCCTCTCCTCAAAAGAAGCTGATCTGAAACATGTGAGGTGAGTCACTATCTAGGCCAAAAGAGCTAGGGTTGAAGAATGAAATACCTCCACCTTTGGCATGTACCCACTTAAAAACAGGTGGGGCTGCAGCACTCTTGTTTTAAGGCACATCAAACTGAGAAAGAAACCAAAAAGAGTTGTTTCTCAGGGACACGGAAGCTCTGTGGAGAACACAGAGGATACCCAGAGCAAGCACGAAGAAGAAAACATGTAGCTATTCTCTAGACATGACCAGGGGGACTGCTGCACTTCATAACTTGGCTTGGAAATCAGGGCAAGTGTCTCTTAGAGAGGATAGCCTTTAGCATGTAAGTGTAGCAGTGTTAACTGGGTGTTCCTACAGTAACTACCATCCAGGAAAGTGTTAGTAAGTTCCCAAGAGCTGAAGTTAACCAGGGCTGAGTAATAATTTGTTTCCACAGTCAACCTTGCTCTGAACTGTTGCCATTAGATGTGTTTCAGAAGGAGAAGCCAGTTGGTTTGTGTTTATCTTGAGTTCAGAAGGTTTTTCTGCAATGACCAATGTACCTAAAGAATTCTAAGGGAATCAAAGATGAAAATTTCACTATCAGGTTTACAGTGTCTGCCTTTATGAATAACATATCCTCCACATGTTTTAACTTTTTATTTCTTTAACATATTTGTCCAGTAGGAGTTTTTATTTCCTCTACCTCTTCTGGTTCTTGGCACGATGGTAACCAATGCTCACTTCCAGCCTAATTTAAAACTGGAGTGGATGTCTCAACAACATATAGCAGATACTGCTGTATACATGGAAGAACAGAGACAGTTGTTGCTGCTTACTCAGAGTTGCAAGTATAAATGGCATGCAGACTTTTCTTTGTTTTCTCCAGTTCAGATAAATCCGTGCCTTCTGATGGGGCTTATCACTTTTGGTTTGGTCTGCCCTCCTTCTACGTTTGGCTACTCCAGTCTAAAATGTTGAACTCACATTACTGGTGCTGGTTCAGTCCACACATCACCTGTGCACCTTTGCAAATAGTCTAACTTAGTCTTTGCTATAAAGTCACCTTACCATCACCTTGCCAGCTTTGGGAGGTGCAAGAATTGTCCAAGGGTCTGGTCTGAGTCTGGGAAGTGTGGGCTTCCTGACAGTGATTTAGAGGCTTCTAGGCAGAATTCTCTTCCCTTTCTTAATATATTGTTGATCCAGAAAGTTATTGCCAATCTGCAGTTCATCCTCTCTAAAGCCTATGTATACATTGCATCTGCCTTTTGATGGGCACAGTCACAGCAATAACATATTATTAGGCAGGAGTTGTTCCATTCATAAATATATGTGAAGCCACAAGTAAATAAAACTGTAATCTCTGCAAGTGTGGCTAATTAGAAATAGCCAATTCTATTTTCCCTCATGGAGAAAGCCAAGGTCCTGTTCCTCTAAGCTCTATGACTAGGAGACCTATTCATATCAGCATTAATTAAACCTTACACTGAGTGCTAGGTGGGAGGAGGGAATTATACAAACAAAACGGATCTATTCTTGTGTTCTTTCATCTAATTTTTATCCATTTGGCTTAGGTGCATTTTGAATTATGCTGACCAGAACATACTTTGATACTCTGCAGCTCTGTTACTTGCTTAAAGTCATGACACCTATTAATCCCAATATCCATCTGACATAGCATTTTGTGCATTTGTGGCAGCCACATCTAGCAATTCCCCCTTGACTATGTTCTCATTAACCCTGTGGCTCTCTTCTGTGATCTCTCCATTTCTCTGTACTCATGTTTATTCATCCCTTCCTTTGTATTTATCAGGGTTGAACTTCTATTTATTGATTTCAGCTCATTCCTTTAGCTGGCACTTTGTGTATTCTCACCCTCCAGAGTTATGTATGTGCTTGCATTTTTCTATCCTGCAGGTATGGTTAGGCTCTGTGCAGTCTGTCTCAAATTGAGAGGAGCTTCCTGGGCACAACAGGAGACCTCCTTGCTTAATCCTCCTCCACTAAATCTTCCTGGATGTCTGGCTAATTTTCACCAGGCTTGGTACAAAGCAGGTGTATCATCAGTTTCACACCCTGCTTGACACTCATGTAGTGGACATTCTGTCAGAGAAATAGCTTTCTTGTTTCTTTGTCATTCACCCTCAGATAAGAGAGGACTTAAAAAGTACAAAGTCATATAGGTTGCAACTGAGAGTAGAAACAGGGAGGAGATAGAGAGTCCAAACACTTGTTCCACACCTTCTCAAGAGAAATGGTCCAAACTGTGTTCTTGTGTGTTCTCTCATGAGAATACGGCTTTTTGTCTTTCTTCAGTAGCAAACCCACGGTAAAATTCATGAATTTTCTAGTACCTCTCTGTTAGCAAATCTGATCCATGTTATCCATGCCACACATGGCTCATGATTTTACCATCTAGCAATGATACTAACAAAAGTCCTTTTGCTAGCTTATGCAGTGTCTAGCCCCTAGATCCTATGGTGTTTATAGAGCCAAAAACAGGACACAGGAACAAATACCTTTTACAGTAGCAGAAGTACCTTATACCAGTATACTGGCCAGGGCTAGTGTTTCAAACAGAGCTCCCTAACCTCTTCAGAGAGCATCTGCCATTGCATTACTTAGATCTACAGCATTCTACCCCTCTCCTGTCCCCTTGCTAGCTGTCTGAAAGTGTATTATAGAGGGGGTCAGCAAAAGATGTCCTGCCATACTGGTTGAAACAGGTAAGTGTGCATGAACAATACCACCTGCAAGCATGAGAGATCAGCCAGACAAGTGGCATCATGAGCAACAAGGAGGGAGGAGGGAAGGAAATATGTAACTTCAGCAACAGACTTCTCAATGAATTTGGAAGAAGGTGTCTGTTCACAACTCCAACAATTTGTTCACCTCCAACAAATTGCTGACTACCATCTGATGACAAAATAAACCAAGATTGTGTGCATAACCTCTGCTGGCTGCTGTAGCAGACAAACATTGGCACAGCTGTGGATTTGAGCCCCTCTGGAATATTGACATTTAAGAGTCAGATCCTACTTAAGAAAAAGGATATGGTATAATCCACTTTTCATTCAGTGGCTTTCATAGATTTGTAGGTTGAGAAAACATCCTTACAACAGCCGTGTAGTTTAAAATGACTGTGTGTTGGCTGCAAAATGCAGCATGGTGTGATACACTTCCTTGCATCTGGCACACATTGGAAGAGCTGGAGTTTGAGAAACACCATTCATATTTCAGTAATCCACATATAAGGACATCTCAGGGAACTATACAAAAAGCTACCGTGGAGTACTTTTTGTCCACTAGGCTTATTATCCTGTCAAAGAATATAATTAAGTTGATTTGCCAAATGCATTATAAGTCCCAGTTGCTTTCTATTTATCACCTTATTTTGCCATAGTTGCTTACACAACAACTACTTTATTAATTCCTCTACCTATTTGTTAGCTATTGATGTAGTGTTCTTTGTGTTCTAGCTCCCTGTCCTCTGTTACCTGTATAGAGGGGAAGACATGACTTTTCTTGAAAGAGTTATTTTATACTCTTTACCAACAGATAACATTTAGGGTCTCACTTCTCTTTCAGCAATGCTCATAAGTTAACTGTCAGCAGTTGTGATTACTCAGCTGTTTACCCAGGATTTTGTTGTGCTACATTGAATAGTAGTCTAGATCCAAGTTTTCTGTATCTTCATGTTCAGATGGTTGCTTCATAGATTTGTTTTGTGATTTGTTTTGTGTCTTCCTAAATGCTTTTAGGTAAGGCTTTCTAAAGGTATTACGCTTTTCAGTGGAAAATAGTTAAGTGTTTCAGTCTTCATACAACTACCATAAAACAAAATACACTGCATATCTTTTCTTTATTAACTGAAGGGTATCCAACTGCTTTATTAGCATGAACCAATATGTTATCAGCAGCCCTTCTGTAATAAGAGAATATTACTATTGCTATCTCTCAGAAAAGGCAAACTAGGGCACAGAAAGGGTGTAGGGTTGTTCCAAGTTCATGGAGAGATGCAAGCTGTGATTGAAATCTCTAACATCTGCTTTAGAGTGGGCACATTGGCATATATAGTACAAAAGCCTTTCAGAGTCAGCATTCTCAGCTCTATAAGACATTGACAACTGGTGAGGTCCTGTGGAGTGCTAGAATTCCCTCCAACCCAATTCATAGGTCAGTAACAAGCTTTAGTGGAACTGTGGAGCAGCAGAGGCTATACAACACTTGTCTTACGTCAATTAAGGTGGGAAATTATGGTTGTTCTGGTCTGACTCCATCAGTAGTAGATGAAAACGGTCTGCAGATCTGTTGCTCCTTGTCACCGTCACTTCCTTTTGAGATCTGCTATCTGCTGTTAATAGATGACATCTATTAACCTCCTGTTGTACAGAAGATTCATCACAGTTACAAGTTCCTACCCAGAGTGTTCCTTTATCCCCGTTTAAGATTACTTGAGTGGTGGCACTTCTATCTATGTCTAATTGTCTGTTTTGCACAATGATATGAATATGAGGATCTGTCCTCCAGCTTCCGGAACATGAAGAAGCTTTTGAAACACCTTTGTACTTCTTCTCTTGTACTAGCCAAGTAAACACTTCAGGTGAAATGGTCCCCAAATTTCTCCTACTTGTATTTACCATTCACAGGAAAAAAGGTGTGTCTGGCAATCTCCCCCATCTTATGGATGCACCCTGTAGTCTGATCACCTTAAAATCCTTTTCCAGAAAGACTTCTGCAGGGAGATGAGATGGAGGGGGATCTAGAGGTAGATAAGACTGTCGCCTAGGGCAGTAGACTCTCAGGGGTAGAAAAATCATCATATTTTTTTCAGCCTGCTTCACCTAAGCCATGGAAAGTCAAGTTACATGGTACTGCTGAATATTAAAAAGAGCCCTAGTCTTTGAAGTTGGTGGGGGACTGCAAGTTCGGGAGGTAGAAGTAGCTGCCCCCTCTTCTCAACAGCAACAAACTCATCTCTCCAGGGTTTTTCCCCACTTTTTCCACCCGGGCCTATCCTTTTTCCTCTCTCCTTTTCCCAAGATTCTAAATCCTGGAAGAGTAAAATTCAGTTTTGCCGAAGCCACTGAGGCACTGGGTTGTTCCTGCCTCTCTGGGCAGGTCGCATTTTCCATGCTCCAACATCTGAAGTAAAAGCTTCCTTCCTTAAAGAAAAAGGAGGCGTCTATTAAGTACAATCCCACGCTCAGATTGTTGAGGCTGAATATATGTTCAAAATTCATATACGTAAATATCATGATTTTAAAGACAATCTTGTGTTTTGAGATCTGACACATACTTTTTTTATTATTTTGAGCTGGCAAAAGCCTAAGTGTCTGGGGAAGTCTTAAAGCCTGTTTACATAACAGGGTACACTGTTCCCATTCTCCTGCCCCAGAGCAGCTGTAGTGGGGTTTTTTTAAAAGTGCCTATGATCTTCCCTCCTTCTGATAAGGAGGTAGCAGGAGATTCTCTAAAATTATCATGTATGCCCTCTAGAACATTCAGCTTCACAGGTGAAATGGGGCCCTGACAGAAGGGGATGCTGACTTGGAGGAACTGCAAGAAGGATAAACAGCTCAACGCTGCCCTTAATCATGCAGTGATACAGGTGGTCAAGTGCGAGACACTTCAGCGACACAATGAGAGAGGAAGCTGGCTCTCTGCCTGTACACAGCAGCAGCTGAAGTATTAATCCCATGCTGCTGAGACAGACGAGTTCTCTCAAAATTAAAATAAGGCAGTTGTAAAGGGCAGTGGATTTGCAGGGTTAACTGTGATATCCTACAGGAGAAGATAATCTTGAAGGGTTAGCAAGCAGTTTCACACACCCTGGTCATTTCATCTTTGTGTCTGACACAATGGCCAGCAAGGGAGCACAGCACTTAAGGCTTAGAAGGGAGAGAAAGTAGGGGCAGAGGTGGCTAAAAGGCTTGGAAGTCAGAGAAGAAAAAAGATTTCTATGTTTCTCCCAGAAACTTGAGCAATAATCCTGGAGCACAGACAAAGCAGCAGCCAGAAAAAAAAATGCAAAACCAACAACAAAATCTCCCTGGATTTCTGAAACAGTGAGGAGCTAGACTAAAAATCAGACTCATTTCAGAATAAATTCAGCTATGTTTCGAAAGCAATGATGTGAAAGGCACATGAGCCGCAGTAATATAATGTGATATGAGCTGTTACTGTAAACAATGAGGAATAATTGACAAGGAACTAAAACAGATCTGCAGAGCATGCACAGCCCAAGGCTCTGTAAACCTGTGGCTGAATGAGAGGATAAGGAATGGCATGGGGAGAAGTCAGAGAAAGACAAAAAAATTGCCGGTGAAAAACAAATAAATTACACAACAGTTCTTGATCCCTGAGACTGAAAATTCAGCTGGAGTCACTAACTAGTCCTGTGGTGGATAGGCAGAAAGAACAGACAGCATGTAGAAATAACAGACACTCTAGATACTCTTTCCCCAAAACAAAGAAAATCAAATGTCTTTTGGTCTGAAGGAGAGAGTCAGGGTTTGTGAAATGGCTAGCCAGTTTGTTTCTTATTTGAGGGGGTACTACAAACCTAAGAGTGGCCAATTTGAGTGTGGAGAGAAGAAAAGCCATGGCTAGGATCAGAGAGACAGTGTTGCAGACAAAAGCTCTTTCAGAAATAGTCTGGTGTGCTAGTGGAACGGCCAAAGATAAATGATAAACAGCACAGCATGCAAAAAGCTGCAACTGAGCGAAGCCTCTACAGATTATCTGGCAGCTTATTGCAACCTCCTGACACATACCATAGACACATAAAGTATATGCACATACAACCATCCACGCATGTGTGTATTTGTTCATGGACTTCATAGGATAATGGAATGGGTTGGGTTGGAAGAGACCTTAAAGATCATCCAGTTCCAGTTCCCATGGGCAGGGACAACTTCCCTTAGACCCGGTTGCTTATAGCCTCATCCAATCTAGTCTTGAACATTTCCACAGATTGGACAACCACAACATCTCTGGGCAACTTCAAAACCACCTGGAAATATCTAGAGGTGGTGTTTGGCAATAGAAAGCTCTTCCAAGAAAGAAGAGAGTCAACCTCAGTGTGGTAATGTCCCAGTCCAGCACAATGATGCTGCACAGCAAATTTCATGGAAACCTTTTCCCAAAAACACTCAGTGAGTTAAATAATACAAACACTGCTTTAAATAATAAGTAGTAGTGTACAAGAAAAGGTTGTCAAGGGACTGCAGGAAAGTAAAACTGATGATGTTTTCAGCAGAGATTAGAAAAAGTTGGAGGGGGGGACATGGACAGTCATGACTGATTCACTAGAACAGAGGATTTATGAAGCTTCTGGCTGAAGTAAGGTAAGGAAAAAAAAAAATCTTCTAGTGGGAAGAGGGATCAAATTTTTGCTTTGTACCTCACAGTAACTAGGGAGCCAGTTACTACAAGGGAACAAGTCATACTGCCTAGTGTGCACACAGATGATTAGCTACAATCTATGTTCACATGCATTTGAAAAACTAGAAACTTTACAATGGCCATCTTTACATCCACATACAGGCTCACACAGATGGATGATGGTGGTATTGCTTATTCCTTTCCATTCCTTATACCATTTGTATTTGTGATGCTTTCTCCCTCTGCTACTGTCACCATGCCCATTACTGCCATTTCTCAAGCAGTCTCTGCAGAAGGAATTTGCAGCCATTTCCCTGCACTTTGCAAGCCACACAGTTTACACCTTAACTAGGATGTAGGTTTTCAGTACTGCTTCTGAATAACTAAAGTATCTTTTCATACCTGTGAGGAGAAGTGTGTCACCCTTTGATCATCACTACTTTGCCAGTAACCATCCCCTACTTCATATATGAATAGCTATTGCAATGTCATTTCTTTGTGTGCAGTGAATATTAAAAGAGACAGGTAAATAAAGAACAAGAACTGAAATAAAATCCTGAAGGTAAATGCAAACTCCTGCCATTACAACATACTCAATGCCACGTCACAAGCCAACAGGAAATGTCTGGGCTTGCATACTTCAGTCTTTCTCCTTCCCTACCTGCAACACACTGCTCAGAGAACCAGAACACAGGAAAGTAAAATGAAGGTTTTGATGTCCAGAGGAAAAAAGAGTAAAAAAAATAAGACTTCCTGCCTCACTAGACCTTGGGATTTGATGCCTAAAGCACTTGATTTTCCAAAGAGGTCAGTGAGAGGCAAGAGCTTTGATCACCTCAAAGAGCACTTAGAGCTTTGTAGATTCAACCCTGTATGTCTTGACAGATGTTTTGATTTGTTTTGCTGAAATATGTAGGACAGGTGGGTAGATCTCTCCTATGTGCTGTCTGTCTCTCACTCTGCATGCCTTCATTTTGTGGACATTTTAGAAAAATCTACTGTCATGGTATATCTAAAACATTCTGCATTACATGGTAGAAAACATCTCTGTGAGTCTGTTCAGAGCTCTGTCAAAGATAAAAGAAGTTTTCAACAGGCGTTGGGTCAGATCTGCAGAATATGCCCAGTGCTGATTTTGCATTAAAAGCAGATGCTATTATCTTCTCAGATTCAGCATTTTCAGAGAGGGTCAGCCACACAAGAAAGAAAGTACCCATGGCATTTATATTTCCTTCCAATGAGATATAAAGAAGTCATGTAGTGCATAGATACATATTTCATCCGAGCTACTCATTTAGATGAGGAAGAAAGAGAATGAGCAAGATTGTCCTTCCCATGTCATCACCAACAATAGTGTGATTAGGAACAGAAGTTCTGTCACTTTTACAGCAGATGCAAGAGTCTGGCACCCTTACAAAGTCAGATGACCATCTGTGATGACTTGAAGGGAAAAAAAACCTTTCCCTGCTAAGCAACTTCCCTGTATGAAAAAGATGTGCCAATGGCAGCATTTTTTATCACAATTTGATAACTCTAAATATACAGCTCCATTAGTCTCCTGCATACCTCAAGTGAATACCTGTAGGTGCCTCAACGCCAGCATTTTAGTTTGGATTTGGGTGAGCACTATTGATGTGACACTCCTGGTTGTCCTCCATCTGTTTTGGCCTGCAGAGTGGAGGAGCCTTTGAGCAAACAAGCAGATTCTTTTAATGTAGAACAGAAACCAAAGACATGCCTCCAAACCACTTCTAACACACTCCATCTGGTAATTCAACCCATGGACCCAAACTAGAGCCAGTCTGAACCAACCTCCTGCCCTCGACCCCAAGCACCAACTGTTTCACTCCACAAATGTGCTTTGATGCCACTTCATTACTGACTTATGGGGAAGCGCTTTAGACACCATTACCATGACTACCCCAAGTTTGCCTTTTGTGCCTCTTTTTGTTTTAAAATCACAGACCTGCTAATCTACTGAGCAACAGCCATGCAGCGCCATAAGATCCCAGATGGCATTGGCATCTTTGGCAGGGCCAAGATGGTCTTCCTACCAGGAAAGCATTTGTTCTCATTTGGGAGTCTTGTGGACATTGCTGGTTAGCCAAGTCTGTTTGTTAGTTTATTCCACTTGACCTATCATTTTGTGCTTTTCATGTTGCCCCAGAAGTGGTCTTCTGCTAAGAGAGATGATTAGAGAGCTGGTTATGCAGATTCCTCCCTTCTTGAGGTAACTTCACAGAAATTGCAGTGCCAGAAGTAATATGATATGACCTCAGACATCTAGCTGAGTGATTCCCGTGCAACAGGTCAGATAGTGAAATTCAAGTGTGTAACCGCAATGTTTGCAAGCAGCTGCCTGAAAATAGCCAAAGTAGCTGTTTGATAGCAGTGCATGCAGGCAACAATCCAGTGATTACTTTTGCAAGAGGTATCACAAATGTTTGTTGTTTTATCTCCTCTCCCCAGGTTTGGTGGCTGCCTCACATACTGCCAAAAGAAAGGGAGACAAAGTTTAGATGCAGTGATGTGCACTCTGAAATACCTCCTGGCATCACGATGCTCTTGTGATGCTACTCTGCAGTCCTCTGAGAACTGAAGGGCTCACCAGCTGGGGAGCTCATAACACTGCATATATTGCAGTGTGAACTGACACTGCACACTGTGGAATTAAACTCAAGTAATGAAGATGGAAAGGCACCTGTGCCCCTTTCCAAAATGGTTAAGTACACAGAGTTCCCCTGAGTTATACTTGTGGCCAGACGCTGGCCACCAGCTCTCCCAAGGGCTGCCTGAAGAGAGTTTATTGGGCACAATAGCAGGGAAAGTTTTCAAACAGGGAAGAATCCACAGTTTGCCTAATGAACTCGTCTAATTAAGCAGCTGGCCAGCTGCTCCTTGTTCAAAATCTTTTCTTCTTCCCACCTGGAACCTTTGTAACATAAGTCTTAGCTCTGCTATTTTACAACTCCAGCCTAAACTGGCAATAGAGCTATCTACTGCCAAAACTTCTTGCCCCTGTATGTATTTATAGATCTCAAGCAAAGTCATTTCTTGGTGTTCTCTGGACTGAACTTGAGGTCCCATGAAAAATACTTACTGAGCTCTTTCTCATTGACAATTACTTGGACATCTATGAACCAATATTTAATCTCATGAGTGTAGTACTCTGAATTTTTTTCTTTTTTTTAATAAGAAGGACACATGAAACTGTCAAACAGACATCTCTGTTTCCAGTGATCTATAAAGATAACTTTAATCAGATAAATTTGAAATCTCATTTTTATAAGAGGTTTCATTGATTGCTTTTAAGAAAATAGGTTTGGGCATTGGCTGGCATTGACTCTGCTACCATTCATTAATGCTTTATTCACCTCTCATATCGGCTTAGCCATGATTTTGCCTGAGAATGGTGTCAGACTAACTTGGCTTGGGAAATCTGGGTCATCACAATATCATTTTTAGGTATGGATTCACAGTTGGAAGGGGCTAGCATGCTGCTGGCTAGCACATGATGAGCATGACACCAGACATGCTGTACCAGCTGCATAGGTGTTTGGTCTGTTTGCAGGAGAGACCAGACAGACATCCAATCAAATCTTCTGTGCATACATAGGTGCTCAAGATGCCATGATTTCTGAGGACAATGCTGGCCCACTCTATCAAGGGCGTAATTTCAGGACATTTCTGATCCTTTGTAGCTACGCTCATCTTTCGATACCCAGGGGAATGACAGGAAGATGTCCCAGGGGAGGTTTATGTAGCATATTAGGAAAAAGCTTTTCACCTAGAGGGTGGTGGAGCACTGGAACAGGCTTCCCAGGGATTCAGATGTGGTGCCAAACCTGATAATATTCAAGAAGCATTTGGACAACGTCCTCAGACACCTGATGTGAACGTTGGGTTTGTCCTATGGAAGGACATGAGTTGGACTCAACGATCCTTGTGGGTACCTTCAGGACCCTGAATGATTCTATGAATATATTTTACAAGTCACTGTCAGTGATTTATGAAACTCCTCAGACACCTCTTTCAATACTCTTGGTTGCAAATTTTCTGGTACTGCTACAGTACATTGCTGTAATGCTTACTATTTGACATCCTCCATTGCTACTGATGAGAGAGAAAGTATTTCTTCCCTGATGGTAAATAAGCACTTCTCATTTCTTTCAAAATACGGAGCATAAATATTCAATTAACATTTCTTCTTTTTCTGTGTCATGATTGGCATCTATGCCTTCTTTAGCGGGTCTAACAAAGGGAAGAGAACTTACTAAACTTGATGAGTGATGTTTTTTGTCTGAAAAGCTTGGTATGAAATGGCAACAAACAAATTTAAGTATGAAATCATAAAGAGATTATAACCAACCAAATTACTGGGGTTCCACGCTCCTTTCTTTCACCTTCCTCTTCCCCTTCCCCTTTCCCAATCTCCTCCCCCACCTCCCCCCCAATATCTGAGGGGAAAAAAAAATCTTTAAGATTAATATCACTACTTTAATGAAATGGATTATTTGTTATGGCAGTATGGGTAGCAGGAGGATTTGGTGATCCAAGAGGTTGCTTAGAATCCTATTCTCCTGTATGACAGCAAGGATTTCATTAGGTCTCAGTATACTTAAATAATGCCTTCTTGCCCTTAATCCTTACACCCAGGATTTTTTCATTATTGTTTTATCTTCCTCTATCATCTGTTTCTTTCCTAGCTGGTGACTTGTTTGCACAGCTATCAGACTTTCTATTATTCACATTAGTTGTATATAATAAGGTTTGCAACGATCATTATTGGTTGCCACTTTCACTTCTTGTCTTTATGGGAGGTTGTGGGTTTTGAGGAATCTAATTAGGATCTCAAAAATTATATTCCTGGGTTTATGCTGACGTTTTTCCTTGTAATAATTATTTGACTGTAGCTGACCTCTGGAAATTGTCTTGGGAAAGTAACAAGTAGACAGGCTCGGAACACACAGGCTTAGAAGCAGCCTGTCTGCACACAGAATAATTTGTCAGCATTTCCAAGAGGGAGACACCACTTTCTGGCTCTTCAAGTGACTAGTTTTTACCCTTTCTAAAATAAAAAAAAAATCTATCATCCCCATTAGGTACAAGATTGTTTCGCTAACGTTGGCTTCAAGCCTATAGCCTCCAGTTCCTCTGTTGGTACTTTGTTTTCACCCAAGCCCCAGCTACAGCAGTTGGATGCTAGGTCCAACAGCCCCAAGTAGCCTGGGACCCAAAAGCCACCTCCCAGCCTGGAAATGCTAGTGGAGGGCCAGCAGGTGAGGTGAGGTACACAGATGGGGTCATTTCTCACCAGGGAGCAGCTCCCATGGATCTCCTTAGCAGTTTTAGGTAGAGTAGGATGGGGCTTTTTTCTGTACAGGTTGCTACATGGCTGGCAAGGTAAGGAATCCTGAACACCCCGAAGAAGAACAGACAGGCTGTAATTGAACCTCTTTTGGTTTATAACCTTCTGGCAACTCAGCTTCAGAAGTATCCAAAAAAATCCCATCTGTGCTGAAGAAACACAGGCAGGCAAAGGCATGCTCCCTACATGACCTAGAGTGAATCATTACTTTCTATTTGAACTTCAGTTCTTCATTAGCCATGGGGTCATTTCCATTCATGGAATGCCTTTGGCTGGAAGGCAACCTTAAAGATCATCCAATTTCCCTGCCAGGGGCCAGGACATCTTCCAATAGATCAGGTTGCTCAAAGCCTCATCTAGCCTGGCCTTGAATACCTCCAGAGATGGAACATCGAACACATCTCTAGGCAACCTGTTCCAGTGCCTCAAAACCCTTACAAGAAAAGATTTCTTCTTAATATCAGAACTAAATCTCCCCTCTTTCAGCTTAAAACCACTTCTTCTCCTGTCACTGCACCACCTGATAAAGAGGCCCTCCCCAGCTTTCCGGAAGCCACCTTTAAGTAATGGTAGGCTGCTATAAGGTCTCCCTGGATCCTCCTCTTCTCCAGTTTTAACAACTCAAACTCTCTCAGCCTGTCCTCATAGGGGAGGAGCTACAGCTCTCTGATCATCTTTGTGGCTTCCTCTGGTCCTGCTCCAACAGATCCATGTCCTTCCTGCACTGAGGACTCCAGACCTTAACACAGGACTCTGAGTAGGGTCTCAAAGGAGCAGAATAGAGGGACAGAATTAGCTCCCTTGTTCTGCTGTTCCTGCCTTGAATTGTAGAATCACCAGGTTGGAAAAGACCTCTTGGATCATCAAGTCCAACCGTACTGCTTCTTGAGATGCAGCCCAGGATGTGATTGGCTTTCTGGGCTGCAAGTTCACATTGCTGGTTTCTCATCCACCAGCACCCCAAGCCTTTCTATTTTCATGGTTCATCTCAACCCATTCTCTACCCAGCCTACATTTGTGCTTGAGATTTCCCCAAGCACCCAGGTGCAGGATCTTGCACTTCACCTTGTTGAACTTCATGAGGTTCCCACAGGCGTGTGTCTTGACCCTGCTGAGGTCCATCTGGATGGCCTCCCTTCCGTCTCAGTGTGTCAGCCATGCCCTACAAAAAACCCACAGGCAGCACTAAGCACTTGAGTTAAACAGGAGTGAGTGCTTTTTGATTAGTGCCGAACGTTATGAAAGGTGAGACTGAGACAACAGTGCAAAAGCTCCTGTGAAGAACAGCCCTACATGAAATACAGCATGGATCATCCAGTGCTTGGCTGCAGCTGGTGGTGCAGCACCGAGGGGAGGCAACAGGCACTGGATTACACCAGCTGAGGCTCCGTGTCTTCATTTGTTCATCAAGCTTGCTGCTCATTTACAGTCATAAATGAAACGTTTGACTGTGGTGGTATAAATAAGAGGTGACATTTTAACAACACTCACAGCATGATGCAGGAAAGTCTTTTAGCAATTATGAGTTACGTGAAGCCTGTGAGAATCTTGCAAGGTTTATCCATTCTCCCCTTTTGAGGCAATGACCTATTTGCTTCTGAAAACTGAAGTTAAAGTAAAAACCACTCACATGCATTGTAAATTCCTTCTCAGGAGGATTTCTGATGCAGCAAAATGGCAGAGCTATTACTCTGAGAGAGTAAATACTGAAGGACAAGAAATGGTTATGAAGAGAAGCATCCTACATGCATGAATCACGCACAATGGGATGGGAATTGCTCCTGATAATTCAACCTTCTGAACACAGAGACTTGCCTTTAACAATAGGCTTTCTAGTTAAAACACATTTTCTATGTTGGCATCTGCCTGTAGGTGACCTGGGCCTCTCAAATGCCTCAAATGGTCCATTAGAATAAAATGGAATATGTATATAGACATGCATAATAGAGCAAAACCTTCACCCCTGCCAGCTCCTTGATTTTTTTTTCTAGATGGCACAATAATTAGAGTGCATGATTTGTAACTGAAATATACGGAAACTCTCAGCCTGATAGTAGAGGGGAAAAAAACCCATCAGTCAACAATATAAATAGTAGAGGTACTGAAAGTCTGCGCTTTAATCCAAATCTCTTTGAGAATTTTAAGGCATTTAACAATATTTAATGAGCTGTTTCAAACCACGTGAAGACATTATCCCACTGCCTGCCAGGAACAGCAGCACGGCAGCATGGCAGGTGGGAGGGACAGCTCTGCAGTCCCTCACTTTTCCTTCAGAGCTGCTTTCTGCCTCCAAGCCAGCGGGCTCAGCAGATGCTTCTTAAAACCCACCATGTTAGCTCTGTTCCTCCCTCCCCCCACACCTACCCACCCACCCACACAGAGTCAGAGAAAGGAGCTGCTGAACTTCTATAATCGCTGAGCAAACAATCAGCCCGGAATATAAACGGATAGCCTGTGGCTCCTGGCTCTCCGAGTGCATCCCTATGCCTTCTCCCTCTGTCTGCAAGAACTGCAGAACATCAAAGGTGAACTGTTAGTCTTTAAGCCCTTTTTGATATCATTTCTCCAGGTAGCTTTACATTGACAAACCCTCCTGCCCTGAGTGTTGTTTGCTGCGAGTTCTGTACCCACTTCTCCTCACACCCCATGATCTGCTGTTGCTGTGGCCACCCCAAAGAAAGGGCATGGGTTGTACTTCTCTGTCAGAACAGCTCACAGGTGCACCCAAACTTCGCAGCCCACTGCCGCTTTTGCCATGGTGTGCAGAAACACCTACATTTCAAAGGATATTCTGAGCCTGGACTTGTGGCAGTTTGGACTCATGGCTGATCTGATACCTACATCTATTTTTCTTTTTAATCACCTGTTGAAATTCAGGGGGCATTTGCAGCATTCTTGCTGAAATATTGCTTCCAGTACATAAAGGAGGCCTACAGGAAAGCTGGGCAGGAGCTCTTTATCAGTGTGTGCAAGGATAGGACTAGGGGAGGTAGTTTTATGGTGAAAGAGTGTATATTGAGATTAGATATTAGGAAGCAATTTTTTACTGTGAGGGTGATGAGGTGCTGGCACAGGTTGCTCAGAGAAGTCATGGCTGCCCTATGCCTGGAGGTGTTCAAGGCCAGGCTGGAAGAGGCTTTGGACAGCCTGATCCTGTGGGAGGTTTCCCTGTCAATGGCACAGGATGAAACTGGATGATCATTAAGGTCCCTTCCAACCCAAACCATTCCACGATTCTGTAAGTACTCAGAGGATGTTGTGCAAAATCCCCAGTCTGGTTATGGGCACGTGCTGCGAGCACAGGAGATGGAAACTTCTTATCCTTACACCATGGGCCATGTTGTTAATGCTAAATTGGGGATTTTCACTTGCAAAATCACATTTTTATCACTCATCCTAAAAACGCATCTGGAGTATCGTGTCATTTAGGTCTCCCCAGTAAAGACAGTTATTAACAGGGAGTTCAGCAGCAGGTCACTAAGATGCATAGGAAACTGCAGTATACGACATATGGGGAAAGAATGGGAGAACTGGGTTTGTTCAGCCTTAAGATGACAAAGTATGCAGAGATGTCATTGATGTCTGCAGTTGGGAAGGTACAGAAGAAATGAAGCCAAACTTTTCTCAAAGATGCACTGTAGCAGGAGAAGAGGCAACAGGCTCAAGGTGGAATGTGAGAAATCCAGATGTGGTATGGGAAAAGCTTCTTTATCATAAGGATAATGAAAAAATGAGCCCAGAGAAGTTGCGAAATCTCCCTTCTTGCTGATACTCAGAACTCAACTAGACAAAGGTGTAAGTAACCTGTTTTAATTTGGCCTACTTCATATGGGGGTTTGGATTAGATGGCCTCTGCAGTGCCCTCAGACTTCAATTAGTTTCTGAATTTGTAAACTTCATTTACTGAATTATACTTTTTTTCCCCCTCAAGTGGCTTCTATTAGGCAAGCCTAACCACATTTATATTTGCTATGGGAAGATGCAGCTTTATCACCATAGAGCAGGGGTTGAAAATTGTTTTCAGACCATTGTTCAGAGCAGATCTGTACATTTTACCACATTTTTGTTCTGGGATGGTATACAGCACAGTATACAGGATGCCTCTGCTGAATAGTCACACAATTAAAATTCATTTTCACCTAGCACAGAACAATCAATTGTATAAGAGATCCAGTGAGTCCTCCCAAAGCACAGAAGACCAACAAGTTTTATCTCAGTATATATACTGAGCCTTGAAGCCCAGAGATGACTGACAAAACATAAACAAAACACAGTGAGATTTATGCTTTTAATGATTTTTGATCATGGAAAATGCTACTGTTTGCTCAGTCTTTTCCTGATGGAAAATACTCCCATTAGCTCCCTCCAGGAGCCTTTGACACCAAGACAAGAGTTTGGGATTATTCTTAGCAAATGCAACTCCCCAAAATATTTTCCTAAACATCAAGAGAAATAAACATCTGTTAATTTCCAAAGATTTGTTTTGCCCTGGAGTCATCTTTGCTGTTAATTATGTTTTGTGCAAAGCTTGACTTTTCTGTGACCGTGGACTCTCTCTGAAATGAAATAAATACCTCTTTTATGAGGAGATAATATACTTGTTATAACCCGTATCCTCTAGCATCTCTTAGAGCTAGACAACCGAAGTACTAAATATATGCACTACTACTCAGAGCCGGTATTATATTGCCAGCACTTCCAAGTTAATTAGTTTTGCTTTCAAAGGAGGAAAAGCAATTTTTAAATTGGTTTAATGTCAGTGTCAAACCAAAGGTATTTCTTACTGCATTTCTTCCATAAACCATCAGTAGCATTTATTAAAATTTACTCTTTTTTCTAGTTCACTCTTTTACTGTGAAGACTGGTTCTTTAGGTGAAATAAGTAAGTAGCTGTCATATCAGTAGCGGGTCCTTCACAGCTGGAATTTGTAGGATGACATCTGCATCTTGGATCTTGAGGAGAGAGGCATGGTGGTGTCAGACTGACAAATGCTCAGTAACCGGCAGAAGAGAATAACCCTCTTACACTGGGAAACTCCAAGCCTTGTTGTAAGTCATGGCTTACAGTCCCAGGGCAATCCAATGCTAAAAGCTACCTCACCAAGGATCTTACTGGCTCCCAGGAAGACAAGACTGGATTGGAACAAGCCTCATAACTCCTAAGTTTAAACTGTGAGAATTAAACTTAAAACATTAAAAGTACTGTGTAAGAGTAAGAGACCACTGGGACCAGCTGCCAGTCTAAACAGTGGAAGAAGCCTAGGAAGGAGTGAAAAAACAGGGCCACGGGGAGTGGGACATTACTAAACAGCCAGTTGCTTTATTAAAAATTACATCTTGTCTAATACCAGACTTCATCTGCTGATTTTTTTCAAGTCTCTTTGAACATATTTATGGTTGCTGCCCCTGCAACATCCCATAGTGATTAGTTCTACAGTACATGAGGTGTGTTGTGGAAAAAACCCTTCTTGAGGATTAGAAAGATTCTGCTTGATACCCCAAGAATTAGAAGCAGCCATTGAAATCACAACAGCAAGTGAATAATGCTTCCTCTGGGGTCTTCACCATCTTTCTTCCCTAGGCAACTGACTTAATGTATTTAGCCTCTCCTCACAGAAGAACTGCTCCCTGTCTTCCCCTGTCCACCTCTAGGTTCTAGAACCTAGCAGTGCAGCTGAGATCCTATGTCATCCCAACTCCATCACTGCTCCTCAGCAAAGGAGAGTTTTAGAAGGATAGTTTTTAGAAGAGCAACGAAGCTGGTGAAAGGGCTGGAGAACAAGTCTTATGAGGAGTGGTTGAGAGAGCTGGGGTTGTTTAGCCTGGAGAAGAGGAGGATGAGGGGAGACCTCATTGCTCTCTACAAGGTTGTAGAGAGGAGAGAGCTGGCCTCTTCTCCAACGTGACAGGGGACAGGAAAAGGAGGGATGTCCTCAAGCTCCACCAAGGGAGGTTCAGACTAGATATCAGAAGAAATTTTCCATGGAAAGGGTCATTGAACACTGGAACAAGCTGCCCGGGGAGGTGGTTGATTCACCATCCCTGGAGGTGTTTAAAAGATGAGTAGATGAAATGCTCAGGGACATAGTATAGGGGCAGATAGAACTGGTTGGACTTGATGATCCAAGAGGTCTTTTCCAAGCTGGTTATTCTATGATTCTAGGAAAGCAGAGGAGAGACCTCATGACATACCACTCCCCTAAAATGTCCAAGGTTTGGAGGCTGCAAGTGGACTGAGCAGGTCCCTGCATGAAAATGAGGGATACAAGACACTGATGTTACAATACTCTTGTAGGTTTTCTCACCCTATAGTGCTAATATGTTCATTTGAGGATGATATAAGTTGGGTGGTAGCAGCCTGAATTCAAAGATATGGGTCCTACTCTGCGCTGCGCTTCTCTCCAGGTAATTGACGGGCTTCTTCATCCCTTTATGATCACTCCTGGATTTTGTCCAGTCTTCCTGGGGGAGCACCAGTCTCAACAATGCTTTTTCCAGAGCATCCTTTCTCCAGAGGAAAAGCTGATCTTTTCTTCCTACCTTTGCTGCCAATCACATCCTTCATTTGCTTGTGATCATTTGATATACAAGATAGTTGGAGATAGTTGGAGTTGTGGGATACCAGCAGGATCTCCCTTCTTTGCACGCTTGGTGACTGCTTTAAGAGCATTCATTTTGGCCAAGTGCATCTTCTGCCTAAGAACTCTTACTGACTCTGTTTGCAATGGTCCCAAGGGCTTATTAATTCTATTTATTCCACTTTCCACTATGTGATGTGCATGAAAATCACATCCTGTAAAGGAATTGGACACACTTCCCTCCTGCTGCTGCTGCAGTGCCCAGGCTGTGAGTCTGTGCTATGTTGCCAAGAGCATGATCACGGTCTCGGTTCTGCTCTCCACTTCCACCTGCAGACTATGCAGGCAGAGAGCTGCACAAAACAAAAATGCTCTCATCACCTTATGAGGTTGCCTTTTAATCAAGCAATGAGGACAAGAAACTCAAATGTGCATATTTCAGTGCAAAAGAGTTGAACCCCGCCCAGCAGCAATTACTAGCAACACCATATATTTTGGCATCGACTCTCAGTAAGATTTTTTAGATCTGAGATGGCATGTAGATCCCAGTGCTATCAAGTCACAGTTACAAAGCTGTAGTGTTATGCCTGACAGCTTTGTGCCAGGTTTGAAAATCAGATAAGCCTGGAGTTAGCTTGGTTGTACATGAATATAAGAGCTAAGACAACCCTGCATAAGGGTGTTGTATTCCACACTTTGCCTCTCAAGAGGAGGACAGCATCTTAGAGGCTAACCATACTTTTTTTCTGGTACAAGCCATTGAATATTCTATATATATAAATCTTTGCTTGCACATAGGCACACATATGTACAACCTCACATTCAGCTTAAGAACATTGTGTCTGGGATTTGCCATTCACACAGCACTAATGAACAGTGTGTTCTGTGAGTGCAAATAAAATGAGACATGGTATTTTCAGTTTGGTCTACTCAAAAATATCCTTTATGTGTAGGATATACAGAAAAAGTTGCTGTATGTTCATCTTCAAACAATGTTTGATATCTCTCTGTGAATAGTCTGGGTTATAAACATCTCAAATGTCAAAGTGTGAGTGTGCTTTTTTGCTGTTTTGGATTGCACCTCTTTCTTTTTCTGCCTGTTCAGTGGCTGTGTCCTTGGTGACAACTGTGTTTGAACTTCGAGTCTGATTTAGACACAGCTTGGGCATTAACCAGTTAGCAGAGCTGGTTGGAAGGTGAACATTCAGCTCCAAACCACGAAAAAGTACTCCAGAAGGGCTGGCAAGGAGCAGGGGACCTGGAAGCCATGAGCTCATGGCTGCTGAGGAGACCTAGAACTGGGAACCAGGGCTCAGTCCCACAGCAGACAAAGTCACTTGATGAACTGGGTACATCCTCGCTTTTATCTCCTTCAGGCAGGAATTCAGATTGGCCATGTTCCCACAAAGCATTTCCTACCACTTTTAGTCAGAAGTACAATCTAATCCAAGTGCATGAGGGCCACTCTTCACCAGTGCATCTCAGCCTGGTGTTGCAGAAACAGGCAGCCTGCAGTATGCTGAACACTGGCCAGCAGTGAGTAAATCTGATCCAGCAATAATTCAGGGGCCAAAATTCTCAAAAGCACGTCAACCTACATCATTGTTTTATGTGGTTTAAATGAGAATGGTAATTAATCAGAAATATTCAAGGAAGTGATTCTGCATCCAATAGATGCTCTTCCCATAGTAAAATGGACACAAATTATCATCTTCACTTGTCTTTTCCTATGCAAGTGGATTAGTATCATGCCTCAGTCTCAGAAGGTATGTGAATATGATTTGGGATTAATTAAATTGCCAGACACCTGGAGGAGAAGTCAGAGATACATATACTTTTTACTCCAGGCATTTTTTAGTGAGGAAAGAGGAATATTTTACCAGCAGAACTTTACAGTCTTGATGGGGAAGAGGAATAAAAGAGAAACTTGGGAATTTCAGGGAAGAGAGCATAAAACAACCCAAACTATGAAAACATACTTGCTTGCCATTGTAGCTACCACCTCATGCAGCAAACAGTCTGTAGCATCCAGCACCAGATGAAGGCCTAGGGAGGTACCCACAGGTACCGCACGTTGTACATGTGACTGTATAAATTCAGGTTATCTATAAATCAAAAACATATCCCTTAGATTGACAAAACTGGTGATGACAGCAATTAGAGTACCCTGTTTTCACTTGCTTCCAATTCATCAGAAGTATCCAGTCTGCAGGTTTCCACCCCCTGCCACAGCAAGAGGTGAGACATCACGGCAGGCAGGAAGGTTAGGCCTGAAAAAGCCCAAGTGGCCTGAGCAAGATGAACTCAAGAAGATGTAAGGAAATAAATGGTGGGAAACCAGCAAGAGGGGAATAAATACCTGGTTAGGCAGGTGTATTGAGAGCAGATGAAAGATGCAGAACAGAGCTCAGGGTTGCAGTATGAAGTTTGTGGATGAAAACCCTAGGAGCTATTAGCAACAGATGTTGCTTGGGTGCATTACAGCAAGTTACTGGGTTCCTGTTAGCTCTAGTCTTTTCCTTCAGGAAAAGCTGACATCCAGGCACAGCAACACAAACTTTCCTGCAGAGCCACCACAGCAGTTTCTCAGTGCTGGCATGTATTCAACCTACCTCCTGTGCCAGGTAAGCTGCCACTCTCGTGAGCAGCCACCATCCTTCCTCTGGCATCTATCAGCGAGCTGAAGACAGGTCAGTAGCTCCCTGTTTTATCCTTGAAAACCTCTGCCTGGTTGGGCTGTGTCTGGCAGCTGTGGCCCCATGTGTGGCTGCCTGAACCCAGAGCACCTCTCTATGCTCTTTTGCACCTGGTTAAAAGAGGACAACATGTCTCCCTTGCAGCAGTCAGCTGAGGACACCCTCCCACCCCATGTCCAGAGAAAAGGGAAGGCTGCAGAGGCACTGGAGAAGCAACAGCAACCTCTTCCTGCACAGCAAAATGCGAGATCAAACACCTACAGCCATGGCATGAGATGCCAGATGACAGCAGGGACTAAAAGTCAGGCCCGCACTAAGAAGGATTTGGTATTAAAGTGACAGACTAACAACAGCACAACAGACCACTATGCTTATCCTCCCATCTATTCATGCAGAGTTTCCAGTATGTTGACTGGGGTTTCCTCTGCCAACCTCATTCTCTTGCTGCCTTTGCTTCCTTTCCTGTGGGTCACTGCTGAGTACAGAGCTAAAGCCCCTGTCTCAGCTCCTGCAGTGAGGCTCAGGTTTGCCTCACTGTCCTCCCTGACCTTCTTCCAGCCATTTGGGCAAGGAGAGCTGTGCAATGTCCTCCACCTCTGTGCAGGAAGTCTTTGCCACTGATCTCTCCATCATACATACGCTTTTATGTGTCAGAGTCCCTGAGGGTAAATTCATCTTAGATCACAGTGGGAAGCAAAGTCTCATTATCCCTTGACTACAGCTCAGCTCAACACCTTTCTTGAGCTTTCCCCACCATACCCATGAGTAGCTACCCAGTAAAACATTGCTTTAACATAATTTCCCAATTGTTAGTGATGATTTCCTGGAGGTTTAGAAGCTAGAGAAAGCTTTAGTGGAATGCAAAGAAATTAAAATGAGGAAAAGAGCCGACACCAACTTCAAGGAAAAGCTCAAGACAAAATGAGAGCGAAAACATGTTACTGTGCATCAGAAAACAGGTATCCCAGCAAAACTGTAAGCCCTGATGGAAAAATTACATATTGTCCATGTTACCGTGGGTTTGCCTCAGGCGAGAACACAGCTACACAGAGATGTTGTAGCTTGTTTCATGCAAGGTGCCTTCCTACCCAAGGAAATCTGTGTGTCTGAGCCTCTGCTGCTTTTAAATTGAGTTCCAGAGCCATTTCACAACCTGTCTCGGCTGTGGTGACTCTGGCTGCTGCCCCTGCTCTCTTTGTTCACAAACTTGTCTCTCTGCGGAAAATACTCCTTACGCTGATCGCTCCACTCCCTAGCCCTCCTCTCCCCCAACTCACACTCACTGGAGACAGGATGGGATCCAATGGTCCTCTGGCAAGTTACAGGGGCTGCCTGACAGCGACTGTGAGGGAGCACTTTATATTTCAGAGCTCTGTGCAACGATTGCCTTATTAATCCCCACCCCCCACCCCTATATCCAGTACAGAGTGAGGACATCTCGATTTCCTCCTTCTCCTGATGGGGAAAAGCTGCAGCACAGCAAACATTGACGATTCACTCCTGGTCTGCACAAGAAGGAATCTGGACAGAGGAAGCTAATGCCCAGGCAACCCCCTACCAAGTAAAATAGAAGTGAATAAAGAAGGTGTTTCATGAGCAGGACTCCTTGCCAGGATCCCTCTCCACCTCACTGTGCTCAGAGGACAATTCAATTATACTGCTGCTTCCCTTTCATTGAGATCCAATTTGCAGGGGAATTAATTGGGGCAGAGGAAGAGGCTGTCTTTATTTCATTTCCAAGCCTACATGAAGCCAAAGCCAGGGCAATTGGCAACTATGAGCCTTCTCGAAAAACATGATGCTTGCCAGGTTGTCTTTATTAGAGAGGAGAAGAGGTAGAGGTGAAAGGGTTACTATAGGAATGAAAGGCAGATAGAGACAGCAGCCTTGTTTACAGCAAGCATTTTGCACCGGTGCAGCCAAGCTCTTCAGTTCAAAGTCCCCGTACAGGCATCTGCCACCAGCACAGGTTGCAAAAATAATGACAGCTGAGGCTTCTTGGTGGCTGTATGAAGAAAGTCTGTGATACAAGGGTGTTTATCTTGCTAGACTGTGCAGCTTCAGAGCTCACTCACAACACCTTTGAGTGATGATTTCCCATTCTTCCCTAAGGACCCACTCCTGCCGTGAGCTCACAGCATTGCGATCCCAGACAAGCAGCCTGCAGTGCCACCCTGATAGGTGACCAAGTGTGCTACGGTGCCTGTCAACAAAGCAGGACAGCAAGATGCCAGACACTATCATGAAAACAAACATATTTGAAAATATCATAATCCCCCAGCTTCTCACAGATCATTTGTCCAGGCTATGGTTTGCTGCGCTGCAGATGGAGACATGGGACCTGGCTCTCTTAGTACCATTTCAAGTCCAGGGTGGTGTTATAGCTTGGACACTCTACTCTGCAAGCCCAGCCATTGCTGTCATTGCCAGCCGTGCTCCAGAAGCACTTTGGCAGCTTTTGCACAGCAAGGAGCCACAGCAATTAAGCCACAGGGCCAGTGAGCTCTGTGCAGGATGCACAGGAGGATGCTTTGTGAAACAATTATCTATGTAAAGTCAAATGACTCCAAAGGCATCTGATTTGATGGCATTCCTGCTACTCCAGAGCAACCTATGTATCTGTGTCACACTGCTTCATGACGTGGGAGCAGTGCTGTGTGTTTTCACTGGGACGGGCCCATGCTAACAGGGAACTGGGGAATGCAGGAGCCAGTACAAACAAGAAGAAAAGGGAAGGAATATTCCCAGGTGTATGGTCCCCCGCTGCAGAGCTCCCATGCACCTTTGCTTTTTGCTCTCCGTTATGATCCATGTTATTGAGATTTTTCTGCTCACCTGAATAGCTGAGCCCTTGGATGATCTCCAGGTTCTTGGAGAGCAGAGAGTTGATTGCACATATCCATCTTCCAGTGTGCAGTCTGGGGAAAGAGAGAGGGCAGACATGGTGTCCCTGGGGAACCATAGCTCAGGTAGTCGCACTGCCTACATCCTCAAATCTACATCTTCAGTGCCTCTGGTGCTAGCATGGAATGGTGATATGTTTTGCCTCTAATCCTCCATGAAAATTCATGTATATTCAAGTGGTTAAGAAGTGTTTGAATCTCTCTGCTCATGTTAACTTCTTTCTGTTTGTGTGGGATAGTCTCTCCAGATGGCAGATCACATAACGGATGAGCAAATTCATTGTCATTTCTCTCCAGAGCTGGAGAAGATCAGACCCAGTCAATGGAGAGTATCTGAAGAAGCTTCCTTCATATAGACTTCTCCTTGACAGCAGGGCAGTGGAGGTTGTGGCACGGCCAAAGGAAGGGTCTAATTCCCTGTTGAGGCACTGGGGATAAAAAATACAGGAGTCTAGTACACAGCAAAATAAATGGATCAAAAAGCACTTTTGGAGTTTGGAGACTCCTGGTGTAGGAAGAGTTCCAGAAGTCAAAACAGATGGATAACTCACCCACAAAACTTAAGATGATTACAGAAACCAAAGTGGTAGCCTGAGTGAGGAAGAAAGCAACAATATTTGCCTACCTTAATTATGTACCTTTGCACATGCCAACTATCATAGCTGTACAAAGGCATTACTGCATCTCAGGAGCACAAACAGAAAGAAAGGATGATTCTTAATTTCAGAAATAAAATGACTGAAAAGAGGCAAATCAGTAGTTAGTTAAAAGTTACCTGTATTCAAAAGAAGCCAAGCACTGAAAATTGAATAGTGAGTGATATAGCAGGATTGTGTATGTTTTAAACTAAGGAGGAGATGGCAAAGCCTGCATGTATCTGGTGAATCAATTAGCTGTTCATTCTTAATTTCCAAACCAATCTCCTTCCATCTTGTTCTCTTCTGGGGTTGCCTCTTGAGCAAGCACAGTACTGATACAGCCTTGTCAGTGGGTTGATCTAGCTCAGGGGTCTGAGAACAGACACTCTTTTAAGGCAGATTTATTATCCAAATAATACCCTGCTGCTTTGTTTTAATTATTGTTGCCTAAATTATGACATTAGGTCCCTCTGATGAGGCCATTTTTGCTCTACTGTTGCTGTCTTACATGGTTCCACAACACCTACCCAGAGCATCTCCTTGCAGTTCTGATCTTGACCTTGATCTTGGTTATCCCTCATCGATCTGGCCTTTCCCTGCTGCCAATACAGTGGCAGCAGTGAGCACAGCATGGTTTTGTCTAAAATGTAAGCGGGGGGAGGTGGGGAATCTGTCCTCCCATTAATGCTCAAGTGACCTCTAATGACAATTTGGCACCTAGCACTTGTGTAACACAACCAGAAGTTGTTAATGGTGTGTAATAATGAAGCACGATTGCTGCTGAGGTTTTATTTACGTGGTGATGGCACGAGGATTGTGGGAGACAGACGTCCTAGCCAGTGACCTTCTGAAAGGAAGGAGAAGTGTGCTAGAGAAGGGAGAAGGAGCTGGAGAACATCACTGACCTCAAAGATGAAAGAATCTCTTTATACTTTGAAAGTGACTGAATAAAATGACTGGCATCATTACTTAGCTAAATAGGATTTTCTACTTGTGTTGGATTACTTTAAATGTCAGTTTGATTAGCCTGATTGTTGTTGATTTGTCCTTAAGAACTGCATTACGTTAATTTATCCTTATATTGTGAAAATACTTTGAATTATGATACCATTTATTAATGTGATTTGCTTTTCCTCACCAGCTGGGTTAGCTTTGCCCATTGCACTCAAAGCATAGACTTTAGAGTTGCATTCACAGTGTTTTCAGCTGTAGGCAGAACTGCCCTCTTCATGAACACTTCCAAGCCATGTGGTTGTAGAGGGACTCAAACCATCCTGTCCACTTAGTAAAAGGGAAAGGAGATGACCCCTCACTCCCATTTTGTAGAATCAGAGAACAACCAGGTTGGAAGAGACCCACCGGATCATCAAGTCCAACCATTCCTATCAAACACTAAACCATGCCCCTCAGCACCTCGTCCAGCCGTGCTTTAAACACCTCCAGGGAAGGTGAATCAATCAACCTCCCTGGGCAGCCTGTTCCAATGCCCAATGACCCTTTCCATGAATTTTTTTTTCCTGATGTCAAGCCTGAACCATCCCTGGTGGAGCTTGAGGCCATTCCCTCATTTGTACTGCAGTCACTTGAGTGGCAGGGATAGTTTACACATTCCTGATAAACACCTGAAATGATGAAAAGCCCAGATTTTCCTAATGTTTTTCAAGGAGAAAGAATTACCAGGAGAGGAAGGATGAGGAAACTGTGTTTCATTCTTGCTGAAAGCACTACTAAAGGTGAGATCCTTTGGCCTGGGAATGTAACCACTTCCATTTTCCAGTTGTAAACAGTGCATTTACTCATTGAAACCTTCCTGGTGACCTCTTCAGGGCAAAGATCACTCCCTCATCTTCAGCCACACATTTTTGATCTTTCCTTCAGATAAAAGGACACCTAGATGCCTAGAGACAAACATTTTCAGGACACCTTTGCAAGATTTTATGTAGGCCATATCAATAGTGGATCGAGGCATCTCTTAGGGTGCTGCTCTAGTCTTTGGCTGCAAAAGAGCTGTGGCTCTTTTTACTTATGTGCCTTGTGCATGGGGACCTGCCTTGGAGATGATCAAGTGCTACAGCAAGTACCTATAGTGAAATAAAACACAGACTGATCTCCTCCTTAGGATAAAAGCAACTCAAGGAGCACACTGTTGGATCCATCTGGAAATGCATAAGGACATAGGGAGATGGGCCTTGGCACCAACAGAGGAAACCCAGGTTATTAAATCCCACAGCTGATCATCTACTCAGTGACAGTGGCCCTTGCTCCTTTGGCTGCTTCCTAAGAGCCCAGATGCACTGAGAGCAGCCCCCTCATATTGTCAGCTTCTTGGTCTTGCCAGGTGAGGGAAACGTTTCCAAGATTTCATTTAATACCTGTATTTAATCCATTAGCTCTCCCTGCAGACCTTCTGAAGGCTGGGCTGTGATTAAGGAGGAGGTAAGTGCCCTCTTTTTTGTTCTCTTGATACTTCTCCACTTTCATCTGCACTTCCAATGGCAGTTTTCACCCAGCAATCCCGCAGTGCCTCAGAAACATGCATGGGACAGCCCTGCCCTGTCCCTTCAGGATAGGTTGAAATGGCAGGGACCCCACCCCAGTTCCAGCAATGCAGCTCTCACTCTGCTGTGCCTGCACCAGCATGAGATGCTCTGCTTGTCACAAAGATGGAAGATTTGCAGGCCATGCCACCAGGCAGAAAGTGTTCAGGGCTGGGAGAAAAATCATTCCTCCAAGCATCCCTACCTCTAAGCAGACATCCATATCATCAGGAGCAGTCGGCATGGATTCACCTGTGGTAAGTCATGCTGGACCAAACTTGATAACCTCCTGTGAAGTATAAATGATGGGAGAGCAGTGGATATTGTCTACCTGGGCTTCAGGAAGGGTTTTGACACTGTCTCCCATAACATCCTCTTAGAGAAGATGATGAAGTAAACTTTGGATGAGCAGACAGTGAGGTGAATTGAAAAATGGCTGAAAGACTGGACCCAGAAAGTGGTGAGCAGTGGCATGAAGTCTATGTGGAGGCCAGTGACTAGTGCTGTGTTCCAGGGATTCATACTGGCTCCAATCCTGTTGAACATCTTCATTAATGATCTGGGTGACAGGGCAGAGTATATCCTCAGGGACTTTGTTGATGACACCAAACTGTGAGGAGCGGCTGATAGACCAGAGGATCATGCTGCCAGCCAGAGGGACTTCGATAAGCTGGAGAAATCAGCTGGCAGGAACTTCATGAAGTTCAACAAAGGATAGTGCAGTCCTTTACCTGGGGATGGACAACTCCATGCAGCAGTACACACTGGGGGCCACTCAGCCTGATAGCAGCTTGGCAGAAAAGGATCTGAGGGGTCTTGGTGGACACTAATGTCAACGTGAGCCTGCAGTGAGCCCTCGTGACAAGGAACGCACGTGGTATCATTGGTTGGTAAACCATTGCCACCAGGAAAAAGAGGGTGATCCCTCCCTTTTATTCAGCATTGGTGAGGCCACACTTGGAGTCCTGTGTACAGTTTTGGGCTCCTCAGTATGAGAGAGATGGACATACTGAAGAGAGTGCAGTGAAGGTGAAGGGACTGGAGCATCTCTCCTGTGAGAAGAGGCTAAAAGAGTTGGGGATATTTAGCCTGTAGAAGAGAAACCTCAGGGTGGATCTTATTAATGTATATAAACGCCTGAAAGGATGGAATCAGGTTAATCTCCAGTGACAGGATGAGAAACAGTAGGTGCACACTGGAACACAGGAGACATGAACATCAGAAAAGATCTTCTTTTACTGTGAGTGTGACCAAGCGCTGGCATGAGTTGCCCAGGGATGTTGTAGAGTCTTCATCCTTGGGGATATTCAGAAGTCATCTGGGCATGTTCCTGGATGCAGCCTGCTTGAAATAGCCCCAGTTGAGCAGACACATTGGACCAGATGACCTCCAGAGGTCCCTTCCAACCCCAGCCATTCTGCAGTTCTGTGATTTTTTTAGAAATTCAGCCCCTGATGGGAGTAGAAGGTATCAGTGAGATGGACAAAGAGGCACCTGCAATCATCTGTGCTTAATTTCTTGCCATTAAGGTATAGGCTTGAGTATCATCGGTTTGGTTTTCCCAGTTTAAAGGGCAATTTCATTTGTTCAAGATTCCCCTTTTCATAATACAAGGGGAAGGCTGGGGGAAGAGAGAGAGAAGTGGCCAGGCCAGGAAGGAAGGAGAGTAACCATCTCCAGTAGACTGTGCTCTGTGTACTGATCTTTCTGCTAACATGCTCCATGAATCCTGCAGCATGGCCTTGGCTCCTGCGAAACCCAGAGGGTGTCTGAGCACGAGTATCTGAATCACAGCAGCTCTCTGTGCTTCTGCAGCTGTCACTGCTATGACACAGACTGCACCAGTCTCATTGAATATTTGGCTCCTTCTAGCAGTAAAAGAATGCTGGATTTTCCTGGTCAGAATGCTCCATTGGCAGCTGTGGGGTCAAAGTGGTTTCCTTTTCTGCTTCCTTGTTACATCTCCAAGTACGAAAGGGTGCTTCCTATGGGACAGAGAAAGGTCCTGTTTCCCTGCCCCTTTCTACCCAAGAAACATTCTTAACAAACCCTTACTAATAGTAGATGCTCCTCCAGCATGGATTTTGAGTGTTGATGACTTTTTTGCTACTGAGATAGACATGAAGCTGGTTTTATGTCCACTACTGGACTTGAACTGCGCTAGACATTTTCTGCAAGCAGGAAACTTGCAGAATAAAGGAGCTGTTCATTGCTTTTGACCACCTGGGCAAATATGATTCCATGTACTCATTTGCTTGTTTTCAGTGTTTCTAATGGCTTCACAGACTCCAGCATGTGAATTAGCAGTCCCACCAGGAGCTCATCGGTAAAATTCCAAGCCAGAGGTCTTAACTCATGGAGGCACCTGGCCCATTGGTGCCACAAAGATGCTGGTGCCTGCTGCATGAGGAGCAGAAACTGCAAAGAGTTAAAAAAAGGTCCAAAACCAAAAAACAAATGAAACCTTGAAGGGGCTGAGAATGTGATGTTTTGACACCTGTCATATACTCATACAATCATGGAATGGTTTGGGTTGGAAGGGACTTTAAAGATCATCCAGTTTCAATCTCCTGCCATGGGCAGGTACACCTCCCACTGGATCCTGTTGCTCAAAACCCTGTCTAACCTGGCCTTCAACTTCTCTAGGGATGAGGCTTCCATGACTTCTCTGGGCAACCCGTGCCAGTGCCTCAGCACAGAAAAACATTTCTTCCTAATAGCTAATCTAAATCTCCTCTCTTTCAGCTTAAACCCATTCCCCTTCATCCCCCGGTCCTGCACTCCCAGACCAAGAGCCCCTCTCCAGCTTTCCTATACCTCCCTTTAAGTACTGGAAAGCTGCTATAAGAATCCACGTCTGCCATCTATGGAGATAAGCTCTTTTATTATGGATTTCAGACAGGCTGCAATGCTATGTCTGTCTAGGTAACAAAAACTTCAACTATTATTTGCCGCTCTTGGCAGTAGCTCCTACAAAAACCATACAAAACTCTTTATCTGCTAACATTCCCAAAGGGAGACATGTTTCAGGAGGGCTGGGCAGCCCCCTACATGACTTCATGTGCTTATTTCACATGGGCAGACATGACAGGCCATTCAGATGAAATGTTCAAAGAAAGAGGCACTTTTTAAAGTGACACTAGTGTTCTTGCAGCAAACCTTCCAGCATGGCCAAAGTAGGAATCAAATCATTCAAGAGGACCTACAGGCTCCTGCTGGAGCTGTTTGCTAACTTGGGACCTTACTAATGCCTTTGTATAACTTCCAAGAGATTGGCACATGTGGAGAGTATTATCCTTCCTAATGGCCTCTGAAACAAGAAAACACCACAGGACAAACACAGCATGAGCCAAATCCCTCTTCAGCATAGTGTATTTTACTTGGCTTGTCTATGGCACCCATGTGGCCTGGGAGAGGATGAGAAAGTAAAATTTCTCTCATTTTCGAAAGGCCATATTTCCCACTAACCCCATTTCTCTCTACTCTTCCCTGTTGTAATGGGGATAGTTTTCATCTCCTGACATCACCAGAAGGGCTGAGAGATGTTGAAAGCACTTCTTCTTGGAAGAAAATATTGTATGGCAAAGGAAGAATAATGGTGGTGACAGCCCCTGGAGAGCAGATATGTCTTCCTAAAAAGATTCTACAGCCTCATTTGCATTAAAAAAAATGTTGTTTGCTTGTTTTGTTAGAAGCAGTGGGGAAACATGAGAAATTCAGCAACTGAAAATATTCCTGAGAGACAAAAAGAACAAGGATTTAGAGAATCCCAAAAGATCAAATCCAGTCCTACCAAGTCCCATCCAGTTCAAGCATCAAGGATTGCATGGAAGGGAATGACCAGCCTGGGGCTGACGCCAGTTCCCTCTCCACTGAAGGAAATTAGGGAGCCTAGTAGGTATTGCCCTGGAGCCCAAACCCCACTTTCTGGAGAAGGAATAGACAAATAGACATCCATTCATTAAACCTCTCTGCTGAAATGTGATACAGCCCAAGGCAGTCATGGCTGAGAGTGGCATGGTGAACCTCAGCATAGAATCATAGAATCATAGAACCATAGAACAACCAGGTTGGAAGGGACCCATCGGATCTTCTAGTCCAACCATTCCTATCAAACACTAAACCAAGTCCCTCAAGACCTCATCCACCCGTGCCTTAAACACCTCCAGGGAAGGTGAATCAACCACCTCCCTGGGCAGCCTATTCCAATGCCCAATGACCCTCTGTGTGAAAAACTTCCTCCTAATCTCCAACCTAAATCTCCCCTGGTGGAGCTTGAGGCCATTTCCTCTCGTCCTGTCCCCTGTCACTTGGGAGAAGAGGCCAGCTCCCTCCTCTCCACAACCTCCTTTCAGGTAGTTGTAGAGAGTAATGAGGTCTCCTCTCAGCCTCCTCTTCTCCAGGCTAAACAACCCCAGCTCTCTCAGCCGCTCCTCGTAGGGTCTGTTCTCCAGCCCCTTCACCAGCCTCGTCGCTCTTCTCTGGACTTGCTCCAGAGCCTCAACATCCTTCTTGTGGTGAGGGGCCCAGAACTGGACACAGGATTCAAGGAGCGGCCTCACCAGTGCTGAGTACAGAGGGAGAATCACCTCCCTGGACCTGCTGGTCACACCATTTCTGATACAAGCCAAGATGCCATTGGCCTTCTTGGCCACCTGGGCACACTGCTGGCTCATGTTCAGTCAACTGTTGACCAACACCCGCAGGTCCCTCTCCTCCTGGCAGTTTTCCAGCCAGGCTTCTCCCAGTCTGTAGTTCTGCATAGGGTTGTTGTGCCCCAAGTGCAGGACCCGGCATTTGGCCGTGTTAAACCTCATGCCGTTGGACACTGCCCAGCGGTCCAGCCTGTTTAGGTCCCTTTGCAGAGCCTCCCTATCCTCCAGCAGATCCACACTTGCACACAGCTTTGTGTCATCTGCAAACTTGCTAAGGGTACCCTCAATGCCTTCATCCAGGTCGTTGATGAAGACATTGAACAGGGCTGGACCTGAGCCCTGGGGAACCCCACTTGTCACTGGCCTCCAGCTGGACTTTACACCATTTCCCACCACTCTCTGGGCCCGGCCATCCAGCCAGTTTTCTACCTAGGAGAGTGTGTGTCTGTCCAGGCCAGAGGCTGACAGTTTCCGTAGCAGAATGCTGTGAGAAACTGTGTCAAAGGCTTTACTGAAGTCCAGAAAGACCACATCCACAGCCTTTCCAGCAGCCGAGTGACTTTGTCATAGAAGGCGATCAGGTTGGTTTGGCAGGACCTGCCTCTGGTAAACCCATGTTGACTGGGCCTGATCACCCGGTTCTCTTGTAAGTGCTTCATGATAGCACTCAAGATCACCTGTTCCATGACTTTCCCTGGCATGACAGTGCCATGCTCCCCAAGAGCTGGATGGTGGTGAAGATGGAGAAAGGAATGAATCATAGAATGATTCAAGTTCAAAGGAACCTTAGAAATTATCCAACTTCGAGCACTCTGCCGTGGACAGGGATATCTGCTACTGGATGAGGTTGCTCAAAGCCTCATCCAGCCTGGCCTTGAACCTTGAACCTTAAACCTTGAACCTTGAACCTTGAGCCTGGCCCTTGATGGGGCATCCTACGGCTCTTCTGGGCAACCAGTTTCAGTGCCTCACTGCTCTCACAGGGAAACATTTCTTCCTAATGTCTAATCTAAATCTGCACTCTGAATTTTAAAACTTCATTTTAAATTGACACCTCTGTGTGATCACAGAGGGGCTGGGGTTATGAAAGCCCATCAGCACTGACTGCGAGAAGAACAACTAGCACCTTTGCAAAGGGCAGGTATGGATAATCTAACCAAACTGACCCAATTCCCCTATATGGGACAGAGCTGATTGTGACACTGAAGTCTAAGCGTAGCGATGTCAGCTGGTAGCAACCAAGAAGTAGCATTTGGTGTACCTGTTCCTCCATAATCATAAAATTATAGAATCATAGAATGGTTTGGGTTGGAAGGGAACTCAAAGTCCATCTAGCTTCAACCCCCAGACATGGGCAGGGACACCTCCCACCAGACCAGGGTGCTCAAGGTCCCATCCAACCTGGCTCTGAGCACCTCCAGGGATGGGGCAGCCACAGCTTACCTGGGCAACCTGTGCCAGTGCCTCACCATCCTCATTGTGAAGACTTTCTTCCTGATGTCTAATGTAAATGGTCCCCCTTCCAATTTAAAGCCATTCCCCCTTGTTCTATCACTCCCTGCCCTTGTAAAACATCCCTTTCCTGTAGCCCCTTTCAGTACTGAATGGCTGCTACAAGGTCTCCCTGGAGACTGCTCTTCTCCAGGCTGAACAGCCCCAACTCTCTTTCAGTATGACCTAATAGCAGAGGTTCTCCAGCCCTGTGATCATCTTGTGGCCTCCTCTGGTCCTGCTCCTATAGATCCATATCGTTATGTTGGGGATTCCAGAACTGGACACAATACTCCAGATGAGGTCTCACAAGAGTAGAGTAGAAGGGGAGAATACCTTGCCTCACCCTTCTGGCCACGCCCCGACCCAGGTGTAGGACCTTGCATTTGGCCTTGTTGAACCTCATGAGGTTCTCACATTCCCACTTCCCCAGCTTGTCCAGGTCCCTCTGGACAACATCCTGTCCTCATGTGACAACTGCACCACTCAGCTTTGCATCACCTGCAAACCTGTTGAGGGTGCGCTCAATCTTGCTGTCTGTATCATCAATGAAAATATTAAACAGCACTGGTCATAATTTATGTTAAGAGGGCATGGGAAAAGCATGGCCTCTGCAAACAGTGCCTGACAAATTTGGCATTGAATCAAGCACATTTCCATTGTTGGATGTGCAGGAAAAAATGTTTAGGGCTAGGAGGATCCCTTTAGCAGGTAGAATTGAGCCAGTCTTCTCAGCACTGTGCACTACTTCAGCTCAATGCAAAATCGCCACTGCTCACTCACCTTCCAGCAAGTAATGGGATGGTAGAGTCTAGTGATATATATTCCAGGTGAAAACCAAAGCAGAAGCAATATGTCAGGGCTTTAATCACATCTGTATGAGATGAGATTTTTCTTCCTTAAACAGACATACTGTTTTTTATACACAGACATCATAATGTTCATGGAATAACATTTGATCCATCTTAATTTTCAGGCTGGATCCCTGCCTGTTTCTTCAACTGAGCAGCCCAAGGTTTCCTCCTGCTGCTGTGGCCAGTTCTCAGCAGGATTAGCGTATTCGTCACTGCCTGCAGCCAGGGTGAAGTACACGCAGGGTCTCTAACGCACTGCAGTGGAGCCGAGTCGCTTCCAATGCGGCTGGCTCAGCCTCCTCTCTGCCATCCCTGGCTGGTTCATTAGCATCAAATTGTTCAAAGGGATGGAAATTAAATTATATTTAGGTCAGAAACATATTTTAAGCAAAAATATCGGTTATATTTAAAGCATCTTTTTCAGACACTGTCTGCTGCTTCCAGGATGGTTGCACAAATACTCACTGTCCTTAATATGTTTTTTAATGATACAGCAGATGCTTCCAAAATATGATTTTTGTTTAAATATAAATTAGGTTCATTCGCTCTCTTAATGTAAGTAATACTGGTAAATAAGAAACCACTTTCTGGCAGCTTGTTTAGGTATCACAAACAGGCAAAAGCCTAGATGTCCCTGGAGAACTTTGAGAGAGAAAATAGCTCTGCCAGAGAGTGACAGAATCATAGTCCTGAACAGCCTAATGCTGCTGGTGCTCTGTTAGGAGGGAGCACATAGGCAGGCGTCTTCCAGCGGCACCAGCAGTCAGACATCACTCCTCATGCCTTGGGCTGCCACTCCTTCTAGGCAGCAGCCTCACCATGACTCTCTATGCAATCACATCTTAAACAGTTTCAAGCATCTGGCTACGCTTCCTTTCAAGACGGTGGGAGTGATGATCTCCTTGGACTTTATAAATATTGATCGTTATTTTGGAAGCAGCTCAAGCAGACAGAAGCTATTCTTCAGCCCCAGCTCCTTTACTCTTGGAGAAGAGGCTGTGTTGACTCAAAGTCAATACAGTTTAAACTGGAATGTATCGTAATCCTTAGGGATCCTTGGCTGTCCGGTGTAGATCGATACCCCAAAGCCTCCTGTGAACCAGCCAGGGACACGGTTACCTTGCCCAAGGCTTCCAATTGGATAAAGCCATGCCAGTACTGGAGCACCCCAGAGCAATTTTTTTTGCAGTACTCCCCTTCTCCAGAGAGCAAGTCCATATCCTCACTTGTTCATGCCAATGCATAACAGGGCTGCGGCTTCTCCTCTGCAAACCTGTCTGGAAGAGCATACTGGACAGTCTGCTGGCTGGCCACACTGCTGACAGACCTCAAGTTTCTCTGCCTGCCTTCTAAACTTTCGGTTTCTATGAAGGCTTTGTCCTGCATTTCAATCATAGAATCATGGAATGGTTTGGGTTGGAAGGGACCTTAAAGATCATCCAGGTCCTCACCCTGCCATAGGTGGGGACCCCTCCCACTGGATCAGGTTGCTCAAAGCCTCATCCAACCTGGCCTTGAACACCTCCAGGGATGGGGCAGCCATTTCTTTGGGCAACCTGGGCCAGTGCCTCACCACTCTCTCAAGTTAAACAAGTCTTCTTAACATCTAATCTAAATCTCCCCTCTTTCAGCTTAAAACCATTCCCCCTTGTACTATCACTGCAGTTCCTGACACAGAACCCCTCCCCAGCTTTCCTGTAACCCCCTTTAAGTACTTGAAGGCTGCTATAAGGTCTCCCTGGAAGAGAGGAGACAATTTCTGAGACAATTTTCTATCTTCTCCTGTGGGACACAGCAGGAGATAGAGATCCACACACAACTGGCTGCTCCCTCCCCCAGGTCCTGTCAAACTTCTCCACAGCATGCCCTTGCACTGCAGGCATCACCAAGGCAGGGCTCCTTAGATGCGTCAGGAAAGAGGTGACACTGTTTTTCCACCCTTCCTGCAGGGGATCTACAAATCCCTTGAATTTCACAGAGCAACAGTCTGTTTAATCTGAATCTGTTTGAAGGGTGCAACAACACAGTAAAACAAGAGTTAGATAGACAGGGACTTTGTGATGGAGGAAAACAATTTTCAGCAGCTTAGTTGAAAAGATTAAAACATTCCTGTTTTCCAGTGTTGTTCTCCTCCATCAGCACCTTCACTGATCTGCTCTGGCCTGCTCTACTGGGCAAAGGAGGATATCACCCTACTGCAGTTTCCCTGGCCTGCAGGGACACAGCTCCCCCACGGCTGCAAGAGGCACCTGGCCTCTCTGACCTTAGGAGAGAGGAGTATGAGTGACACGAGGAATGCATATTTATTTCCAGACTGAGCTGCAGTGCGCTGGCCTCAAGTACACTCATCAGACAAAGTGCACTTTAGGCTTAATGCAGGAGCAGAAACTGGTCTGAATGGGATCAGACAGAATGTTCAACCAGGAAAGCTTCAGCATTCAACCCCACTAATGGTGCTAGAATCATAGAATGGTTTGGCTCAGAAGCGACCTTAAAGTCCATCCAGTTCCACCCCCTACCATGGGCAAGAACACCTCCCACTGGGACAGGCTGCTCAAAGCCTCATCCAATCTGGCCTTGAACACCTCCAGGGATGGGGCAGCCACTTCTTTGGGCAGCCACTTCTTTGGGCAACAGTGCCTCACCACCCTCTCTGCAAAACAAGTCTTCTTAATATCTAATCCAAATTTCCCCTTTCAGCTTAAACACATTGCTCCTTGGGGCCTTCCCCAGAATTGATGGGTTTATCCCTTTCCTTAGCACCAACCTCCCGGCAGTGGCTGGCTTTGTTTGCAGGAGCAGCCATTCCTCCTCTTCCAGCATGTGTGCAGAGCCCTGCCTCAGCTGCATTAAAAACAAAAGGGAAATAGGCATTGTTGATTGTTAAGTGCTCCTGTCCGTTGAAGCAGGGTTTGTCATGACAGGGCGGTAACAACAGAGTTGTCCTTCGACAACAGCACTAACCATCTGGAACAGAGCAGAGCAGCCATCCTTTCCATGAACCAGGAGCTGTTAAGACAGGGCAAGAAACAATGACGGCATCTGCTCGTGTGTCCTGACCTCACCAGTCCTCCCAAGGGCTGTGTATGGTGGATGAGACAGAAAGCATGCCCTACAAACCACCGCGCTGAGCCTCTCATGTGCAGGACATGCCTTGCTGGATGGCAGTAATTACATTACAAACTTCAGTTAAATTCATTTGTTAAGTAAAACCACTATAGAGATGTTTACGCTGGATATCAGTGCCGTTGTTGGAAAACCCAGTGTTGTTTCACTTAAGCTATAATAAATTACTTTGATTTTGCAGACAGAAAACTCAGTATAAACTACCAGCAAGCTACAAGGACGAACACTTGTACTGTATTATGGACGAGTTCTCAGTTTTTTGTGTTTGGCTTCTTGTAAATCTACCTGTTTTGCTCGTGTTAACTTAACATTCAACCAGATTAAATCTAGGCAGTATTGCTACAGTGCTTTTTTTTCCTGTTAGCTGATCATTGAATTTGGCTTAGCAGCTCTGTGGCTTTGATATCTAGAAGGCTGATACTAGATCTTTAATCTGCCTGCACAAGGGTGCCATTCTAACTAGCGTTACAATGTCTGCAAGACCTCCACCATCAGCCTACACTTCCCTTAAGGAATAAGGAAAGGAATAAAAGTGCTGATCAAAAAGGGCTTCTCACAGCACCAGTGTAATGAAACTTCCTGGAAGTCCAGGAGATTCCAGAAGGCTTTCGAGGAAGTTCTGGTGAGAAGGAACAATGTCCAGGAGGGATTTCATAGAAAGGTTTGTGTTGAAAAGGACCTTAAAGTTCATAGAATCATAGAACGGTTTGGGTTGGAAGGGACCATCCAGTTCCAACCCTCCTGCCATGGGCAGAGACACCTTCCAGTGGATCACGTTGCTCAAAGCCCCATTCAATCTGGCCTTGAACACCTCTAGGGATGGGCGATCCATTTCTAATAGTTCTTCCTTCAAAGGAGAGCTTCGAAATGCTTTTTTTTTTCTTAAATCAAGTAAATCAACATTCTAGGCAAACCACATTCCCAACTAGGCACATGACAAACAAAGATGACAAAGGGGAGAAGCTTCTCTTTTATTTATTCCTCTTTAAAATGACTTAAAAGCAAATTTAAAACACTATTAAAAAAAAAAGAGGGGTTTCAAAATATCAAGCAGCTGAAAATAAAACCACAAAGGAGGCATTACAAGGTTAGCAGAACATAGAGAGCAGTATAAAACAGATTTACAGTCTCAGTGAACAGCAAATCCATGTAAACTGAACAGCCTATAATATTGCCCCCAGCCCCTGGAACGCAAAATTATTTTCATCACTTTATTTCACTGTATGACAGGATAGGAAAACATAACAATTGTAAAAAACCAAACATTTTCACCTGGAAGAGAAAAACATTAAAAATATGATATTGCTCTGTAGGCACTGATGAATGTTTTCCTACGGTAAAAGAGTGTGCCAAAGCAGAATTCAAAATTGCATATCTCCTCTTAAGATGATACAGTCCTGGTGTGACTGCAAATCAGAACTAGAAACATTATTTCTCTAGCACTGCCTGACTGCATCCCTGTCCACTATGACCAATCTCCAACACTAGAGTTGGGACAGGGCTAGGCAGAAGTGACAGGCAGCAATACTGGAAAATGAAGGTATCTCCTGATACATCGAAGTGCTCTGACAGCTTAGATCCATGGAGGGCCTTCATTACACTAAGAGTGGTTGGCTATGCTTGCCAAGGCTTTCACACTGTGTGTTTCAAGATACACCTGACCTTGAGGTGCTGAGATCTAGTAAGGAGTGAATGGGAGCAAGAAAACATTGCTGCCCACAGGGCTGCTCAGAAATAGCCAGTGGCCAGTGGCTGCTGGCAGGAGGTCGGGTACAAGCCCTCCCCAAGTTCGCCATCAGCAGACAGGCATTTCCCTCTCTTCTCCCCTCACTAAGAACAGGCAGCTGTAACATTACTTACACCCTCCTCTGCAGAGTACTCTGATGAGACCATGGAGCACTTAACATCCTCTGAGTGCAGGGATGTGGACTTAATTAGGATCTGTAACAAAAAACAACTCAAAGCAACTGGGGGCAGGCAGCTGATCAGGCCTTGGAGAAGGTGCAGGGCATTCTGAAGCAGATTTTTACCTTGCAAGCACTGTCACTTCTGAGACTTGCCTGCCTCTACTCGTTTTGGCACATGCAACCTTCCTGTTCCCCATCTCTGGTGGGCAAAATGCCTGAGATTAGCAGTCCCGAGCGTCAGTGTCCCTGTGCACAGTGGAGGAAAGATACACTTTAGTCTTCTGTTTTACTAGGGTGTCTCTGGCTTAAAAAGTCATTTTTTAAAAAAATGCCGTGGCAGGAAGCAATTAATCAAACATATCCTCAAACATGCGTCGCCCCATGGCTATGTAAACTTCTTTTTCTTCCGGCGTCATCTGAGCCACCAGCTCAGGGCGTTGGCTCACTTGGCTGTATGAGTGTGGACGCCCAGCCACTGTGACAGTGGGGTCCTCTGCCACCACCTCAAACTCTTCATCTTCATCTTCATCCTCCAGCCCATACATTGTGGTGGCTGTGGTGGGAGGGCGGGGAGGGGATTCCTCCTCTGACTCGCTTGTCTCACTCTCGGAGTCACTAGCATTGGCACTGGAGAGAGGAGCAGCACCTCCGATGGCAACTGTTGAAGCAGAAGGTGTCTTCTTCTCATGGATAAGCAGAGCACGCATCACCTCCTCATTATCATCCAGAGCTGCCCGGCCCTCCTCACGCTCCTGGAAGGCATCCAGATCCCGGCCCCCTGGAAAGAGACACAAGGGAATGATTGTTTCCTCAGAGAGCTCTGGGTAAACGCCATGAAGGATTTCTGGACCTCTATTCATTACTGCCACTGGGCATGCTTGGTTAAGTCATACCCTCTCTCTACGCCAGCTCCTCATTCCCTTAAAAGACAGAGAGAGATTTTTTTTCATAACAGGAGAGTAAGTACTGACATTTCCTCAGAGCTGGAGTCATCATGGGTCCCAGCTGCACAGGAGCACATTGCAAGAGACAACAACAAAACACATGATGGGTAGGCACCTGTTAAAGTGCTCCCAGGGAAGTGTCCAACTCAGGCATCCCTTAGCTGGGCTGATGCACTTACCACTTTGTGGAGGAGAAAGGAGTCCTTAGTATCTAAATCTGGGATTCCACGTATCCAGCCTATGCATCTAATGACAACACGGTGTCAGAGACACAGCAAATATCTCAGTGCTGTTTCACAGGTGACCAAGTACAGACTGTTACTTTTTTGTCCCTTTATTTCTAGGTTGTATGACCACATTCTGGGGGATTTGTAGTGATGACAAAGGCCATGGGGTGTTGCTGGCACAGGTCATAAAAAACAGAATTAAACCCAGGCCCATGCCAGTTGACCTCCCCATCTATATGGATTAAGACAGAGAAGCAGAGGAATACAGGCAGACAGGGAGTATGCAGAAACCATGTGTTATAAAACAACATTCAAAGTAGCCGTGTCTGGCAAGCTCAGCAGTGCACCTACTACCAGGTGGGAAGGGGAAAAGCTCATTACAGGAATATAGTGGTAGCAAGCAGGATCTATCTCATGAAGCAGATGCAGCTTACAGCCTGCAGGCAAGCACTACAGTGCAGCGTGGAAGACTGCGTTATAACAGTTCCAGCTCTCCAAATTGAAACACGGCCCAGACAGTCTCTCCTGCTCCCTACTTGGACCTCTGATTTGAAGGGGACTGCAGTTTCCCAGCTGACAGACACATGGCCTGTGCTCCTCTTTCAGTAAGCTTAGCTGAGAGGGTTTGACTTGGCTTGGGTAGGCAGGCTGTCTGCAGTTCACAAATTCAAAAGATAAAATTTGTTCAAAAAGCAGCATTACACAGAAACGTTCTCCTAATCTGACATTTGCTGAGAGGACTATGAGTCCACCCAGCACCAATAAACCTACAGGTAGTATGAAAAAAAAAAATCAAACCAAAACCAGAACAAAAAAAGAAATATAAAGAATCTTATGTAAAAACAAGGCCTAAAAAGCAGGACAGACTTCCCATAGCAAACTTTCTATCTTGCACAAAAAGATGAAAAGTTGCTGAAGCTTTGTGCCTTCATACATTAATGTAATTTGCTGCCTTCTCCAAGAGCTGGACACCCATGGTTTCAGAACTACATGCTGGCAGCTGGCATTCAGGCCTTCTTCCTAGGGTCAAAAATTTCACTGGTTTCTTTTTTCAACTCAAGATGAAAAAATGCTGAGAAACAGGTAAACTAAGGAAGTAAGCTCTGGAATTAGTACTAAAAGCCAGGGGAGTTTGTGGTCCCTCCTTTCCTGTGGTAAAATAAAGGCCAAAAGGCCCACCCCTAACTTCACCAGACTTGTAGCAACAGTTGAGAGCTACAACTACTAATATTAGTGCATGGGCAAAAATCTTGAAAGAAAGAAAGAATAAAGGCACTGTTGCTGGTAGCCTTGTGCTCAGTTCACTACTTGTGACTCTAGATCATGACAGGCTATAGGAAAGCATCTCTTGTAAAAAATATTGTACTGCATCACACTGAGAGCCGTGAAGTGACAGCAGCCTGGGGTAGCTTCACAAGTCTGACTTTGGGCTCAGGAGTGGGGCTATCTTGTGCTGGCAAGAACTGTTCCTGCCAGATCTAAGCAATGAATCTTTCCTGTCAGCGGTTCCAAGTTTTCTTCCTCCTCGTTTACGTCATCTTAGAGCTACAGAAATGTGTTGCAACAGCAATTTCAGGCTATTTCCACAAGCCTCCTCTTCAATCTCCAGTAGTGGCGGAGATTAAGCAGTGATGCCATCGTGCTGTATGGAGGTATACTCCCCATCCATGTCCTTCAGTGGCACCTGAAGGCACATGTATATTGTGTGCAATGAATGTCACCTCAAGGAGTCAATTTAAAACTACAGGTGAATTAAATGTCTAGCAGAAAAATGGGGTGAGAACGCACCACGGCTGGTGAGTAACAACATCATCTGCTACAGATTTCAGGGGGAGGTTGTTCCATCACCTCACTTTGTTTAATCTACTTGGAAAATGTTTTGTGATCTGTATGTTTGAAAGGCACTACCACGTAAACAAGTTCATTACCTATCTTCTGACCACTATTTGACATCCATTTTCTTCATTTCTGCTACACCTACGTATTTCACTCTTTTCCTGAGCACTGCACAAGTTCCAGGTTCTCATACTCACTCATGCAGTTCCCTTTTGCCATCTTCTCTTCCAAAGGCACCAAAAGTTTCAGTCTATAATCTTCAAATAACTTGGAAGATTGAATCTATTGATTCACTCTTCTAAGAATCATATAAGTTCTGTATTTTTTATTTTTCATGTGTAAGCTGAAACAGCACACTTACCAAAGCAGGATGTTTCTACTAGTGTTTACAAGATCTTGACTATTGTCTATGGATAACCTGACCCTAGTAGGTATGAAAATAAAAACAAAGATAAGGAGAAACACACGCAAAGCAACAAAGACTCATCTGCCATGGTGACAGACCTTCCAGAAGCCATATTTCTGACATACTCTTCATATAAATTGCATTTTGACAAACAGTTGGCAAGAAGGCAGCTGGGAGCACAAAACCACTGCTGATAGACCTGGCAGGCTTCAGAGTCACCAAACATCAACAACTGTTAGCTTTCAGCAGGGACTTATTAGGGCGTCAGTTTTCCCGATGAACCTGAAAGACCTTCATCCTAAAGCAATAAACAGTTAAGGTGGAAGATCTAACAGATAATTAACATTTGAGAAGCCCACAAACAATTTTGTGGGCAACTCGGCTGTACTGAACTAGATTTCAGTCCTGGATCTAAGTCAGGATGTTCTACATCTACCTACCTTTGCACAGCAGAGGGGAGCAGACAAAATCCAGAGTGTTGGGAGCAGCTGTACATATACAGGGGAAGAAATTTTTGACAGCACACTAAGAGCATCACATAAGCAAAGCAATACTTCAGCTCTGTGAATTTCCTTACCATCTTTGATTTCATCAGGGTCATAAGCCCCTTGCACCGTGCTCTCCCGTAGCCAAATCGGCCTCTCTCTGACTGGCTTCCCTTCGCCTGTAGATCGGTTGATATCCTCCTGGTCCTCCATGCTGATGACAACATTCTGGGTATACAAGTCCTCATATGACGGTCCTTTTGTAGTCCATGCTTCCCGATGGTGTCCACCTGCAAGGCCAGCTGCTGTCCCTGAACCAGTACCAGCTGCACGTTCCTTGCTACATAGAAGTCAAAGAGATAAACACAGAACACTCAGAACAAGCCCTTTCTCAGCTAGCATTTCAACATATAAACCATGATTAGTTAACTCTCAAGATTTGCACTGAGACCTTGCATTCTAATTTCTAACATGTGGTGCCAGGAATTTGTACACCAGCTTGTTGGTTGTGGAATCTGGAGGTCTCTAACGGGAAACCCTACATGAGGTGAAATCCATACTATCCACAGCTTTGGAAGGACTGGAGAGTATAGGCAGAGGAGGAGAAAGATGAGAGGCCAACTTCAAACCACAGGACTGGGCAAAAGGCTTTCTGTGGTGACAGTGTGTGGGAGGAGGCAAGATAGAACTGTCTTCATCGTGGAAAAGTGAGAGAAAAAGAGGTGATAATCACTGTGAAGGGCATAACAGTCAAAGCTTGGCCCTCCTTTGTTTTCTGAGAGGAGCTACAGCCAGCACATTGTCCTCCAGGCTCCCTTCTAGCTCAGGAGACTGATGAAGAAAAGAAACATTCCTGTTTGAATCTGGTAGAAGGAGTAAAACAGGTTGACTATTTTCTGCACAGTGATGGCAGTGAGTCTAAAATACCTGGCATGTGCTGCTACATACACATTGATCAGGGAAAGCAGCTGAATGGAAACTCTCTGGGTGGTGAAAGCCAAACGTGACTGTTCTTCTATCTTGACTTCAAAATCATATTTCATCTTCTCAAAGAAACACATCCACTGCAGAATGCACCCACCCTCAGTCATGTAACTTCAGTCATCTGACTGCCACTTATACCTAAGGCTTTTTACAGGTAAAGACCTGACCTGCCTGGACTCCTGCTTCTTGTCTAGAGCAAATCCACCAAGGATACTCAAAATACCCCTGCTCTGCTGCCAGCTGAACTGCCAGTACCTGTCAATGAGCACGGTTCGGTCACTGCCATCTACCCAATGACCTCTTCTCCAATTGAGATGCTACAATAATGTTGCAGTTGGAGAAGACCTGAGTAAATTGGAATCTTCTTACTTCAGCAACAACTTCACCACTCCTTGATGAGCTAATTCTGCTGCACTTTTAGGGGAGAACACACAGGCAGGTGATCATCTCCCTTCCCCAGATAAAAAATGCTGATGTGTTCAGCCACAGTTTGGATTGAGGGCTACTCCCAGCCTCCTAACTGTGAAATTACTGGTGGGTCTGTTAGCAAAACACTTCACAGCATCCACGTAAGCATGTGTCCACACACTAATGAGTTCTCTCCTGCAGTCAGCCCCGCTAGGACAACTTCACAACAGCCTTGAATTTTGTGGCAGAAGACTCATTCACATGTATGGCTTATATAACCTAAGGAATCACACAGAGACCTTCTTCCCAGTGCGTTATTTAAAGTGTTGGTACCTTTCAGCTCTCCAAGACAGGCATGTGTTCTGTGAAAAGCACCACTCTGCTTCCCACACAATAGAAATCTCTAACTAGCATTTCCCTGATGATTTTATGTAATCCACTTTCTTCACAAGATACACAATGCAGCTCTCCTCCAAGCAATCCCTCCTCATGACTGCAGTGTGACAGCTGAATACTTGGTAGTGCTAGGAACTGCTTAATAATACTTTTGCACAGAAGTCCCTGCAAGTGTGCCTGAAATGGGCTTTTTTTCCTACGCAGTACCATTTCTATGATTCTATGAATTAGCAGCAGAACACTTATTCCGTGACATCCAGAACATCTGAAAAATGAAAGTAACAATTCTAAGAGGCACCTACAGTACTTGTTACTTAAAGACATGCACTGCAATGTCCCACGCTTAGATGGAACCATCTAGATACTTTCTGGCTACTTTCAGACCTCAGTGAGCTCCAGGTCCTTTTGTTCTTGGAACTGCATCTTAAGTGACACTGTTGGCAAAGTGCGCAGCCCCTCAAGACTACATGGCCAGGGGAATAATCCTTACTGCACGAATAGATCTTACTGTTCAGAAACCTTACAGGCAGCACAGAGCAGGTGAAAGGAACACTTTAAATCTTTCTCTCTCTCTTAGATCCAAGATCTGCTTTTTCCTCTCCTAGGTTTTTAGGACTTTGAACGACCATCCTGTAAACAGGAACCGTGGCAGATCAATGGCCCAGATGTGACTGTATTTTGCTGTGTTACCCATTGGTTTTTTTACCCTGATGGAAATCCCTTAATGCCTGCTTCGCAGCTTTTAAAGATAACATAAATAATCCTTGAAATAGCAGAGGAATGGCCTGCAAAAACCACATCATGCAACTACTTGAAATTTTAATCTCAATCCTGCCTTAGACTATTAAGAAAAGGTCTTGCGTAAAGGAAGTAACTCTTGTTGTGCTGTGTTTGAAACAAAGCATTTTTCACCTTACTGCTCTTAAAAGCTTCAACTTCACAACACACAATCCATGGTCCTTGATATTATTACCACAGAAAATTAATTCTGTAAAGATTTTTGTTATATAAACCATGCTATTTTGATATAAGAAAATGGAGGGGTTACTGAAATCCATCTGTTTTAGAAAACCACAGACAAGGGCTTAGATGAAGAAGGTAGGTTTACTTCAAAACCTGTGGGGCTAACAGATGCTTTGCCAAGGTTAAGAAAATCAACAGCCTCCTAGAAAGATTTAAATGAATATCTGCCCAGTTTCCCATGACATGTGAATGACAGCTCTGCAATGTCAGTGTGATCATTCAGAGCTGAAAAGACATGAAGTTCCCTGCATCAGCGCAAAGAGAACATACAGGCGCTTTGTAGCTTTTCCTGTTTGTTTCAGATTCATTAAATCTAAGTTTTACCAATGACTTCATAAAAATGGGAGAGAATAAATAACCCAAGGTTTGGCATTTCTTAAAAAAATCTCACAGCAGTGCTATCAGGCAATTACCTGTTTTGAATTAATAAGAGTTAATAAATAATTAAGTCACTGGGCTGAAGCAAGCTGTGTTCAAGTAAGCATTTAAAAAGTCACCTATTTATTTTGTCTTTCCTTGCACAGAGTAATCAATCATTTACAATATTTTTTTAAGTATTTAAGAGTCAAGCAAGTAGACGCTGCTTCTTAATCATGGGACTGCATCAGGTTTCTCCTGTGATCATTTCCAGTGCACAGAAGGGGAAGACTGAGAAACAACTCTCCTGGCTGGGGTTATCCCAGATCTACTACTCAAACTACAGAAAAGTGTTTTTAAAGCAAAGTCTACAGATTCAGCTTGGGCATAAAGCTTCAAAGACTCCTCATAACACCAAAGATGTCTTGAGTGACCTTGGAAAAGTCTCTTTCCCTCTCTGTATTGCTTCTGTTTTTTCCATCAGAATGATGAGGAAAATTAGCTACCTTCTTGGCTAGAAAAAGACTATGAATAGACAAAGAATTTTTTATTACATTAATTAGAAACTGTCTAGCGTGAATATATGAGGAACATTCTCTCTCAAGGTTAGCCAGGGAGAAACAAAAGAAAGAGTCTTGCTTGTTCTCCTATTAACTAATGGTAAGCACCCCAAAGCACTGTGGGAACTCTTCTCCTCATGGTACATTTATTTTTTCCCCCTGTGTGTTTAATTGATTTTTTTTTTAAACACAGAGAAGTGCATCACATATCACTACAGCTGACAAAACTGACAGCTCCCCACATCTTTCTGCATTATTTAAACATCATCTGTTTTTGTACGGCTTGGAAGGTTCTGAAAGAAAGTGTCATTTCCCATGGGTAGGAATATGGGTAGGAATAAAGACTTTTTGACTATGACATGGCCTCCTCCTGAGAAGATGTGCGCAGCAAGTACGAGAGAATCAGAAGAAGATATACCCTTATTACAAGCAACGTCTTCAAACTAGAATGTTGTTATATGTGGATTTGAAATGTAAAGTGTAGAATGCAGATTAGCTTAGTTTCAAAAGCTGGGTAGAAACAAAAGGAATAGAGTAAAGACAAGGATTTGAGAACAGGTGATCTTGAGTGTTATCATGAAGCACATGCAAGAGAACCAAGTGATCAGGCCCAGTCAACACAGGTTCATCAAAGGCAGGTCCTGCCAAAGTAAACTGATAGCCTTCTATGACAGTGACCCACCTCCTAGACTTCAGTAAAGCCTTTGGCACTGTTCCTCACAGCATTCTGCTACAGAAACTGTCAGCCTCTGGCCTGGACAGGCGCACACTCTCCTGGGTAGAAAACTGGCTGGATAGCCAGGCCCAGAGAGTGGTAGTAAATGGTGTTAAATCCAGCTGGAGGTCAGTGACAAGTGGGGTTCCCCAGGGCTCAGTGCTGGGTGCAGCCCTGTTCAATGTCTTCATCAATGACCTGGATGAAGGCATTGAGTGCTCCCTTAGCAAGTTTGCAGATGACACTAAGCTGGGTGGAAGTGTTGATCTGCTGGAGGGTAGGGAGGCTTTGCAAAGGGATCTGAACAGGCTGGACCACTGGGCTGAGACCAATGGCATGAGGTTTAACACAGCCAAATACCGGATCCTGCACTTGGGGCAAAATAACCCTGTGCAGTGCTACAGACTAGGAGAAGTCTGGGTGGAAAGCTGCCCAGAAGAGAAGGACCTGGGGGTGTTGGTTGACAGTGACTGAAAATGAGCCAGCAGTGTGCCCAGGTGGCCAGGAAGGCCAATGGCATCCTGGCTTGCATCAGAAATGGTGTGACCAGCAGGTCCAAATAGGTTATTCTCCCTCTGTACTTGGCACTGGTGAGACTGCACCTCGAATCCTGTGTGTAGCTCTGGGTCCCTCACCACAAGAAGGATGTTGAGGTTCGGAAGCGAGTCCAGAGAAGAGCAACAAATCTGGTGAAGGGGCTGTTGAACAGGCCTTATGAGAAATGGCTGAGAGAGCTGGGGTTGTTTAGCCTGGAGAAGGGGAGGCTGAGGGGAGACCCTATTGCTGTTTATAACTCCCTGAGGGGAGGTTATAGAGAGGAGGGAGCTGACCTCTTCTCCCAAGTGACAGGGGATAGGACAAGGGAGAATGGCATCAAGCTCCACCAGGGCAGATTTAGGCTGGACATCAGAAAAAAAAATTTCACGGAAAGGGTCATTGAATACTGGAACAGGCTGTCCAGGGATGTGGTTGAGTCACCATCTCTGGAGGTATTTAAAAGACAGGTGGACAACATGCTGAGGGGCATGGTTTACTGGTTGACAGGAATGTTTGGACTTGATCCTGGGGGTCTTTTCCAAACTAGTGATTCTGTGATTCTGAGAGAAATAAGACAATGTAAATGGCACCTTCAGAGCTTTGTCAAGTGGCTGCAATTTGTGTTTCCAAAATACTGGGACAACGGCTTGGTATACACACCAGCTGCAGCACAGCAAGAAGCAGAAAATTTGAGCACCTCCCTTAACAGACAACTACATGTAGAAGGCTGACCAGAAGACAGTCAATTGCCTTGTTTAGTGAAAAATTATTATGGCCCTTAGTCTCCTTATAAATCACACATTCCTTGGAGCATCTGTCAGCTGCTTGCACAGTTAGTGTTGAACAGGTAAATACTCAATGCAGCCAGAGGCTGCACAAGATTTGGGAAAGTCTTACAGAGTGTATGAATGTACTACAAGGAAGAAGCACAGTGAGAGAAGACCAGGCATGTTCCCACCTCTGCTTCAGGGCAGGAATCTCTGTAGGTTCTGGCTCGAGGATTTCATAGGCTAAGTTAACATCTTCCGTCTCACGAAGCAGCGCATAAATGGGCTCAATTTGCTCATTAAATCTTGCCACGAGTGTCCTTGCATCCTTTTTGGGCATCGCCGACTCATCTTCTTCCACTTCAGTCTCACAGAAAGTACAGCGGAAAGTTCCTAAAACAAAAAAAGTTGCTAAGCATTGAAAGGAAAGCAGCAGGCCTGGCTCTTTATATAGCCTGTTGAACAACAGTGCTTTGCTGTTTCCTTAGCTCAGTGCTAAATAGCATTTCTCCCCCTGATGATCCCTTCCCCCACACAGTGTACCTGGTTATTATTTAAGTAGATAACAAAGCAAGTACTTTGATTCCAGCCAGCGATACCCAGTTGGGTATGTTTTTTCGCTCTGAAAAGCCCAGATGAGCTGCAGTGCCTCTACTGAGACATCTCCTAATCTCACTCCCTCTTTCTTGTTGCACATTTTAAATGTCAGCTACAACTGGGCTGTGATAAAAAGCTATACAATATACTCTAAGGAGTTCTAATATTGTCTGTTTGCTTGCACATGTATCTCCCAGGCAACATGAACAGGCTAATTTCAAAATGAAACAGGGTTTAGTTTTACACTGCACCAATATAATAATTTCCACCCTGCGACTAATGCAAAAAAGATGGCTACTCCTTCTGTTTCAGGGCCAAAACATGCAGTCGTAATGCAGAGCAGCAAATGCAAAAACTTCTCCCACCTAACTCCCATATTAAGTTATAGAAATTAAGGACAGTAAGATAGGAATTGTATGAATGGTTGCCCGTAACAATAAGCATGTTTTACAGAACTCCTCAGAATCTATAAAAACAGGTCAAACAAATAGTTGCATGGCAATGCAGTTACAAAAACCTACTGAACTCCTGCACAGCAGGCTTTTCAGTTTCATCACTCCATCTGCAAGCAGGACCCTTGGGGTAGTACATGCACAGTAGGACCTTACCATATGGTCCACTACGAGGGGAGCAGCACGGTGTAATGACTTATCCTTGCAAGTGCTGGACTGAGAATGTAGTGCTGCCTCCTCAAAACACTTACAGCCAGAGCGATGCTCACAGGTTTCTCGATTTCTCTTGTTCCTGTGTGATTTCTTTTTATTTAACCATTCTGTGACACCTATACACATCTAGCATTATCTCTCAATACCCCAATGAAGAAAGGAACTTTTTTACCAATAGGGAGCCTGAGGACAAGTAATATCAGAGAAATTACAAGCTTATATGTCTAAAAATAAGAATTAGAATCAGTACTGAAGTCTGCTATATCACTGAGGCTATGTACAAATGCAGTCAAAAGAATGAGATTTGCACAGAGCACACAGGCATGATGTAATGAGACAGGCTGGCAAGCCAGGGATTCTGGTATCTTGTTTTGCTGCTTACAAAGATTTGCTAGTCTTGTCACTTCATTTTTCAGTGTACTTCCTCCTCTGCCTGTAATACAGCGATAAAAACAGACCTAGCTTCTTCACCAAAGGCTGTGAGGGCTACACAATACTTGCACACTTCTTGGAAAACACACAAAAGCACTGTTCATGACAAGAGGTAGATCTGTTGCATCTCACCAGTCTGTAGAGATGCAGTTTTCTACCTCGGCACCACCTGAAGTAGCACATGCTCATCAATACTCATAATTAATGCAAGCCCGTTGTATATGTGGCCTGTAACATGTACACATTTCCCACAATAAACTATCTCTTTACAAAGTTCATCTTACCTATGCATAAAATCTAGAGTACTCAACTACAGCAGTATATAAAGTAAAGGATAAGCGGATAAAGAGTTCTTCTCTCCCATTCAAGCATGAAACATTCTGGTTATTTTTTTCAGGCTGTAGAAACTGCCCCTACTGATTAAAAAACTGTACATTATGGAAGCTGTCAGCTTGGCAAAAAACCAAAGCCAAAGTTTGGTCTCCTTATACCACATGTAAGGCTATCAGAATGACACACTGGCAAACCAGATGAATCAATATAAAATAATTAGAACATCTCAATTCCCATAATAAGCTAAGTGAACAAGCACAGGTTAATGAGGAAAACTCCCCTCTTTTCACACCCCACTCCCTGAAAGTCCTTTTAAGTCTTACTGAAACAACTCAGACTTTTCATGCTTCCATCTGTGAACCCCACAAGTATTGGCAAAAGATTGCAGGGAGAACGGTTCCAATTCAGAGTACCAAAAAAATCAGAAAGTAAATAAGGCTCTAATGAAACGGAACTTTGAAAGCTATCATCGATTTGTTGCAACTTCCGCCCCTCAGGGTTCTTAATAAGCAAAAAAAAAAAAAAGAAGTTAATAGATGGATTATGTAAAGAATCCGGGAATGAGTGAAATGACAAGCTTCCTCCATTAATATGCTGATTTTTTTCTGAGGTGATGCAGCATTTCACAGGAGGCATATGTCATTAGAGAACTGGGAAGTTGCTTTGCCATGGCAGATGGCATTTATATGTTGCAAACCTCTTTAGTTAGACTTTAGGAGGTCACCAAATGTCACCAGAGCTTTTATGACAAGGCACATCACATCAGCAGTGACACATGTTCCTTGCAGATATGAACTGCATGTGACAAACATGAAGTGGAGGCCACCTAAAGGCTTAGAATGGCTATGTTCCCACTCTGACAAAGTATTTCTTCCTTCAGCCCTAACACAACTGATAGTTTTCCATTGAAATATGCTGCATAAACCAGAACAAGTAGATATCCTGGAGCAAACAGATGTGAGGCTTTCCTGCATCTTGGAAATACTAATGGAAATGCACACATCCCTCCTTTCCACACATGCTCGGGCACTTATCAGACCTCTCTGGTCACACTGTTAAAAACACATCCTCATCTGCTCCCAGACTCTCCAGGGCAGATATGCTGGTAATCCAGATCCTCGAGGCATACTAAGATTAAAGCAGGTCAAGCTCGAAGTACAGGGCTGGAGTATTTACGGATAATTCCTAGTGACTTGATTTTACTTGAGAGAAGGAAAAGGTCAAATGGTAGTATACATTGCTTGCACAATGTCCAAGCATTCGTGCTGCATATGCTAAAATAAACACATTTAACCATATACAACCTCCTGAGTCTGAGTCTAGCTTCTGCTTACACTCCTATCGAAGGGTTCAAGCCTCATTTCCAGACCAACAAGAGGTCCTCCTTCCACTATGTCTTTGGGATACTGCCTCAAATTGTCACTAGTCTGATATTTGCAAACTATTTAATGTTCAACCTAAATTACTCCCATTCATTTCAAAACTATTTACTGTTGTGCCAAAACACATACTTCAGCTCAACTAGCTTCCACCTTGCTTTTAACCCTTCAGTTATATTTACAAACTGCTCTCTTATTTATCCTTCCTTCACCTTCACCAACCCATCTTCACCTTGCAAGGCTCACATGGTTATTTTTACATGGTGGCTTATGTTATAAGCCACACATTATTCTTTGCCTTTTAAAACTGGGCATCCATTCCTCCAATCATGCTATCAGACTCATTTGGCACATTCTCTAGTTTGCTCTCATCTTTCTGCCATGAAGCTGAAAGTATGTATAACTGTTGCAATGAGTTCACCCAGAAGCCCAATGGCATTAGGTCTTCTCTGACAGCCACTGAGACCTTTTAAGGTCACAGTGTAACAGATCATCAAAGTGCTGCCTAAAACATCCCAAGGTCTAACAATGCTCCCAGATATTTCTTCTTCCTTTGTAGTTTCCACTTGATGAACTCCATGTTTATAGGAGTTTGCATTAGGTGTGTGACACTACTTCATACTATCATCCTTCAGCTCCTTTTTGTTCCTCCAGCCTTCATCTTCATTCTATTCTTTTTTCTTGACTGCATCACAAAACGTTGAGCTAATTTATTTTCAAAGTCTCCCACAACCTTCTTCTAGAAGTAGCACTATTACCACTATGTGGAGAGTGAGCGAAGGCACATATGGCATGATTTCAGAAGTATCTGCTGACTTGAACAGTACTTGACTTGAGATGCCTAATAAATGCTTTTCTAAAACTTCTGTCTCTGAAACTTCTGCACAGCCTGTCTTTCCAATGAACACAGGTAAAGGAATACACATTTCTCTGGTCTCCTCTTTGATTTTTCTCACCAGCCCATTTTTCAATACAACTGAACTGTTTTGTCATTACATTTTCCTAAACAATTTAAACTTAGTTGGATACATGGAATGTGAAAAATTCAGTTTAAAGTAGGTGTCTGACAAAGTTTTGAACCAATCAAAAACCACAGAGCAATTCTTACGCCTTCCATTCATGAATGATCCAAGCTCATGTAATGGAACATTTAGCAAACTAAGGAATAGGCAATGCTGTCAGTACAAATTATAATTAACTTCCTTTCATTTATCATTGATTTTCAAGATTTAGAGGGCTGCTTATGATAGGACCTAAAGGCATTTCTCTCCTGAATCATTAAAGAAACAAATGGTAGGCCAAGCGGCTACAACAGACCCAGATCATTAGTTACCATATCATACTCCACATTTGGATATATGTATACTCATCTACTATAAGTAGCAACCTGACAGGTTAATTTGAAGTAAAGCATTTTAACAACCTCAACAGACTGAGCTAGTAACAGAGATAATTGTTAAAACAGTTGATTGTTAACTGGATTAATGATAATGCAGACTAGACTGTAGGAGCTGTTGATCTTCAGTGATGCCCAGACTTAAACGGACTTCTCAACCCTCATTAAATTGTCCTCAGCATCTCAACAAGAAAGCAATTCAGTGTGCCTGAGTGGGAAGTGAGCTCCTGCCCCATGGAAAGATGAGGCTCTTGCTGACTTTATTGGGTAGCTCTCCTCGGCTACGTCTCTCTTTTCTCCCCATACTAGAGATCTGTAGTTCCAAGTACATTCACATTTTACTTTCAAAATCCCAATTGTTCTAGGCAAAAAATAGAGAAGCCCCACCAATAAAATCTATCTCCTGGACACCACAGCGATAGCAATCTCTCTTGCAAGTACTTCAGTCTTTCTACACGTGTTAAGAGCTAAAGTACAGTGCATTACATAAAATACAACGCCATATCTCATCTTTCTGAGATAGCTTTCAGGGCCCACTGGATCTCAAGCTCTTGAGGACACTTCACAGCTCAGGGCTGGTTGCAGTACTCTTATCCTGAAACTTGATGCAGAAAGTGTATGGTTTTTATTAGTCTTGTTTGGGACAGTCCAGGGCAGACACCGATAAGAATAAACACCGGGCCATGTGCAGTAAACATCAGCATTTTCGGAAGATTTTCTTACCCTATTTCTAGAATAAAATATCCAGCTTTGCCACTGAAACCCAAAATGCATCAGGTTTCATCCTAACAGTCTGAAAAAGCTTGCTTTAAAATTTCTAACTAAATTAAAAAAAAAGGTTTATCACAAGGTGTAACATTGCTTAGAGACAGTAAAGAGCAGAGCCAGAACATGCGGGTGATACCTGAAGGCAGAGAGCTTAAAAGTACATGGGACCATGATGGCCAGAGCTATGACTGTAGTTTGAAGATGAGTACACAGCACCCCTGTGAACAGCACTGCAACCAAATCATGACACTCCCCAGATGAGGCCTGAGAAGATGTAAATGAGGACTGTTAAATACAGCATCCTGCCCCAAACTAGCAGTTCGATTTGTAACAGTCTAATAAAGTACAACATCTCCTCTATCCCCATCTTCCTTTCCTGAAGAGGTACTACCAGGTACATACAATTACGATTACGGGCAGGAAGGACAGCAACAACCAATACTGAAGGCTGTCTGACGGATCCTATCATCAGATCCTACATTGAAATTTGCTAAAACATCTTTTATATCACAATTCTGCCTCAGATAAGTGAGGAAGCATGTGGAGAGCGTGTTTATAAAATGTCAAGTACAGCAGTTCAGCTAGAAATAAGGTGAGGAACAGATAATGTAACTAATAATGTTATCTGAAGAGTGATTTTAATCTCCTTACGAATTTTTGTATAGTATTTGAAATCCTAAGTTGAGTTATCTGCTCTTTACTAATGGGATCAAGACCCAAAATAAAGGGGAAAAATTCCTTTTAACTTTACATGCCCGAAATCTATATCAAATTTCTCCCAGGTCTCTACATATTCTAGTGTAAATCCTACTGAGCCAACACCTATGAGACTGATATTTCTCAGTATCAGACAAAAAAGTTTTAAGACAGGTTTCTGTGAATCAGTGTATGAGCAAGGATTGTTCACCTGCAAACAGTTTGTTTTGACTGACCTGTTCAACATGAAATAGGACTGTATGGTGGAGGCTGGAGGATAAAAATCCAGGTCCTTGGGACAGCATTTGTCTATCACACATGCATGACAGATTTGTAAAGGCGTTCTATATTGCTACCTGGCAAATCAGTCCTCAAGAAAGGTTTATTCTATAAATTCAGTGACTGCAAAGCCAGGTATTTGATCATACTATTCAACACCGTTTCATAATATATGCACATCAAGATATACCTCTGACTTCTAAGTATCTAATTTTGAGCCTTAATGTTTCTTAAACATTCTTCTCATTCAATATAGATTCGGAGCACTGAATTGCCCACCAGGTATTAAACAGAGAGTAAACATTTCATTTGGGATTAATGTCAATCAGTTTCTTTTCAAAGCTTCTATTATTGTAATATAGATGTAGCAGACATAGCATTTTCAGGGCACTTAAGCAGCAGTATCATTTTTGATTCAGATAAGGAAATTCTGCCAGAAGCATGTTCAAGAACTACAACTTACCAACTTATGAAGAATTATCAAAAAAGTTAATTTGAAAAATAAAAACAAGATGGCAACTTAAAAAAATACCAAAAAGATAAAGGCATGCTCTTAAATATACAGTAGGATTAGCAAAAGAAGAAAGAAATACATTTTACAATTACCATTAACCAATGTCCCACTATAATCAGAAGGAAATTTCACTTAGCCACTGCTAATGTTCATGTATTATTTATTTTCCTTGTGAATAGTGTGTATATGTATAAAAACTGAAGGACTAGCAGTTCTAGGAAACAGACGGTTTCTCTGTTTAACTGCAGAGAAGATTTTACTCAGTCAGTTAACATTATCCTAAGCATAATCTGGAAAACCGGTAGTGCTGGAACATTAGTATAGCGTCCAGCACTTCTTCTGGGCCCCCTCAGCATAAAATAAACCTTGCTGTTAACAGAAAAAGTAGAATTGCTGAGATAAGACAACCTTAGCAACACCTTTGAATACATAAGGACACAATTTTTCTTCCCTGAAAATCTCAAGCATTTAGGGACAAGGAAACAGGTTTCAGATGTTTATTCCAGACCCCTCTGTTTCAGGTATTTGCATACATGGATTACTTCCTATGCCTGAGATCCATTTGTTAAACCACACTAACACTTCTAAAATTCTGTGAAAGATCTAACCTTCCATGTTCATTGTCACTACCCAATCCCTTTAGTAACATACAACAGATTCCCAGAGTAGAGAGAGATTTACAGCTTTGGCACACCTACTATGCCACTTGTAGTCAAAAAGGGCTTTGAATTCAACAGAAGGCAGCTCAGAAATGCCGAAAACTGAAACCCCTTACTTTCAAATTCTCTTAATGTGTGGCAAGAATAATTCCCCACTGCATGAGCTTCCCCCACAAAGCTACCAGGGCGGCCAAGAGAGAACAATACAGATTAATAAAAAAAATTTAAATGTCATTTTCTCCTCATTATAATAAACTCCAGTTAAAAAGAAGGGTACCCAAGGGAACATGCTGTGGATGCTGATACTTGGCATTTCATGCAAATCTGCTCATGTACACACAAGAAATCTATTTAAGAACAAAGAGCAAAACTGAACTCCCTAAACCATAGTCCCAAGGCAGTATTTGAAAGGCTAATGGGGTCAATGTCAGAAGCATGCATCTCTATATCTGTGCTTTAAGCAGTGGTAGGCTTCAAGATGGCAGAAGCTGGCAACGGGAAGAAAGAGGAAACAAGGCAGCAAGCTACAAGCCAGCACACTGTTTCCAGCCTAATTTTCAATGGTGTAAACACAAAAAGGTCAATCTGTTCTTCATTTTACTTTTCCCCTTGTATTTTCTGTAGGTTTGTAGGCCTCTTACCAGGAACAAAGCAGGTTTTTCAGATGCTGGTTATTTAAATGTAAAGATGATCGATTATCAGAACAGATGTCACGTTACCCTTCTTCCTGAAGGTCTGGAATAGCTCATGGGCAACACTCATCAGCTATTAACTGGTATAGAGAACATGTTTGTAGCCTGCAGGTTTTGAAAGGAACCCCTGAACCGCACAAATATTCAACAGTAAGTGGTAAGAACAAGTCCTGGTCTCCAGTTGGCTTTTTGTGACACACTTTTTGCTGGGAACACTAAGGATGATGGAAGCTGGCAATTTGTACTCAAATGGCTTGTAGTCTCAGCTATACAAAAGATAATAGATCCCCTTCTGAGACTTGTACACATACCTTTTGCCTGGAAATCCTGCCTTTTAACTGCTGCCTTACACAGTACTTTTGGAAATCTATTGACTCTTCTCCTACTTCTAACATTTTATCACAGGATTCCTCACTCGATACCTGCCACCAAGAGAACTGGAATATCCATATTCTTTTTTGTACCTCTAGATAGTCACACCATTCCCTCTTCTCTTCTTAATGCTGTGCCTTTTAAAAACTCCTTCACACAAGAGCCCTTCTTTCTTCTTTACTCTCAAAGGAAATATCTTTTCTCCCTTCCTTGTGAAAATGGGCATGCCAAATGAGATACTCTAAATCTGTCCAAGCAATACTGCATCAACAGCCACTTCTCATGGCTGGGAAAGGATTATAGTCAAGGCAGATCCTACCTGTGCAGCCCCTTGTAAGCAACCTGGTGCTCAGTGTTGTGGCCAGAGCTGGCAGAAGGAAGAGAAGTCAAACAAGTGTGACTGCAATACTGACTCCAAAGACAGTGTACTCGGTGCCTGTTCACCCTTCTTTCCTTTCTGTCTACGTGAAGCCATTAGAGTCCTGGGAGTGGCACTGAAAGCTTGGGCAGTACTTCATGGCTGAAGCAGTGGCTGGCAGGAAGAACCCTATTTTCTCATTAAGTATTATAGAAAAGAGGGAGCAAATGGAATGAGAGGGACTGAACTGAGCTCCAGACTGCAGGAAGGTGCCAGAATTACTGTGGAGAGAAAAAAAGTTGGCAGTTCCTAAGCTGCAGAATTGCACAGGTGCTAGGAGGTAACACACGGCAGGTCTATAAAAAAGTTTGAAAAAAAAATAGAGGATGAATAACAGGGCACCAGGCAAAACGTGCAGGAGAAATTCATAAGGTCACTCAAATCCTGGCCCATTATACAAAGCTGGACCTCTTGCGAAGCCAAGACTGAGATCTGGGTAGCTCTTTCCCATGTTCCTTCAGAGAAAGCAGTAACAGTGGCAGTGGATTGATCTCTTACCTTCCCAGAGAACGATCTTATTTATCCCTTTTCTTTAACTCATGCAAAGGGAACCGCATGGATCTACAGAGGTAAGAGACACTAAACAGTATGGTGTAGTGAGACATTCACAAGTGCCATTGGCACACATGAGAAAACAAGATTTCTCCTAACAACCCTCCAAAGATCAAATTCCCAGCACTCTCACCTCCACTATCTGCTTGGAAAGGAGGTGCTGTTTTCAATTATTGCTGTTTTTAGAGTATCTTCTACAGCTAAAGGCAATTTCTGCCTCCTGTACTGCAATGTCTCATCACCGATTTCATAGTAAAAATGACTAACACTCACCAAAGGCACCTCCACACTGCAGGGTTTGTACATATTCCCACCTTCCCAGCATTCAACCACTTAAAAAGATTTAAAGAGCAAGCCACCTTTTGTGCACATAACTTTCTTTAAGCTGTCCTCTCACTCCAGCAGCTTGCATGCCAAAAGAAGTAGTCTGGAGAGACAAGGACAATGAAATAATCTGGGTCCCGAGATTATTTCACTTCTCAGAAAAATAAATAAGATGGGACATTCCAGGTATTAGGCATGCAAAATACTAGTCTGACCCTCCTGCAGTGCACACAGCAGAACTGATCATATACAAAGCCAGCCAGACAAGTTTTCCAATTCAGCCCAATCTATGTGTAACAAGAAATAAGCCAGTAATTTATTTCCAGTCTCATGATTTGCCACACCAGCAAGAAAAAAGGACTTGTTAGTATCAGAAGTGTTTTAACAGTGTTTCTGACCTAAAGATCAGTGCTGCTGCAGATAACTCACCTGCGATTAGCCATCTCACTTACAGAGCTTTTAGAAAAAGATATTGATGGAGCTTATAGTAATGCCAAAGCAATAAAAAGCCTCCTTGATCTCTGCAAATTTTGAGTGTCCAGAGGGACTGCCTCTCTTTACGTCATTCTATTTTATTTCTGCTTTAAGTTCATTTCTTCTTACTAACATCTCAAATTAGATCATCTGAAAAATAAGACCTGAAGAAGCTTAATTCAGCCTTACCTCATCTTCCACTTTTGATTACATACAGGCAAAGTTCTCACATTATTTTGCATAGGAAATACCTCTTTAATAACCTGAAACAGCACTACCATTTCAAGAGAAAGTATAAAGAAAGAGATGACCGGTTAAGAAAATAGCAAGAAATAGCAACTTTCATCCCATCTTTTTTTATTTTACAATGTATGCTAAAGAACATGCTATTTAAGGTAGACTGTGCAGATCTGACAGCCTTAGATTAAAAGTATTGAATGTATCACCTGAAATGTCTTATGAAAACTTAACTTTTCTATACATTACACTCCTGCAAAATGCATCTTTGGACCTCAGACTGGATGGACACTAAAAGGAGATGCCATGACAGATAGCCTGAACAATAGAAGTAGAAGAAACAAAACAAGAAATTTATTTAAATGATGTTACTAGAATAAAAACACAGACTGACAGGTTACTTTAAATGATTGAAATTTACTGTTAATTTCCTGTACAAAAAATAATAGCCAAAAATGTACTCATTATTTTATTCCTTCACTTGATGCACTAATTCTTACACTATTTCATTAACCTCTTTAGTCAGAGATAAAAAACAAGAGAGGTAACACGGATATATTACTGTTGATATCACTAAAGCAGTGTGCCCAAGTGGCCAAGAAGGCCAATGGCATCCTGGCTTGTATCAGAAATGGTGTGACCAGCAGGTCCAGGGAGGTGATTCTCCCTCTGTATTCAGCACTGGTGAGGCCGCTCCTTGAATATTGTGTCCAGTTCTGGGCCCCTCACCACAAGAAGGATGTTGAGGCTCTGGAGCAAGTCCAGAGAAGAGCAACGAAGCTGGTGAAGGGGCTGGAGAACAGACCCTATGAGGAGCGTCTGAGAGAGCTGGGGTTGTTTAGCCTGGAGAAGAGGAGGCTGAGAGGAGATCTCATTACTCTCTACAACTACCTGAAAGGTGGTTGTGGAGAGGAGGAAGCTGGCCTCTTCTCCCAAGTGACAGGGGACAGGACGAGAGGGAATGGCCTCAAGCTCCGCCAGGGGAGATTTAGGCTGGAGATTAGGAAGAGGTTTTTCACGCAGAGGGTCATTGGGCATTGGAACAGGCTGCCCAGGGAGGTGGTTGAGTCACCTTCCCTGGAGGTGTTTAAGACACGGGTGGATGAGGTATTGAGGGACTTGGTTTAGTGTTAGATAGGAATGGTTGGACTAGAAGATCCGATGGGTCCCTTCCAACCTGGTTGTTCTGTGATTCTGTGATTCTGTGAAAACACTGAAGTTGTACCTCTGATACTGCCTTTCAGCTCAATGGGCTGAATTAGCTTTCATCTATTTCATTAACCTAGTTTGTTTTGCGAGTGCATAGTGAATTAATGTTTGTGGAGTGTTTTGAGCACAGCAAGTGCCAAGTCCTTTCTTCTGACAAAGACCAAAAATCCAAACCAAGCCCATCCATACGTAATGTTTCACAGTATCCATATTGAAAGTGCTTGTAAATGTCCTATAAACCTCTCAATTTTTTTTTAATGACCTACAATTCCACTGAGAGAAAAGTATGAAGATGGTGACCAATTTTCCCCAGTTGCTTTTTAAGAGCAAGGCACACCTGCAGATACAGAAGAGTATGAGTACATTTTAAAAAAAAGACAAACCCTAAAACATTCTTGTTTTTCTTTATATATAGCCTTTTGTCCATCAGAAACTTCACATATCTTCAAAAACAAGTGCTTCTCCAATAACTCATTTTACAGACCTGCTTCTCCTCCCTTCCTTCCCTTTTCCCATGGGATGCAGTGGTTTCACTGATCATGTGCCACAACATCTCCTGATTAATTCTGATAGACAACCAGCAGTTAGTTGGCACATCATCATCGCCCTAGGATGAACAATAATCTGACTCACCATCTGCTCCCAAATTTATTTTTAACCAGTCATCGCTCCCTCCAGTGCAGCAAATGTGGCAGGAATGGCACCCTTCCCCCTGGAATTACTGTGCTGCAAAGTAGTGGCAAGGGGCAAATGTCCAGTTGTGTGCCCCCAAGCATCACAGTGGATAGGAAACAGATGGATAAATGTAGGTTCAGGGGAAAGAAAAATTGCTTCTTCTCCCTAGGTGCAGACAACTGCCCATTCTCCTCAAGCAGTCAGGGAATGCCCTGCTGCTTTTCAGTTGTTTGGACAGGTTTGGGAATATTAAATGGTCGGAGGGGGCAGAAGAAGTAGGGGGGGATGATGTATGATGACCATCTACTTACTGATGGGAATATACATACCCACATTTACTGTGGACCATACAAATATCATAGAATCATAGAGTCACTAGGTTAAAAAAGACCCACCAGATCATCAAGTCCAACCACTCCTAACAATCACTAAACCATGCCCCTCAGCACCTCATCCACTCATCCCTTAAACATCTCCGGGGAAGGTGAATCAACCACCTCCCAGCGAAGCCTGTTCCAGTGCCCAATGACCCTTTCTCTGAAAAATTTTTTCCTAACATCCAGCCTAAACCTGCCCTGGTGGAGCTTGAGGCCATTTCCTTTTGTCCCGTCCCCTGGCAATTGGGAGAAGAGGTCAGCACCCTCCTCTCCACGACCTCCTTTCAGGTTGTTATAGAGAGCAATAAGATCTCCCCTCAGCCTCCTCTTCTCCAGGCTAAACAAGCCCAGCTCTCTAAGTTGCTCCTCCTAAGGCCTGTTCTCCAGCCCCTTCACCAGCTTCATTGCTCTTCTCTGAACACACTCCAGAGCCTCAACATCCTTCTTGTGGTGAGGGGCCCAGAGCTGAACACAGGATTCGAGGAGTGGTTTCACCAGTCAACAGAAAAGCTTTTTTTAAAATCACTTTCCCTCTGGAAGTCAAAACTATACAGTGCTTGCAGCCAGACATTACCCCAAGCAAGCTGTGTTGCTGGGCCACTAAGTCTCAACCTACGATATCCCTTGTAAAGCATAAACTTGATTCATTAACCTCCTTTGAAGAGGAGCATCGAGATATCAAATTGGCAGGAGAAGCTCACTGGAGCCATGGGAAAGACATAAGCACAGGCTTGATGAAAAGTAGTCTGAGGGTAGTGAGAAGGTTCATTAAGTAACTGCACAGCACTGCTCACTGCCTTCATGTTCACTTTCAGGTACAGTAGCACAGCCCAGGAAGTGACAATTACAGTGGCACTGTGGCGATGTCACTGCTGAGAAGCACTGCTGTAACCAGCAAATTGCAGGTGGGCGGTGACGTATTTGGAAACTGATGTCACATTGAAATAGAGACATAGAAATAAATCCGGTGGAGCCTAAAGCTTAGTACAGCTGGTAAAACAAGTTACACATCTTTGATACACTGTCAGCAAGATCTGATGATTACACCACAGAAAACATTGAACTGGTGGAAGCAGTCTCCGGGATATGAACAAGAATTGTCAAATCTAAGAAGGACAAACACAAAAGGCAAAAAGAGAAGCTCTGAGGGAGCGGAGAAAGAGCAGAAATATCAAAAGACTGGTTTCCATTCCAGCCTTGTGATCCAATCAGGACCATCAGATCTGACTGCTTGTGACTTGATATAGTCATGTCTAGAAACCTTCCAGGGGTGGAGACTGCACAACCCCTTTGAGCAACCTGCTGCACTTGCTTGACCACCCTAATGGTAAAAAGGTCTTGTATCATGTTGCAACGTCACTTAGATATATACCATCACCTCTTGGCCTCTCACTAGGCACCACTGTGAAGATTCTGGCTTTGTCTTTCTGGTAATCTTTTCTTAGTGACAGCTATTTGATGCCACAAAGTCTGACACTGGACTGTCCTGCAAAAAATCCTCATAAACAATCCAAAAAGAAAGGCTACAGGGGAACTGACAATAAGGAGGACACACACAAAAAAATATTCTCACACATCAGTATCAATAATTTGTTATCAACTGGGACAGCCCTGTGAAATGAGATCTGACAACAGTTAATATTTTCTAGTAACCGGCAGATAACTAAATTCTCCAATTCTAGTTCACAGTTTAGAGGGCAGAAAAGGTTACAAATGCTTTACGAGACAGGATTGCAATTCCAAGTAGAGAAATGCTTGGAATACATTTTATACAATTCAGTCGAGCCAGGTAGGAAATACTGCATTTGAGTGGCCAATACTGCATTTGTTTTGGCAAATCACTGCAAAAAACTCAGGTTTATAACAGAGGATAAAACCAGGCACCAATAGCGTTATGCTGCAAAAAAGAAAAAAAAATCTAGCTGTTACACATATTAATATGTTGTGCAAAGCATGAGACAAGAGTATGCTATCTTTTTTTATTCTACTGTATGAATAACAAGCGCAAGGTCCTGCATCTGGGTAAGAACAACTCTCAGTATTGATATAGGCTGGGGGATGAAAGAGATTGAGAGCAGCCCTGTGGAGGACCTGGAGGTCCTGGTGGATGAGAAGCTGGACATGAGCTGGCAATGAGCACTTGCAGCCCATAAGGCCAACCTTATCCTGGGCCACATCCAAGGAAGCATGGCCAGCAGGATGAGGAAGGAGATACTGCCCCTCTATTCTGCTCTGGTGAGACCCCATCTGGACTCCTGCAGTCAGTTCTGGAGTTGTCTGTGCAAGAAAGAGGTGGATCTGCTGGAGCAAGTACAGAGGTGGCCACAAAAATGAGCGAGTGCTGGAGCACCTCCCCTGTGAAGAGAGGCTGAGAGAGCAGGGATTGTTCAGTTTGGAGAAGACTCCAAGGACACTTTGTTGCAGCTTTTCAATACTTCAAGTGTGATTATATGAAAGATGGGGAAAAACTTCTTAGCAGGGCTTGTAGCAATAGGACAAGGGGCAATAGCTTTAAACTAAAAGAGAAGTTTAGATTAGATATTAGGAAGACTTCTTTTATGCAGAGGGTGGTGAAGCACTGGAACTGGTTGCCCGGAGAGGTGATTGATACTCCATCCCTGGAAAAATTCAAGGCCAGATTAGATAGGGCTCTGAGAAACCTAATTGATTTGAAGACATCCCTGCTCACTGCAGAAGGGTTGGACTGAAAGACCTTCATGATCCCTTCCAACCCAAACCATTCTGTGATTTTATTAATATCTCTGCTGATAAACCAGGTGTAGCTTCAAATTCCATATTTGAAGGTGGGAATTACATCAGTGATTCCAAAGGAAAAATGACACAGCTTAACATGTTTCATTAGGGAAAAATTGGAAAGACAGACTTAAGGCGGCAGTGGTAGGGAAAAGCAATTTTTGGATATTTAGTATGTTACAGTAATGAAAACGGTGACAAACTGTTCTTCAGTTTCACACACAGACACAAAACATTACTCATGGTTTTAATATGGGGTAAAGAAACTTTAGGTTATGGTATTAAGAAAAACAAGATAAGTAGCACTGGAATATGCTAGCCATGGAGTTTAAAATGTGCTATGTCTTCCAGTCCTGCACTTTATCTGAAAACAGCTCTCAGCATATTCTGAAATGCAGATATTTCCTATTGTATACTCACTCCCTACTTTGTACTTACTTCTCAAAGCAGAAACAAACAGTGTTTTTTTAAAGCTGCAAAAATCATAACATTGACAACCAAGTAAGAAAAATTCAAACAGAACTTCCCTCCCACCACTGAGGGTTGCTTAATAAATGGGACTGCTAACAACAGCTTTCCTTGGAAAATCTGAATCTGCACTATCATTCTGGTTCACAAACAAATGCTTTATCTCTTGCTTTAGGCTTTCTTCTGTACATTTCCAGGTTGAAAGTTTCAGGATTCGCTTTTCCACTATGCTTATTCCAGAAACCAATAAGCTAAGGTTACAGTAATTGATGGGTACCAAACTGTACCACACCTCTGGAGCTCTGTATTCCTTACTGAAAGTAACCCACCAGTATGAAAACAGTGTCCAAAAAGAACTGGTTCAATATGCACACACCATGCAACAATATGCATACAGACAGAAAATGTGGCCCTTGTAGAAGATTCTGGAATCACTGCAAATGATTAGATCAACTGCCCTTTGGCAAGCACAGCAGTAATTTAAGAGCTGTGAGATACACCTTTATCTTGCTGCAGGAAGGCACAGTGCAGTCTGCCCTACTGAACGGCTGTGTACTCTAGTGATTACAACTAGGAGGCTACTGCACACACAGCCAGTGATCCACAGAACAACATTTAGCCTGAGTGCCTGAAGGTCTGTGCTGTGCTATGCTGTGCTGTATATATACCCCAGCCACAGGATACACTTGGCCAGTTTATCACAGCAGATAACTCTGTAGGCAGGAATAACACCAATGGTTGCACCACCGTATCTTTATTAAAGTGAAGCAGCGTGCCCTCATGTAAACTTTCTTTTGCCCAGCAGCAGAAATTATTAGTAAAAGTTTCTTCTACAAAACTCCCGTAAAAACACTGAAGACCATCATGCTGGTGAACCTCCTCATGGATAGGGTTCTGTATATTGCTCTGCACTCTGACTGGAGGTCAAAGCTGCACAACATGGGATTCCCAACATCAGAAGGGGTCTAAGATTCTCCATTCTTCCTTTCCTTCTTGTTACATCCAATAAATGATATTTTAATCAATACCTCACAGAGTCTGAATGCCTGCCTTCCTGGGATCATAGGAAATGCTTGTACCAGTGTCTTACACATGCATGACACAAATCATCTGCTAACCTGCTTAAGTGAAACACTGCTTATAGCAGTGTTTTTTTACTTTAACACAATATTTCATGTCTGACTCGGCACTGAACATCTCATGATGTTCTTGTCCTGATTTTCCAGTCTCCAACATATGCAGGCTGAAAGAAGAGCTTAAATTTCTCCTATGAGCAATTCTTGATACTCACATTTTTTACTATCGCTCCTAGCACACTCACTTAACAAGCAACGCTGGAAGGCACACACTCTTTGTGAGACCCTGGATAGAGTGAACTTGCTGATCTGTAAATAGCCTGGAAAAGAGCTTAATCCAGCTTGAATTCATTTAAGTGATTGCCACTAAAAAACCCACCAATGATAACATTCTTGATCGTTTGCACTTTCAAGTAGTTTGAGGGGTGAAAATAACAACTTACAGACAAGAAATGTAACCAAAAGTCACCTTCATGCTCTAAACACTGTCCAGAATCTGAGCCAAGATATTCGGGATCTCAGTTTGTTGTAACTGATTTTAACAAATCAAAGTAAAGTACAGTAGAATAATAATGACTAGCATAAGAACTATTTTAACATCACGTGATAGTTTGTTTTTATAAATAAAAGGTCATTTTAATGAATAGTTTTCTTAGTGAAAACTAAAACCCATTGATTTTATAGGACAGTTCAGTGTCTCTCTTGGACTGGGCTGTTCTATAAAAAGGAGTTTAACACAACACCAGACCATATGTGAGCTTAATTTTAACATGTGCCAGTTTAATAAGTCTGCCAGAACCAGAGAATGAAGCTGGCATTCGTATGATGCATATCACAGCTAGAGAAAGCTCTTCCCACTGGACTTATGACACCCAAAACCAGACAAGAAGACAAGGATAACTAGACAATGGGGCTACCTTCACTGACAGAAGACAGAAAGAAGCTCCATTACAGATCTTTCATTACACTTCTGTCTCGAGTGCCCATGACTGCTCCATAAATGCTTTAAGTTAGTGAAGATAGTATCAATGCCCATGTTTGGGAGGAATCTCTCTCTTCCTCTTTCCCATTTATCCAGTCACAGGATCATAGAATGGTTTTGGCTGGAAGGGACCTTAAAAGACTAATCAGTTCCAACCCCTGCCATGGACAGGGACACCTTCCACTGGATCAGGTTGCTCAAAGCCTCAGTCAGCCAGGCCTTGAACACCTCAAGGGATGGGGCAGTCATGACTTCTCTGAGCAATCCAGGCCAGGGCCTCACCATGAACACAGGAAAAGATGTCTTCTCAATATCTAGTCTAAATCTACCCTCTTTCAGCTTAAAACCATTTCCCCTCACCCTATCCCTGTACTCTCTGATACACAGCCCCTCCCCAGATTTCCTGTAGTCTCCTCTCAGTACTGGGAAGCTTCTATAATGTCTCTCTGGAGCCTCCTCTTCTCCAGGCTGAACAACCCCAACTCTCAGCCTGTCCTTGTAAAGGAGGTGGTTCAGCCCTTGGGATCATCTTTGTGGCCTCCTCTGGACTCACTCCGACTCATTTGTATATAAGTCCTTCAAAAACATTTTTATACAAAAACAGCGCTAAGGCTAATTTTGGATTTCTTCCAAGGTATTAAATGACTAGAAAAGTTACCTGGCTCAGTTTACTGTGCTGTGGTTTATTTTTATTTCAGCAGTACTAACTAATGAAGAGTGCTACTCTACATTTGATATTTTGCAGCACAGGCAGATGAAAGGATTTACAGCTTCAAACTGTGACTTGAGAAAGAAAATGACAATAATCCAGCCTTTGAGATTGCCTTTGAGGATGAGAGTTTGGAAGTCTGAACTCAGAGTCACTTCCTAGGTTCGCTACCAACTTATTTGCAATTAGGAACACATATGTATCCATGTAACTTATGTCTATATATGTATATAACTGCATCAGATTTCACTATAACAGTGTCAGTTATTGCCATTAGAGAATATTATTGAAACAATTATTAGTTTGTTTTAACAATTTAACTTTGCTGCCAATAAGTGCCAGCGTATTTTAATATTCTACATGAAAATAAAGCTTTTCTTCAAACACTGTCTGATACAGCATAGAAAGCTGTAAACTCATTTGCAGAAAAACCAATATATTGTATTTCTTCTGAGAAGAAAGGGTGCTTGCATATTGTGTCAGATGCATCTGTACAGAAGTAAGAAATAAAGTGGGAAATCTACCTTAACATTGCTAATTTACTGATGTGTGTCTGTTATCCACCCTTTTTCAATCAAAGTCAGAAAGCTCCAGTATTGTTCTGTTTAAATCTTTCATGCCTATTGCTGCAGTAACTTCTAGATACCAATGTCAATAATTTTCCTTCTTGGTTCTACCTTGCCTCCTGGAATGTATACATTTCTAAAGACTATAACAGAAACAATATTCTAAGTACTTTTCTATTCTTGCATTAAATACACCTTTTTATAGAGTAAGTTTCCATCAAAAATTCCTCTTCCACACACATATCAAAGGTCTTTCCTTATTTACACAACCCCAGATCCTCTCTACACTTTTGCAGCAGCTTTCCTTTTAACAAAAATCTCTGACTTTCCTAAATATTCTGAAATTAATTTAGCCTCATTCACAACAATTCGGGGAATGAAGTAATTTGTTCCAGTTCCATTTGAACACACAGGGACCAGGGGATGTTTTGCCTTAGAGCTATGACTAAATGAGGTGAACAGAGAATAAAAACAAAAACAAAACCCCAAACCACATGCCCTCACTCTGCCTAGCACCTGCACTGATTGCCTGCTGCACAACAAAAAGTTGAGCTTTTAACAGGATGCAGGTACAAAAGCAATCATTTGTTATCAATGCAATCCCAAAACAGAAGACTCTCAGTTCTCCTTGGGCACAAGATGAGTAACAGCACTACGAAGTTAGTGGCATCCTCTTCTGTGTGCTCCAAGGACTACCTTTCAGCTAGTTGCAGCTACTTCATCCTTTAAATCTCACCACCTCCCCCATTTAATCTGTTCATTGTCTGCCTGACATACATCCAAAGAGATTCACCAAAACATGGTGATACAGGTCAAAGATGCAAGAGAAATCTCTCTCCATTTCACAACAAAGTATTCAGTACTTATAAAGGATTTACTTCAGGGTCAAAGAAAGCCAGACAAAAAGTTTCAGTGGAAGTAAGAAAAAACACTCAGATTTTTGACAAAAGCAGTCAGCAAGAGATTAAGGTACTTCACTAAAATCCATGCAAGTCTTCTAAAGAGCACAAAACGCTGCCTTTCAAATCTATAAACAAACCCAGTCTGATTTAACCCTTAAATAACAAAATGATAATACCCTGGATTAAAAAAAAAAGAAAAAACCAAGACAAAGATCCTGACACTGGGCAAGAAAGTGGGAGTCGGCTTTGGAAGGAAAGAAATTCGACGCCCCAGATCACTGGTCTCCAAATTTTACTTGGACACTCAACGTGTAAAATTTTGAGCAGACACCCTGAATAGAAGATCATCTCTTATAAACTACAGACACGTATGGATATATTATGTACATTATAAAACATACATAAAATCAGAAATAGGATGAGATGATGAAAAACAAGTTTATTGTTTTAATAACGGTACAAAACCTCTCTTTTTTCAGAGAACCCATTGTTTTGCATGTATCCTACCTTAGAGACTGCTGAAGACAGCCTTTTCTCTTCCTTCTGCTCCGCTAAAGAGTATTTAATTTCTTGCAGTCCAATGAGGAGCAGCAATTACCTTGAGCTAATGTAGAGATAAGCAGCCATGATGGCAGCAAGCCATGTGACCAACGTGCAGGATTTGAAGAAAGGTGAAAAAGAGCTGAAACTCACAGCTATTTTTGTTAGGGATTACACTTCTTAACACACAAGCAAAACTGGATGTTAGTGGAGGCCAAAACACGGAAGAGAATTTACTCATATGGAGGGAACTGAGGAGGCATACAAGTTATTTACAGGGGGGGAAAAAGTGAGCGAAATTTTAAGGTCTGGAGATACTAAAGGATAATGGGAATAATGGGAAGCAACCTGTTTTGATTGTGGGAAGGGAGAACGTTCAACTGTTTTGTACGTTTATGAGCAAACTAAAGAAACATAATACAAATAAATCCATCAGAAAATGACTGCGTAACTGATGCAGAACAATATTTTTAGAAAAAGTCGTGGTTCACCTTAAGCCTCTGAGAGTGCCTCTGGTTCAGGTCTATTTTATATTTTCCACTAAAAATTTTGATTGTAGAATTGTAAATGCATATACAATGTACTAATAAGACAAAATTGGAAAAGGCAGCAAATCCTTGGTAGAATAAACAAATGAATGAAAAATTGTTGTTATAAACTGCACAAACTGTCAGCAGTCAACAAGATGTTTAATGAAGTCCAGAGCATTGTGCTTTTTATATTATTCACCCATACCAGCACTTTGCCATCTATACTGCCTACAGAAGACTGTTGTGAGCCTTAGAAAAGCACCTTAGGATTGTTAGAATAGGGATGAAAACAATGTCATATCACTGTTCAGACAGTGCAATATCGGGGCATTTACAAGAACCTAAACAGAAAAGATCAAACCTGTGCTTGAGACTATACCAGTACGGATATTCTCAAATGAGATAAGGCTTGGAATTGGTATATTACTCAGAAGTTAACTGCTATTTCCTGAAAATAAAAAGCATGTCACAAAATATATTAAAAGATTTTGTATCACAGCTAACAGCAGTTCCTAAATGAAGTGTCATCACAAGGTGAGGAATCAATGTTTTGACACTGAGAAATTGTATAGCCTACCTGCAAGCAAACCCTGCCATTCCATTAAAGAAAGTCACTTCATTTAGCCTTGAAAAACTAACACCAGCAAAGCCTTATTTGAGATTTTTTTGTTGCACAACAAATTCTGATACAGGCAGTGATCTGAGAAGGAAAACACAAGTCCATAAATGAATTCTCAGGCACAGATTTCCAAAACCGATTTCCTGCCTTTCAGCATTCAGAAGCTTACAGGGTCTTAATGCTCCTTTCAAAACTGATTATAAACAAACATATGGACATTAATTGCAAATCTCTCAGCTCTAACAGGGAGTTTCAAATAGAAGGCCCACCGTGCTGTTTACTTGCTTTTGTTTTTCTTCTCCTCAAGTATGCACTCATGCTCGGTACCACAAATGGTTCTATCCCAGAAAGCAGAACTGGCACAACTCCAAGGTAAATTGCCGTCTTGCTGTTAGAAATGCATTGTGCACAGATTTAACTTGTATTTTACCAAATTTGACACAAGTGAGCTAATAAATTAAAATCCAAATAAAAAGGGGCTGAAGGAAACAAGCTTTTATTCCTCTACATATGGAAGAGTGGCAGTGCACTGACGAACTTAAACCTGAATTATCACCTATAATCTGAAGAGAGAGAAGCATAGTTAAAAAAAGTCATTCATAACAAAACCTCTTTAAAACTAAGAGAAGACAGAATGACAGAAATTTGGAAACATTTGTTTATAATTCTGTGTTCCAGTTAAATATAAACCATAAAGGTGAAATTTTGGAACAATGCTGAAGCCTACTAGAGATTCATTGGTACTTCTGAGGCATTAGCCATATTCACATGGGATCTAGAGGCTCAGAGTTACACAGAACTGGAGACCTGCAAATAATATGTGCTAAGAAAAAAAGTCTCCTTCTGAAGCTGACAGTCTAACCAGACAAATTAAACAAGTTTGAAGATTTGAATTCAATTTTGGAGACAGAGAACCTAAGTAGTATGTCATAAAGCCATACAAGCATGTGGTAGAAGCAGGAGCTTTGGACCTGATGGGTAGTGTGTCAACCTGCAAGTTTCTACTGTGGCATCTAAATGACAGTCATCCCAGGAACATTTAGGAGGGTAAGCTGCATGCTGATGAGGGCATGGGTCAAGCTCAGGCTCAGCTGCATCTTTTCCAACTCCACAACTGAAGCTATTTGTCCCTACATTAGACTGTAACCACCAAAGTCCTGATACGTACAAATTGGCAGATCCCTAATATTCAAATTCCTGAACGTATACTACAGATTCACGTGATGATTAGAATTTTTTTTTTTAAACAAATATTGAACTGCTGAGGAGCACAGCAGCCTTCATTGCATGGGAGCAGCAAATTTCTGTCTGCTTTACAAGTTATTTCTTTTGTGGGTTATCAACCTTCAGCTCCAGGCAAACTAAGACGAAACACCAAACCATTTACCAGTGGCAAGACCCTTGCCCAGGAGGAAGGGTTACAGGCAGGACTGAGGAACTCACTTATCAGCAAAAACATTCCAGTCTGGCCACACAATATTCAGCTGTCGCATACAAATATTTGTGATATAGTAGGCAGTTTGACTGTGTCTTGAGCACACAGAGATCCCCTTTGTTAAGTTAAATATTCCAAAATCCACAAAAGGATCAAGTCATGCACAGTACCAGCCAAAACGTCTTCTGAAAGTTTTAGCTTATGTAACATCAAATGATCTGCACAACAGGTGGGGATCATTTCCTCTCCCTTCACCACCTTCTCTGAGGTTTTTTGAGATTTTATGTCAATATTTATATTCACACATGTATCGGCCAATTTAATTACAACTGTTACTGACTTCTCATATGAAGACAAATTTTGGGGTCTTATTTGTTTTTAAAACTGATGTGATCTGTTTGCAACAATAATCATATATTCTTCTGATCTTGTTTACAAAGCAGAAGAATGACTGAGACTGTCATCTCTTCATTTCATCCGGAGTAAAGCATCACAAATCACTTAATCCTGTCTTTTATGGGCAAGTTACATCCTTGTCATCCACCCACTGCAAGATCCTACATCTGCCTCTTTTTAGGCTTCAGGGTAGACAAACAAACCCCTTTTTAATCAGTTTCACCAGCTCAGTGCAATTATTATGGAAATTAAAAAGCAGATCTCTCTTCTCTCAACTCCAGTGCATTACATTCAGAAGTTGTTCATCTTTTTGCACCTTAGAACTACAGTATTCAAGTTTTCTCATAATCATAGATGTTAAGAGTTTACACACTGGAATCACGCAGTAAAGATGCCAAATGCATTTATCTACTTGTCAATAAGATTGTTTTCAGAAGCAGAGTAGTTTAACCCTTTTTGTCAGCCTGAACTCAGTAAACTGGATGATACTGTTTCAGACTAACAGCAAAGTTAATACAAAGACAGCCTGCCTTAGCTCCACTTGTAAGTACAAGCGAAGAACTTGCATTAGCCATAGTTAAGTCCTCAGGAACAAGCAGGATAATATCAATAAAACTATCCAACAGTCCAGAAGGAAGGAAATTCTTGACTGCAAAGAGGGAAAATTCTTCCATGATGCAATTTTGTATGAGCATTATCTGAGTGATATGATTGAGCTTTCTCCTGTTCTGTCAAAGCAGCTGCCTATTTCCTTCCTACATCCAGATTTCCTTTAATCATTGAAGACAGGATGCTGTGTTCTGACGAAATGCCTTTCCGTCCCTGGTGGAGGGAATTAAAAGCCTAGCCAAACCTTCTGAAATGCAAATCTTCACCAAGTAGGTTTCATGCCTCTTGCTATTGTTGCCTCTCTCTGAAAAGCACATGTTAGATGGAACAGTGAACAGTGGACTGTTTATTTACCTACTAAAATGAATGCTGTCTAGCACTTGCGATCCCCTAATCTCTCTATTTTCATTTTTCTCTTTCTCAAATTGCACATTTTTCAAGTGAAAAAAAGCTTGTTACTTCCAAGTGGCAAAATAGCTTGATCCCCCAGGAGCAAAATTGTTAATTCTCTTATCTGCAGCGACAATATGGCTCTATAGTTATCTCTGTTACCTGTTAGGACTGTAACAGAATGAACATTCAGCCAAATACTTTTTTTCATTTTATTAACAGAAAAATTCTTCCTCTGCCCTTCTTTGGACAGCATGGGCAGAGGAACAGCACTTCAATTAAAAAGGAGAAGTATCATTAAAATGAATGAGAAGCACACTGATCAAAAAGCAGAAGGTAAAAGTTCTGTGCAACAGGACAAAATTCTCTAGATAAAATCTTCTATGCTGCAAAACACTCCCCTGAAGTAAGTGTTTAGGGCTATATTAAACACTAGAATGGTTAAAAGTGAGACTGAAAAAATACAGTGAAAATATATATTTATGAGCAACTCTATACTGATGGAAGTAGAGTTCAAAGGTTTTTTTCCCTCTATTTAAGGAACAGAAATTAAGAATTTGACAATATTTAACAAAAATCATTTAGTATCAGTAAGAACTTCATGACTCTAACATCAAATTCCCAACAAATTCAGACAAAAATTTTACTGTTCATAACTGACAACTGATTAACAGCATGCTTCACAATACAAACCTTACCTTATTCTTGGCTTTATTTTGTAATGGGACTCAAGAAAAGAAAAAAAGCAAGCAATAAACATATTATCTACATACATTCCCAACCGCACTTGCTCCTCAGAAAAACATGGCTAGCAAGAAACAGAATGAGCACTATTGATGTACAATATTTTTGTGTCTTCAAACATTTTAAATATAAACCTATTCATCACTGGCGGATGCTGTCAACTCTCCATTTCAGTTGTGCAAGTTTCAGATAATGCACCAGGCTGTCTGTACTTATGATTAAGGAAAGCAATAACAACCAACATGCCATCTGTGGACAAGGGAGGACTCTCCAGAAGAATTTGCACTTGTGTTTCTCCTGCTGTCTTTTTTTCCGAGTGTTGCTTTGCCACAGACACATCTATCAGGACACATTTAATTATAACCACCATAGTACAGTCCCTAAGTTTGGCTGCCTCATAGGCCACGTGTTGACGTTCAGAAAGAATGCTTCTGAGACAATATTCCAATTCATGAACCTCATCTTTTAGAAATATGGAATAGCTTCAGATACAGTGGAAGATCCCGCTCTCTTGTTCCAGAGAAAGCTAACAGAAGCAAAGGCTTTGCATAACTTCATTATCCACACAGAAATCTCTGGATAAGTCTTCCAGATGCCACGCCTATGTTTCTCCAGATACTGTACTGATGCGCATACAACTTCACAGCAGCTGGCTGCTCTTTTGGAAAACTAGCTGTTGAATTCCTTGTACCAAAATGTCACACAGGTAGAAGGGACCAGCAACATTCTATTAAAATGAACTTCAATATTGCTTTGAACATGAAATTGCTGTTGGTAACCTCAAACCCATCCACTGCATTTAAGAAGCAGATTGAATCCAGCTAGGATACTTACTCTTGTAAAGGATGTAGATTTTGTGCACTGGCAGAGTACACGTGGATGGCAAGTGCAAGAAATATGTTTGGGATGTAGGAGGATGGCATAAGTGCCAGCTATCAAGTGTTCCCATTAGGGCACCTGCTGCAGTTTCACTTGGCATGTTCCTGCATACAATTTTGTACTCACAATAGTCAGCTATTTTGAAAACTGGCTAACAGAAACTATCCTCACTGCGGCAACTGTGGCACAATTGATTAGCTCACTATAGAAACCCCATGTTTCCCACTCACTCTTACAACTGATATTTCTTGGTAAACTGGGAAACCAGTCTGAACAGACAAGGTATCAGAAAGACAGGCCATATGAGGAGCAGCTGAGAGAGCTGGGGTTGTTTAGCCTGGAGAAGACGAGGCTGAGGGGAGACCTTATTGCTCTCTACAACTACCTGAAAGGAGGTTGTGGAGAGGAGGGTAATGGCCTATTCTTGCAAGCGACAGGGAATGGACAAGAGGGAATGGCCTCAAGCTCTGCCAGGGGAGGTTTAGGCTGGACATTAGGAAAACATTTTTCACAGAAAGGGTCATTGGGCAGTGGAACAGGCTGCCCAGGGAGGTGGTTGATTCACCTTCCCTGGAGGTGTTTAAGGCACGGGTGGACAAGGTGCTAAGGGGCATGGTTTAGTGATTGTTAGGAACAGTTGGACTCAATGAGCCAGTGGGTCTCTTCCAACCTGATGATTCCGTGATTCTATGATTGTTAAATAAGTAGATGTATAAGTCTTGTAAACATTACTAAGCCCAACATAGACTCTAGAAGACAAATGAAGGGTGACTGGAATGGTTTGCTTAAGCCAGTTCCATGGTTAGAGGAGTCCTGCCTTACTTGGTTTGAGTGTCTGGAGCTTTATAGTTTTTCCTGAGGATGAAAAGTAGGTCCTTTACAAATAGAAGTAGAAATTGTAACATTTTGCAATCACATTTTGTTCAGGGCTCCCAAAAGACTCCTTCAAAACAAACTGGTAGACCCACAAGAAGATTCTGTTGTGTGCCTTCTCACAGCAGACAGACACACACACATCTGATGCATACGAGAGGTACATGCAGAAAATTGGAACTAAAAAAATCCTTAAGTAAAATACTTCTTCCCAAAGAAACAGCAGATGACCACAGATACTCTGCTTTTCCAACTCACCCTCTAAAACTTGTGAATAGTTAAAGTAAAGCTGATCAAAACTACATAATGAAGCATTTCATGGTAACGCCCCTGTTATCACCTACTTCTCGGTCTTGTAAGATTTACAAATTACTCATGAAGGATTCATACAGATGCCTATTACACTTCACTGTTCCTTACCATTTTTGCCCACCATAACTATAGTATTACAATACTGTCTGACCACCCATCAGGCACCACCGACAACGCATCATGCTCAACCTGCAGTGCATGCTGAAAGACATATTTCAGTACAGATGGACGCATTTGGGCCTCTTCTAAGCTGACAAGACTCTGGGAGAAGACAAATCATGCTGTTTTACTCTGACTGCATCTGAAAACAAAGAAGACACCAGCTTTTTTCTGGCCGAGGACCAAGTACAGCTATATAGCAACAGTCCAAAGGTGCAGACAGCAGTTTAAAATACATTTCTCTACAGCATTGCGAGGGATAAAAGTTAATAAGATCTTCTAGGGGGGCAGAGTAGGTTATCATTGGAGAACAAGACATGCAAGGTGCTCTAAGGGCATAGCAGAGCTGCAATGCAGTCATAAAATAACAATTTGATCACAAATATGTATATGGAACTGCCTAAATATATTTATTTCTTGAGCACAATTTAGGTAGCAAACCCCAGAAAATTAAAAAGATATCTACCAAATTTGCTTCTATATTTCACAATAACACTAATCTACATTTCATGCTACAGGTTCCCCTTCCGGCTGACATGGGCCTGTGATTAAAGAAGGTGAGATCTTTAACATTTAATGAAAGAAATAAAAAGAAGCACCTTCCAAACCACTTTATATTTTCTAGAGGAATATTGAGTTGCTCACTCATCTCAGCATGCAGACCATTTTTAGCACAACTAAATTAAAAATACTGTGACAGACTTTGTGAGCATCCAAAGACATTTCTCTTGAAAAGGTAAATTAAACATTGAAAAAATGGACTGCATGAGACACATCAAATCACTGATCATTTAGAAGCAGCAAATTATTTAATACATACTTAATATAAAATAGTAAAATAAGAGAGGAATCCTTCCCTCTTCTCAGTACGAGCTATTTCTGCTCTAACTCATATGCACAACCTCAGCAGCTGACACAGTTCTTCCTTATGTTCTACTGTGGATAAATTAAGCCAGACAGTAAGCAGAGAAAGATGCAACTGGACAGAGGAAACATCCAAAGGAAGCTCATTAGGAATTAAAGAACTTATCTTTTAAAAAAACTTCAGCCAAGAAGTCTATACTAAAATACCCACTGAGCCAACATGCTACATCCTCGAACTGCATCCAACAGCAAAGACTGCAACACAAGTAACAGGATTCTACATGAGCTCCCCATCAGATTTACAGATACGCAGGCCTAAAAGGATGACACACTTTGCAAACTGTATTGCAAGGATGTGGTTTTGAAAGAACAACAAGTTACTAGAATAAAAGACAGGAATGCTGTAGCCTAGCTTTTATCACTGCAAATGGCTTAGCAATATTCACAGACTTTAGAGATCCTTGCTGTTATCTATTTCAATTTGTAAAGCCAAGATAAAAGTTGAAGCGATAACCTTTACTTGAAGGGCAGTTATTTCCTGCACTTCTAATAATACAATGTCCTTTGCAAAAAAGAAAAATGTTATCAATACTGTAAGTCCAGCCATGCATTTATATCTGATACTTTTTTTTTTAATCTAAGAGATAGAGTAGGCCTGCCAGAGGTCAATGGGAAATACAGAGAAGTGACCAGCCAGCAATCTATATACAAAAGCCTTTCTGGGTTACTCCACTGAGTTAAAGAAGCATAGAATGGTTTGGGTTGGAAAGGATCTTAAAGATCATCCAGTTCAAATCCCCCTGTATGGGCAGGGACACCTCCCACTGGATCAACACCCCATCCAGCCTGGTCATGAACACCTCCAGGGATGGGGCAGCCACAGCTTCCCTGGGCAACGTGGGCCAGTGCCTCACCACTCTAACAGCAAAAAACTTCTTCCTAATGTCTAATATAAATCTCCTTTCTTTCAGCTCTGGTCTGATGTTCTGCATAGCACAGGCTCTAATATTCCCTTCACCTATTTCTCCACCGTGTTGACAGATCCCGGGTTAGACTACATGGTTATCTTTCAGACAGGTTGCTCAACACAGGGAATGAATTTAAGTTACAGAGGTAACCTACACAGTGCTTGTAAGTCATTCTGAACAGTATTCTTAGTTTTTGAAAAGCATGCATTAATTCTAATACGTTCTTCTCAGTCTTCCCTTCCCTGTGGCTCCAGGCCTTACCAAGTTGAAGCAGAAGAAAACAGATAGGAAATACTCTTGGAGCTTTTGCCAGAAATTTGAATAGAAACAGAGAAACTAAGCAGAGCATGGGGAGTTTCCTTCTGTTGGTGTTTGCCAAAAGCTCTCAGTGGCAGCACAGACAAAATGTGCCTGCAAGTCAAAAAAAAAAAAAAAATCATACTGGTGGGTTTACATACACTTGGAAAGTAAACAACAATAAAAAGTCTTCACAGAATTTGAAGTTGTTCAAAACGGAATCACGCAGAATCCTTTCTTTTTCAAGGGATGTTTCTGGTATGGCAATTTAGAAAAAGACTTTTTAAGGCCTGATTTTGACTGGTAAAAAGCTGTGAATCATACAGCATATTCATGGCAGTACACAGTAGCCAAAGCTATCCAGAATACCTGTTCTGAAAATCAGTGAAAAAGGACAAGAATCAACAGCAAAAGAATCAAATAGGATTGACTACATAGTGTGCATATATCAAATAAGTAGCTGTAAGTGATTTATTTTTCCTAATGGCTGGAAGGAACAGTACAGAAAAAGAGATCTACCAGAAATGGACATAAGAGCTCTATAAGAACAGGGAAGGCAAAAAACAGGATGAAGAGAAAGCACAAGAAAAAAAATAACAAAATAAGAAAGGACAGGTTCAAAAGTCATTTGAATCAGATGAGGAAGATTTGAAGCTAGTATAGAACTTGCCTGAGGAAGTGGAAATTCAAAACAAGAAGAAAAGACAGATGTGTTCTGAATAGCTCACTGGGAATGAAGTGAGAAGCTGAGCACTCAAACAATACAGCTCTGGAAGTCAACACATAATACCACAGCAAAAAATGGAAAAGACTAGTCAAATTTCTAATCTCAGGAACAAGGCCCAAACCACACAAACACTCAGCTGCATACAGGCTGCCAGAATGTGATATAAGGTGCCTTGTGAGCATCTAATGTGTAATTCTGTCGTGAAGTACACAAATGACCTGTGATTAAGTGACAGTTACATAAGTGGGGTTAAAATAAAATTCAAAGTGGTGTCGTCCCTTCTATAAAACTGATACTGCCACTTTCAATCTACTCTTCCCAAATTAAATTTTGTATCAGCACACAGAATAAGAAAGGGATGTAGATACACAGTATGTTTCTGTTAGAATGCATTTTCAGGAGCAACAAGATAGCTATATCAAAAATCATTCACCAAGCCAAGAGCAAACTGTGGGAGGGCAAAGAAAAAAATTAACTCCTATGATTTCCAATAACCACAAAAGACTCCAGTGATTACAAACACAATTAAGAACAACTCAACAGCATCATCTTCCTGATTCATGTTACCCATTTATCTTCCACCTTTTTTCTTTCCTGTTATTGATGTCTTATCTGAGGACAATTAATATACAGATGCACATAAGAGAGGTCAACTGTGACTAAAATACAGTAACATCAAGATTTTTCTTCACAGTAAGAGAAATTAAAGAAATGTGAGACTGGATAAAATATATATTGCATAGGTAGAAGAGAACAGAGGAAAAACTACTTCATCTAGCCTTACATTTTCCTTGTAACATGAAATTCACCTGCTGCCCTGGTGTGTATCCTGATAGAGTTTGCTATTTAGAATACCAAAGGAAATCCAGGATGAAGTAACATACAGTATGATGCACTGTGGGATCTCTTTTCTATCACTCCTTCACTTCAACAGCACTTTCCCTTCCGCGGTTTCTAGTCACACCCTTTCTTTCAAATTGACCTTGAATTTGACAATCAAATTCAACACTACACTAGATTTACAAATATGATTAGAGACTGAGAGATACATCAGTGAGACCTTCTCCAACCAGATCCAATTAATGACAGTACAGAACACATATTCATGAACATAATTTCCAGTTTTGTGACGTTCAACAAATTATCTACCCAATCCCACAAAGAAAAAAGAAGACAGCTCCCTCTACTGGGTGAGACAATGCAGCTCCTCCTGTCCTTCCCTTCTCTCCCCACTCCACAGAAGAGATTTGAGCACATTTAATTCTCAGAGATTTTTTTTTTAATCCGATCCACAAGATGATATCAAGTTGTTTAAATACTCTTCGGTTCCAGGACTGGCCTCCAGAGAGGAAATTTCTGTACTGTCTGCATCTAAAAGCACAGAGAACAAAATTCTTCCCACAGGACTGTGTAAGACCCTAAAGACCATGGCGGGGCGGGTGGAACTAGATGATTTTTAAGGTCCCTTCCAACCCAAACTGTTTTATGATTATATGAAGTAATGTCCTAGCTTTAGGAGAAACATCAACCTGGTGATTCTATGATTCCATGAAATATAGCATCCCTTACGTCAGCCCATGTCTGGGAATAGACAAGAGTCAGTATGCATTAAACATCTGGTTTTGTTCACTGCTACTCAATTAAACTCTCCCTTGTACATCCCAGCCTCGAGATAGCCCTTAATGTTTAAGGGAATGGCTGCAGCTTTCCACTTACACAAGGCTTCATCACAATGGCAGCTGCATGCAACTGCTGCCATGCAGAACAGATTGATGAAATAACAGTGTACAGGTAGCCATCAGACAATAGCACAGGTGAAAGGCAATCATCTGTATTTTAAGTGTTTATATTAGGGTCTTCCAAGAAAACTACAATCTTTTTCCCTTCTCAGTCATCTCATCCGAAAGGCCAAGCTAGACATAACAGTTTCCAGTCAATACAGTGTTAGTGGTTTTCTCCCTGTAGATCTCAAAAGACTCACAAAAGTGGGCAAGAACTGTCTGCTCACCTGTAACAACCCAGTCTGCACCCCCAAAGGCACTGCCAGTTCAACAGGCAAACTACAAATCTGCAACCTCTCCAGTGAGAAAGTTGTTCTTAAGCTTGCTACAAGTTTCCCTAGCAAACTTTTGCAAAATAAAAGCACATTGTGTCCAAGCTGTTTGCCTCTAAAAGCCTAAATTACTGATACCGCTTCTTTGGAGGCAACATAAAAAAAATCCATTACGGAGGAAGGGCAGTATCCTGAGATCTGTTCAAGCTCTTCACTTAGAATAAACGATGCTAAAACTCATGACCTGAGCAGAACAAGCAGGTATTCACTGGTTATACAACCAAGTTACTCCTCCAACATAATGTGTGTTTCTTTTCACTTTTCAAAAGATCCCTTTTGTGAGCTGAAGAAGCCCCCAAACTAGTTTTTCATCACCTTGACTTTCACCATCTAACGCTTTCTTTAACATTAAACAATTCCTGTCCTTGAAATTCCTACAATTACCAGATAACACCTGTTACACATTCAACAGCATAGTAAGTTTTTGGAGCTTTTTTGTGTTGAAGCATTTAATGGCAGATAAAGGCATGGAGAAAAAGAAAATCATATAAGACTTCTTAAAACAGAAAGATCACACTCACAAAGTAACACTTATACCATTTAAAATCTATATTTAAAATTACCTTAGTGGCAAACTTACTACTCTGTTCAAAAATATTTTTCCAAATTAATTGGATGAACAGCAACCAAAGCGTATCTATGTGTCCTAAAAACATCCTTTTCTTTCTATCAATTATCTTCTCTCAGCAGATACATTTCTACCTTCCAAATATGCTAACATTGACATCTTCTGTCGGAAAACTAAACACTGCAGTTTATTTCAAAATTATTTACAAATGGAGTAAACCACCAAGCTAAAAAAGCCTCTATTTGGTAGCTGCTAACCCGTAAGAAACCTCTACTAAAGCCAAGAGACAGACATAGATGCAGCAGTAAAAATTAAAGAGCACTACAGATCCAACTTATGGACAGGCACTTCACAAGCACTCTTAATTCACAAAAGTGAAATAAGATGGCTACAGTCATGGAGAGGTTCTGTGAAACCTCCTCACCACCACTGATAAGGAAGGTCAAAAGTAATAACCTCCTCTTCTAACCCTTTCATTCTACAACAAACTGCTCAGAGTTTGCATTGGAGTTGTAACTAGGGAGGAGGAAAGAGAAGCAGAAGAAAACACAGGATGTCTGAACCATCCTCATCTCGGAGTGACAAGGACAAAGAGCAGACAGTGAAACAGGATGTCTTGTAAAAACAGATCTCCAATTTAAGTGCAGATTGGTTTAGGCTAGTGCAGAGGATGTCTTCCATGCTCTACCTGCTCCATGGACTAACACACTGTTGTCCTGCAGGACTTTTAATTCACAACATTTTATCAACATGGCTGTAGTCCATAAGCAGCTCAGGTCAACCCTGATGGAAACTGATGTGGCTTTCAGTTGCCTTTCAGTAACTGCACTGTCATGAGCTTCATTCAATGTGCGGGACAGGTTTATGTGTAGTGCTGATAAAGGCTAAACACATCCTTCGAAAAGGACAGCTATTCACTGTCTAATAAACCTTGTTCTCACAAACTTCCTCCATGAGAGACCCAAAGGCATCCCTTTTCTAACATGGTATTCAAGAGAAGCAGGAAACAAACAGACAACACAATCCACTGTAGCATAAAGCAGCCATTCTAAACTGAAAAAAAAGACAGAAACAAAACAGCTTATTTATCCATAATGGAAACAAGCAGTAATCCCATAGTTTGGTGAGCCCTTTTTAAACAGTAAGTAGAGAGCCCTACCCAAACTGGTATTCCAGGTAAAATCTCTTGAAAAATAACAGCATCATCAGACATTATTTAGGTGAAGTAGTCATTGATTTAAACATTATATATATAAAAACATTATATATTTATAAACCAAATATACATAAATTCTAAACAGGTATGTTCTTAGTGAAACTAAGTGAAGTAAACTGTCTATCTTGTTATTTGCATTAATATTGACAGAAGCTAGCTGCTAGGAAAGCAGCACTGAACCTTTCCTTCCATCAGAAAAACCGCAAAACACTCCGTGTGCCAGGGAACGATTTCACATTGTGGAGACAGCCAGTGCCTGTACTGCAGACAAACCCTTGGTTGACCTCATCAGTTCCTGGAGCACCAGCCTGGCTGTCAAAGCCAAATCCCAGCATTACAGACCTCTGCATCTCCTCGACAGTCAGTTCTTTGCTCTTGGAACTCACTGCCCACGGAGGCTGGAAGGATTCACCAGAAAAGTCTTACAGGTCCCCTTGGAATGAGTATCTCACCCTCCCCTCCACGTCTGTTCTCTGCACAGGTTTTCTACTCTCTCCTTCCTGAAGCAAGCTGCAAAAGCACTACTCCCTTTCAACCTGACACTTAGGACTGTAGCTGTCACAGATGATGATTACTGTAGAAAGCATGTGTAGTTTCTACACTCAGTGGTGAGTATAGAAAATCTGTGCTGGCACTGCTGGTTTTGATGCTCCATGAGGGAGCAGCTTCTACTTGGGAGAGCTGTACTACGTTACAGCAACAACTGTTAGTTGACTTAGCGGATTCTGCTTCTTTAGTACTAAACATCATTTTCACAGTTGTCCAAGTAAAAGAAGTTTCCCAGTTCTTGACCTTTGGAGGCAGAAAACAGGGAAAACGATAGGCTGAACATCTGTTGGGTGTTTGCCCACCTCCAGAGCAGATTAGACAACAGTAACCTTGGACTACAAGCTTCAATATCACCGAACAGTGAATTTTTACAATTTCTCATTATGATAATTGACACAAAGCATCATACGGTGTTTGAGAGCTCTCCTGACTTTTCCTCTTTTATTTTTGTGGAAAGGTAATATTAGGACGAAGAATCCAAAAGGAAAAATTAAAAAGTAAAGAAACTAATTCAGAAGGTAGAAGCCTAACAGCCAACCCATGCCTTTTGCTTTCCCTCCAAAATAATCATAGATTAGACTAGCAAAATAGGATCTGAACAGGTGCAGATGTTCTTCCTTTTATTCCCTGGCACAGAGTCACAAAGTATTTGGACTGCCCCGTGCTATGACCCAAACTGGACTGCCCAGAGGCATCCATTTCCATTGCAGAATTAGTCTCTGATATCCTCTAGACAATGATACTCAGAAAAGATTCTTATTTCATATGCATAAGACAACATGCACCTCCACTGAGACACACACTTGAAAAAGAATCCTGTTTACTCCCAACCGCAGACAAGTCTGTAATTAATTTCTTTTAACTTCCACAAGACTGCTTTACACTGGGGAAACAAGGTTGTGCAGTATAATGAACTGGTTAGAAGAAAATTAAACATAACTCACTCCTTGTGTGACCATCTCTAAATGAAGAATTTTTTGCTCACCAAAGTCACCTATACATATGCCCTCTCTGGAAACCAGCAGTAAGTCATACAGTTTAAAGGTAAGAGCAGATTGTATTGAAAAACAGTCAGCTTCCAACAAGGACAGATTACCTTATCACTCTTGAATTTGATTGTGCTAAGCCCTCTTTTTTTACCACTTGCCACTCAAGCATTTTACCAACACTGCTGTTCACTTGAACAGACTGTATAAGTCTGCATAAATTGTTTTTGTATTTTGTTCAACCATTTACCACCTGCAGAAATAGAGTGCCCTCTAGCTCCAGCGGAACTTGGGAATTTTCCTACGATTCTGTTTACTTGAAGTCCAACACTGAGAGACAAAGGAGAAAGCAAGAGCATTTCTGTTACTTAAGTCTTACCTGTTCTGGGGTCGAACAGCTGGTTGGCCTCCAAGTCTGTGAAAGTGCTGAAGCAAATGGGGCATTTAAAAGAGGCGCGATTGGTGGAGTCTCTCTCATCTGTTTCAATCCTCCTCCTCATGTGGTCTAGCTTGTACTTCACCACATTAACCAGAAGGCGGTAGTTGATGAAGTAGTAGTTATGACGAGTGGTTTTGCCATCTGGAGCTGTCTCTACTCGCATCCTGCATTTGATGAACTTGTCACCCTTGAGAGTGTTGAGTACAGCCCGTAATTGCTTCCTATCAAACTTAAGGAGCTCTAACATGTCTTCTTCCTTCACGCAGGGGTTTCTGATGAGTATGTCCAGAGCCAAAGCATGTTCAATGCCATAAAAGCCACGCACCACATATTTAGCAAGGCGTTTGAGAGCTGCTGGGACCTCAGTGAGGACGTCTGGGTCAGTCATAGCAGATTCAAATCTCAAGCTTCATGTATACTGCAATGGAAAAAAGGCAGATGGATTCTTAGCTAGTCTTCTTACTTCAGAAGTTTTGATTTATGCCAGAGATAAGAAAAGTATGAGGTGTTTCCCAATTCTCTTTCCCAAGCCCTATACTGTCTACTTAGGTGTTAGTAGTGCTAATGCTACAGAAGCAGAATTAAGAAATGGTGCCTCTCATTCAAAACAAAATTATGGAAAACGTAAAAAATGCACACAAAAAATTAGTACCAGATTTCATTTCTACTCAGTCACAGCCAACAGAGCTGGAATAAGAAAGCAGTAGACAGCTTCATGATCAGTTAAGACTTGTAGCTTGGGAGAAGGAGAAAAAGGCTATAGGAAGAAAGGTCCTAGGACAGCCCAAGAGTGAAGTAGTGTTAATAGCCTTAATTGGTGTCATTTGCTCACATTGTAAGTAGCTCTGCCTGCTTCTACTCCTCAGACATCACCGGGCAAAGATATTACATGATGACAGCTCGCTAGTACAGCCTGGTAAGCGTTCAAGCACAAGCTCCAGGCTGCACAATGAGAACAGATCGAGTTTTTCCTTACTTTCCAATAAACAGACCTTAGTCAACCATCTGCAGCACAAAAACTGTAAGCACTACCAACTCCTACATCAAAGACTGCTTCGGCCTTTATCTTAGATGAGCAAACAGGCCGTTCCAAATGGCTGATCCTTCATTTAAAGCATCCCACATTCAGGCCTCAGAAGCCCGTAAAATATAGCATGATAAATGAAGTAAAAATCAAGACTTAGCAGATATGAAAAGACAATGTGATTCAAAACTAAAGAAGCATTCCAGGAAGTATCCCTTTCATTACTTATCACAACTAACCATGTTGTCTGAGACAAGACAATAATTTCTAAAGAAATACTGTATTTTCCACTTCATTTTACTTCACCTTAACAGAAAACGGCACAAATGCCATGACACTTACAGGGTTCTGTGACATACAGAGGATCATATACAGGATCATATAATGCATGGAATTTCCATATCGTCACCCCTGCCACAGACATAGTAAAAAACCAATCCCCAGCAGCCAACTGACAGCAGTGACTCTTCTAAAGAAGCCAGTTTGGTTCAGTGGCAAGACAAGGGAAGCAGCCCCAGAAGGTACAGAGCAAATACTGTCATTGTAAAGGGCGGTTGTGCACATCTTCCCTCCGCTTTGACAAGCCTAACATCTGTAGGCAATAACAAAATTCCCCTCCACTCAAAATGCAGTTGGATTTCCATGCATGAAAGATTCAAGTATGAAGCATTATAAGTGCTTTTGAAACACCCACTTGGGGGGGGTCACACTTCCAGTTAACTTCAAATAAAACTTTCAATACTCTTTTTCAACATGAGACTTCTACGCTAGTTTAAGATATGAATAACCAGGTTCCTTCAACTGAAAGAAAACCCTACCCCTTAATTTCTGTTGGTCACTGCTAAGCAATTATTTGTGAACTAATATCATAAATAGTAAAACTGTTAATCTCAATTTTCACTTCCATTAGATGCTTCACGCACTACATAGTACCTCCCCAGCATTCAAGTCTCAAATAAAGGAAAGAGGAAAGTGACAGCAAAAGAATCTGGATGGGTATCCTATTCATTACCATCATAAAATCTGTAATATCCTTTCTGGAAAACACCATTACAGAACTTTTCTGTATTCCTCACACTGAGACATCCCCCCGAAATCACCAAGCTCTACATGTAACCTAGCAGCTGATGATTCATTTCCATCAGCTAAGACTACTCAAAAATCTGTGATCATTTATCACAGTAGTCTGCTTGGATATTTTTTGTTGTTGTATGAAGAACACTGCCCTCAGGCTTTAAGCAACTGAAGCTTTGCTTTTTCCCAACCCTACCCTCTCCCACAACTGAGGAAGTATACTCCTCTCAAAGGTTATGGCCAGTACAACTGCAAAGCTATTAGGCTGTGGACTGCAGAGCTTAACATTAAGGAAATTAACATTGTCCTGTCTATACTGCCTTTTGGGTAAGGAAAAAAACACCTTTTTTAAAAATGTTTCTCTGAGCTTTCCTTCTGCTTTTAGGGACCAATGGTATTCACAGTGCTTAAACTGAAATGAGCTGAAACATTTGTTGCCTGCTGGTGTGCAGGCAGAGAATGGCTTACAGAGAACAATGCCTGGATGTCCAGGTCCAACTTGCCTTCAAGGAAATTAAATTAAAATATGTTTATCACAGCATGAGTTAGCCATGAAACAAGTTCTTCTACAGCCAGTTAGCTTTCTTATGCATGCCAGACACGTAATGATTTATCTCACACAAATGACAGTTTTATAGAGCTTTGCATTAAAGGTAAAAGCTTTAGCAATAAAAGATGCCCCATGAGTTAGACATACAGTATTTTTGAATTTCTAAGTCAGACTCAATCTGAATATCATCACAGGACACTGTCCTTGAAAATCAATTTCATTTTGTTGGTATTTTTACAGTCTTTCTGTCCCTTATAAATAAATCTTGCTTTTGACTGAACCTGTCAGCAATATACTGATACCATAAAACAATAACAATGCAGAAGCTGCCCAAAAGGCTTGATTTATTCAAATTGTTAAATCTTATTCAGTTTCAGCACTGAATAACATCAATGTAAAGATCAGTTTTAAATAAACCTGGAACCCAGAAGTGATTTAAAAAGTCAATTTTTGAAAGTCAAAAGGTTTTCAAGTGCTGATCTCAAGCAAAACATAAAAACCTTCTCTCCTCACCAATTCACTGTCCCCTAAAAATTCCTTGAAGAACTTTGTGACACAACCTGCAGTGGGCAGAGTGACCTTCAGAACATCAGCTGTTCCAAAAAAAAGAAGAAAAATGTTTTTAAATAAGCACATCACACACTGGATGTTTCATCTGAGAGTTTATGGAAAGCATCTTCTCTGCAAGAATCTTATCAATAAGGCAGTTGCAGAGGTCCACAGCCACTTTCAAAACAGAATTAAGGTATAATTCCCCAAATAATGCACTCAAACAGCTTAAATTGAGACCTCCAAGGAACCAATAAATAAAAATACCTCTAAGAATACATGATTTTTGCTTGGTTTTCAGCAGTAGTTAAGAGATTTAATAATATTTCTTCATGTCAATCCCTAGAAAATATTTTTTTCATTGAATGGGAATAGGACATTTTACACAATTATTTCTTCTGCTTTCCTGGACATTTTTAGTGATATCCAAATCATTTATGTCCTCAGGTAACAGTGGGCATCTTGAGTGTAATATTGTTTTTCTTCCAGATGTGAATATGTGGAAATACAAGCATTCTGAAAACACCACCAACCATTCTTCCCCATTAATCTCCACCTCAAAAAGTTAATCAACACCAATGACATTCTAAATTCTGCAGAAGACAGTCATTGATTGAGAGAACAAACTGCCTAGTGCCAGCTTTAAGAAAGAAATACAGAAGAAATAGAGCCACAAAAGAAAAACCTCTGTCAATCTTTGCTACATCAAAGTCAACACAAATAACAGCTATAAAAATGAGCATGGACAGATGTTCAGCAAACCTCAGTTTTTACATCACACTGAGGCCTAATGTCAAACTGGTCAAGAGCAAGAGCTCAAACAAAATCTGTGTGGTTGGATGAAGGACATACTTTACAACATAATTCCTGATAATCGTGTTTTCATGTCAGCTATGTGACAGTGATGGTGCAAGAGCAAGCATATAACAGAACTCACCTGACCAGGGTCTAACAAATTGTTTCCCTAGGAGAAGCTGACATCTGGCCCACAAAGAATCCCAGGCTACAGCATATGATCTGCAAATCTTTACTACTTTTCACCAGGCTCAACATAAAGAATCCTGAAGGCTGGTCCAGGCCAGCAGTGGTTTCAGAGAGGACAGGCCAGCTTATGTTGCTGCCGGAGAGCTTCATTTCATCTTGAGTCAGACAGCTGATCATGTGCATAGCTACAAGCAACTCAACAGTTGTGTTCTTCCACTAATATTTTAACAGAGAAAGTAAAGAATTAGTGAAAGCTTTTTTTTTGGCTTCAAGATTTTCAGCACAGCAACAGTGGAAAGCTTTGAATAGTGAAAGGTCAGAAGATGGGGCTGTTCTGATATCCACTGCATAGTCCAGGTGCCTTTTCGGCTGTATGAGGTGACTGCAATTACAAAACACAGCTTCTATAAAACTTTTGGAATCAGCGGTTATTGTTTCAAAATTTCTTTCCAGATATGTAATGTTAGATTCAGGAAGATGAGATTTATCCCATAAGGCAAGTTTATTCCCCGCTTTAATTCTGGACTTAACTAAGCTTGCGGAAATTCAGATTTTAGGAATGCACAGTATCCAAGACAGCTCTAAGACAGTGATTCAGCTCACAGGTTATAATCCAGTGCCACAAGAATATCAGTTTAAAATTCAAAAGCAGGGGACATTACCATTGCATCCTTGACCAGCGATTTCATTTTCCATCAAAGCGGCAAGTCAAGCCTGAATTAATTATGCATGCAAAGAAATATGGCATCTCTTAAAAAGGTTTTAATGGACATGCAACTGTTTCATAATAATGCCTGTACTGACCTCCATAATGGCTGAAAATGAAGGGACATTGTCAAGGAAAAGAAAAACAAAATAAAAAACAATGGCGAAGACACACCACTACACACAGTAAGCACCTCTAACAAAAAGAACAAAGCACACTGGACAGGATGATACTCAGAAATACCCAAAAGAAAAATTTTAAAATTTAAATGTGGGCTTTATTAAAAGAGACAGATGTCAGGGAATTGCTCTGGGGAATTATGTGAATACAATTGATTATTATGGGTACAGGAGAAAAGTAGATCTTTCTATGCTATCACAGTAGGACAGAAACCCTAAATATACATCTGTTTTTTTAAAAAAATGCTCTGATTTGAAGAATAAATACTGACATGGCTATAAAAGACAATGCTGTGAAGAAAGACCTACAGTTACCCATTTCAATCAGACCTGCTGTGTGAAGAAACCCAGGGTGCAGCCTGCAAAATGGAGATCATAGCTCAAGTTGCCTAAAATGCATGAGGCATAGGTCTTGAGCATAATTAGAGACGTCAGAAACAAAATTAAGAGAGGAGCAAGTGACCACAAAAACATTCCATATGATGTAACCAAAGACCATAGAAAAGCCAGAAATTCAACCGAGCAAACTTCTCCACTGATCAGGACTTTCCTGACACAATATCAAAGCAACTGCATTCTTCTCTGTGTACAAGGAGTTCAAGAATCCTTCTGCAAACTCAAACAGGAATTACGTTGTTGGATCTGTTTTTCTTCCCTCTTTTCTGGACCAAAGCTGAGACAAAGGACAAAAAGTGACAAAAAGATGATACCTGGAAGCCACAATGTAGATGAAACTAGAACTACAAGTTACAAAAACATATGTGAATCAATCTGATTTTTATCCAATACTACAAAAGAACATCACTTCACTTTAATTTATAACTTCGAGGCTTATATTACTTCCAGTAGTAATTTTACCTCAGTTTTATCTCTCACTGTTCATATATTTGACAAGGTAAACATTTTAAAAGCAGGATGTAGAAAAAGGAAGCAAACTGGTCTTCAGACTCACTTGGGTATACAAACCCTTTAAAATAGCCCAGACCTCTGTTGCAGGAAAAGCTCGAGTTGCAGGGTCAGCTGGGAATCTAGGTCTAACAAACATACTACTAACACTTGGAGAGGTGCTTTCTATTTTTTCCTCTCATCTAATTTCAATTGTTATTGCTCTTTTTCACTAAATCTTTGAGACCAGCTTTGCTGGCTTGTTTGGAAAACATTTCTGCATGCTTCTGCCATGAGATTTTTTTAAAAGGCAAAAAAATTACTTGTTTCCACCACTGAGAGTTTCTTCAGGAAAAATCAAAATCAGAGTATAAGAAGAGTCCCTCACCTGGAGACATGGCAAGTAGGACAGGCTTTGGGGAGCCAGTGCATCCTATACCATACTCCAGCAGTCTCTGGACTCTCCTAGTTTTGTACTCTCTCACTCTACTAAAATTTAAAATTCTGTCTTCCAAGACAATGATGAGATTAAGCTGAGAGGAACAATTCTGAATTTTCCCAAGTACTTTAAGAACTACAGTGGGAAACATGCCATCAAGATGTTAAATGTCTGTATGATGTAACCCCAGACACTATACATCCTTTTCGGAAAATGGCACAGAATCTTCCATTTTCAAGTCTGCTTTTTTTTGCCTTTCTCTGCAGTGAATAGATGATCCGTGCAACACGTCTCTATTACCCAGAACTGCCTTTTCCCACGTTAGTTGCAAACCCAAAGTCTTACGGCAATTTATGAAAAATTTACTGAACTCTATTCCCTGGAGACTTCAGGCACAGTGTTGCTCAGCCTTTCCCTGCAGTACATATTGATGAGAAATTGTGTATTTTCATTGCAAGACCTGTTCTGAAGTATCAAATGGGGAAAAAACACTCTGCTTTCACTCAAATCATACCATCTTGTTGGTAACCCACAAACTAAAACCAAGAGGCCACAGGTACCAAAGAGTTTTCTTCACTAAAGATGAAAAATCGAGCTGCAGCCTCACACAGAAAGGCTGAAGGGCCTGGCTAAAATTAGGACATTTTCACCTAATTTCGCAGGTGAATATATATGAAACCACACATGGTAATGCCGCAGGGACTAACTGTGTAAGGCAGAAATTTAACAATACAGGCTTAGGATGTAATTCTGAATCACATTTGTAATCTGAACCTCATATAAAAATTACAAGATGTCAGTAAGTTAAAGGACTACCTATACGCATGTATATAAACAGATGTAATACTCAGAAGTACTTCAAATGTACATTAGCATTAACAAACTGCAGTTGTAGCTGTAGACAAAAATGGAGCGCCCTATTTACAAAAGACCAATCTTGGTGGCTAAAATAGTGAAAGTAAGCTTAAGCTGTTACAGTTTAAGTCAAATTACCCTCTCGCACAAAGTTTTTCTTTTCCTTCCCCATTTTCAGCCACGGTCCCTATCCGTTCTGCACTAATTTTGCCAGTCACCTCTCCATATATTCACAAGGTGAACCAAGCTCATAAAAAGTGAAAAACTAACATGCAAAAAACTATAGGGTATTTCTGAAGTAGGGCCAGGGGGAAAAGTTCAAGAACCAAGTCACTGATGCTACCACACAGGGGTCTACACAAAGCAGACAAGAAAGTGTGGCTAAGGATGTAGAAGAGTGTGCTTTGCCCAGGTGGTGGCAAAGCTGCCAGGAACATTTTAACCATGGACATCAGAAACTCTTAGAATTCAAACACATGCCAACAGAAGCACATTCCTCATTTTGGAGTCTTCTTAACATTGCCCCTCATGTAATGAAGTGGTAGTGGTTTTGACTTTCCTTTATTTTTAAAGCAAAAAAGCAAGACTGGTTCTCACAACTATCAAGCCTAAGAAGTCATGATTACACTCCGACACAGTGGGCTTAACTCTGGCATTCCTTGCTAAGTTTCTGACTGGAAGAGAGCAATAATTGTTCTGCATATTCTGGACTCAATGAAACATGGAACACCACCCTTTTCATCATGACAGGCCATATGAGCTTTATAGTCTAAATCTCAGGAATTCCAGAAAGAAGTAAGACAAAGATTTACAAAAGTTCAGAAAAGTTTTAGTTTATCAGGGTGTAGAAAACAAAGTACTGTGGATGAAAGCAATAAAGAAACATAAACTAAGTAACAAGATACTAGGTTAGGTCTAATTTATGTAGTTTCTTGTTTAGGAGAATTCCCTAAAGCATCCTGAGTGAAAGATTGCCGCAAATAGTATTTCAAAAGAAGGTAAGACGGAATCTCCCATAATCCCTTGCTGCTGCCAGAAGGCTCTTCTCCAAAGCACATGGCTCTGCCTTCTCCTGTATCAGCTGTGGCACTGCCTGTGCACCAATCTACATCACTAAAATCCAGGAAAATACCTTGTTTTTCTCCTCTTTTATTAGATTTTTCAAGTTCAATCAGTTGAACCAGCTGGTGAAGTCCAGTAAGAACGTAAATCAGCAGATGCAAGAGGATGCCAGAGCAGAAGAAACTACCTTTCATGGTTGAAAAGTACCAAATCACCTTTATTTCACAGAAATGTGCCTTTACAGCGCCCTTTTCAGCATGCTGATCTTCCTCATTCATTCTGAGTCACTTGTAACAGTACAAGTTTGACAGCTGGACCCATTTAACAACTTAGTGCCATTATGAGAAGTGACATTCATGTGCTTCTCAGGGAAACAGCAAGCCCATGAAGCTAGAAGAAAACTAATGCAAGAGCCAATAACTCGTTGACCTGGAAGTCTGAATGGATTCAACACAAGGGCTCAACCAGTGGTGAAACCTAGCAAAAAAAAAAAAAGTGAGCTAGATTTGTTATAGTGTTAGTTACTCTTCAGAGTCCCATAATCTTGCACCTTCCTTCAAGTTATGCATGGTACAGCCCTCCTAGACTACCATCACAGGCTAAGTTTTAATACCAAGTAGAGAACTCCTTACGCTACCTGCACAGCTTCCTGTTCCCTGCCTGCTTGTATGTGTGGGCTGGGCTTTTACACATCTGACTGTGCAGGCTCCAGTAGAACAGGAGACCTTAGGGGCTCAGCAGCATCTCCTAATAAAACAAATAATAATAAAAAAAAAAAAAAAACCAGAAAGATGAAAACCCCCACAAACACCACACAAAGAGACTAGGAGGTGGTGCAAGCGGTGTTTTGGAGCCAAAGGTGAATCAGGGCCCCCAGTCAGACTGCATCTGGGGAGCACAAACCACCGTGAGCCTCACTGGGCCCTAGGTATCATTCAAAACACAAAGATGATAAGAAGGCTGGAGCACTTTGTATGTACAAGGACAAGCTGAAAGTTGTTTAACCTGGAGAAGATAAGGGTTTGGGGAGATGTTAGACTAGCTTCCAGTACTGAAAGGGGCTACAGGTAAGCTGGGGAGGGGCTTCGGGCACTGGAGTGGGCTGCCCAGGGAGGTGGTTGATTCACCTTCCCTGGAAGTGTTTGGGGCACGGGTGGATGAGGTATTGAGGGACTTGGTTTGGTGTTGGATGGGAGTGGTTGGACTAGAAGATCCGATGGGTCCCTTCCAACCCGGTTGTTCTGTTCTGTGTGTTGTGACAGGACAAGGAACAAATGGCTTTGAATTGGAATGGAATGATAAAGGTTAGACATAAGAAGAAATTCTTTATGATGAGGGTGATGAGGCACTGGTATAGGTTGCCCAGGTAAGTCGCGGATGCCCCATCCCTGGAAATGCTCAAGGCCAACTGGATGGGGCAACTGAGCCACTTGATCCAGTGGGAAGTGTCCCTGTTCATGGCAGGGCGGGTGGAACTGGATGGGCCCTAATGTCCCTTCCAGCCGCAAGGCCGGGGCTCCGGGCCGCAGGTGCCCTGGGAGACGGTGGAGGGGGGCGCGGAAGGGTCGCCCGGCCGCTCCCCCGTGCGGCGCCGCGTGGATCCCCGCCCGGGACGGCGACGGGGGGGCAGCTCGGCGGGGTCTCCTCAGGGCGGGCAGGGCCACCACCACCGCCGCCGCCGCCCCCCGGGGTCGGCACTGACCTGCGGCGGCAGCCGCTCCCACGCTCTCCGCGCTGCTGGCGGCTCCGTGAGGGCGCGTCGGGGGCCGCGCACACCGGTGGCGTCGGGGGGGGCGGGGCCAAGGGGGCCGGAAGCCGCCCCCCCCGCTCGCCGAGCGACGGCTGAGCCAGCCAATCGAGTCCCCGCAGGCTCTCTGCGCATGCGCAACTGCCGCCCCCGGCGCAGTCGCTCAGCGAACCAATCGCCGCCTCACTACGCTCCCCAAACGGCTGCCTGGGCATGCGCAGTGCTCGCCCCCGGAGCGGTCAATGAGCACGGCGGGAGCAATAGC